>JARHVA010003137.1:917500-1632500 GCA_037957365.1 Torreya grandis | reverse complement strand
TTGATTATTCTTATGTTTAACATACGTTATGTCTGATAGTAGAAAGTAATATGTATGAATCTATTGGTTATATATATATGTTAATCAAATCTCGCGTTTCTAGCAGTGAATAAGTAGTGAGATAGACTTCACTAGCTTATTAGCATCATCAATGTCAGATGAAGGTAATCTAATCAAGTGGTGTATATGAAATTGACTGATCTTAGAGATCAATGACTATGAAAAATTTGGCTAAAGTAATGTTAGTTAGACATTGTCATTTCATATGTATGATTTACATATTTATGTGATATCATGTTAGAATAGATTTCTTTATGGTACATTACATATTCTTAAAATTCATATAGCACACAGGACTAGTTTGTCTTTATAGATTCCTGCACCATCACTATCTACTAATCCATGAAGGTAAGGTCATTTCTTTATGGGGGATTATGTGGGGGATTGATGGTCCATGGTTGGTAAGGAAAAGTTCTTGGATGATGTTCTCCCTCCATACAATAGTACTTATTTGGAGACGGCACTTGAGATTGCCATAGATACCAGAGATCAAGGAACTCATGCTTCGTAGAGCCTTATATCTTGTACATTATATTGTATTTATTATTATTTAAAATATTATACCTCATAAGATGTAATTATTTACTTATTATATCATGACAATAGTGACTGCATGTTTATACCAACCATGATTGGAAATCTGTACTTACTTTCTATATTCAGTTATGTTGTGTTTCATTTGATGATAATGATCAGTGATGGATAGATGGCACATGATTATTTTAAAGTTATCATACTTAGAGTGTTTTATTTGGATCACTAATTAAATTCTCATGGTGTAATCCAATAAAAGAATATGTTGATTGATTTTTTTTTAATCACGTTATTCTAGGAAGATCCCATTGGGTATGTCACATTTTATCATTCAAAATAGTGTATATATATGTGTGTGGACTATGTATTCGTATATATATATATATATATATATATATATATATATATATATATATATATATATATATATATATATATATATATATATATATATATATATATATTCATGGTTTCATGTAATAAATATACACATAATCCATATATATGTATATACCTTATTTTTGAATTACACAAATACACAGTCCACACACACACACACACATACATACATACATACATACATACATACATACATACATACATACATACATACATACATATATATATATATATATATATATATATATATATATATATATAATGAACTAAAGTCATATGTCTTAAAAACTGTAAACATATATGTATATGTACTATGCACTTTTATTTTACAAAACCATGGAAATATATGTATGGATTGTGAATGAAATTTGTTAATAAAACAATGAGAATATATATACGAACTATTTGTATGGTTATTATTCAAAATATTGAATAAATATATGTTTTAATCTAAGAGTATATACTTATAAATTTAGTGTGAAAGCCAAGTTTGTGTTTATTAGCTAAGTGGGTTGATGGAAAACATATAACTATCCCAAAATGGGTATTGTAAGTGATTAAGTCTTATCTCAGCTTGGTATGGAAATATGTGTCATGAGACAACTATATAACCTATGAGATATTCATTAACATATTCAGGAAAAGAATGTTAACATCAAATTGAATCAAATTGGGATCTTACATACATACTATACAGATAATGCAATTGTAGTTATTTTGGAGTATATGGTTCAAACTCTTTATAGAAATTATTAATGTATTTTAAAATGCAAGAGTTTTAATATTTATCAAACTAACACAATCAATCTGTAATAATATGTATGATATATATTTGAACCAATTCATAGACTGTTGTGAAGTCCAAATACATAACGGAACTGTGCAGGTGTTTGTATGCTATAACCGGATGTTAATTTGATTTATTTAACACTTATATAAACCTACAGTAAGTATGAAGAGCAAAATATTGATTTGAATAGTCTATTAACTATAGTACTCTACTTATCAATAATTTGGGAATATTAATATCTTATGATGAATCATGAATGTATTTGTGAATAGAAAAGCTATGATGGTTGTTAAAATCATATGACGTTCTTCATTAGAAAATATAAATGATTGTTGATATTTATATACATAATTTATTTATTGATTGAGCACTTGTATATATATATACAAGTACTCAATCAATAAATAAATTCTGTATATAAATATCAACAATCATTTATATTTTCTAATGAAGAACGTCATATGATTTTAACAACCATCATAGCTTTTCTATTCACAAATACAAATATATATATATATATATATACAAGTACTCAATCAATAAATAAATTCTGTATATAAATATCAACAATCATTTATATTTTCTAATGAAGAACGTCATATGATTTTAACAACCATCATAGCTTTTCTATTCACAAATACAAATATATATATATATATATATATATATATATATATATATATATATATATATATATATATAAGTGCATGTATATATGAAATATATCTATATAAGGACTTAGGTACTCATATACATATATAACATATATTATATTAGTACATTGGGAGGTGTGCCTATATCTATAATTTTACTGATTGTTAAAAACAAGTCATCAGATCCTAAAGGATAGGAAACTATATCTATATGCATACAGTCTCCTAAAAACATAATAAGACATATAAATGAAAGGTTGTGTTCATGTGAGATATGACTTCGAGTATGAGTTATTTGATTCTTTGAAATTACTATGACTGGCTATTTGTAATTGAGTAATGTGTATAAAAATATAATATAGTATGATATTGTTGGTTGTACTACATTTGAATTTACTTATAAAAATTAGAAAACATGTAATCTAAGTATATATTGTACCCTATTGGTATAAACTGTACTTGTTATGCTTATTATTTTTGTGATGAATAATATAGTTGAGATTCATTGCATATGTTTCACTGACTAAATGTATGTATTATTGATTATTTCTATATTTTAGCATGTTCTATACCTCTAGTAGGAAATCATTTATATGAATCTGTTGGTTATATTTATACTAACCAAATCTCACATTTTTGGTACTAATTAAGTAGTGAGACGGGCTTCACTAGCTTACTTAACATCACCAATACCAAATAAAAGTAGTCCAATCAAGTGGTGTATATAAAATTTAACTAATCCTAGAGATCAATAACTATTAAAATTTTTGGTCAAAGTAATGTTTATTTAGACATTGTCATTTTATATGTATGATTTACATATTTCTATGATATCTTTTTAGAACATATTTTCTTTATGGTACACATCATGTATTAGAAATATTATAGCACATGGGTACTAGTATGTCTCTCTAGATTCCTATACCGTCATTATCTACCCATCCATGAAGGGAGGGCCATTCTTTGATTATGAGATTATACGGGGGATCGATGGTCCATGATTTATGTGAAAAAATGCTCGAATGATACTCTCCCTCCCCACAAGAGTACTTATTTGGAGACTACACTTGAGATTGTCAAAGATACTAGAGTTCATGAGACTCATGATCCATGAATTCTTGTATCCTGTATTGTATTTATTATTGAAACATTATGCCAGATGGATATGTAATTAATTTCTCATTATACACTAATAGTAGTCACTGTATTATTGTACCAATTGTGGTTGAAAATATGTAATTAATTTTTATATTCAGTTATGTTTTGTGTCATGTGATGATAATGATCAATAACTAATAAGAGTTACATATTTATTTTATGGTTAAGATAGTATGTATACTAAGATCACTTATTATATTATTATGGTGTAATCTAATGAAATAATACATGGAATATAATTTTAAAAAACTATTACATTATTATAGTAAATCTTAGTGTGAATGTTACATTCTGGTATCAAAATTGTGACTCAAACTCTAAGACTTAATGAGTCCACTAAAAATTTTATATCCTTCTATTAATATAAAGTATAATGGTGTGAGCTAGATCATTTGAAGAGGGTCTTTTGAATGTCAATGAAAATAACCCTCAATTTGATCCTAACCAATTTGTCATTGAGCAAACAACAAAGTTAGATCGGATTTTTACAACCATGAATGAGACTAGGGACCGAATTATAGCCCTAGAATAGGAAATTGATGGACATGAAGAGGAAGCCCATTAGGATGTACCTAAATAGCATCATGTTGAGCAATAAATCCCTTAAAATCAAAGACATGAGGAAGTGTCTTAATATGTGAGAGCACGTGTAGCTACAGAGTTGGCTAGAGATATGAAAAAGGTGAATCCACCTAAGTTTGATGGAATAATTATGGGAGATACAGATGAAGCATGGTTGACTAAGATGAAACTACTCTAAGGTCATCAAAGTATTTTGGAGAACTTACCAGTTGATATGAGAAACAACTATGTGGTGGGCCAACGAGAAGTTGGAAATGAATCTTAAATCGACTACCACTACATGGGAGTAGTTTGTGATGTTATTCAGATCATGATGGCTTCCATAGTTATACTTTGATCAAAAGCTTATAGATTTTTAAAATCTAAAGTAAGGAGACCTATCAATGAATGAGTACTGGAAACAATTCACCAAGCTTTTGAAATATGTATCTTAGTATTAGGAAAATGAGAGGTTCAAGACTAGAAAGTTCATCATGGGGTTAAAACCCCTGATTGGTAGAGAGGTAGACATTCATGAACCATATTCCATGAACTAAGTCTTTAAAAAGGCAGTCAAATAGGAACATAAGTTAAAATCTCTTACTCAGGGCAGAGATAAGTTTAAAAAAATGTTTGAAAGTTCTAAACCAACTTTCACAAAGAAGAACTAAAAGTAGAGGAGTGGAGACTCAAAGAGTTAGTTTAAGAGTCTAAATACTATATTCAATAGTGGTTTGGGTAACAATAAACTAGGTAATGGTTTCAAAGGTAGTTTCTAGGGAAATCAATGGTCTGACAGGAAGGGACCACTTAGAGGTTGCTTCATTTGTAGAGGTGACCATTTTGCTCATGAATATACCTATGATAAATCAAGGAACAAAGGTTTTGCTCCTCATTAAGGAACATTTCAACAATGTATTCATGTGGAAGTTGACAATCAACAAGTTTAATTCTAAGCTTCACTCGTAGAACTGTTAGGTATTTTGTTTGAACATCTAGTTTCCATTTGGATAGATACATGATCTACTTAATATTTTATAGCTCCTATAATTCTAAATAAGTTATCTAAAAAATCTGGAGTAATGAAAAATGCATGGTCGGTATAATATGGGAATGATTCAAAAGTCAAGGTTGATAAATGTTTAGTTGAAGCAGAGTTTAGGTTGCCTAAATTCACAATAGTAGTGGATCTTTATGCAACACCACTAGGGTCATATGATGTAATCCTAGGGGTTAACTAGCTTATGAAGCATAAATCCAAGGTTGACAACTATATGAAAAAGGTTGAGTGTTTAGATGTTTTTGGAAATCAAACACAAATTTAGGGTGATAAAATAGAGTTAAGGCTTGGGCAAATTTCTATAATGTAACTCAATAAGGCTCAAAGAAAAGGATGTCAAGCATTTATCATCAAGATAAATGAAATGGAGGAATATAAACGACCATCAATTGAAGATTATCCTTAGAAATTTTCATGATATGTTTCTAGAGGAATTATTAGGATTGCTTCCTAAACGAGAGTTTGATTTCTCTATTGATATCATACCTGAATCAGAACCTTAGTCTAAGACACCATATAGAATGATAACCACTGAATTGGTTGAATTGAAGGCTCAATTTTAGGAGTTATTATCCAAAAAGTTGATCAGACCAAGTGTGTCACCATGGGGTGCACTAGTTGTATTCAATAAGAATAAGGATGGTACTCTTTGACTTTGCATTGATTATAGAATGTTGAATAAAATAACTATAAAAAATAAATATCTATTACCTCTAATAGATGATCATTTTAATCAGATGCAAGGAGCAACAATCTTTTCTAAGATTGATCTTAGAGTGGGATATCATTAATTGAAAATAAAAGATGAGGATATTTCAAAGACAACATTTAAAATTTGCTATGGGCACTACGAGTTTACAGTGTTACCATTTAGTTTGATAAATGCTCCTACAATGTTCATAGATCTCATGAACAGTGTATTCAGAGATTATCTAGATCATTGTCTTTTTAGATGACATTCTTATATATTCTAAGGATAAAAAAAGCATATCCAAGATCTGGAACTAGTTTTACAATGGTTGTGGAAGCGTAAGTTGTATGATAAATTGTCCAAGTGTGCATTTTTCCAAAAAAAGTGAAATATCTAGGACATATTATCTTTGTGAATGATATTTCAATAGATCCAATAAAGATAAGAGCCATGATGGATTGGCCAGCACCAAAGAATGTCCATGAGGTAAAGAGTTTCATGGGATTAGCAAGCTATTACAAGAAATTTATTTTGAATTTTTCTAAGATAGCTAGTTCGATTACCTCATTATAGGGTAAGAATCAAAGTTTTATCTGGTCAGATAAGTATGAAATAACATTTTAAGAATTGAAAAGAAGACTTACTTCAGCACCAGTGTTAATATTTCCTAATCCTAATGGTCAATTTTTAGTGATTATAGATGCATCGAGGGATGGACTACGAGGAGTTTTTATTCAAGATGGTGTAGTGGTAACCTATGAATCAAAGAAGCTAAAGCCTTATGAGGTGAACTAATCCCCTCATGCCCTTAAACTTGTAACATTTGTGCATGCTTAAGTTTGGAGGCATTATTTGTTAGAAAAACCATTCGAGCTCAAGACTGATTACTTGGGATTCAAATACATTTTCACCCAACCAAATTGGAATGCTCATCAAAGATGTTGCTTATAGTTTTTATTTGACTATGAATTTGATATCAATTAAATTAAAGGCAAGGAAAATAGAGTAGTTGATGCCTTAAGTCATAGGAGGTTCACAATAGTCATGACTACTATCAAGAGTAATTTCAAAGATCAAGTGATTGAATTCTCACCAGGAGATGAATTATATGATTAGGTCATGAAAGTGTTATATGAGAATGCTCAAAATCCTAGGTATAAAAGATACAAAATAGATAATGATGGTTTTTTATGATACAACAGAAGGATGTATATACCAGAGAGAGAGAATCTAAGGAGCATAGTGTTAAAAGAACTAAATAATGCCCCCATATTTAGGACATTCAAGAATAACCAAGCTTATGATAGAGCTTAACCACTTTATTTTTGGAAGGATATCAAGAAAGATGCAATGAAATTTATGTCACATTGTCTAGAATGTCAGTGAGTGAAATTTGAACATGTGTATCTAGCTGGATTGTTGTATCCACATGGCATATCAAAATGGAATTGGTAGGTTATCAATATAGACTTTATCAAAGGTTTAACATTGTTACAAAATAGGCATGACATGATCTTGGTTGCAGTTGATAAACTAACCAAGGTAGTTCATTTTATACCAAGCAATTTGATAGATGATACACCTACTCTTGCAAAGAGATTTGTAAAGTAAGTGTATTAGTTGCATGGATTTATAGAGAATATCATTTTAGATCATGATCTAAGGATGACTTTTAGGTCTTAGTTAACTCTAAATTTAGCTTTGGGTATCCAACTAAACTTTAATACTGCATATCACCCACAATCTGATGGTCAAACTAAGCAAGTTAGTCAAGTGTTAGAGGATATTCTTCATTTGTATTATATGTATCAATAATACAAGTGGGAGGAATACCTTCTATTAGTTGAGTTTGCTTACAATAACTCATACCAATTTACTTTGAAGATGGCATCATTTGAAGCACTATATAGGAGAAGGTACATGACACTAATCAGTTGGGACAGGTTGGAAGATAGGGTATTCTTTGAACCTAATATGCTTTCAAAAATAGAAGATCAAGTTAGATCAATCAGGAAGAGATTGGTTGAGGTCAATGATAGGCAAAAGAGTTATGTTGATCTGAAGAAAATAGCTAGACAATTTTTAGTAGGTGATAAAGTGTTCTTGAAGGTTAAGCCACAAAAGAGCTTGATTAAATTTAGGAAGTTAGCAAAACTTTTATCGAGATATGTGAGACCCTTCAAGGTTTTGGAAGTGGTCAATCTTGTAGCGTACAACCTTGTATTACCACCAGCCCTAGCTTTATTGCATAATGTCTTTCATGTATCTTATCTTAAATAGTATATAATTGATCCTTCACATGTGTTGGATTGGAATGCTTTATAGGTTCAGTATCCTGGAATGATCATGGTAGAACTAATCAGAGTAATTGACACTCACAAACTTCATTTGCATAATAAAGAAGTGTCATAGTGCAAGATCTTATAGGACCAAAAATCTAAAGATAGTACTACTTGGGAGTACTATGATGAGTTTTACAGGTTATTTTCATATTTGTTTGCATAATTTAATGCTCCATATTTCTTCTAAATAATATTTTTTATTCGAAATTATTGCTTCAATAAGTGTCATCAGGATGATGACCAGAATTAGGGGGGAAGGATGTCACATCTCAATTTTTCACTAAGATAATTTATCTAGTTATATGTGGATTATTATGGTTTTTAAATTGATTAATTATTTTTTAATTAAGTTGTAAATCAGTTGTGTTTGCACTGGTTAGCAGGGAGCAAGGTGCATAGGGAGAAGAGCAGAGACAATGGAGGGGAAAGAAGGCTTTGCTGGAAGCCGTGATGGAACAGCAGGGACCGAAGAGTCTCATAAGGGAAAGAAGTTTCAGTGAAGTAGTAGGCAGAAGCTCACAGGGACAGGATGTTAGATTGAAAGAGCCAATTGGTGTGCAACAGTATTCAAGGGCGCAGGGCAATGGCTCAGCAGGAGGGACAAGAATCACTAAGGTTAACGAATGCCTGGAATGCTGCAATGAGAGACCGAAATTGGTTATTCCATTTGACATGATAGCAGAGGATGTGGAGTATTACTCAAAGCATTCCTTGTACTGTCAATTCCTGGGATTGAAAGTATCTTTACCATTCTTGGAAAACTAGGCTCGCAGGGTGTGGGAGCCGGTAAAAGAAATGGAATTGATGTTGCTGGCTAACAGCTTCTTTATGGTTACCTTCAACTGTCTAGAGGATAGAAATTGGGTGTTCGAAGGAGGGTTGTACTTCTATAATCAGGCTGGTCTTTTCCTGAAGCCATGGCATGCTGGTTTTAACCCTACCGAGGAGCTTCCAAACAGGGTTCCAGTGTGGGTTCGTCTCCCACGAATGCTGATTGAATGCTGTAGGGAGGACGTTATGTTGATGATAGCTTCGATAATAGGAAAACTGGTGGGGTCATCCTCACAAACTCTGGGTAAGAAGATCATGACATATGCATGAATATGTGTAGAGATTGACTTAAGCAAGCCTTTGCCAGATGCGGTTGAAATGTGTGCAGGTGAGTACTCTTGGGTACAACAATTAGACTACGAGACCTTGCCATTTAGATGCCGCCTATGCCACGAGTATGGACATTTGGTAAGAATTGCTGAAAAGTAAAATGGAGGAGCAGCAGCCTTCTCCCTTGCCTCCCAAGAATAAGACAGTAGCTGAGGAGAAAAGGAAAGAGTCTGGAGGGGGAGGGGGGAAGGACCCATAAGGGTTCTTGCAGGTTAAGTCTAGGAGTAGAAATAAGGGATATAAGAGAACCTTCTTGGAGAGGCAAGAGGAGGACTCTTTTAATAGATTTGTGATTTTGGAGGATTTGGGACAGTAGGAGATTAATCCAGGATTTGTTGAGGGGGAGGAGCTAATGGAGGAAGCAGAACATATGGTTAAGGATGCCTCTCTTCCTCTGGAGAAAGCAGATGAAGCGTCCTTACCAATGAATGTGGAGGGACAGGAGAGAGTGCAGAGTTTGGCAGAACTGATTGAAGAGAGGTATCAAGTTGGGGCGGCCAGAGAGAAGGCGTCACAGACAGGGGTAGAGGAGGAAGATAAGCAAAGGAAGGCTCCATCCAGCATGGGAATTCTTCAAAAAGACAACAAAAAAGGATCTTCAGATAAAAGTGGGAAGGTGGGAAGGAAGAAGGATATGGAATGAATTAAGATGATTGGGGAGAACTTGGTTGAATCAGGGTTGGTTAAGACCTTGGATGCACACTTTTTGCCTCCCTCGAAATGATTACGGTTTCATGGAATGTTAGGGGCCTGAATAGCGGCCCTAGACAAAAAGCTATTCAAGAGTTAATCAGAAGTCAACATCCAGACATTCTCTTCTTGCAAGAGACCAAAGTGTTAGTGGAGTATATGTGGGGTATTGCCCCAAGGATATGGGGTCAAGGGTCGTGCCAGTGCATTGGGGCTAACGGGGCTGCCGGTGGATTGGCATGTTTTTGGAATCCGAGGAAGGTTACTCTAGTGGTTTGGATGGCCTTCAGATCGCTGTTATCTATGGTCGCCTTATGCATGGATTCGGGGGAGTATGTGCTTTTGTCAAATGTCTATGCCCCCACGGATTTGCAAGGTAAGATCTCTGTTTGGAATAGCATTAAGTTGGTCCGCAAGGAGTTCCCCTATTTGCCATGGATCTTAGCTGGTGATTTTAATGCGATTATGGATCTTTTGGAAAAAAGGGGTGGAAATATCAGATTGGAACTTTTTCTTCTCTTCTCAATGAGAAAATTGTGGAACTTAATTTGGTAGACATCAAACCAAGCAATGGGTGCTTCACATGGAACAATAGAAGGCTGGATAACACTTTTATAGCAGAGCAAATTGATAGATTTTTGGCGTCCTGCTTTTGGGTGGGAGGTAGGTGGATGCTCAGCTTTGAGATTTTGGATTGGCGGGGTTCAGACCATTGGCCAATCAAGCTGAGCATCTCTTCGGCTGTCATGCAATAGAAGCCTCCCTTCAAATTTTAGATTATGTGGCTGTGGGATCAGGATTTGTATGGCCATATTTCTGAGTGGTGGAGAGTCGGTCGGCCTGCGACGGGACAGTGATGTATGTATTCGCAAAGCTTCTCCAATTCGTCAAATACCAGCTTCAGAGATGGAATAGGCAGAGTTTTGGGAACATCTTCCAGGAAAAAAAGAGGGTGCAGGAAGAGTTAAATGTTATTACTAGACTGATTAGAGAAGAGGGCCTGACCGAGGCTTTGTTGAAGAAGGAAGGGAAGGCGGTCAAGACCCTGGAGGAATGGGAACTGAGAGAGGAAATTTTCTGGAAACAGAAGGCAAGGATTGATTGGCTGCAAGAAGGTGATAGGAATACGACCTTCTTCTTCAATTCGGTCAAAGCCAGGCATCATGGTAATGTGCTTACTTCTCTTGTCACTAATAGGGGTGAGGTTGTCTCTTCTACTAGAGATATCTGCAATGAGGCCGAACAGTATTTTAGTGCCCTCTTCCAGGAAGATGGGCAATGGGATGAGGCCACAGAGGACTTGATTCTATCCTGTATTCCTTCTATTGTGTCTCAAGACATGAAGGAGAAGTTGAGTCGCTCGGTTTCGGTGGAGGAGCTGAAGAAGATTGTCTTCTTGATGAAGAAAGGTAAGGCTCCTGGACCGGATGGGTTTTCGATTGAGTTTTATCAAGAATTCTGGGAGATTATAAAGGATGATTTATTAGCGGTGGTTCAGGAGTCACAGGCCAATAAGCAGATGTTGTGGGCATTGAACTCTACTTTCCTGGCCCTCATTCTGAAGGGGGAGGGAGTGGACCGTCTTAGCCAATTTCGGCCCATCTCCCTCTGTAATGTAATTTACAAAATTCTCTCGACGTTGATTACTGAGAGATTGAAGAAGTGCCTGAAGGAGCTGGTTGCAGAGGAGCAGAGTGGCTTTGTGGAGGGTAGGCAAATTTTGGATGGTATTGTCATGGCTATGGAGGCTATTCATTCGATGTCCAAGTCTAGGGAGAAGGCTATGTTCATTAAACTGGACATGTCAAAGGCGTATGATAGGGTGCGGTGGTCCTTTCTTCAGAGAGTGTTGCAGGCATTTGGTTTTGAGAGAGAGTGGATTGAGTGGGTCATGAGCTGTGTCACCTCGGCCTCATTCTCAGTCTTGGTGAAGGGAGAACACATGAGGTTGTTTGGGGCTACCAGGGGCTTGTGGCAGGGGGACCCTTTATCTCCTTACTTATTTCTTCTTCTGGCTGAGGGATTAGGCCGACGAATCAGAGAGTACATGAGGGAGGGGGAGATTCTTGGATGGAGATGGGGTGGTGGACTACCTGTTCTTTCACACCTCTAGTTTGTGGATGATGTGGCCATGATGGGAGCGGCCACCATCAGAGAGGCGAATAACATCTGTAGATGCCTGGACGCATATCTCGTGGCCTCGGGGCAGGTCATTAATGAGGAAAAATCATCCATCTTCTTCTTCAATATGCCTTTGGCTATTCAAAGGAGAGTGGCTGAGGTTCTCCGGTTTCAAATAGGCAATCTTCCAGTTATGTATCTTGGTATCCCTGTCTCCACGGGGCGGCAGTCTAAGGAGTCTTGGCAGGTTATCTTGAATAAATTTAGAGCCAGGGTGAATCATTGGACACACAGATGGTTATCTTTTGTGGGCCAGGTCCAATTGATTCAGTCGGTGGTCCAGGCTCTCCCCCTCTACAGGTGCATGCTACAAGTGGCGCTAGTTAGCTTTGTGCAGGATCTGGATTCTCTGGCTAGACAGTTTTTATGGGCGGGGAACCTATCCTCGATTAAATGGAGTCTTATCCATTGGGAAGTTGTCTACAGCCTGAAGAGATTGGGTGGTCTGGGTCTTAGATAATCCATGATAACTGGTATGGCCCTCGCGGCCAAGCTGTACTGGAGATGGTGTATCGAGCAGGACCGGGTGTGGGCCAAAGTCTTGGCACACAAGTACTTTCTTGGGAATTCCCAAAAGGACATACCTCGTTATTGTTTGACGGGGAGTGGTTCGGTGATATGGGACACGCTTAAGAAGGGGGTGGCTCTGATAAAAAGAGGTCTATTTTGGATTTGTAAAAGCGGGATGGAAGCACAGTTTTGGCATGATTCGTGGGATGGTTTTCCCCCCATCACGCTGCAGTACCCTCATCTTCAAGCTCTTTCTCAGAGATTTTGCGAGGCCGGCTGGTTCAAGGTGAGTGATTTCAAAAAAAAATCTCGTCAGGATCAGCTTATGAAAGCTAGATGGAAGAGTCTGGAGGTTTGGCCTGTCAGAGATATGGAGAGGGAGTGTGAGGAGCTGCAGGGGATTTTGGCTAGGCACAACTATTGCACCCTTAGAGGGACAGATGAGCTTGCCTGGTTTCCACACCCCAAGGGGAAATACTCTATTTCCACTGGGTACCAGGAGCTTGTGGTGCAAAAATTTGGGGAAGGAAGGGAGGTTACCTGGTGGAAGCGGACCTGGAGTAAGTTCTCGTGGCCGAAGTGTAATTGTTTTGCTTGGACTCTGGCATGGAACCGCTGCCTGACATGGGAAAATTTGTGCAAAAGAGGCTTTGTCAGACCATCCCGCTACATTTTGTGTGGTGTGGAGGAGGAGAGTTCGTCTCATATTTTCTTTAATTGCCAGTTTACGGGGTGACTTTGGAACACCTGGTAGGCGGCGTGGAGATGCAGAGGAGTCCACGCTTCTTTTTTGGCTGATCTCTGGCAGCAACTGAACCATCTGACCTCTGTTGCACACTTCTTGCAAGATGTTTGGTATGCAGGACCAATCTTCTTGATGTGGCAGGTCTGGCTGGAGCAGAATAGAAGAATTTTTAATGATGTCAGGCTGGATGCATCGCAGGTTTGGAGTAGAATCAGCAGGATGATTCAAGAATCGGTGGAGGCCAAGAGCGAGGTCGCTTTGCTCATGAACTGAGCGATGTTGAGGTGGTGGACAGATTGGGGATGATCAGGCTCTCTCCAAGCTCAATGTGCGTTAGGAGAGGCGAGGGTGTGCAACAGAAAGTACAGAGAAGTGGGAAGTGGAAGCCTCCTCCAGACAATTTTTTGAAGATTAACATGGACGGCTCATCCAGAGGTAATCTAGGTCCGGTTGGTATAGGAGGGATTGCTAGAGATGCTTCGAGTGTAGTTATTTTCATTTTTTTGAAACATAGGGGGAACAGACGGTCAATAGGATGGAGGGACTGGCCATTTTGTTCGCGTTGAGAAGAGCTTACGAGATTGGTTGGCGTAAAGTGATATGTGAAGCCGATTCGCTAATCATGATCAATATGATTCAGGAACGGCGAATTAAGGATGTGAACTGGTAGTTATCCTTGGTTGTTCAATAGATTTTATAGATTAGTCGGCTTATGGATTCGGTGATTTTTGCTCATGTCCCGAGAGAATGGAATAGGGTGGCGAATTGTTTGGCCAGATGGGCTTTGGAGGGAACAAGGAAGGCAAGTGGCCGAAGAGGCACAGCTACCAGTAGACATTAGACATAATCTAGAGAGAATTCTGGTGGAGGATGGGAAGGTATGAGCGAATTGTTGGCTTGATGTCCGTTTTCTTGGTGTGTTTGCCAGGATGGTTGAAATTGTCTTTGTGCTGAATTTTTTTGTGATTGAATAAAGTTTTTACCCTTGTTTTATTTTAAAAAGTTGTAAATCAGTTATTATGAGATAATTGTATGTTACTTTAGTTACATGATTACACTGTTATGATAATGTTGATTTGTTGTTACAACAGTGTTATATGTGTGTGTGTGTGTGTGTGTGTGTGTGTGTGTGTGTGTGTGTGTGTGTGTGTGTGTGTGTGTGTGTTACAGGTTAATTACCTTCTTGTTGTGAATTAGATGTAGGAGAGTTTCATCCTTTAGAGCATGACGGAGGGAAAGCATCATCAAAGAGGATGACGTAGATGGAGGTATTGAAGGATGATAAAGGAATGACTAAAACCCATGCACACACCACATTAGATAGTACACATTATATGTATTATTTGAAATGTTAGCTTTAATAAGTTTCAATGTTATCTGTATTTAGATAATTAATTATGTGTGTTAATTGTGTGTTAGCTTAGTTTAATGCTTATGTGGAATTAATCTTGTGTGATTGTATTGTGGATATTATATGTAGATTTAATGTATAATGTTGAAGTATGATTATGTTATATTATTGAATTCATAATTGTTAATGTTTACGAGAATGTAAATCTACATGAACAATATATGGTTGTTATTGTCTATAGACTAACCATAATGTCTTTTTAATGTTTAGAACATTAGTTGATTATCATTATGATATTTAGGGAATATAATTATATGAATTAATGCCTTAATATATAAAAATAACAAAAGACATAGGATAGTCGATATAATGTAGTAAGAACATAATAATTATGTTGTTATAATACTATTATGTTTGGTATAATGGTTGTCTGATTTACCATTACAGTTAAAAGAAGATAATTGACTTTATATTAGTCTCATTATTATCAAAGTCATAATGTTTTTATCTTAAATAAGTTATTAATAAAGATTGCATTATATCCTAAAATTATCTTAATAACTAAACCTAGTCATTATGTGCATGTATAGACTATGGTAAAGTTCAAAGTGTTAGTTATCATTTATAATAATGTTAAAAGTGGACTTTTGTGGGGTGATACATGGGCATGTAACATAGATTGATCATGTAAGGATTTTAAAGAATAAAATATTGATTAAAATAATTTAGGAAGGTTCGAGAGAAATTAAGTCTTTTCATGGTTTATTCAAAATGAAGTTAACTGTGATTAATTGTAGTTTGAACGGATAATTCGAATTATGCATGGAGAACTATGAGCTATGAGCTAACAATTGCATGCAAGCTCAAATTGAGTAAGAGATGGAAAATTTATGATGAGAGGCGAGTTTAAAAAGATAACCGCATGGAATGATGAGAAGAAGAAGAGAGATTAGAGGAAGGAAGAGAAGGATTTTCTAATTCATACAGTTTCAAATTGGAAGTTATAAAAAGGTTGGTGATGTTATTTTATTATTTTAACTCAAAATAAATCTATGTGAATTTGTTACTTAGGGTTTTTGGAAAACATAGCATTTTAAATTAGGTACATGTTTAGCCCTATGGATGGCTTGACCATCCACAACACTAAACCTATACCTTATAATTCTCTGTGAATGTAAACAAATTATGTGTGAATCCATTAGGGTTAAATACATTTAACTTGTTATGATGACAAACTTACCTAGTCTAAGAGTTATGGGACTTTAGTAGATGGTTTTAATAAAAACAATGACTTAAGTTTTATTTTAGAAATCATATTATCTAATGTATCCCCAATCGAAAGTGAAAGTAGGATCTATCTTCTTCAAGATAGGATTGATTTGTAGTTTTTTTGTATTTCTCATTGCATACATTCTGGTGAACTCATCATGAATCTAACCCTAATAGGTTTTCTTTCACACCTTCATTTCTATTATTTTATTATTTTTTTATATTTTTGATACTATGTCGACCAAGCTAGTATAATTCTAACTTTTATACATAGGTTTAACACATAGTTGTATCAAAATAACTCTATATGTTTGACAATCATCATTTATATATGTTTAAGGTGAATAGATATATTAACTGGTTTACAAAGAAATTATGAGTAATTGTTAGTTATGAATTCAATCAGGATTAACATATATAAATGATGATTGTTGAATCAAGGTTAACACACACACACACACACACACACACACACACACACACACACACACACACACACTATATATATATATATATATATATATATATATATATTGATTGTGTGCTTTTGTCATTCAAAAATAGGGTATATACATATATGTGGATTGTGTCTATATTTATTACATGAAACCGTGGGCATACATATATACTTTAGTTGATTGTGTGCTTTTGTCATTCAAAACAATGTGTATATATGTGTGTGGATTGAGTATTCATGTCATTCAAAAATAGGGTATATACATATATGTGGATTGTGTCTATATTTATTACATGAAACCGTGGGCATACATATATACTTTAGTTCATATATATATATGAACTAAATTCACATGTCTTAAAAACTATAAACATATATTGTGCAATCTTGTTTTACAAAATTGTGGAAATATATGTATGGGCTATGAATAAATTTGTTAATCAAATGGTGAGAATATATATACAAACTGTGTGTAAGGTTATTATTCAAGACAATGAAGAAATATATGTTTTAAGCTGAAAGTATATACTTATAAATATAGTGTGAAAGCTAAGTTTGTGTTTTTAGCTAAGTGGGTCAAGAGAAAACATATAACTATCCCAGAATGGGTAGGGTAAGTGATTAAGTATTATCTCAGCTCGGTATGGAAATCTTTGTTAAGAGATGATTGTATAACCTATATGAAATTCATTAACATATTCAAGAAAAGAATGTTAACATCAAATTGAATTAAACTGAGATATTACATACGTACTACATAGATAATGTGATTGTAGTTGTTTTGGAGTATATGGTTTGAAATCTTTATAGAAATTGTTAATGTATTTTAAAACACAAGAGTTTTAATATGTAGCAAATCGACATGGTTGATCTTGTAATAATATATATGATATTTATTTGAACCAATTAATAGACTTTTGTGAAGTCCAAATACATAACGAAATTGTGAAAGTGTTTGTATATTATAACTGGATGTCGATTTGATTTATTTAACAATTATATAAACCTACAGTAATTATGAAGAGCATAATATTGATTTAAATAGTCTATTGACTATAGTACTCTATTTATTAATAATTCAAGAATATTAATATCTTATGATGAATCATGAATGTATTTGTGAATAGAAAAATTATAATGGTTGTTAAAATCATATGAAGTTCTTGATTAGAACATATAAATAATTGTTGATATTTATATACATAATTTATATATTGTTTGAGTACTTGTATGCGGTACATATTATATATATGGTATGTGTAAGTACACGTATATATGAAATATATCGATATGAGGACTTAGCTACTCATATACATATATATACATATACACACACACAAATATATAGAGAGAGATGTGTGCCTATATTTATAGTTTTATTGACTATTAAAAATAAGTCATAGGATCTCGAAGGATAGGAAACTATATCTATATGCATATAGTCACCTAAAAACATAACAAAACATATAAATGAAAGATTATGTTCATGCAAGATATGATTTGGATTATGAGTTATTTGATTATCTAAAAATATTATGACTAGTTGTTTGTAATTGAGTAATGTGTACAAAAATATAATATACTATGATGTTGGTTGTACTACATTTGAATTTACTTATGAAAATTATAAAACATGTAGTCTAATTATATATTGTACCCGATTGGTATAAACTATACTTATTATTTATGTGATAAATAATATAGTTGAGATTCATTACATATATTTAATGGACTAAATGTATGTATTATTGATTATTCCTATATTATAACATGTTTTATACCTATTAGTAGAAAATAATTTGTATGAATCTGTTGGTTATATTTATATTAAGCAAATCTCACATTGTTGGTACTAATTAAGCACTGGAATGGACTTCACTAGCTTATTTAGCATCACCAATGCCAGATGAAGGTAATCTAATCAAGTGGTATGTATGAAATTTGACTGATCCTAAAGATCAATAACTATTGAAAACTTTGGCTAACGTAATGTTTAGTTAGACATTGTCATTTAATATATATGATTTACATGTTTATGCAATATCATGTTAGAATATATTTTCTTTATGGTACACATAATGTATTAGAAATCTTACAACACACAGGTACTAGCTTGTCTCTCTAGATTTCCGTACCATCACTATCTATCCATCCGTGAAGGGAGGACCATTCCTTGATTGGAGGATTGTGTGGAGGATCGATGGTATTGGTGTGGAAAAACACTTGAATGATGTTCTCCCTACCCATAACAGTATTTATTTGGAGACTACACTTAAGATTATCAGAGATACTAGAGTTCATGAGACGCATGCTCCATGGAGCCTTGTATCTTGTATTGTATTTATTATTGAAACATTATGTCAGATTGATGTGTAATTAATTACTCATTATACATTGACAGTAGTGGTTGTATTATTGTACTAACTGTGATTGGAAATATGTAATTACTTTCTATATTCAGTTATGTTTTGTTTCATGTGATGCTAGTGATCAATAACTAATAGGAGTTACATGTTTATTTTATGATTAACATACTTAGTATGTATACCAAGGTCACTAATTAGATTCTCATGGTGTAATCTACAATGAAAGAATATGTGGAATATAATTCAAAAAAAATTATTACGTTGTTCTATTAAATCCCAGTAGGGATGTTACATAATCTTTAAAATTTCAAAGTTCAACTTTTTCAATTTTAAAAATTTGGACACATGACTATTTCACGTGTTATTGCAGGGTTTGCTAAAATGAGTGCCCTACATAATTATAATATCTTATTAAAGACAAAGTGTGTTTTACACACTTAGGTTTAATTCTTTCTCCTTTGCTTTAACAATTTCATTACTATAATAAAGAGGGGGAAATGTATATACCTAAATATGGTCATAGGTACTTGAGAATGTTAATTCTTGACACATCTTAAATAATTTAGTTTGCATCTAAATACACAACTCTTATTTGTCATTCCTCTAAACCATTTATCCATTTGCAGACTTGACCCTTTATTTGATGTCATTACTACACAAAAAATTTCAAATTCAAATACTTAAACTTCTTTATACTACCCTTAGACTGTCTCCAACTCAGGATAATTATTCCTACTTTTTTTGGTACAAATCCATGCTATGTAAAGAGGTTTGTTGCCGCATACCTATCCACATAGAGTAACTGCATTCCATGCCAAATAGTGGCTAGTTTCCAAATTTCAAAATATTATTTTGGGTCTCCCCACAAATTTTATAAGTTTGGCTAAAGGAAATTGTCAAAAGGTTTCACTGTATAAGCAAATCAAAACCTCATTTCAAATGGGCTTGATTTATATTAAACATCCAATATTTACACTATTGCATGTTGAACAAAGCTTCCCCATTCTTCCCAAATTCAATATCAATCTCTAGGATTAGTCTCATATCAAGTCTAAAGCACCTTAAAGAAAGCCAAGAGATGTCATTGTCAAGTATCAACGCCATGTTTATAATTTCATACATATAGTTAAGGAACATAATTGCACAATTACTCTAGGTGGGAGAACTACATGTGGATTTATTTCTCTCTTCAAAGTATCTAAATATGTAGGTAACAATCAATCATCAAGGGGGTAATTAGGGTCAGCCCAACCCATTACACTCCCCATCCTTTTTTTGCATGTTTTTAACTCTCACGAAGATGCCTAGAGTTTCAATGACAACATAAAGAAAATAAAAATTCCATGCAATAAAAATATAATCATGACATCTTAGCCTACTCAACAAACATAGGTGTAGAAGGTGCATTAGTAAGATTTTTCATTACTTACAATCAATGTAGATAAATCCGCAGTCAAAGGAAGTGAGGGACATGCATTATTGTCTAGGAGAGCACAATCCTCTCTAGGAATATTCTCATATATTGTTTATAATCTTGAATTGTCATAGATATGATTTTTAGTTCTTTGTTAGTCATTAGTCCAATTGGTATGAGTTCCTACTATCTAGGGAGCATAAACTCGTAGAGAAACAATTCATATTTTGTTCTCGATTTTGAGCATGCACAATCTAGTCTCTTTCTAATTTCCACTTCTAAATATATAAAATAGTTAATATAAATCCTGATTCAAGCTAAGTACATTTATTATTAGTGTTTTCTAAAAATAATAGTTTTCCATAATTAGCAAGTTTCAAAATCATAATTATTAATTATTGTATATCTTTAGCACTCTGATATATTTCAAGTTTTACACCTATTAGACATACATATTTATTGTTTTATAAAAACAAGGTAAAATAATTTATATATTTTTGCTCTTAAGGCCTTGCAACAAGGTTTAGATGTTTTTGTACTAAAATAAGTATAGTCGAATGTTCATGTAATTGCACTTCACTTAGGGTAGAGGAGGTGAAGTCTGCCTCTAAATTTAGCTTACATGCACAAGATAAATACATTAATTTTGATTCCAAATGTGTGAGATATGTAGCTACAACTCCTTGATGAGGTTTCTAGAGTTAGTTAACCTTGCATTTTTTTATTCCTCTTGCGAGCATTTGTGGTGAATTAGGTTTAAGACAAAGAAGAAGATAAATTAAACATTTCAACATGAAATTTATATATTGCTATCACACACCACTATACAACATCTGAGAGTGCATACCCAAAATTTTACAAAACTTGAAAAGTAGCACATTATGGATTTAATGACAAGGTATAGATTTGACACCTGCATAGACACTATTTAGTGGCTTACATCCCATACAAATTTGATATTTATCTAAATATATGCTCTCTAAATTTTATAGTAAGATTTCATTGAGAATATACTAGTTACCTGCATAACACATATCCGTTCTCAGAAAATCATAATAGTAATCAAGTATGTTAGTTTTAATCACTCTTTGCTCCTTTGTTTATTTCATCACTTGTTCAATCATTTTATTTACTTTTAGTTTACTATTTTTAGCCATAAAGAATATTTGCTTGTTGTTTTGGACTATATTATCCATTATCTCCCTTGTGCCACCCTTTTAATTATTTGTGCATGTGGTAATTACCCTAAAACCATAAATAATTAAAATAATTTCTATAGTACTCATGTGTTTATTGATTATTGGTCCAAAATAGGCATTATTGACATGTTTTTCCATTTTTTGTTGTGTCCCCCTTGTCTCTCCTTCTATTTTAGTTATCTTATGATGGGTCCCAAAAAAACGTAGTGAGTACATATTTAGGGGTGTTTGTGTTATGGGTTCGTTAGGGGGTACCCATATCACATGGTCTTGTCTTGTTAGCTTTTTCGACTGTTTGATATTAGTTTACACACCAATAGTGTTCTCATTTGAATTGAAGTCATATGTAAATACACAAGCATCTTAGTGTATTTGGGCATCTAGAGATAATATAAACAAGCATATAACATTTATCACTCATAATGATCTATTGAGAATTTACAAGAGTTGCAAGCATTTGGAAACCATTCATTGTAGTGACACATTACATTACACTAGTTTGCCTAACTAAAGAACTATTAATTTTATTGCCATAGTCTTTGATATTGTATATTATCGAAGGGATTGAAAAATATCAAGGTAGCTCAACTTTTCTCTCGTGTAACACAAACCTAAAAACACATTGTTTTTCTTGTCATATTCAAGTTCAACTACCCAATTTAGAGCTTGAAAAATAAGTGCAATACCCTCATGATTGGCGTGAAGTTTTTGAAAATCGAGAAAGGTTTTTAGAGCCCCAAATTTGATGAATGTAGTCATCAAAAAGTTTGTACTTGCTTAACACTTCTTAGAACTGTATTGTCTATCATTCTTATAACAAGAAACATGACTTAATGGATAAGTCCTTTCTTCATGATGATTTTTTAGGGTCCTTGTTGTCTTGCCACGAAACCTTAATTTTTATTTTCAGACTTGGACAACTGTTTCAAAATATTTCAAAAATCAAGATACTTTTCTAAACCCCATTTTCATCATTTATTATTGGGGTCTAGAAAATTAATTAGATCTAATTTACTATTTTATATTTGTTTAGACTTAGTTAAATGTTTATAGCTATATGCATTACAATTTGATTGAAATCCATTTATCTAAAACACAATTAATGGAGTAGATGCGTCATGCCTACCATAGGTGTACAACCCATACTTTTGAAGGTTTTATATGTACTTCGAGTGTTTATATGCTTTCGAACATGAAGTGAAGGATTTTCGTAAAGGCGTGCATAGGTTGAAATGTCATTTCGCTAACTTAAAAGTGCAATTGTTCACCATCCCAAAGTAAGAGGAAAACTGAAGTTTGAAAATTAAGTGAAGGAGGAAATTCACTAAGCATCCACTGACATCCAAGCATGAATTAATGTTGATTCCATTGATGTGCATTTTATCATGTGTGCACTACAACAAAGATTCACCTAGTTATGTTTTACACTAATGGCACCAATGACTTAGTTATAATATATGTTTTGAATGCTTTTAAACCAAAAAAAATGTAGATTTCAGATGAAACTCCAAATTTTCTTTCATGATTACTTATTTACATGGATTTTCTATTTACTCACAATTCTTAATATGCCAATATATAATTGATACTTCGTAATCTTATTCTTTAATTTTAAAATGAACCTTTTTTTAAAAATCTTTTTGACTTTAATCTTTATCCAATCTTCTTACAACCTTTACCTTTGAGTAGAAAGCTCCCCATGAGAGTCTGATCTCTGAAATTTCTTAAAGGTCGAACCCTCCCATAAATGAATCATCTCTCATAGCAAACTCGTGTGAACAACACTACTCTTTTGGGAAATCTATATATGTTGACCCCAACCTTGTTAACATTAATACTATTTGTTTTTGTTTTGGTAAAATGCACACTCCCAAAAACATATATAGCATCAAATTCAAACCCCCAAATATGCAATGAACACCAACACAAGAATTCTGTTAATGAATTTGCAGATTTAAGCGCAATAGAGATCATGGGTTCCAACTGGGCACAGAAAACTATTTCCCTTCCTCCCAAGAAACGAGGCTGCCATCTTGTTACCTCCCAAGTGAGTCCCTCCTCCTCCTCCACCGTTTTCTCTATTTCTCCTTTTTCAAAATCATGGGGTTTTTGTTATTGTGACGGACAATTGCATGCTTGAGAATTGAGAAGAAACATCGGATTGATTATGGATAAATTGTATGAAATGAAATGATTGTTTGAATTTGGCTGCGAGTAATTCAACAAAGAGACTGGTTTCCCCGGCCAAATTGTAACCCTAGCTGCTAACCCTAATTTGCATTTCTTGGGCTGTAAAAACATGATGGACGATCAACTATTATCTGTAATGTGCATCAGGAATAAGATAAGAATATGCAATTATCAATAATTAGTTTATAGCTCCATAAGATTACAGTAGTTTTACATTATCAAATTTTAGATAATTTTTTTCAGGGAGATAGACTGCTTGTTTAATATCCGGTCAATCTGTTTAATGTCGAGTTAATCTGTTTAATCCGTCTGTAATGGGAGATGGGTTATTTTGAATTACTACTCATTAAAGATGGTTCGCACAATTGGTTTGCTATCTAAACAGGCAATTGATTCCGCGAAAATACGGTACGAGTTTGTGGTTGGCGGTAAATTGATTTATGGGCTTGATTACCCAAGCAAGCCCCAAGTTGAGTCCCATGTACAACACTTGGATTCCCATAATGAGCTTTCTTCAGACTTTTGGTAGATAATTGATATTCTCTTAAATTAAAAAATGATATCAACAATGGTGCACTGCAGAAGTACCAATGGGATATAAATGGAAATTATATCTCTAAAAAAATGAGTGGTATGATGACACATGATACAAGTATAGTCAAAAGGCAAAGGCCAAATAATTCGGCTATCTGCCTGAAACATTTTCCATGCGAGTTGTTAAAAAATACTTTGTTTTATTCCCCCGAACACATCATAATTGTTTCTTCTTTATTCTTTATCATACAATCCCATACTTAATAGTAAAAGACTAGGTTTGTAGGATAATCCATTACATCCATATTCAGTTGCGTGCAACAAATAAAAAGAAAATTGTAGTCTGCACAATCAGATAGATCAGATTGGAATCTCAAGAAAATACAATGAGATTTTGACGAAGTATTTAACCCTTCTAAAGTCCTACAATCAGTCTTACAACTGGGATGTATAGGAAGCTACATCCATTTCATTCCATTTGTTGGTGCACACATTATTAATTATCCGCATTACATGCACTTATCATAATCTCTATCTACTTCATAACTCTTGCACAGTAACATCTCAATTATGCATATACAAAATATACAGAATACAAAATCCCTCTAGCAAACATTGAAATGAAAATACCCCCATAAAAATTACTCAGAACCAACAATGAAGGGATACCTGCTATGTTTAAAGATTTCTAAAGGTTCGGTTTTGACTGGACATGACTTAAGGAAAATTAAGTTAAAATAAGCCAAAGGTCTAAAACTGACTTTGTTCATCATTTGGTTTTTGGCTAGGTGTCAATGCTTCTTGAGTCTAGAAACCTGAAGCAACCATAGGGAGTAATTGGGAATTGTCATTAGTGCCACAACATGGGAGGACAAGAGATTTTTGTACCCAACAAAAATGGTTTGCCTTCCATTAGTGGGCCAAGTGACTAACAATGCATCAATCTTAAATTATTGTCAAAGGTCAGTTTTGAGAGTAGGAGGAGAGTCATTTTTGTAAATGAGGAACTGCAGTCTAATTTCTCCAAGTGAACAAATATCCCTGTAATGTGCCAGACTGATAAAAGTACCAAAATTTTCTGTGGAGTCTTCTACCCCAAGAGGGTTTTTGTACTTTAGGATGCACAATTTTATTTGGTATTTCTTTTCAATGTTATTTTGTAGCTGTTTTTCTACACTCTGAAAGTTCAGAGTTCTCAGATTCTACTTCAATATAACTTGTAGTTATTTTTCTTCACACAGAAAGTTAAGAATTTTGGAGTCGTAAAAATATTGTAGATTTGGAAAATATTTGTTTGCTAAATTGTGCTTATTCATGGGATAATTAGTATTGGATCACTATTGTAAGCACAATATGTTAAGAAATTAAAACATGCCGAAATTCTAAGAGTGTATTCAAAAGCCTTATTGAAGCAGGAACAAAGGATAGTGTGCCTTTGGCGGGGTTGAAGTATACTGTCCAAAATTCGTGAACAATCCAACATCTCTCCTCGAAGATGGTATCTTTGTCCTGAAGGTTTGAGAATAGGAACAAATAGCCCTTAAGCATCATTATTACCTCAATCTCCTCTTTCAGAGTTCTGCAATCTATTTAGTTATAGTTTGATAGGTAGGCCGAATCTCCATGATTCTACATATGTGAGCTTGATCTTTCGCTAAGAGGATTTGTCGTGATGAGAATTGATTTAATATGAATATTCAGGTCCTTTGTTTGTTGGAACTACCGTCTTCCTTAAGACTAAGCCGTCGTTTATCATCTATTTTCTTCAGGAAGGTTCTATGATCATCTACAGACATAAAGGACTGAGAGGGTTGAAGCAATCTGTCCCAACAGTTGTGAATAATCCGATATCTCTCTCCAAAGATGTTATTTTTGTCCTAAAGATATGAGAAAGGCATCATCATGGAAAGGCTAACGATTGATTCAGGGGGTTGAAGAAAATAAAGCCATGTACAGGCCGAAAATTCCTTATGAAAAATTGTGTGATCTAGCTGGATGAGTGATTAATGCATTGAAGATTGCTATGTTTTTATAATTAGGAATGGCTTGCTTGAAAGGTTTGGCGACAGAGACAAATGCCCCCTTAGCATCCCATAAAATATTTATCCCTCCTGGCGATCCTATAATTTTCCCTTCTGGCGATCCTAAAATTATCCCTCCCAGCCACCACCTAAATTTTTTCCCTCCTAGCTATCTCTTGGACGTTTCGGCTTCGCAGAGAGCCATAGGGACTTCTCAGCTTTTTTTGAATTTTGGGGATGTCTTGGCGTCCCTGGGACATTTGAGGGCAGTCCCAGACTGTGGTCGATGCCCCCAGCTTGTTGGGACGTCTCTCAACTGTCCCAATGATCCCAGGAATACTAGTATTTAACTTAGATGGTATAATACTCAAACTTCTCCTTTGCAGTTACCTTTTTTCTTGATAATCAAATGGTAGCTTCTATTCACATGGGCCCTTACTTGTCAAAACAGAACTGTGCATATGCATAATAATTTCAAACTCATGGAGGGCTCTACTCGCTGAATATCAAATCTTGATACTAGACTAATGCAGACAAGTATTTCTTTATAAGATTTTCTGAAATACATTAACTTTTCAGAGAAATCTAAGGGCCATTACCATAGATTTTCTCAGAGGGGCAGAAAACAAAAACCACTCTTTCCACTGAACAAAACACAGCTTAAACAAAAACACCAAAATGCTACAATCTCGAATCCCAAACCAGACAATAAATGAAAATAAGAAGAGGGAAATTATGAATTTTTGGGGATTTTAATCCCCAAGATTTTGGCAAGAAATCTCACCATCATTTTGGTATTTCCATACAATTTTGTTTCTTCTGAAATTCATGATAATATGCCATGACTTCGATATGCAGGCCCTGGATAAAGTGGCTGAGCTGATAAGAAGCACCAGCGTTTGCAGAAAGCACTTAAGCCACAGGTCTTGACCAAAGTGTATACGTTCCCCACCAAATGGGTGTGGTTTGGATCTAGTAAGATTTCATCCACCCAAGCCAATTCTTTATAACTTGGATGACAATGGGATGGAGAATGAACAGCATATAGCCAATTCTTTAGATTTCTTCTTCAAATATTGCTTCTTCCTTGCCTCTTTATCTTGTCTTCTCCTCTTTCCGGGGTTTCCATTGTCCACATGTCTTAGGCTCGGCCATTAGCTTTGCATCGTCAGTGATGGTTTCATATCTTGGAGGATTTCTTTGGTGGGTGGTTTTGTCTTTCTGTCCATGGTGATATAGGAGTTCATGACTCACCTTTGAACTCAGAGATGGTCTTAAAGATAAAACACACTAAAACATAAACAAAAACAGACTAGAACGGATAAACCAGAAACTTTTTGAGAAGGATCTCTCTTAGTTGAGAAAATCCTGAAACAGAGGTTTAGGGAAGCAAAAATTACAGAATTGGACAAGCTCATCGTATCATCAGGGGAAGCTTCTGATGTTAAAAACCCAAATTCATAATTAAAAGCCAACAAAAATAGCAAGAAACTACAAAGGAAAGCAACAGAAAACAAAACTGAAATCACACTGATAGAAGCTCTTTAAAATAAACTTCACAAATCCGTCCTCCCGTTCTTCATGATATCTTTGACAAGACCTAGATTGAGATCATCCACAGTACTCACAGACCTCATGGACCAAATCTCAGAAAAATAATTTCCACATGTGAATTGCCTCATTGAAGTTATTGAACTTGAATTTGAGGCAATCATTAATAAATATGGGTGAATAATTGAAATCTTATTCCAAGTGGCCCTGGCCATTAATGATGTGGGAATTTGATTTTCTATTTATAGGGACTATATGCATAATCAAATTCTCCCTCCTTTGGACTTTAGGCCAGCTCCCTTATTTGACAAATTGATTGGCCACCTTATTCTTGTGCTTCCTAACATAATTAAAAGAAATTATAGCAAATTGTCTACAGATAGAGAATTGAGCTGCCAGTTCTAGCAAGCTCCTTAATTTACTGCATCAACGAGCATCTTGGTTTTCCCTAACACTTCCAAAAAGTCCATTTACCACAATTTTAAGATTTTGGAGAAGGATCTTTGGCTATATTATTAGAAGTATTGTGTAAGTTGAGGCTATAAAGGAATGTCACCTTGCCTTCATGATTGCTCATAACACTTCTGCCACCAGCTGAGCCAGGGTTGCCCTCAGCGATAACATTGAAATTGGTCTTAAGATCCCTTCATTGGTACTATTTACTTTCTTATTGGACATTGAAGTCCTAGATGTTCTGACTCCTTAGCAGGGATGCAACAACACACTTTTCGATTACAATAATTTACATTGATAACTATTCATAGATGTTGGGAAAAAACTTTGATCACCATGAGGGAAATAGATCTGAGAGAGTGAAGGCCAAGAAACTTCTCAGTATGTACTCACTCCATTGGATCTAAAACACACTACAAAAAAAAGAGGCAAGGATTACTTCATGCATCTATAATTGAATGAATAGAACGAATCCATATACAAAGAGGCCCTATCATCTATCTTCTATAAAAATGCAAAGGGAGATGAGGGGTATAAATAGATTGAGCAAGAGCAAGCTTCCTTTTTCCTACTGATCACTTAAGTGGTACATGTATTGGCCCACTCAAAGGTGGCATTGATAAATGATGCGAGCATTTAATGCTAACTTATCATATTATAAGCCTAGACAATTGTGACTAAGCACACTTAGTATGGATAAGCTAACCCAAGTTAACTTAATATTAGTGCATGTAAAATAATGCACCAACAACCCCCTTAAGTGCAACTTAAGGAGGCTTGTACCAAACAAGAAGGCTAAAAATCCTCTAAAAAGGGGTCCCGACAACTAGGCTTGATGAGATACCCATGCACATTAAATTGCACTAGAAAAAATGAGACATATCACAATGGTTTATCAAAAAACAGTAAAACAACTAAGTGATTGGAGGTGCTGAAATGAGCCACAACGCATCCCAAGAAACAATACAACACACAATTAGTACACTAGAACTCTAAAAGAGAATGGGTTGATCCATCACTAAAGAGACTACATTGAATGGGCTGATCCATCACTGGAAAAAATGTACCAGATGGGCTGAATCCATCAATGAAGAATGCATTGGGTGTGCTGATCCACCACTCAGTGCAAGTGAATGGCCAACTATTGAAGAACTCCAAACTGTACAAGTGGTTTGAATCCACTACTCGATCACTAAAGAAGACACTGGACACACCATAATAGCTCCATACAAGGACACTATCAATTTGTCCAATGCGTTGTCGAAAATAGAAGAGTTCACCAATTGAATGCCATCAATTGAAGAACTGCTAGAAGTATATGTTGAGATATGCCACCACAAGGATAAGCAAGGGAGCTACACATAACTAAGAAAGCAGTATAACCTCACACACCCACCCATAATGCTGAATGGGTGAGTGGATGTAAAGATATGTACGAGTGGTCTGAATCCACTACTCTTTAACACTAAAGAACTAGTAGATGCTAGGGATCCCAGATGGTGACATTGTCAAGTGGGGTTGAAAATTTAGAAAAAATCTCACAAATAACTATAAGCAGACAAAGAGGTGTTGGGGATGCTAAAATTTTCTTTTGTTCAAAAAGGCTATAAAAAAAGTGAGATTTGCTCCAAAAAATGGAGGGCTCCACTAAATTGTAGGGTGGGCTAATCCACACTCAGACATGACTGTGCAAAATGGGAGTAAAAATAGGTGAAAATTCCAAGATAACTACATGAGCGGTTCAAATCTTCTACTCGAATACTAAGGAGATGTCGAAAATATAGAAGAGGTCACCATATAGCTAAAAGTTATCAAGGATGGCACTAATGGTGATGGGAGAGACAAAGTACTCGACAACTGATATAGAAAAAGGGTGCGAGACAAAACATGCATGCATGAAGTTAGACAAAGCTAAAACAACAAGCCCCCCATGACACTTCATAGATCAGTGCGAGTACAAGATACATCCCAAAAAATACCAAAAAAGACAACATTGTATACACCAAAATATCTCCAAATAAGGAGACTATCTATTTTTAAAAAAAGGCCATCAAATTTGCTTCAAAACACGGGAGTAGTGCTAAGCAGTATGAAAAGTGTTCCAATGATGCAACTGAAAGGTGGAGGAATGATGTTGATAAAATCCTCTCAAAGAGCGTTGACAATGCTGCCACAATTGATTTAAAATCTATCCCAAATGAACATATGGTAGAAGATGATGCTTACATGTGATTCAGTGCCATGTTCACAAACGAGGCATGTAAGGAAACATTTGAATCTGAGAGTGTGTTAGGACTCTCATCCTTGAAAGCTATGTCACAAGCTTCATCGATTTTTCGGCTTGGAAATCGAAATTCGTCATTTTTTTCGGCAAGGCATAAAATTCGTCAAAAAATCGCTCAATTAAAGGTTAAAAACGTGCCAAAAATCTGCTGCGTCTACCCTCGTGTGGAGGTTTGTTGCCAACACTTGCCATGGACGGCATGAGGAAGGGGAACTAGATCTGTCGTTTTGTGCAGTTGGACGCGGAAATGGTGCAGTTGAACTCTCTTGGAGTGGCTGCGCAAGGTACAGGTCGTAGGGGAGTTGGATGCAGGTTGTAAAGGAGTTAGATGCAGGTCGTAGAGGAGCTCGACATAGGACGTAGGACGCAGGTCGCGGGTAGGGTTTTGTCTTTTATGTTTTATGTTATTTGTTATTTGTTTTATATCAAATATTTTTGATACGTTTTGATATTTGTTTTATATTTTTCTATTTTTTTTATTATAATTTTTTCAAAAAATATCCTTAATGTTAGATATTAATTTTTATTTTACTTAAAAATTAATATTTTATTAAATAACAGATATTGATATTCTTATTTGACTTATTTTTCTTATGCATTTTGATATTTGTTTTATATCAATGTTATTTGTTTTATACATTTTGTTTTATATTATTTTTTATTATATTTTTTTCAAAAAATATCTTTAATATTATTATTTGACTTATTTTTATATGTTTTCATGTTCTTTTACGTTTCAAATTTAATGGCGATTGTTTTTTAATTTTTACCCGAACTTGAATTCGAACCGAATTTTATCCTCATTGAACTCGAACTCAAACTCGAACCTTGTGGCTTACCTTGAAAGAAGCAATCTCAGGGCTCTCATGCTTGATTGAAGGTGCAACAAAACTTATGTGTCACTCTATGTCCTCATGAAGGGTGGAGTTAAGAAAAAATGGAGTTGAGCTTGCACAAAGTGGTCCCAATGAAGGTGAAACACCCGTTCAATAGCCAATGCCTCGACGAGCAATCTAGTCAACACACTGGATGGGGGAAACAGTTCCCTGTGAATGTTTATCATTACTTTTGCCAAGATGATCCATGGAACAGAATATACAGGGGCCAAGCACATATGCAGGTGGATCTAAAGTGGTGTGTGCAACAAGGGCTTTAGATACAAAAGTCAATTGAGGATTTGGTAGGTCACAGTCTAAAATAGCATCAAGTGGATGGATACCAAATTCAAGAATAGGTAGTGTTACATGATGGACTAGGCTCAATGGAAGGGTTGCCCAGAGTGTCAACTTATGTTGCAAATACTGTCTTGTAATGAGTGAATGAAGGCATCTTTGCCAGAAATGAGTGAGAGACTGTAATGGTTGTCCCTAATTTTTTTTTTAATATTTTGTGTATTGTTTTCAAAATAAGACCAATGAATGCAAAAGGGTTTTATGTTTCACAACCATCCATCACATTGAGAACATACATTGATATATTCGTAAAATGCAAGGAAATTAAGGTGGAATTACATTAAAACATGTCAATACAACTCAATATAAAAGTCATAAAGTTTCAATCTTAAACCAGACTTGAAAATACTCCATTTACAATAGAATTTCACCATAGAATGCTCAGATCATAACTTCATGCTCGCTGTCCCAATTCTCTGAAAGTGGTGCTAATCCCAAGGTAGGTGATTTGCTCCAATAAATCACATAGCCTCTATTAAATTCCAACAGGTGGCTTAGAGGGGATGCCCAGCCAAGCATAAGCCAATGAAAGAATGCCTAGGAGGAATTTCACCAAATTATGAAACCCACACACCAAATCAAGCTCCACACCCAACTCAGAAAACTGTGAAAATCTTCATTTATCCAACGCCAAAAAGGCTCAACCAACAAGATAAATACTGTAAAACTTTCAAACCAAACACCAACCAGCTAGGGTGGGTCACAATCCATCGAAACCAACAACGTGAGATGAGGGTTTTCGTCCTTAACCGGCGGTAAGTGTATTCTGGAAAAAATCCAGCAAAGTCTCCTTAGCTGCCAAAGTTCACATATCCAAATGAGAGCGCAAAGAGTGATTAAATAGAAGATGAGGGAGGGATCAAGGCAACTTCTATTTTGAAAATGCTTTTTCCTTCCAAAACTCCACACTTGGCTAACCTTGCTTTTTTTTTTTAAACATTTATCTTAACTTTTTAAAATATCACCAAATATTTTTCAAAGGGGGTGTCTAACATAACGTACATTGCCCCCTCTTTTAAAACAATGTTGCTCAACTAGGCCAAGGGGGTGTTTTATAACCCATGCTTATTCTCACTTGATTCAATTAGCAACTTTATTAACTTTAGTGACGAATAAACAAATAATAACTCTGACCATTGAGAGGACTTACCCCTGCCAAAAATGGAAACTCTGCACTGCTACTGAGTGGGAGTCGAGACCAGTTTCTAAATATAGCACTTACCAAAAATAGTAAGTGAGCCAAAACTCCAAACTAGCTCAAATGAAACTCAAATGAATCTTACTAAAAATAGTAAGTTTACTAAAGATAGTAAATTACAAAAAATAGTAATTTACTAAAAATAGCTGTCACCACTGAAAAAAACCTAGAAAAACCCAAAAAACTCATCTTAGGTCGCCAAATATCCCTAACCAAAATCCACTTAGCCTACGGGAATCGGAATAGGCTAATGGTAACCTAGAATGGCTATGAACGAGAAGGGGACATTACAGAGACATAGGCAGATTTGTTTTTTAATTTTCCTATTCTCTCAACTAACTTAACCATATCCTTCTAAATTGCACATACATTAAAGAATATCATGTCATTTTCCGATTGTAGGTTATTATTGGCTTGTGTGGAGGTCTTGGCATGAAGCTATTACAGTAAGGCAACAAAATTCTTGGAATGGACCTCAAATAGAACACTCATAAGATGCAACCGCCCCCCAGCCCCCTGCCCCCCCACTGCCCCCAAACTACTACAATGACACAATTTTTACAATGTTGCACGCTATGCAAGATTGCCTAAATAAAAAATTGCCCCCCACAACAGAAAAACTAATTGCTGGTTACATTAACAAGAAGAATCTCTCACTACTGCATATAACTTCGTAGTGTGAGCTACAATGCCAGAATGAAGGAAAAAGACAATAAAAGAGAAAAATCTACAATTCCCTATATTATAATTTAGATTTGAGTATGCCAATTGATTCTACTAAAAAAATACACAACTTAAAAAACCATGTAAAAATTTCTTACGAATCTCAAGATATGGAGCTCAAGAAGGCCCCTAAATAGGGTCTCCAACAGGGTTTGATTGCAATATGTGTTTCCAGCAAAAAACCAAGTGTCCAAAATGACACAAAATTAACTGCACTGCATCCTTTTCAAAATATCAAATCTAGTAAAAAAAATGGGAGCTTCTTAGGCCTCCCAGATCTCAAGTTATGAACCTTGGAGCAAAAAAGGTCCAAATTGCCTTAGGGGGGTAATAGGACACCCTTTAGGGGCTTAAAGATAGAGTGGGTGGTTGTATGGGTGATTGTGGGTTGGTGTAGGGGGCTTACCACTAGCAGTCTGGCAGTTGGCATTTTATGCGTGGTCACATGCTACAGTCAGGGTGGTTGTTAGGGTTGTCGACTTACAGGTGCAGTGGTAGTCATATTGCATATGATCAGGGGCTAAAGAATTTGCGTAGATCTAGTGCTATAGAGAACAATAGGATGCAGATGCAGGTGCCACATGGTAGATGTGTGGGACATGTAGAGGATGTAGGTTGATAGGGCGATGTGGCAACAACATTGAGTATGTCAGAGCAACTTAGTGGTAGACTCGTGGCAAGTAGAAGGCGAACAACAACATAACAACGGTTGTATGAATGTGCAAAGAAGGTACCACATGGTGGTCGATAGTGTAGAGCAGGGTACAAAAAGAGTACGGTAGTCGCAAAAAAGGACACATGGGCTACAAAGGGGATATGTTTGTGCTATGTAGGTTGCATACAGGTACCACATGCGTAGATCTGTATGAACTATGATTTTTTTGCAAAAAATAAAAAACCCACAAAAAAATACACCATCCATATAGTGCAGATTGTACCCGGCCCAGGTTTGGGGCCTCCCAAAATGTCATCAAAAAATTTGCCAACAAATACTATTGAGTTTATAGTCGATCTTTAGGTTTTCAATCCTTCCAAATGCAATGGCTGGTGTGAGATTGCTCCAAATTGCTTTAGAAAAAAGTTTCCCTTAAAAAATGCTTAAAAAATGTAGATTTAACTTAAATGAAAAATATTAAAGATGGGTGGATCAAAAATGAGATTGGCAATGGAAAAGTGGTGTGGGAATGTTGAAAAAGCAAAAATCCACATCTAAACATTTGAAGGAAAATGGCTCTGGTACTATGTTAGGAAAAAACTCTTTTCACCACGAGGGAAATAGATCTAAGAGCACGAAGGCTAGGAAACTTTACAATAGCTACTTACTCCATTAGATATGAAACACTATGCAAAGGAAAGAGGCAAAGATTACTTCATACATTTGTAACTGAATGAACAAAATGAATCCATATACAAAGAGGTCCTATCATCTATCTTCTATCAAAATATAAATGGAGTTGAGGGTTATAAACATCTTGAGCAAGAGGAAGCTCATCTTCTGTATTGGTCACTTTAGTGGCACTTGCCCACTTAAACGTGGTATTGATAAATGATGATATCATTGAATGCTCACTTATCCTATTCTAAGCCTACATAAGTGTGACTAAGCACACTTAACATAGATAAGCTAACCTATGTTAGCTTAATATTAGTGCATATAAAATAATGCACCAACAGTAGATGCAACTATACTATATTATTAACATGGAAAGTCTTTTTGACTAGGTTCATATTATCAGTTTCTCTTTTCTTTATATTTTTCAAGATAGTTTGGTTTATGAGCCTATTTATTTGTTGCTGTTTTGATGCTTTTTGTTGATTCCTAGATCCCCAATATATATGGCTTGAATTTTAGCCCAGTGATTGGAATATTAGTTCTAATTTCTTGAAAGAGGCATGTTTTTATGTGAGTCTATATTATATGATATCTAACCATCTAAGCCTACCTTTCCTTAAAGGGTCCATCATGATTAGGGCATTTCAGGGCTTACAAGATTTGTTGACTTCTATCATTTTCATGTATATTATACATAAGGAACTCTTGGTGACTTATTTTTCTCTTCTTTTCTAGTGAAAGAGTTTCCATAAAGAAAAGCACATCGTTACAAAAAAAAATTGTTGATTTGTGCGGGGAACTGGATTCATGGGGAAGAAGAAAACTAGATATGCAAAGATAGATTTGACGATATGCATAAAACATCTCTGTAAAAAGGAAAAACCATTTTAAGAAAATAGCCAAAGGGAAATTAAGATAAAACAGCTGGATTAGAAGCGTATAGATTGTAGATGCCCTATTTCTATACGATTTGTTTCTTTAAGTTCTGAGATTTTGAACCATGTCTGAATTCCTGTGTTTGATCCATAATATATGCTAGGCATGTTGTAAGGCACAAAGAAGGTGCTAACGCTTAGAAAAATTGCTTGATTCATGCCAGTTATGAACTATGTTAAGAAATATGATTGGTAGTAAAACATCAATGCTCATCCTTACGAAATTTGGAATGTGGAGACCAAAATTTTTTACAGCGATAGACATTCTAAAATGGCAGCAAGGAGTGTAATGGAGTGAGTTGTTCACAGTTATGTTTATTCTTAAGTTTGATGTCCACTAGACTGTCACAGGGGAATTTCAATCTTAAATTTGACGTTCACTTAGAATTTTTTTCTTTTTTTGCTGAAATATCCTTGTTACGGGATATTTTCTAAAACACATAAAACTCTAAAAACCAACACCCAAACTTCACTAATCCAAACTACACAGATATTCTGTTGCTACTGAAATATCCCAAAGTGGGAATATTTACTAAAAACAGATTTTACTTAACAAAACTACTTCCTAAATCCCCTGACACAATAACTTTCAGATTTCTATAACTATGATCACCCACATATCACATAAGACTCTCATACCATTTTGTTGCCATAAAACGTATTGAAACATACTCATAGAGAAATCTGCATGATACCAAATACCAAAGACATATTCTTTCATTTCATAGAAGGAATTCCCACACATAGCAATGATGGATACAAACACATATTACTCTCAACATATTCTTCTTACAACAACAGATTTTACACTCTTACAAATAGAGAACATAAACTATGAACTGAAAAAATATGTTGTTGTAAGAAGAATATGTTGAGAGTAATATGTGTTTGTATCGGTCATTGTTATGTGTGGGAATTCCTTCTATGAAATGAAAGAATATGTCTTTGGTATCTTACAAATAGAGAACAGAAACTATGACAACTTACAACCATTACACATGAGGTATGCTCCAATGAAGTCCAAGTTTGGTTCTTGTATGAAACCAATATCAACTAGGTAGTGAAGAATCTTTCACCACTGAAGACTAGCACTCTTGTGAAGATCTCTCCTCCAAGATTTGAAGTTGAACCAATGTTCAAGATCACAAATAAGGGGGGTTTATGTTTGCAAAAGATACATTTACAAAGGAGTGTCAAACTTATAGATTTACAAGAGAATGAGAAAGAGAGGGAAGAAGATGAGAGAGAAATCTTGGTACCACACTTTGAAGAGGGAACATTATTCATGAATAGTGCATGTTGTCTCTTACATGTGCAAGGGGTCCTCACTCACATGTGCAAGGGATCCTCTTTTGACTTTTCCCATGTGCCCCCCAAGTGATTTGTCTCTCACATGTGCAAGGGGTCCTCACTCACATGTGCAAGGGATTGTTTTTTTTACTTTTCCCATGTGATTTGTCTCTCACATGTGCAAGGGGTCTCTCTTTCACATGTGCAAAGGATCTTCATGATCTTTTGACTTTCCCATGTGCCCCATGTGATTCTCAATCAACTTGTCTCTTCACATGCTTTTACTATTCCTTTCACATGGCTAAGTGGAGAATTGTGCTCCAATTTTCCCTCCATTTTCACCATTTAAAAACTCCTATGTGAGCCAAGCCACATCCCTTAAGACATCTCATCACTATGCGACGTCACCATGAATAGTGATTTGTGAATAGTACTAATGAATAGTACTTGGTGAATAGTGATCTCACTTTTGGGTTCCTTGTGCTCTTTGTTGAATGTCGTAATTGCTCCCTGAAAGAACTACTGGATTCATCTTTATCCCCTGAACATTGCCATTAACCGAATTCCATCCTAAAAATGCAGGCATCCTCCAAGAATGTTGGAACTTCCAAGAATTGTTGGAAGGCTACATAAAAGGGGACATTACAAGTCTTCCCACCTCGGGATTGCTTGTCCTTGAGCAATCACAACTCGAACTCCTATTGATTCCAAGTAGATACCCAAGAAGTTATAGGATCCCAAATCATTCTAGGAGGTTTGCACGTTTTCCTATTTGTCATGCTATGATGCATGACACTACCAAATGGAACCTTCTGCAATTTGCCCTTCAAAAGTGCAATAATCTTCTGTAAGCATGCATAAATCTTTCCTGTCATCAACTTTGCTCTTCCTTGCTTCTGCTGCATCATTTTGGTAATTACTGACAAGTTAAAAATTTCTCTGTTTCCATCACTAAAGCCTTTGACTGATGGCCATAATCATGTGGAAATATACTATCCTGTAGTAAACCTCCAACATCCTCAACAAATTCATCTTTCCTATCACGCAAATATGAATTTGTTTGCTTACCCATGATTATGACGAAATATTTGGAGCTAGTAGATTCCATTCTTTTAGCTGTAAATGGATGAGGTAGAGGATGAGGACTGCCCTTCAATGTCACCTTCTACCCTTTGTGATGAAAGTTGAACTCCATGGTTTGATAGTTCTAAGAAATTTCCCCTAGTGAATGTAACCATTGAACTCCAAGCACTATGTCAGGCCCATCTAAACTGAAAACATAAAAATCATCACAAATTGGACTCCAAGCACTGTGTGCTCGTCAATGAGGATGTTGAGATTACTTATCTTCTTCTTACAAGGGATGTGAAACCCATCAGCCACCACAACATCAAAGCCTCCAAATTCTTCTGTATGTAGATCCTTCTTTACCACTAATCCCTTATCAATGAAATTATGCGTAGCACCACCATCAAGAAGTACTTTGACTCTGCTCCCACACAAAACTCCTCCGAACTTGAAGGGATTATATCTTGGTGTGCCTAAAATAGAAGTTTACCTTCTAATGTGGGCTCTTGTGCTTGTGTAGGCTCCAACTCCTCATGCCCACTATGCTCACTATGATCATTCAACACCTCACTGTCTTCTAGAAGCACCTCAATGTAGTGTACTTTTCCCTTCCCTTGCACCTGTGTCCCGTTTCCCACAGGTCTTTGCATGTGTAACACAACTTCCTATCTCATTTCTAGCCTCATCTGTCATGTACCACTTCTTTGGCATTTCAATTTCAGCGACGTTGTCCTGCTTCGGCGGAAAAGGCTCAACAGGAACCCTTGATGGAACCTTTGACTTGGGAGTAGAGAACTCCAAATATCTAGCTCTTCTGATGGTATCTTGCAAAGTTGGTGGGTCTAAGAGTGGCTCCTCTAAGCCCTGAATGAAGAGATAAGATAATCTATCCTCTGAAACATCAGGAACCATAATTGCAAGCCTCTGAAAATCATATATGTAGGCATCGACTGAATCCCTTTGTTTGAGCTGGGCTAGCTCTCCGAAAAAATGTTCAAGATTTGTTTTGTCAACCGGTCCATCAACCTCTAAGCAGAATCTGCATAAGAAGTGACCGACCTTGCGTAACCATCCCATAGAACCACCAATCATGGGCATCACCTTCCAAGTGCAGAGAAGCAAATTGGATGGCATCCCTCTGGAACATGGGGTACAAAGTAAAATAGTTGTCCAACTTATGTATCCATGCACGAACAATGCATTTTCCTGAACCATCAAAAGGTGAAAGAGACACCTTTCCCATCTTTCTTTGTCTCCTCTAGGCTTATTTCTTAATCTCAACTGACATAAATTATTTAATGACATGGCCGCTCGTAATTCCTCTTCCAGGATTGCCACTCATGAATATAATCACCAGCGTTTTCTTTTGTATCCTGTTGCCTATCACCTTGTGGCCTCAGTTGATCTAGAAAAGTAGGCACAAGGGGCCTAACTGTGGATACCTGAGTGGCTCTAGTGTGACTAGGTGCCTGGACATGGTTGCCCAAGTTGCTCGTCTCACCATTGGATCCACCATTATGATTGGCATTGTTGTTGACCGTAAGCTGCTGCAAAAACTGGCGCATCTCCTATTGTCCTTGGTACATCTCCTGATGTTCTCTTACCAAATTATTGATGGCATCCGCAAGGCGGGAATCCTCGTAGTGTCTATCTCCCATGTTCCCCTCTACCCTCTCAACCTCAGTCTCAAGATCGGGATCTCCTAGAGGATCACCAATTCTACTTCTCAACTTATATCTAAAATTGGTTTCTCCAGGTTGCATGAGTAAGCCAAAACTTCTCTACAAATGATCAGTTTTCCCTCAAGCTGGCAAGATCACCAGCGCTGATACCACTGAAATATCCTTTTTAGGGGATGTTTTCTAAAACACATAAAACTCTAAAAACCAACACTCAAACTTCACTAATCCAAACTACACAAATATATTCTGTTGCTACTGAAATATCCCAAAGTGGGAATATTTACTAAAAACAGATTTTACTTAAAAAAAAACTACTTTCTAAACCACCTATGACACAATAACTTTCAGATTTCTATAACTATGATCACCCACATATCACATAACACTCTCATAACCATTTTGTTGCCATAAAACGTATTGAAACATACTCATAGAGAAATCTGCATGATACCAAATACCAAAGACATTATTTCATTTCATAGAAGGAATTTCCACACATAACAATGATGGATTCAAATACATATTACTCTCAATATATTCTTCTTTACAACTATATATTTAACACTCTTACAAATGGAGAACATAAACTATGACAACTTACAACCATTACACATGAGGTATGCTCCAATGAAGTCCAAGTTTGGCTCTTGTATGAAACCAACATCAACTCGCTAGGGAAAAATCTTTCACCACCGAAGACTAGCACTCTTGTGAAGATCTCTCCAAGATTTGAAGTTGAACTAATGATCAAGATCACAAATAAGGGGGGGGGGTTTATGTTTGCAAAAGATACATTACAAAGGAGGAGTGTCATACTTATAGATTTACAACAGAATGAGAAAGAGAGGGAAGAAGATGAGAGAGAAATATTGGCGCGACACTTTGAAGAGGGAACACTATTCATGAATAGTGCATGTTGTCTCTCACATGTGCAAGGGGTCCTCACTCACATGTGCAAGGGATCCTCTTTTGATTTTTTGCATGTGCCCCCCATGTGATTTGTCTCTCACATGTGCAAGGGGTCCTCACTCACATGTGCAAGGGATCCTTTTTTGACTTTTTTCATGTGTCCCCATGTGATTTCTCTCTCACATGTGCAAGGGGTCTCTCTCTCACATGTGCAAGGGATCTTCATGATTTTCTTTTGACTTTCCCATGTGCCCCCATGTGATTCTCAATCAACTTGTCTCTTCACATGCTTTTACTATTCCTTTCACATGGCTAAGTGGAAAATTGCGCCTACTTTTCCCTCCATTTTCACCATTTAAAAACTCCTATGTGGGCCAAGCCACATCTCTCAAAACACCTCATCACTATGCCACCTCATTTCTATGCCATGGCATCATGAATAGTGATATGTGAATAGTACCAATGAATAGTACTTGGTGAACAATGATCTCACTCCTGGGTTCCTTGTGCTCTTTGTTGAATGTTGTAACTGCTCCATGAAAGAACCATTGGATTCATCTTGATCCCCTAAACACAATGCTACTAACTGAATTCCATCCTAAAAATGCAGGGACCCTCCAAGAATGTTGGAGCTTCCAAGAATTGCTGGAAGGCTACATAAAAGGGGACATTACATTTGCTTGGAGAAGTCAATTGAAAAATCATAATATCTTGGCCATACGATGGAGTTTGGAACATGTTTGTTTTTTTTTTTGGAAAGATTTTTTGAGCTCGACACAATGGTGGAGCTAGATTGATCTCATTTATCACCAGTCAGGTAATGGAATTATTAATCGATGTGTTATGTGAGAAATCCAAGATGAGAACCTTGAGATCTCTCAGTGTATTTCAGATACATATATTTAAATTTATCTGCACCAGTACTAGTTTCACTAAAAACAAACACTGGAATAATATCTCTCTATTCTGTGTCATGTTTGTGCATTCATGGATCTGTTAATGTGTATGGTATTACCTTTTAATTATTATCTAAGATTTCTGTTGTATGTATTAGATTGCCAGGAATTGATATACTTGCATATTTTGTCACAGATAGTAAAAGAGATTGAATCAGAGTTACAAGGATTCAAGTTTGGGCTTGCACACTTTTTCTGTGAGAACTAGACTCGAATTTTATATATAACTGGGAAGGATGCCAAGAAACCCTAAAATACTGAGTTTTAAAATTCTTGTCAACATTATATATGATTATGTTTAGTTTTTTATCCCTTAAATCTTATGTGCAGTGCAACACACAAGTGCGTCTCTGACAATAAATGAGAACTATGATTCAGATGTTCAGCATGATACAGAAACTTTTCTCAACAGGATAGTTCCTGAGGTCAGCCTGTCTAGAAGTTTGCTAATGGCTATCTTCAAATTTGTTGATAGACATTTCAGGTCTTCCTTGCTCCAATTGTTTATTTCAGGAGCCAGAAACTCATGGTAAAAATCATTATGCATTTTGTATGCAGGGAAGGTCAGCTCCATGGAGGCATGTTATGGAAGGTTGGTTTTACCTCGTCTCTTAAATACATTTACAGGTTATTTGCAGTGTACTTTTTTTACATTATTTCAAAATTTGACTATTTGTGAATCAAGCTTGAATGCTTTATTTATTTTTCTCTAATTCCTGAAAAACAATTTGCATTGGAGGGCATTGTGCAATTCCTAATCTTACTTTTTATTTTGTCTGACATGATTCCGGATTCCACCCACATGGACCCTAAGACTTTGAGCCATAGGGAAGAGTTATTTTGATGAGAGAATCAAAGAGCTTCATTATGGAGAGGATATCCTGGAAGTGGATCTGAAAAATCTATCTAATATCCTGGAAGTGGATCTGAAAACTCTATCTAATATCCTGGAAATGAATCTGAAAACTCTATCTCCCAAGAATGCCCAAGGAAGCATATCCTCTGGACATCCAGGGTTGTGATGCAGGCTTTAGGCTGAAGACGGGCTTGATAAGTTGCGCTCACAAGGCTTCCCCTGGATGTCTTCTAAAAGAGAAGCGAAACCTTGAAATGGTCTGCTTGGTAATATTGAGACCATTTGCCTAGTTTTACCAAGATCTACCACTTCCTGTTGAAGCTCACAAAACTGGTCAAGAGTGTCAAGTTATCTTTTGCCCTATGGTGTAGAAGCAAATAAGACTATAGCGTGTGGAAAAAAGAAAAGTGGGATTCAAAACTTAGTGAAGGCTGTAACCAATTTCTGCATGAGGATACTTGATGAACTGTTCAAGCTCATGCATATACATCCCAAAAATATTGGGAGCAAAGTGGCACCCCTGTTTGATGCCAGTGATGTTATTCTAAAAAAACCAATGAACTGCATGGAAGCAGCTTACTGTCTCATAAATCTCATGATGAACAAGCCAAGAAAATTGGGCAACCCAAGAAATTACTGCAACCCTGGAGCATAAAGCCACCTGAAGAGTGAATGGCTAGACGGGTGAATGACAATGAACAGTGTCAAATGCCTTTTGAAAGTCAACGAAGCAGAAATATACTTTCAAAGATCTCTGTCTGGCCGCAACAATAGCAGAGGCTGTGAAGATGTTGTCTATCATCTTAAGAGTCCTTGAATCCAACTTAACCCATTGGCCGATAGACACTTAAAAGAGCAGTCTATAACAGTACTATAAATTTTGGAAAAGGTATTGTTATTCATGTTGATTCTGTAATTATTTGATTCAGACATGTTCCCGGTCTTTTCAGAAGGATGAATCTGGGACCAGGAGAGATGTAAATCATCCCGAACAACATAATTAAAGAGAATAGAGTAAATAGCAAGATGGCCTTGTCCAGTCCTCCTCCATGAGAACTTCATGCGTTAACACTTTAATTTGAATGAACAACTAGAAAAAAACTTTTTGTTCATTCCCTCCATTGTGAAATATCATATTTTGGTGAATAATGCTGTCATCTGCAACATAATTCTGCCGGAGAGAATTTATGGCTGTTGGCAAGTTTGCTTAAGTTATGGTTTGAAATTTGAAAGTTCTTGATTCAAATCCTATCTATGATAAGAACCATTTGGTGTGGATATTATGCTATACAAGTATAATTATTTATTATGACATATCTCTGAGATTGAATGGAATGCCACTTGAGATGCTGAATTAAAGGAGGAGGATGTTTTTCAGGGTCTTCACAAAATATGACTTTCTTCCCATTCTTGACTTCCCAAAATAGACTCTGCCTTGGTTTGCAGATACCTTATACTTGACTTCATATTGTTGAGCCTAGATCTGAAAGATGCAGATGATATGCTTGGTCTGGCAAATTCATATGTTGATATATCTCCTTGCTTATGACGGTCAATAATGCTGTAGGATTCTGATATGATAACCATGCTAACTCCGCTGTAAATGCTTGATTAATAGTTTGTCAAATATTGGCTTCTGCTGACCATAGTGGTCTAGCTACTTTCTTACAAGCTTAATAAAGGTATTTCATTCAAATAGAGGTGCCTTGCCAAAGACTTATAGTTTTGAAGCCATTAAAAGATTTTAGCTACATATGGCAGCAGGTTAAGTATGGTGCTAGTATACTGAGCAGTTGCTTGTAACATTGATTTGATAAGCTGCAGCCATCCTACTAAATTTAAAGAACAATTTGTTTGAAGTTGGAGCTTTGTAATCTGTCCTACTTTATTCCAATGCCTTGTTAAGAATCTTCTCTACATTAATGGAATTTTTAGATGCATGACTTTAAGCTGAGCAATTGTTAAATCCAGATTCTATTTGAGTTGTTTTTGTCTTCTCAATAGAGTATGAATACCAGCTTTGGTTTTATATGATTAGTTTCTTTTCCTGATGCTTCAGCAATTCCTATAGTATATTTTAACTTAGCTTCCTCATGAGTAATGATAGTAAGTATCTAACAAGAGGGTATCATGAGCAACTTTTGTGTTTTTGTAGCCTAGAAGTTTCTGTTGTTCCAAGTCCAAAAAACTGACGTCAAGGCTTAGCTGTTTGCCATGTTCTATTGAGAGATTCAACCTTACTAGTGAAAATGTACGAAAAGAATGTATGTTTCTGCCTTAAACAATTCAGTGAGTAATGCTACTGCAGGGGAGCTATTAATTAACAAATAAATACGAGTATCAATTCATTCAATCCATGGTCTTGCAAAACCAAAATTTCAAAAATTCTGAAAGAGTTAGGCAGGAAATCCATCAGGACCATGGGATTTATCAGATTTAAGAGAAAAACTGCCAATCCGAGTTCTGTGTCTGTAGTAGATGCCACTAAGTTTTGATTGTGATAATCAAATATTTGGTTGGGTATATTTTATAGAAACATATCATGAGCCTGTATTTGGTGTTTTACAAGAGGCTTCGTGAGCAGGCCCTTAAAATAGAACAGGCAGCTTATATTATGTGCGATGGTGTCTCTCAATTTTGTCCATTTTGAAGAACCAGGCAAGTAACATGGTTATTATTATATTGGTGAATGGTTGGTTGCACAAATTATTGTATTTTGATCCCAATTATCGATCCACACATTCTAAAATTTATCTCCACCAAATCTCTTCTTTATGCCGGAGATTGTCTATTTCCTTGAGAAGATCTTGTTCCTAGAAGTAATTCTATGTTTCAGTATTTCTTTTTTGGATTGAAGCTAATTTGATCTGTAATTCTGATTTAAAATAAATTAAAAAAAACATTCACCAGCAATATTTCGTTGTTTCATTTTTTTGAAACTTTAGTCCCATCTTATACATATGATATACTTGGACTGAGTCAACCCTCATTTTGGCACACTTCAATTTATTGATAGAGATTCAGGTATTGCAGCAACAAAATTTAAATTGGAAAGGAACTTTGCGGAGGAAAGTTGAATGTAGATCATCAAGCCAGTTACCAGAGACATTTGTGGATAAAATGCTTGATTCAATTTGGTGTTGATCATCTTCTGAAAAGCTGGTGATAAGAAAACAATACAATATTTCTGCCACAAACTATTACCTTGACAATGATTACACCATGTATGTTAGATAAGCTGAACACCAATAAATGCAGTGGAAGTGGATAATAACTCTCCTATATGTCCAAACACCACACTGCCTCTTTTCTCTCTCAAGGATATGAGATAATAGTAGGTATCATGCGTGATGACTGGAACATATCCAAGTGTCCATCTCCAACAAGAGATTACCTCCCAAACATTGTCCATTTTGAATAAAAATCTGTCTGGATAGATACATATTACAGTGTAAATGTAGATTGGAATAAGCTCTTAAGAACAGAATTTACATGTAGTTCCCTATATGCCAGATGAAATATGGATAACTCATATTTTAATAGTATCCCAAAATATAATTGTACCATCCAGGGCTATTAGCCATATTATTTGTCAAGGTAGCAACTTTGGGCTAAAACTAAAATTTTCATGTTAGGTAAACCAAACATGGTTTCTTAATAAACTAGATGCAACAAATTTTTAGTTTAACCGTAGAGGTCAAGATTTGATTTTTAAAACGTGAAGCGAGACATTCAATGTATTAAGTATAGCATCCACATTTTATGGATTAAGAGGTTGACTTAACTTTTTCCAGCATCTACTGAATAGAGATTGCTGCCAATTACCTCAAAATATTTCCCTTAGTAACTCAAAGCCCTCATATTGTGAAAGGTGATGCTTGAAGTTGTCAAAGAGATTTGTGGTTTTCGTTTTCTGACCCGCAGTTTGCTGGATGCCTAGATTCTGGTTTGAATGTAATGAATTTTCTGCTTTGGTGACCATAATGTACTATACACTGTTCACCATGCCATTTTTCAGGAGATTCTTCTGTAAGTGCTGCAGGAAAGAGAGAGATTTCTTTCATAATATAGTCTTCCTTAGTGTTAATACCAGCTGTTGGGTGAGAAGCTGAAATCATTGAGTGGAAGGTGAGAAGAATATGGCAAAGCTTCTACTGCTTGGGATGCTAGAAATGTCTTGGAGAAAATTGCAGCTACCTCTTGCAATGTTTCCAAGGAAGAAGAACAGGGAATAACAACGTTTGTCAAAGTTTCAGTATCTTGAAGAGGAGGAGGTGGTGAAGATGTAGGCATATGATGTGTTGTCTAAATCTCCAATTATTAGAACTAGTTAGAAGTAGGAATGGACCATGAAGGATGGCTTTGGCTTGACTTGTTTACAGAAGTTTGAGCTACCTACGAGGCTGAATTGGATGCATCCAGATTTATCGAGGCCATCATTTTATGTGCTGGAATGGGACAAGAGGTGTTGCTTTTGCTGGAGTCCTCGTACACTTCTCGAGCAAGCATCTATTTTAATAGTAGTGTCTACATTTAAGGGGAATGCTTTTCTAATCCATGGATTGTTCCCACGTACAGTCCAATACGTGTAACGGAATCTTCTCTAATAGCAGTTCCATTAAATCTAAATAACACAGTCTAGCATGAGTTAGCATGCTTTGGTCCACAGTAAGTTCTGATGCAGAGACATGCTCTTCAGGTGTATTGCCAAAAAAATTGAAAGCTTTTGAGTGTTCCAGAATTCAAGGGCTAAGCCAAAGAAATAATTCCATACTGGGCTCCCATAAGTATTTCCTGTTCAGGACTTAAACCTTTGGACCAATATTTCATAAGGAGGGTGATTTAAGAAACTACGCCTCCCTAAAATATGGTCTCTTTATCTTCCCTTGTAGTGAAGAGTAAAGCATCCATGAGCACCCACATAATTTTGGGGTGGCCACAAACATTCCAGTGCTCCAATGTCCATTCTTGAAGTGTTTAATGGATATCCAAAGCCCCATAAATCTGTATGTAAATGCTCTTTCCTTGAATATCCAAAGGTGTTGTTCGACTGTCCAAAAAGGAATCACTATGTTTGGCATCATTCCAGATTTTGATGAAAATCCATTAGATAATTATGAATTCTTCCCATTGGGGATGGTGGTTAGCCTGTTAACATATTTTGGAACTGTCACCAAATAATTTTGAGATGGAGAACTGGCATCACCTGGTACTACTTTCTGAAGAGATGGGGAGCAGGTTGAGACCTCCCCTTTGGGTTATCACGGTGTTCCAAAGCGAGGTATAACAAAACAGGTTGATATCACCTATTGGGTTGTGGTGTGCCAAAGCAGGTATACCAAGAAATGTAGCAAAGTGGTATAGCTATAGTAAATAGGCTTTCAAGGGAATACAATCAGAGTTGGGGAGGATAGTTGGAAGGTGAAATACACTACTCTTCTCTGGTCCTTGCACAGCTGCAGGAAATTTGAAGAAGGAAGGACACATTCCAGTGCGTGGCTGTCTTCAAACAAAGTCTGATGGAGACACACTCTGGAATAAGGAACTTACACAATACCATGCATCCAAATATCTTGTTGAAGTTCAGCTCTTGGTAGAGGAAAATTCTTGAATAGAAATATTCGGTCCTCCAGCAACCATGACAGGATAGTTTGGCATTACACCACTAACTCCGTGGAATGTATGGTTGCTTCTGCTCATGCTTTCCTCAACTGTAGTGACCAACAATCAAACAGTGGAAGCAACTTTGATCTTTTCACACCTGGCCTAAAATTCAGAGTTTCCTATTGCTCACGCTTTGTGGAAAAGCTTGAACTATGGGCCAGTTACAAAAAAGGGGATGGATAGGACCAAACATCTGCCCTAATTGCAAATGGGCCGTGGAAACTGCAGACCATTTGTTTTCAAAATGCAAATATGCCACACAAATATGGAACATATCAGCAAAACTTTTCGAGTGTAAACCACCAAAATGACATTCTATCATCCAAATGTTGATTAAATGGATAGAGCTCAAGGCTGTTATGGAAATCCTGAAATCCATGCACAAATTGGTGGCAGGGTTTGTCATATTGAATTTGTGGAAGGAGAATAATGGAAAAATCTTCAAAAATGCTTGTCGGGACCCTGGGGAACTGAAAGAATCATAAAAAGCCAGATTAGGTTGTATGCATTGCTCTATGCTCATAGAATAAAGTCCAAATTTGACTCTACAAATATGTTGGATCCATAGAGAAAACATATGGAGCCTCCCTTTCCATTATCAATTCGTAAATTTCACCATACAGAGTCAGATAATATGGAACCCTCTGTTGAACAGTTGGTGTAAACTCAACTTTGATGGGGCAGCAAAAAGAAATATAGGGGTTGCAGGAATAGGAGGTATAGTACGGACTGACAGAAGTCAACATATAGCCTCTTATCATCAGCATGTAGGCCATCAAACAAAATAAGTTGGAACTTGTGGTGATGAGCAATTTCTGCAAATATCCCTTTATAAAGGAGTTGCCCACCTCAATGTTGGAGGGGATTCCCACCATATATCACCTTGGTAAGAAAAGGGATCAATGCTAAATCTGGCAAGGACTATCACCATCAACAAAACTTGCAAACCAACTGGAAACTGGAGCATATCCTTCATCATATACAGGAAATGCTGATTGAATTCATAGATTTTACTTTTGATCATAGAAAAATAATTTTTAATGCTGTGGCAGATATCTTGGCTAAGTCTGCTATTCTTTTACCTAATCAGGGCACACTATCTTTATCGATGAACAAGTTGGAAGTCTTCCTAAGCAGATTAGAACTAGGATCAAACAAGAAATACAGGCTGTATGGTATGGTTTCACAACAACATAGCCAAATATTCTCCTTTACAAGGCTTGACCTTGTAAACTATCCTTGATGGACAAGCTACCCAAGTCAAAAAGTATAAAAGGTGCTAATATCTGTAATACAAATGCCCCCTCCATTTCACATGCCCTCTAATATGTCGAGGAGCTAAAGCCATTTGCACTTTTGGGAAATGACACGAAATGGTGAGTCCTTGACTTCAATAATTTCATCTTGGCTTTAACAATATTAATATTTTCCCATGTCTATAACTTTCACAAGGCCAAAGTTTATCCTTTTGTCTTTTATCTTGACCTTGTATATTATTTTATTCCATGTCCTAATTCTTTATTCACTTGCTTTGTTTTTTTGTCTCTCATCTCCCAATTTTGTATATATTTTCCCAATGTTGTTAGTATTTATTGCTTCCCCCTTGAACCTAAACATTGTCTGACCTAGGTCCATGATCCACCCACCCCATTCGCCCCTCATTTCTCTCTTTTTTCTTTCATCAAATGTCTTCTTTTCTAACTTCGTTCCAATTCTGTCGAATCTTTACACTTGCTCCATAACAAAAAAGACACACCAATGTTATACACGACTCTTGCTTCTCTTTTATCATCTTTTCCAAATTTTATCTCTCGCCCATCCACATGCCTCTTATTAATGCTTTGGTGTCACCAATCGATAACTGCAGTGGACACATATTCAACTAGCCTTACACGACCTGTACATCAGTTCACAACAATAAATTTGACATAAGAAAGATGGGTTGGTTACTTTGGTGCATTGCCAATTATATCAACTACCAGGAGCAGAGATCTGAAGTGGGCTTCAACACGAAGTGTAATATTCATAATGGAAAATTAGAAGAATGAGAGCAAATGAAAATCTGCCATTTGCAGTGATTGGACTAAGGTCAACAAAGATTCATATGAGCTCCTTGTCTATGAGGTCCATGTACAAGAACCTTGTCAGAAGAATGGCTTGGAACCCCTTGGTGTGATGCCACTACGGACAGTCTCACAAAGCACATTATGTCATAGGAACAAAGTGACATTATATTGATGATTTCTTGACGTGGTGGTTGTGTTCTAGATCTCAATGATATGCTTGCAAGAGTTGTAATTATTTCTTGAGGTCCTTTCAACCAAATCTGCTCTCCTTGGGTACAGCTATTCATTGTATTGAACAATCGCAAGTGCCCTAGACTCCTGGAAGCATCTATAAAATAAATTGTCTTAGTGTAAATGTCCACACAAGCCTTCACAAGTTTATTAGAGAAGAAAAAAACAAAAGGATTAGAAAAAAATCAGCTGCCAATGCAAAACTTTGGAAATCAGAAGATGGGTTCAGGGCTAACTCCCCTGTAAGGGAGGACCAACTCATCAGAATTGATGATGAAGAGTGTGTCAATAATGTGGCGACCAGACAGTGCAGACCCATCAAACCCAATAACAAGGTGTCCATCAGCTTAGAGCTCTTCCACATCAGCCAGGGAATGTTCTCCCTCGGTTTGTTTTTAATATTCCAAGACCTGGTCACCCACCTTTAGCCCCAACACTACAAAATCCTACTTGGGTTTACTCTGCTGCTAACTTATGCCACAAGACTCAAGACAAGCACCTGGGCACCATTCTTGTTTTCAGCAGATGAATATCCCAGGTTTTAATGCAAGCTTGCAAAATTATACTCCTCATAGAGGGTCCCACGCTCCATCTACAACTATTCCTAACCTCTGGAATGCTTCCTTTTCTTTTGAGCTTTCTCCCATTTCCAGTAGGCTTCCTTATAATCAACCGGAGACTTCCACGAATCCCAAAAGGCCTGCCAATAAGAGCAAGGAAAATTCTTCCTTAAGTAAAGCCTTCAACGCCATCACTGTCAGCATAGATTGTTGGTAAGAAAATTGATGAAAAAGGGGTGGATGTTTCTTTCATTGAGAAACATATAGCACTCGAGGTGATTTGTATTCAGAAGAAAAAAGATTGTTACAAAGCTTTGTAGGTGGGTATGCAGCACCAGAAAGGCTGCCACAACTTAAAGCAGCTTCGAAGCAGAACTGAGGCCATTGAGCAACTTTTCACCATGAAAAGAAACAGGAAGAAGCTTGCAAAGGTAATTTAACACAATGTCCAGCAGTTCAGTGACGAAAGACATTCTGCACAACCTGAAAGGTCTGTGGAAGCATCCATCCATGACTCTGAATGGTACCCCTCACTCTATAGGCTTTTTCCAACGGCTGCTGCCCCTTCTTGGGCTCCAGAGGAAGGAGATCATGTTGCTATGGAGGAACAACAGGACCTGGCGCATCTTCCAAAGTCTTTCTACGGCCCCAAAGGAGGGTAAATTTCTAATCTCATTGTTGCTCTATGTTTTGCAGAGCTCTGGCTTGCAAAATATCTTCTTCTTTAAGGGTAATTTTTGTTATATATTGATAGTAGGTTGTAGGGTTTTGTCTGATCTGGTAGAGAAACAAAGATGAAATCCATCCCCTCCAGGCAATTTTTCATTGATTGTACTCAATAAAATTTCTCCCTTCCAGGCAGTTTTTCATCTGCTGTACTCGATAAAATCTATCCCTGCCAGACGGTTTTCCATTGATTGTACTCTCTTTCCAGTTCTTAGCGCTTGCTGTTCTTTGTTTTCTTTGCTCTTGTTTTTATTATTTTGGTCCTTGGAGCAGTTAAAATGTGATGCATTTATGTCTCGAGTGTTTGTTCACAGTGAAGTAATTCATAAATCTTCTGAGTACAACTGCATAGTGATTGAATTTTCCTGCCTTTCAGGTCTCTCTGCTCGACCCATTATCAGGAAGAGAAAGATTTACTTTTACAAGCAGATTTTTGCCATTGTCCTTGTGTGCTGTTCAGACCAGGGCTTCGGCTTCTTGTAAAATGTTGAATTGTTAATGCAAATTTTCTTTGTTTATCAAATAAAAAAGAGTAGATTGGGCTTCTTCTTGTGGAGATTATTGTTGATCTAAATATCCTTGAGCAATATTGTACAATTGTCAGTAAGATGATAGCATTACTTCCTAGCGTCTATTATACCTCTTTAGCAAAGTGCAACTCGCACAATTGTGAAAGTGACTTATCATTTAACTAACTGATTTTACTCTTCTATGCTTGTGCTAGCTCAATCTGGTAAAGAACCACATGTCGATGGTCTGATTTTAATGCTGCCGGCACAACAGTCAAGCTCTACTCAGTGTGGGACTGCTCCTTGTAGAACCACCTTCAGAGACAACTGGTTCTGTTCCTTTCCTAGTGCTCTTCTACCTATAATAATTCATGAAACAAATCTTGTAGGGGTAAAGGGAATAGAGAAACAAGAGCTAAAAAGAAATGGTGATGCACCAAGATGGAAATGCTTGGCATTGGGTTCCTCCTCAGCTCGAGTATGACACAACTTTTGTAAATGCAAGATAGGTGAAAACATGATGTATAAGTAAATGCAAAAGGTAAGAAACACTCGAATATGAACATGGAGTTGTTACAACAACAAGAAAGCTAGAGGGTACACAAGAAAGAACCACAAAAGCTTTTATCATTTGCAAAAAGATATATACAGATGCAAGAAGCCATACAAAGGCTTGTCTTCTTCACAAAGCTCAGAACAAAGGTCATGCCAACGCCATAAAATATGGCCCAAGCAGAGTCAAAAGGGAGCTAATAACAACTACCTTTTACAATTAAGGAGCTTTGTTCTTTATAGAATGAAGAAGCGAGAAAAGAGAAGGGAGAAGAATTGAATTGTTCAGCGACAAAGTACAAAAGTAGGAGAGATTTCTGCTGTGGATGCCTTCCTCTGATTTTTCTTGTCAAGCCCCTGTAGCTATTGTGGCTTTTTGAACTGCAATTTAGATTACTAGCTAGTCATAATACTTGTCCAACATGGCCCAGCTTTCTTCCTTGCATCTGTTTGCGTACTTGATCTGCTATGAGTAAAGCAGCCCATGCCGTCCTGTCAAAGATTTGCCCCCTTACTTCACCCACTCTCTGAAAATAGTGGCTTGATTGTCCTTTGAGGAGTTAATTTCTCCACTTACACACGCATTCTGAAGCTTAGCATACTCCTTGAAGTACCTAATCATTTAATAAGCTGCTTAGAGTTAGTGGGGCTCTAAAATGCCTTCCAAGAAAGAAAAGATTGCAAGAGCTTTTGATCACTTAATTGCAGAGGTGTGGCACATTAAATTAATTAAAAAATGAAAATGGTTGCGAAGCTCTACTCGAGCTTTCCAATGAGGTATTCAAGGGGATTCGATGTCTGAGGCTAAAGATACAGTGAATGAAAGATTTGCAGCTTGTTCTCATGTGCTTCCTTGGCTTTTTCTGATGTCTTGATTGGATGGCAGGAGGATAGTGTGACGGAAGCTAACTAGCGGCATGAGTTGTTTTTAGATGCTTTCGTCACCTTAAGTCTTTGAAAACAGCTCATGCTGTTGATCTTGAGATGATTGGATGGTGAGAGATGCTTCTGTTCAAGCCTTTAAGCTTAGCTTGCGGCTGCCACCTGGCACTATTTGATTTTTCAATCTCCACGGGCCCCACCTTGTGCACCTTTTGCCTTTTGCCTTTTGCCTTTTACTTTTCTATATATCAGATCGAAAACTAGAGATTAGTACAACAAGAGCTGTTCCAATGGCGTGAACTGTTTTTTGACGATGACGTTACCTTCTCCTCCTAAAATAGCTCATACCGTTAGATCAAATAAGATCGAACAGTTGGAGATCCCCACTAAGCTGCTGCATTTTTTATTAGGCAAAACATAGCCGTGAGATTTTGATTTTCTAAAATCAACTAAGTATTAAGCTTATTCAAAGTGTTGAGCCTTACAAAGCTTAGTAAAATTATAAGAATCTTGTGACTGTTGAAGTAAGCTTTTATGAGCGACAGGACTGTGAGCAGCCTAGAACTTACGGGAAGATAGATCAAGTTCTTAAATCTTTATAAGACTTGCTGAATGCTGAGAAGTCTTCCATTTGCAGGCAGCAAGTGTTGGAGCTAGAAATTGATGCAGTGGGGTGTTATATAGCTTGTTGAAACCATTTAGCTGCTATGGAAGGCTTGCAAAAGCTGGGAACTTTTAGGAGAACTTTTTTGAGGTCAGAGAAGTTTGATGCTCTGCAATTTTGACAAAAGAAGCCAAGAAGAAAATACAAGTTGATAAAATCTGGCCCGAAGGGCAGATTTTACTCAACACCATCCATCTCATCTTTAACTTTCTGACAAGAGTTTAAAATTTGTTTTCATTGGTAACACCAATTTATCATAAAATTTATAGTCTCACAAGATACCTTCCTAAACATTTTGTGCCAGCATTTTAGTTGTCTGTCAATCACAATCAAACTTGAATGGGTTAATTTCTTCCAACAGATGAACCAATTGAAAAAGAGGTTTTCATGAACTTGTTTTATGTATTTCCAAGCCTCATAATGGGAAGTGAACATGTGTAAAACTTTAATCTTCTCAAATGGCATAATTTTAACAAAGTTGCGTTGAACACTTTTTCCACTACTTTCTGGGCAATCTTTCGCTATTGGATTGTACAAGGAAGACTTCCAGTGGGTTATGATAGATTTTTTGTAAAACAAGCAATTGTATTTGTCCTAAATTATTTGAGTAGCAAAAGCGTAGTAATGATGGCTTCAAATGGGATTTTTGTTGTTTTTAGAATAAAAAGTATACAAGGCTCTTGCTTTAACCCACTTGATGTTTATGCTGGTTGCCACCACAATGAAATAGATCTTTATTTTTAATGTTAACAAAATGGACAAACAAAGCAAAAATTAGATTTCTTACATGGGTATGAAATTGGGAAACTAAGGAGGAACCCTGGCAAACATTTCAAATTCTTCATCCCATCAATTCATCACGAGAAGATTGTTACCACTATTGCAAGAAGCATTTATCAAGTAGTCTCTTCTAGCACTACCAACTCCTTCATACGCTTACTGAACAAAAGCATCGATCTCATTGGAACTTACATGTTAAAAGGATTAAGTTTAGAGCCAATTGGTGCAATGGTTTTGAGATAAATTTTTATGGAGCGGCCATTCAACTGCAAAACTTTTTTTTTTTGGTTTTATATTGTCAAAAGACCAAGTCTCTATTGCATACCATGATGGTGTGGTTGGGCACATCTAAGAATACGCATCTCAAAAATCTCCAAGTCACATTCTTTATGCCTTGCATGTTATAATGCAGGATTGTTGAACAAGAAACTGCAACATTATTGGAATCTAAAAGGGTTTCTCCTTGTACTTTATGTACAAGCCCTAGTGACTTAATCAAGAGACCACAATAATGAATAGGCAACTTTTTCTATGATATTTCATAGATATTCTCATATTCTCTTATTTGCACCATATTGACTCTTGACGAGTTCAAAAAAGTACTAAAATGGTAAATGATATGTAAAGAACTTAGTGACCATATAAATAGATTTAGTTCACTCAAAATGTTTGTGAATGTTCTTCACATGCCACAGGGCCTCACTGTATGAGAGTTTGTGCCTATAACGGCAATAGTGCTATTTCATTTATTCTATTTTGGGAGTGGAACACGACCATTATTTCAGTCGCCTCCATTTTTTCATTTAGATTGCTTTATTTTGTTGACATTGCACTTGCCATTGACTAAAAGTTTACACGATACAAAGGTTTTGATGTTGACAGTATGTGCATAATGGTGCAGGACCTGATGACATGCCAGCGCATATAAAGTCCTCATTGTTTGGTTGCTCTCTTACGTAAGAAGCTATTTAACCTAAAACTATAACATGGATAGCTTCTTTTCCTTTATTGTGTATTTCGCACACATTTTTATTGTGTACAGTATCTTCATGTTGAGAAAAAGAAAGTGGTAGTGCTTTGAAGAACCTTTAGTGAAGGGTATTTGGGCATTTAAGGATTCTTCTTAATTTTGCAGGATACCAATAAAAGATGGGCGTCTTAACATGGGAACATGGCAGGTAGGTTTGCAAATAAATGACTGATTTATGGGTTTTGAGACGATTGGATCTTGTGTTAAAATTCCATTCATGTTTTTTGAACTTGTATGCAGGGAATTTGGCTTTGTGAGCATAGAGACCATGCTAGTTCTCGCACTATTGTAGTTACAATGAATGGAATGCCCTTGCATGGATAATCAAGTCATAATTTATTCTTGAACTCAGTGCAAGTCAATATCTTTATTAATTTAACTTATATTGGTCTTGCAATGTAGAATTAATAAATTAAATATGGCGATCTCTTAGATTTATCATTGTATTGCTCGGAGGACCACTACATAGAAAGTTTTAAGAAGCTAAAGCTAAGACGTTTAAGCATCTGAGTGTAATTTGATTGTTTGTCTTAGTTGTTATCTTGTTATCTGCCTAAACATTTGTTAGACTTGATTTTCTTTGCTAGAATTGAGAGTGCAACACGTTTTTCTTTGCTAAAATCAAGCAAGCAACCATAAAGAGTTTTGGGCGGATGCAACCTACATAAGCACCAAGGGTATGCTATTTATACATAATATTTTATGTGCAAAGAGACTTGGCCTTAAAGATAAATTTTATGCAATCTTTCTGCTCACATTGAACCTCCACTGGTAAATCACATAAGGTCATTATGAAATATGCAATAATATCTTTGTATGTGACTTCACCCTTATTCATGTAATACTAGGGTGCCAAATTGACTTCAATACTTAAAGACATCATGGTAAAACATTCTATCTTGATCTGTGTTTGAAACAAATTATAGGTTTCCAATTGTTGAATGGATAAAACCCCAATCATTAAGAGGTTGGAGGATAACATGCAATTGAGGCCATTAAATATTTGATTGACTATAGTAGTTGGGTTCCCTTCCTTCTAGGTAGATTTTTCATTTTTGAGATGTGGTAGCATTGTCATTACAGACACACTTGGGCAAACTCCTAAATTCTTATTGATAGTGACTTCATGCATATGGGCCAATATGGAATACAACACACACTATTCCAAAACAAGAAGCTATGTCTTCCCACCATATACACACTTGGGCAAACTCCTAAATTCTTATTGATAGTAACTTCATGCGTATGGGCCAACTATGGAAGTCAACACACACTATTTTAAAACAAGAAGCTATGTCTTCCCGTCATTCACTCATTTCTCAAGATATCGTTTGTTTCGAGGGCAGTTCCATTCGCAAATTTGAAGCTCTTGATCCCAGTGGGTTTTATTCTGTTGATACTGGTAATTAATTTCCGGTTACTTGGGGATTCATACCCTATACCCCACTCCAGATTTGAATCCGAACCTCTTTAAATTGATGTGCCATTTATTTCAGTGTTGCTTATTTATAATTTTGATATTGGTAATTAATTTCCGGTTACTTCGGGGTTCATACCCTATACCCCACTCCAGATTTGAATCCGAACCTCTTTTGGGGAGTACCCAAGCCTTCACTAGCATGCTCACTCAAGCTGTACATGGGCATTATTACTACTGGCTTTTAATGTTTTTGTTATTCACGAGGGTGGTGATCCTACATCAAGATTGTTTTTATGTGTTACTGAATGATATGATGTATGCATCTAGTCATTCTCTCTAGAGATGGTTTATCCTTAGAGCAAGGACACAAGTTTGACAGAGGGGAGGGTCTTAACTGTTTGTTGGTACGTGTTTGTCTGTAATTTTTGTTTTCTGGCAGGAATTTGTGCTCTAACTGCGATGTGTATCTGGAAGTTCTTGGATTTTCTTTTTGCAAATTTATGAATCCCTTCTGACTTTGGAGAGTAAATAATGCATGACTAACTATGGGTATTCTTTTTTATTGATTTTCTTTATTTGATGTCATGTAAGAGATATTGATCTGTGAATCTTAGAACAATTCTTCGCAACTGAGTGTTGTAGGCATTCTGTGTTTTTAGAATAAGGCATGCAGGGCTTTAGCTATTTAGACCACATTGGCTTATTGATTTCAATTGACAAAGCGGATAATTAGGGTGTTGGTCGGATGTTTTCCATGGTTAATTGCGTTTTGTGGTTTTTTCAGATTATCCATATTCTTCACGACCCACCATTACACGAATTTCTCAGTTGGTTGTGTGCGTAAAATTTAATAATGGATGCAGTTAAGCGGCCAAAATTTCTATAAGTTTTCAGTTTGTTGGTTTCTGACTGTGACGAACCTCAAGTTTAGTTGAGTCTTGAGATATTTCTTACATATAATCAAATATTTGTGGTGGTATTTCTTCTTATCATAACAACATAATGACTCTATTGCTTCCTCTTTTCTAGTGTGCCTAAACGTATTGTTAACATATAATTAAATATATGATTTTATTTTATTTGATATTTTGCCTATTTCATGGTTACCCATGAGTCCGCGACGAAGTTTTAGGGATGGTAAAAAAATCTAAAATTTATAGGCACAATGGAGGACGACTAATAAAAATAATATATAAATATTTAAAATTTAAAATATATAAATAAAATAAAAAAAGAAAATTGAACCTGATACATCAATGATAGATTAAATGATCATACATTATAGTTTTAAAGTTTTTGATTAATACATCAATTATTCAACACATTGTCTAAAGGCCAAAACAAAATGAAAAAACATGGTTCATGAACATCCAAGTATGCAATCAATGTTTGGAACATCATTCATAAACTGTTCATCATTGGAACTATTGTCCTCATCCTTATCCTCGAGGTGGATTCCAATCAATCCATGTTGCACAATAAGCTTCACCTTGGTTTGTTTTTTCAAGATCTATGCATTTTAATGTTGGGGTTTTGCATGCATTGAGGAGTCTTGTGATCTATCAAACACAAGGCACTCTGTAAAACAAGTTTCTCCGCTTTCTTAGAGGTAAGTTTGTTCTTCTTAAGAGAGTGGATTCAAACATATGTTGGCCAAGTCCCCTCAGCAACAGATGAACTAGAATCTTGTGAAAGGAGACGAATTGCAAGTGTCTGTAGTTGTCTTGGACGCCTATACAATCGCCAACAACTCACTAGGTTCTCTTGTGCCAAAGTTGTCATGCCTATCCTTATTGATGTTTTGTAGCCATCAAGTTTTGTAAACTTGATCCACTTGATCATGAGATGCAAAGCCTATTCTGTAGTAGACATTTTTTAGGGTCTTCATTAAGCTCCCCTTCACCTTGTCTTTCGAAGGGGTGCATCTACCAGGTTTGTCCACATACCATTTTGGGTTAAGGACATGTAGCGATATGTTGTGGAGTGTTAAGCTTCTCAAATTTCTTATAAATGATGGGTTGAATATGGGCATTGTATAAGTCTACGGTGGGGTCCCTCACTCGAGTAACGACTATCTAGCCAAGCATGATGTCAATGCACTCATATATTTCACCAAGGTTGGGGCTATAAGAATTCTCATATTTGATAACGTTGAAAATTGGAGATATAATAGATGTGATGTATTTTGCATCGATCCAAGATGCGTTTCTTATCACTTTAGTCTATTCACTTGCTCTGTCTTGGATTGCGACCACCGAGTCCACTCTTGTGTCATGATCATAAGTTGCAAGGGGCTCTTGCAACTCAAGCATTCTATCCAACAAAACAAAGTAGGATGAAAAATGGGGTTCAATTGGCTTGAGGAATTGTTTCCTTGAAAAGCTTCGAAAGAGTGCAAGTGATGTGTGGTGATTGCAGATAAACATCATATCTCTAGCCTCATCCATTACTTGTTTGACCTCTTAAATTTTTTCAATGTCTTTCAGTGCATTATTCATGACATGCATGCAACATGGGGTCGAAAAGATGTAATTATATGTAGTTTCCCCTTGCTTCCTTGCTACTATGCACACGTAAACTGTATCTGTAACTACTTGTACAACATTGACATGGCCAATCTTCTCAATGTCTTTTTTCAAAGTTTGCAACTAAAATTTTGTATCTTTGCGCTTCCCAGAACAGTAAATTGACCTCAAGAAGTATGATTCATCTCTGCACAAGACTGACATCAATAAGTGGATGGTGTCTAATATCTTTCCATCCATCCATGATAACGCTGCATCAATGGGACACCCATGTGTCTTTCATCTCCCCCATCAATAAGTTAACCTTGGAATAGTTCTTATCCAAGATTGTAGTTCTCAATTTGTTATTTCTTAGAGGCACATAACTTGGACCAGTTTTGACTACCTTCGCCATGGCTTCATTGTAATAAGGAGAGCAAATAATATTAAAATGAATACCTGTGGCATAAAAAAAAATTCAATTGCATCGTTGGCCTCCTCCTTAGCATGTGCATCAAACATGTCTATAATTGCATTGGGGTTGGACCCCACATCCTTCTTCCTTTTGCCTTCCAACTCAATCACTTTAAACCATGTTGCAACATGATTGAAAGAAGCCCTAGAAGTCCTATTAAAACTACCAGTGCTAGTGCCAGTGTTAATGCCACAAATGACTAGAATGTCAGGGCCAAAATCTCTATTATCAACCTTGATAATCTCTGTCTTTTATCCAAGATTGAGTTTGTCACACTTATCAACCCATTTACCAGAAATGTGCAATAGTGTACATTTGTCCTAGTGATGTTGCAATGCCAAGTCAATGGACAAAAATTGCATTTCCATTTTTTATTTTCCCCCCTCCTTTGTTGGATTTATGAATAACATGAACAGATTGTTGCAAAGGTTTCTTTGAGTTGAAAAGCTCTTTCGCATATATTCAACGAAAAAAGTAAATGGACAATTAGTCTTTTTGACAGTCACAACTAAAAAACTAGTTTGCATTGCAACAATTTGAAATAGTTGCTTGGAGCGCGAATATGCAAGAAAACAACACATGACGTGCGTGGTAAAAGACAAATAATTAGCATTTAAATAGATATCCAAACAATACAAGCAAGATAAATCCAAGGATCACTAAAAAAACCAAGTAAAATAAAGTTAGTGTTGTGAAAAGTGCGAATAAGATGAAAAGCCCTGGATAAAACCATTTGTAATATTTCCGTCAGGCTTAGTTGCATGAGGTTGTCCTAAAACATAGAAAATCATGGTTGAAACATGTTAGAATTTTGTTGTCAATGATGTGGGGAAACCCGATGAAATATGACTTTTACTACGAACACTTAACTTAAAATTTGCACGTTAGTCATTAAAACTTTGACCTACATTCCAAAAGTTAATAAAACTAGCTCTGAAATAAGTAATGAATTTAACAAATAGAAGCCTAAGGTTAAAGAAGGGTCTCCAATTCTGAAAGGGAATGGGGTGTGTTGGCCACAACAAATGACAATTTATGCAATGGAAATATTGTTAAAGTGTTTAGGGCCTATAATTTGTGTGTTTATTTTAGGTGTACCAAATAAACCAAGGAAGAAAGCTTCATATTTGCAAATAAAAATGGGACATTTGGGTGAGTTTCAACATGTAACATACTAAGTTAAAATATATTTACGAAGCCAACATGTGCGAAGAATGATCCTTGTACATTTACCTTTAAATTTTTTGACACATCATGGAAGTAACTTTCATGACTCAAACTTATGAAAAGGTATTTCAATCCATAAACAAGCCAACAAAAGATGCTACACTTGTAACACTTGTAGACCAACAATAAAACCCAAAATATGTTAGCAAATAAACTTGCTAAGAACTTAACAATAGAGCCCATTAACAAGGTAAGAGAGAAAAGACCAAGAGAACCTCAGAGTTGTTGAAGGGCTCCTGAAGTAGGAAAATCCAAATATGACCTGCCAAGAAGAGAAAAAGAGCTCAACCAACTCCATCACTGAAGAAAGTGCCAAAAAAATCCTTCCAATCTTGCAAGAACGTCCACCCTAGCCATAACGATAAAAATGACAACTTGGAGACTGAGAGAGGTATAGATCTAATCCCAAAAGGCCCCATGAACTAGACAATACTTGCTTCCCTTCCTTGACACCCAACGTAGACCATAAAACATTTGGATGATAATTTTAAAATATACTAGTTTAACACAACCAAAAGGGGCTTCGACAAAGTAGGGAGAAAAACCCTGAAATACATACCAGATAGAGAAAAAGAAAGATTAGAAGAAAAGGGTAAAACAAGGCTCACCCAGAGAGAAAATACCAAAACAAGGCTAGGGAGGGGGAACTTAGATTACCACCACTTCATAACACAAACCCACAATTGAGGTCCAACCATCTAACCACAATCGTGACAACATCCATCAAAATGAAGAGAGACAACTAGAATTAGGTCCCATCCATCTAACATTTGTAGAAGCACACACTAAAATGAAGTTGTCATTTAAAGAAAAGAGAGAAACTTGAAGACACTAAAGGAGCTATAATAACTTTATAATGAAGGATACTTTTTGCTCAACAGAAGTCACCCTAGGATAAGAAGAAGAATATTTAACCTAGGTTTGGGGAGACATATTTTCGAAACAAATATTATTTTTAGACTTATGTTAAGTATGATGTCAATATGGGTACTTGAGTTCTATATTTAAACTTAATTTATTTTTAGTTTTTTAAGTGTTTGGGAAGGTTATTTAATTAATCTGTCTTAAATTAGTTCTTTGGTCATTTTGTATACTTTCCACCAATTTCTTAAAAAATAGTTGGGACTTTAAGTTAAACTTTAGTTTAATGTCTGAGTACTCAAATGAGCTTTTAAATGGTGGAGCACACTTTTAGTGTTAGGTAAGTGAAATGAAAATGTATTTAATTCAGTTTTTATTTTATAGGGAATTTAAGATGCTATAGTTGGGTAAGTTGCATGATTTGGTGACTTGTTGAACAAGACTTCTTACATGTTGACATTGTCTTAAATGTGAGTCAATCTTATTGAAGTTGTCTTAGAGTCTAAATTTAGAAGTTAATTATAGATTACTTTAGTTGTCAAGTAAAAAATTTTATTTAATTTTTACATTATATATTTTTTGAAATAACTTGTCATGCAAGTTACCTTGCAATATGTTTGTTTTAAACCTTATTTATTAATAAAAAATTGTGCACAAGTGTAGTAAAATAATTTATTTTAAAAATTCTTGTTACATATTGTTATATCTGATTTTTTTTTGTAAGTGTTCACAAAAAAAGACCAACAAATATATATTTATGGTTTTGAAACTATTTAGTATAATTTTTGGTCAATAATTTCACATACAACACAACTAGTTTGACAGTTAATGATTTTGTGATAGTTTTGTTGATATATAGCTTTAATTTAAGAGAGAAACAACACTGATTTTCACTCATCCATTCATTCAAAACCTTCATTTAGTATCAAAGCCACGTTCAAGCAAGATTCATAAAGTTTTTCAAACCACTATTAGACAAAAACAATTGTTTCAATGAATTATGTTTTCATGAATATTCATGTTTTAAAAGGTGACAACTTTGAGTATTTAATAAAAATATTTTTTTCTGTAGAAAGAAGTTTGAGAAAATGTTCTCCATGTGTACACACCACCCTAAGTTTGAATTCTTTTTATACAAGATCATAAAATAACAAAAAAAGATGAAGAAAAAAAAATGCACAAGTTTTTTTCTATATTCAGAGTGTCATAGACCCAAGTATTTATCCAAAAATTGCAGTATGCAATAATACTCATGATGCATGGAATACTTTGACGACTTCATATCAAGGCTCGTAAGGTTAAGAGACACAAAAATTCAAACCCTTAAAATGAATTTGAGAATTCGAGAAAGAATCTAAAGGAGGAGAAGATTGTTGCATAAGGGTAAATGATTTGGTTTATAAAATGAGGCTTTATGGAGAAACTATATAAGATAGTGTTATAATAATATTTTTGTTGAGATCTTTAAGCCAAATATGGTTTCATATTGTAATCATTCTTGAAGAGTGTAAAGACATGAACGCTATTAAGTGTTGATGAATTAGTGATTTTTTTTTTTGTCTTATCGAGACAAAATTAGACTTTATGCAAGATATCTATAACATGCCTACAACAAACCCTTGAAACCAAGGCAATGGTTTCAAATACCAAAGAGGAAAATAAAAATCAGAATAAAGGGTTACAAAACTCAAATTCAAAGGAGAAATTTGAAGCTAATTTTATAAACAAAAATAATAAATACTTGTCATTAGTATAAAAATCAAGACACATAATTAAATATTGTAGGGTACTAGCAGCTAAGAATCAAATTAATCAAGAGAGGGAAGAGAAGACTTTTCAAGTTGAATAAAGTGAGTTTTAAGAGCACTAATATTATTGTTTCACATGTATTGTGGAGATAGAGAATTAAAAAAAATATATATTTTGATTTAAGGTGCTCAAATCACATAATAAGTGAAAAAGATGATTTCAACATGGTAGATGATTCTTTCAAATTTAAAGTGTAATTAGGAGATGAAAAGTCCATATATGTTTAAATAACATATTGCATGAAAATCATCATAAGGCAAGGTAAGGGTGATATAAATTATGATAAGAATTTTGATCACAATTTCACACATTATAATAATGAAAGTAGGTCATACAAGTTTTATAATCTTACTAGTAAATCCACAATTATTTCTATGGATTGTAATGTTTTTTTTAAAGAAGTGTATGTTGATTCTAATCATGTAACTAAATAATTCATAAATGAATGGAGAAACCTCTTGAAGTTGATTTTGAGGGCTTACAAAGTCTTACATAAGTTTCTAGTTCAACATGAAACAATCCTAGCTTTTTATAAGAGACTAATGACACATCTACATCAATACCAAGCAAGAATAAACATTTATTGAATCCTCATCTGGCTAATTAGATGTTAGATTAAAATAATGAGAGAAGGATTATAAGGCTACAACATCAGGGAGGTAGCTTATTTAATGATGTTTATGATGACAATATTATGTTTGCATTATCATTTGTAACTAGTGAACCTATAAATTATGCAAAAGTTAGTCAAAAGAAAGAATGAGTTGATGCTATGAAATTAGAGATAGATTCAATTGAGAGGAATGATACATAGAATTTAGTTCAATTTCATTTGCATAAATATGTCATTGGTACAAAGTGGGTCTATAAGACCAATGTTAAAAGTGATGGCACAATTGATAAGCTAAAAGCTATATTAATTGCAATAAAATTTACATTAACATATGAGGTTGATTATGAGAAAATGTATGCACTTATGACACGTCAAGATATTATAATGCTAATGCTTATTGTAACTATTTATAAAGGATGAAAAATCCATCAAATAGATGTCAAAAGTGCATTCTTAAATGAAGTAATTAATAAGTAGTGTATGTGGGGCAACCACAAGGTTTTTAGCTAAATAGTAAATAATTTTGGGTATATAAGTTGAATAAAACTTTTTATGCACTGAAACAAGATCCAAGGCTTGGTAATCAAGAATTGATAGCTATTTATTGTCTCAAAATTTTGTAAGAAGTCAAAATGAATCAATTCTTTACATACAAGCATCTGGTTCTAATGTTTTATATGTCTGTTTCTTAAATGTATATGATTTAATCTTTATAGGTAGCTCTATGGAGATGTTGAATGTCTTCAAGAAAGATATAAAATAAAAGTTTGATATGACTGATCTTGGATTTATGAAGTAATTTTTTGACATATAAGCTCATTAAAATAAAGAGGAAGTATTCATTTATCAAGCCAAGTATGTCTAAGACACACTAATGAAGTACAATCTTCAAGATTTGAAGCCCATAAAAGTTTCAATTGCAAGTGAAAACATTTATGATAGAGGATGAAAGTCCTTCAACTGATGAAAATGATTTTATAAGTATGGTGGGATGTTTGATGTATTTCACTATGACAAGACTTGATATCAATTATAAAGTTTCACCAGTTTTTAGATTTATGAGTAAACTTTCACTCAAACATTTGAAAGCAATAAAGATAATTTTTAGATATGTAAGAGGTACTTATAATCATGTCATTTATTTCAGATTATCAAGTTCATTATATCTAATTGGGTACATATATTTAGATTGAAAAGGATTTCTTGATGACAAGAAGTCAACTTCAGGTTATTGTTTCACACTAGAAAATAAGTTGATTTCTTGATCTTCAAATAAATATGTTACAGTTGAATTATCCTCTATTAAAGATAAATATACATCTCATACATCAGTTTGCATACAAAGATTATCACTTAGAAGACTCTTGGCTGAGTTAAGAGAGGCTCAAATTAAACTAACACATATTTTTATGATAACAATAAGATAATACAATTGTCCAAGAATCCAGTTTTCTATGCTAGAACCAAACACATTGAACTCTAGCATCATTTTGTCAGAGACTTGATCAATAACAAACTATTATTGAGTATATAAAAATTGAAGATCAATTTGTTGATATTCTCACCCAAAGATTGCATAAATAGATTCATTAAAGTCTTAAGGAGATGATAGGCATTTATGTTATTTGCATTAAAAAGAAGAATATTGAGTATGATACCAATATATGCATTTGAATTCTATTTTTAGTGTAATAAAATTACTTAGATGTTCGCATAGTAGAATATTATCGTATAAATAAGTGCAAAATATGTAGATCTACAACAATAATTGATAGAAGAACATAATGTTTGATAAATATAGTTGAGCCACTTCGAGGGGGTAACCTCCACAATAATGCAATAAGAATAAAATTTATCATATGATGATCAAATACTAACCAATACCTCTTATATATACTCTACTTAGTCATGGGTATTCCATAGATCAATATTATTAAGAACATAAAGAGATGCAATAAGATAATATAAGAGGTATGTAAGCCACAATTTGGCCACATATATCCTTAGACATGTCATAGGTTAAGTATAATTAGATCAAACATTTAAAATTTGAAAAAGAACTATTTTTTTCAAAAATAGAGTAGATAGATGGTTGTATAGTGCACCATTTTTTAAGCATTGTTACTTGCTATCATTTTTATGTTTCTTTCTAGTTATAATTTAAAAAAAAAATAATTAGTATAAGAATTTTCTAATTATTATGTGACCTATATTTTTTTATATTTTTTCAATGAATACTTTTATTTTTATGAATTTATCAAGTAAATAGATCTTGAAAACTAACAAAAAATGGATAGTCATTCGTGTGACACACCTAACTACCTTAAAAAAATGAAAATCAACATTTTTTTTATAATGAGAAGATGTGTAGAATTAGGCCTAGTTTGTGACCATATAACTTGTTTTTCACTTGGATCAACAAAAAAAAAAAAATCCATGAACATATATAGACATGCATGTTTACGGCATGTAGTGACCTAAAAAAGAGTAGATAGTGATGGTGCAAGAATTCAGAGAGATAAATTAGTACTATGTTGTAAGATTTTTAAATTTTAAATTAGTCCAAAAAAATTAGAAATAAAAATCATATTTTTGGAAAGAGGAGAATCTAGCGTACTCACATGATGGTATATAAGTTTTTTAAGCATTGTTTAATATTCTTTGAAATTTTTAGATAAGATCTATTTGTGAAATTTTTTTTATTTTTTCAATGAATACTTTTGTTTTTATGAATTTTTCAAGTAAATAGATCTTGAAAACTGATAAAAAATGGATAGTCATTCGTGCGACACACCTAACTACCTTAAAAAAAATGAAAATCATGTGTGTAGAATTAGGCCTAGTTTGTGACCATATAACTTATTTTTCACTTGGATCAAGGAAAAAAATTCCATGACCATATATAGGCATGCATGTTTACAGCATGTAGTGACCTGAAAAAGATATAGTTAGAAATAAACATAGTTTAAATTTTTAAATTAGTCCAAAAATTATAAAAATCATATTTTTGAAAAGAGGAGAGCGTACTCATCACGATAGTATTAAGACAAAATTGAATTTTATTGTTTTTTATCATAACAAAACTCGACTATACATTGACAATCCAAGCCTTTAGCTTAGGAATCCAAGCAATTCTTGAACGAAAAAGTATGAAAATTAAATTCAAATTAAAATTCAAATAGCATGATCATGTTAATGTATAACACGATCATGTTAATAGATAACATAATCACATTAATAGCTAACATGATCGCATTATTGTAAAAACAATAACGTGATCACATTACTATTGTTTTGCACATTAAATCAAGGAACATGTAGATGGAGTGAATGTTGGTTAATAGGTAACACGATCATGTTATTAATAACGTGATCTTGTTATTAATAATGCAATCACATTCTTGTTATTTTATAAAAAAACATGTGGGAGTTGCACATGAAGTCAACTTTGGCCAGAAGGTTATATTTACTTCTTTAAATGTTAAATATAAGTCTATATTTATATCGTTACATTTATTTATTTTTTATTTTAAATTTATTTTAGTAAATATAAGAAATTAGGATTACTCTGCATCTGATAGATTTGGTCTCATAGTTGCACACCTTATGATGTGGAAAATATTTTTTTAAAATCCATTCTAGTTAGTACTTAGATATTTTTAGCATCTAGGTATTAAACTTAAGGATTTCAGTACATAACTTTTACAATTGATATCTATTTTTCATGAACATATAGTTATTTTTTAAGTTTTTGTGTCTATCAGATTGATTCCTGACATTTATAGGAAATCTAAGTTTGTCAAAATTGAGGTTTTAAAACTACTCACTTTGAACTTGATCCAAAGTGATGTGATTAGGGTAGTGTAGGTCATAATGATGACTTATGACCTGCACACATCAAACAATCACTTTGTGTTAATTTTACTTGTTTATCATCCCTCCCTCATCCTTGATCACTTCTTACTCATCCCTTATTACCCTTAATCACTCTCTCATCATTCCTTATAGTCCCTAATCACTCCATTAAATTTCACTATCCCTAGTCATCTCTAATCACTCCCTTATCATCCATAATCACTCCTCTATTGACCCACAGTATTCATCATCATCCCTAATCACTCCTTTCCCATCCTTCATCATCCCTAATCACTCTTTCCTCATACCTAATCAATTCCTCATCCTTATTCACTCTCTCCTCATCCCTCCTCATCCCTAATCACTCCCTCATTGACCTTCATTATCTCTCATCATCTCTAATCACTTGGGCTTATTATCCCTAATCACTCCTTCATTGACTATCACCATCCCTCATCATCCCTAATCACTCCCTCTTCATCCCTCATAATCCCTAATTAATGTTTATTCATCCCTCATTGACCCTCACCATCCCTAATCACTCTCTCATCAGTTGACATAAGTATATACTCTAAATATATATTAGATTCCAATCATATTTTGTTTAATCAATTATAATAGAAATTAACTCTTTTCTAGGACTTTTTATGTTGTCAATACCCATTTGTGATAGTCAATTTTATTACTGAATGAATTGGATGATCTTCCAAATTTATAATCAAGTAACATAAGTACTAATACAAATTAGAGTTTGAATTTTAGTTCATTGAATTATCTTTGTTGTGCAGTTGAATAGATGAAACCTTATTCAATTCCACCTTTGGTAGTTTGGTTCAAAAGATAAAAATTAAACATAAATCTCTTGTGTAATTTTATAATTCTGAAAAGATTTGAATTAGATGCAAAGTTATTTAGTGTTTCCCATTCATGTATGACTTAAATCTTGGATAGGTTCACACATGCACTCATTATGTGTGTAATGTGTCCCAAATATTTTATATCTTACATGAAAAATGAACATTTATTCATGTTATCATAAAAATATATTTCTGTAAAATGTGAAACACTAGTTCAACATGGTGTAGATGTTCATCCCATGTTTTCTAAAGATTAAGATGTCATTAAGGTAGATTAAAAAAATTACATAGGTAAAGTGCTTGAGGATGTCATTGAACATATTGAAATGAATGAATTTGTTACATGAGTTAACGTAAAAGGCATAACCAACTAGTCAATCAATAATTCATTTTTTTTCAAGACTATATTTCAAATGTCTATAGTTTTAACATGAATATGATGATACCCAAATTTAAGATTAATTTTGGAAAAGACTTCTACACCATGGATATGGTAGAAAAATGCCTTAATATTTAGACTAGGATAATATTTATTCACTTTAATCTTGTTAATATTTTTTTAATTGATTCACAACTTTGGCACAAACATAATTGGGCTTATGCAAGTCAATGATTTGGGTATGATGTGTCCATTTTCCATGATTTCATGGAACTACCACTTGATATATTCATTCTCTAAAAATGATATGTTGTATAAATATATTTAAGGTAAAGGTAGTTAATGGATCAAATCAATAGTATTGTTTAGTGTATAATATGTAAGAACTTATTTAGGTGTCTAAAAGATATCCTTGTATTCATCTAGTCTATGGTTCAATTATTTTGTCTTTTTTATTGTTGGATAAACCACATTATGATATGGTGACATAAGGACGTTATTAAATTTAATTCTTACCATCAAGAGTATACTTATTACTAGAACTGATAAGATTATTGTACTTTTGAGCACTAATGATTGCAAGCTTATGAACTAACTAGGATATATGGTAATTTAGATCATGACAATCTATAATAACTTTTCAAGGATTTAATTCATAGACTACATGTAAATGGTAAATATATGATTGACCACATGTAAAAAAACATCACACACCTATAATGGTGAGATGTCACAAAGGATTTCATATTTAAAAAGTTTGATTTTGTACACCAAGTGACACTACTAGGTGATCCATTTCTCAAGGCCTACACTAGACCATACAATAGTGTATGGTTATAGATGATGTATAAATTTCAAGTTCAATTTTTGAAAATATGCTTGAGGAGAAATTAAAGTATTTTAACTTCCATTAGAAATGATGAAGTGTATTGGCTCACCATTGATCTACATTTGTTAAAGAAATAATATTTTTAATTCATATAATTTCTTATTGCAGAAAGTAGAGATATTTTTAGTACAGACCATATCATTGGGTTCATAATCTATTATCTACTTACCTTTTTATAGTGCTAGATAACTTGTACCCACTTTTTGAGATGTGCAAGTAGAGAGCTCATAGTGTGACACTCTTCATTGGATCGAATATTGAAGTCATGAATTAAGCACCACTTTCTAATCTTGGACTAGTTCTAATCATTTGAAAATTATTTTCCACTCTCTGGTATGATGACTCAATTAATATACATATAAATATAAATCCTTCAATGTAATTATTTGGATCATAAGATGTCCTCATATAGAAAGCAATTGATTGGTTTTAGGAAATCACATAGCTTGGTGATCCTCATGTATTTACTACCCATTTTTGGTGCTATGGTGGTTTTACTTCTCTTTTTATAGTAGATTTTCAATTTTGAATTACATAATTTTTAATAGGCCCATATTTTTTCATAGGTTTTAAATATTTATGTTTCAAATTTTCCTCCACATCATTTTGATCACTATGTCTTATATTTTATGCTAGCACTCAAATCTCTACTTGTAGCTCTTAGCATTGTTAAACCCAACAATATACCACCATCAAGGTATTGGATGGAGTTATTAAGGATGAGGAGGAATTGAGTAGAGATGATGAGGGAGTCAATAGGGATGATGAAGGATGGTGAGGGTCAATGAGGGAGTGACTAGGGAGGATGAGGGAGTGATTAAGGATGACGAGGGATGGTGAGGGTCAATGAGGGACTAATTAGGGATGATGAGTGAGAGATTATAAATGATGAAGAATGGTTTGGGTCAATAAGAAAGTGAATAAGGACCATGAGGGATGAGGAGGGAGTGATTAGGGATGATGAAGTGGTGATCAGGGATGGTGAGATCTAATGAGAGAGTGATTATGGATGATGAGGGATTGTGAGATCCAATGAGGGAGTGATTAAAGATGGTGAGGGATGGTAAGGGTTAATGAGGGAGTGATGAGGTATGATGAGTGAGTGATTAGGAATGATGAGGGATAGTGAAGGTCAATAAGAGAGCAATCAGGGATGATGAGGGAGTGATTAGAGATGACTAGAGATAATGATATCAATGAGGGAGTGATTAAGGATAATGAATATTGATGAGAGAGTAATTAGGGGTGATGAGACATGAGTAGGAAGTGATCAGGGATGAGGGAGGGATAATGAATAAGTAAAATTAACACAAAGCAATCATTTGATGTGTGCAGGTCATCAATATAACCTATGCTACCCCAATCACACCATTTTACATCAATTTCAAAGTGAGTGGTTTGTAAACTTCAATTTTGACAAACCTAAGAATCCTAAAAATGGTAAGAATCAATTTAGAAGACATAAAAATCTAAAAATGACTATATGTTTATCAAAAATGGACATCAATTACAAAAAATATGTCCTAAAATTCTTAAGTTTAATACTTCAACCTTGAAAATACCCAAGTACTGACCAAATTAGATTTTGAAAAATTATTTTTCACATCATAAGGCATGTAACTATGAGACCAACTCTATCAGATGTAGAGTGACCCTATTTTCTTATTGTTACATTTATTTTTTTATACTTAACATTTAGAGTAGTAAATATAAGCTTTTGGCTAAAGTTGCCTTCATTTGCAACTTCCACATGCTTTTATGTGTAGAATAATAAGAAATCAATCACGTTATCAATAACGTGATTGCATTACCTATTAACCAACATTAGCTCTATCTACATGTTCCTTGATTTAATGTGCAGAACAATAGTAACGTGATCACGTTATTGTTTTTATAGTAACATGATTATGTTATTATTTTTACAATAAAATAAGTATGTTATTGTTTTTTCAATAATGTTATTATGTTATTATTTTTACAATAACATGATCATGCTATACATTAATGCAATCATATTATGAATTGATATTTATCGAGCCATAATTTAAATAACATGATCGTGTTATTTAATAACACAATCACGTTATGTAAAATGTCCATTGTCCCCCAACTCCATGCACTTACCTTAATACATGATGTGTATCATAAAAAAATACGTTCTAACATGATATCACACAAATATGTAAATCATTCATATGAAATGACAATCTCTAACTAAACGTTACTTTGAATAAAGTTTTCAATAGTTATTGATCTTCAAGATTTGTCAAACTCACACACTACTTGATTGGATTTCCTTCATTTGGTATGGGTGATAATAGTAAGCTAGTTAAGTCCATCTCACTGCTTAGTTAGTACCTGTAATGTGAGATTTAATTAATATGAATATAACCAACATATTTATATAAATTACTTCTTACTATTAGATATAAAATGTGCTAAATACAAAAATAATCAATATGCACACATTTACTCTATCAAACGTATGAATGAATCTCCACTATATTATTTATCACATAAATAATAATAAGTATACCAAGTATAATTTATACCAACCAGGTATAATCTATATTTAGACTGCATATTTTTAATTTTCGTAAGTATATTTAAATATAATACACTCTATGACGTATGATAATAACATAGTCTATTGTTTATGTATACAATTAATCAATTACAAACAACCAATCATAATAAAGAAAGTCATAATTTTCATGAGAAAATGACTTATTATATTTCTAGGAAACTATATTTAATAGTTATAGTTTCCTATCCCTTGAAATCCTATGACTTATTTTTAACAATCCATTAAAGTATAGATATAAAAATATGACCCAATACACCTATATATGTTAATATTTAAGTCCATATATAGATATATTTTTTATATATATACCCTGGTATGTATCAACTATATTCATATTATGTTCCACATATAAGTACTTATCAATATATAAATACTGTCTATAAAGGTCATCAATCATTTATATTTATAATCAAAGGCTTCATATGATTTCAAAAATCATTATAACCTTCCTTTTCACAAAATACATTGAGGATTTGTAAGATATTAATATTCTTATAATATTAATAAACATAATGTTATAGTCAATAGACTATACATATCCGTATTATGCTCTTCTGAAGTCAAATCAATATCTAATTTAACATACAAACATGCACATAGTTTGTACAAGTATTTAAAATTCTTACGCTTAGTTCAATATATATCAAAAGTGTTAAATCGAGTTCAACTCTATTGATTTACTAAATATATATTAAAACTTATATACATTATTCATTTCCACACAAGTCTTATAATCAGAATAATATGAATACAATATTTTAGTTGTGAGCTTAGAATTACAACAAGGGGAGATTAGTATAGTGTTAGTGTATGAAATCAAAATCCAAAATAACATACTAATATTTAACACCTTAAGCCTATATCAAAAGGAGAGCTTAATGAATAAAATTAAATGGAAAACACAACTATAATGCAAAATAAAAATGATCTTTCACCTTGCTTGGATGCTCCAAATGGCTTGTTGAAGTGGCTTACTTAGCATGTGCATCAAAGAATCTTCATTAATAGATTTGTTTGGCTCCTTCTCTCCTTGGCACCTTTGACTTGTGATCTCTTATGGATTTGTTCAACAATTGGGCATGATAACACTATACCCAATGGATTTTAAACTCATTTAAACATTATAACTTTACACTAGCCAAGTTTTTGAAGACATTTAGGTCATAATAACTTTACACTAAAAGAGCTTAAAATTAAGAGTGTGAGGCCTTCTATTTATAGAATTTTTTTAAATGATCAAAATGAACCTGAACCATCCATCTCAAGATGAATATGTCTAGCTAAAAATCCATTTAATTTTAGAGGCTAAAATCAATAAATGCCTTCATAAATATTTAGGATAGAGAGACATGGGAGGGTGTGATTAGATATTTTATGTATTTATGGCCTAGGGATGCCTTTCAAAGAAATGATGTCACTTGATGATGTAGAAACTCATAATCAATTTCCAAAAAGAAATATTCAAAAAGTTCCATAAAATTCCTAATTAGGCTCATGATTCAATAGATAAAAACTAGACGTTACAGACAGTCCATATCCCCTAGACCGAATTGGCTTATGGATTACCATTGGAGTTGGATTACCCATGGCGAGCAATTTAAGTTTTTTGGCATTCCCTTTGCCTTTCAATCCTCCCTGACTGAGCTTTGGAATTATGTCATTCAAAGGGTGGAAAAGAAGATTACTTATTGGGTTACTAAACTGCTATCCATGGTGGGCAAGTTCCAAATTTGTTCTAAGGCCCTGACAACTACCCATATTTACTACTCTATGTGTTGGGCACCATCTAAAGCAACCTATGGTAGACTTAAGAAGCTTTTTAAAGATTTTTTGTGGGCCAATACTGATGGAAAGAATGGTTTTCATTGGGTAGTCTGGGATTTGTGTTGCTAACCTAGAGAAGCTGGGGGGTTTGGCATCATTAATGTTAGGATTCAAGGGTTTGGTCTCACTTCCAAATGAGTTATTCATTGTTTCTAAGGGAATGAGGCCTGGAAAATCCTATTCTAACATTTAATTACCCAAGGGGTCCCTCTTGGGAGACAAGCTTGGCAAGGGATAAAATTCTAGATTATTCTTCTTACATTGATCAATGTGAAAATTTAGGGCACTTTTGTTGTTAAAAGTATCTAGAAAGCTTGGGAGCTGCTCAAACCCTCACTAGTTTGGAAAGGGGAGGAATTCAAGCTAGGGATTTCTATAATTCATAATACCTTTGGTGGTCTCCAATCAATTTTCATAATGTTCCTTTTGCCTAGGTTCACTAGATTAAGAGCCTTCAGCTCTTCAGACGAGGGATCAAGACTATTGGGGATTTGTCTTGTCATCAAACCAAGGATTGGATTCCATAGAAATAGCTTAAAAGGAAATTTAATTTGCTCAATAGTGATGATGAGTCCATCAAGGAAATTCAGGAATCCATTCTAGACTCTTTAACCCACAAAATTTGTGTCTCCACTAGAGCTCCATGGTGGAGGGACTAGAATTGGCCTACGACCACCCCTTTTAGAAACTACACTCTCAGCTTGGGGTATCAAATTCTAATTCCTAAAGGTCTTCCCTTGGAAAAATTGAATAAGGTTTGGAATATTAAATCTCACCATGTTGTGTGGGATAGAATATTTTCTAGGTTATGGAGCATTCCCATTGAGCCTAAAAAAACTCATTTTCTTTGGTGTTTGCTCTACCATGGACTCCCATTGGGAGAATGACTCAAGCATCTTGGGGCTACCAATCCCTTATGCCCAGCTTGTGAGTAACCTGAATCGGCTAAGCATGTGCTATGGTTTTTATTGTATGCTCAATTTACTTAGAAGTGGACTCACTTGCTATTCCAACCCTTTTGCCCAGAGCCTTTCACCTAGAAAATTGCTCTCCTAGGGTACTCAGCCCTTTTGCCTACAAAATGTAACAAATTTTGGATTATTCTTCATGTTGATATTTTTTTTGAATATGGAAAGACATAAATAATGTTATCTTTAAAAATCAACATTTAGATAAAAATTTCTCTATTGCTAATAATGTTAATGCTAGCTCTAATTTGTCTCTCTAGCTCCTTGACCAGATTGATAAAGTCCAGAGGGAGTTGTCCCATCTTCAATCATTGTTGGAGTATTGGGTGGGTGCCCCTTGTGATGTTTGTCAGGTGCCTCCCTTGCCTAATTCTCACTATGGTTCAGATTCAACATCTATGCTCAGCTTGAGGAGGTGGCGGTTCAGAGGCCAAAGAGGGTGCTCCTTGTCTTCACGTGATCCTAGAAGGTCTTCACCAAGGAGGATTTTATAGCATGGTGCTATATTGAACATTTAACATCATTAGATTGGCCAGGGAACTCAAACTTAGCCACAAATGAGTTGATGGGGGGGATCCCCCACCTATCAAAGACTAGCATGATGGATGGGACACCTTTCTTCCTCTACCAGATAAGTTCTCAAGGCTAGATTTAGCCATTTCTCTGCAGAGGTCTATTGAAAAATTAAGGAATGCTAATGAAGTTAATATTGGTGCCTGAGAGCCCTTTAATGACTCTAAGGATTTGCCTACTAATGTGGGGTGGGAAGGAAATCTTGATATCCCCCCACCTCCACCTCCCCCCACCTCTATGTTCATGGTGGCAACTTAATTATGTTTTTTCTTTACCTTTTTTTGGTTGGTAATGTTTATTATCTCTATTTGTACTTTTTCTATGGCTATTTGGCATGGTTTGGCACTTTGGTGTGACCTTTCCATCCTCTTTTTTGTATGATTATTTATACTTTTTAATGGTATAATATAAACACTTTTCAATAAAAAAATTAATTAGTCTTAAACAAGATTTATCAATTTTGGTGCAAATCTTGGCAATTGGTACATAAACTAATCAAATTGGTCAAAATATCATATTAATGGCTCAAAATTTAATTGGATTGGAATTGGAAGGTGATGTTAAATGAATTGGATCCATTATCCCATTTAGGATATTACCAACACAAAATAAGAAAGGCATGTGCCTCATGTAATAAAATTGTTAGAAAAGAACAATCCAGAGCACCTAGATGCAAAAATGTCATTTTGACTCAAAATTATCTAATCAAAGTTAACTATCTCATAAAATGAATTAACCCATTTAGGGATACATTGGCCAAAATTGACACTTGTATATAACATATTTAAATCATTTAGCGTATTTTAGTGTTTTTAGGCCAAATTATGCATTTTGATAGAAATTGGTCAAAACCCTGGTTGGAGGTCATTAGTGGCCAGTTTTAGGTGTCTACACCAGTAATATATCTACCAAGTTGATACAGGTAATGACTACTAGTATACTCTATTGAATACCTCTATTTAATAGCTAATTGATTTAGACTTAGTTTGTCAAACTAGGTTTTATATGAACTTGTACTTATTCTTAGTATTTAAGATCATAGCTTCATAAAAAGTAAACTCATATCTATATACATATATATATACTTGATTTTAATGTCAATTACATAACCAATTTTACATAAATTCATGGTTGGGACATCAAGTTACACACATTCTAATTTTTTTTATGTTTACTATTTTGAATAACATAATACATAGATCGTTATATTTACATAGTTCAATTTTTTTGAATAATATGACATATAGATTGATATATTTACACAGTCATATATTTTTAAGGATTCAAAAATAATTAAAATTAATTCATACTTATATATCATTGTTTTTAGATATTTCATTCTTTGCTTTATAAATGATAATTATATATAATTGTAGATCATTATTGTACATATATGTCGCTATTTTTAGATGTGTCATATATATAACTGTAGTTCATTATTATATATATCATATGTTCTCATTCAACCTTATACTATAAATGTATCATTGTTACTCATTGATCTATTATTTCATCATAAGAGCATTTACTTGATTTATTCTTTCATTATAAAAGCCATTATAAATATAACGCTATTTTAGATATTTCATTCATTCATCGAAGTCACTCAATCCATTCCCACTATTCACTATTTTGAATACTCATGAACTAAGTATCACTATTCTAAAAATATGCTATCGAATTTTTCACAGCTCACATAGTTTATTGTTTTGACTAACATTACACACATAGATTGAGACTTATATAATCTCATGGTTTGATTTACAAATACACACGGTTCATTGGTTAAATGTAATTCAACACTAAATGATTTTTTTTTTTTTTTTTTTGAGTTTAAAACAAATAACATCACTAAGCTTAGTACCCAAATGCTACCAAAAACTTCATGCCTTCCTTTCCTCTGTTCTACTTCTTCTCTACTCCATTTGCTCAGCTCTCCATCTCTACCATGTGCTACATCTTTCCTTCTCTAAGTTGTGATATGTTATTATCCTTCTCTTCTTCTCCAATTCACCCTTTTTATCTTTATTCCTCATGCCACCCATCTTTTTTATTCTTTCCATCGTTTGAATATTGCCTTTAAAGCTCGCACTTACTATTTTCTTCTTTTTTTGTGTTTTTTTTTCACTTTTTCTATATATATATATTCTAATTTGGTCCAAACAAGAAATCCAAATATATTTGATCCTTCCCAAAGCATTAATTATTATTTTATTCATTTTATTTCTTGATTATAATATAATACAATACATTTCCTAATTATAACATAATTGATAATTATAACACAATATAATACAATTGCTAATTATAACACAATTGCTTTATTTGTTACTAACTTGGTATAGGTAAACAATCATCATGACTTAATGATAATATGATTAATACAAATTCAATTATATTCCTTTCAACAATAATTAATATTTCAGACAACTATTAAACCAATTTTTATATTATTATAACAATATAATTGTTGTGTCATTACTACGTCATATAGATTATCTAATATCTTTTGTTATCTATTATTATTAAGGTGTTAAGCCATATAATGATATTACCAAATATCATAAAGATAACTAGTTAACATTTCAAAGACATGATGGTTAATCTACATATGATAGTACCGGATACTATTCACACAATTTTATGTTCTCAAAAAATATTAATAATCATGAATATCATAAACACAGTTACATTATTCATCCAAATCTACTTATAACAATCACAACACAATCACACAAGATTAATTCTTCATAATCATTAAATTGAGCTAACACATAATCAATATGCATAAAAATTTATCTAAATGCAAATAACTTCAAAAACATACTAACACTAACCATTCAAACTATGTATAAAATGAGTGTTATCTAATGTGGTGCATCCATGGGTTCTAACTAGTTCTTCTATCATCCCCCAACACCTACATCTTTGCCACCCTCTCTGATAATGCTCTCCCTCCATCATGCTCTAAGAGATGAATATCTCCTACATCAAACTCATGATAAAAAGGTAGTTAGTTTGTAATATCATGACATATATCATAAAATACTATTATAATAACAAATCAATATGATCATAATGTAAGAATATACCATACAACTAAACTCATATAATCAAAACAACATTCAATTGTCCCATAAAAGTATATGACTTACAACTTAATTAATAATAATCAAATCAAATTACCAACCATAAAAATCAATGGATAATCAATTAAATTTGCTTATTGAGAAATTAGAATGTGACATCCTTCCTCCTTAAATTTGGTCATCATCCTGATGACACTTATTCAAATATTAATTTTGAATTAAAAATATTATTCAGTAGAAAAATAATATAATATGAAGCATCAAATCAAGCAAATAAATATGAAAATTACCTGTAAAACTCATCATAATCCTCCTAAGTAGCACTATCCTTAGAGTATTGGTCTCAAAAAACTTTTTACTATAACATCTCTCTATTACACAAATTAAGTTTACAAGTGTCAATTACTCTGATTGGTTCTATCATGACTGTTCTGAGATCCAAAACCTACAAAGCATTCCAATCTAACACATGTAAAGGATCAACTATATACTTTTTAAGATAAAAAAATATGGAACACATTGTGAAATAGAGCTAGGGTTGGTGGCAATACAAGCCTATACACTACAAGATTGACTACGTCTAGAACCTCAAAGGGTCCCACGTATCTCAATGAAAGTTTTACTAACTTCCCAAATTTAATTGAGCTCTTCTACAAGACTCACAAGAATACTTTATCACCTACTAAAGATTACCTAGTTGTTCTCTTTGGATCAACATAAATTTTTTGCCTATCATTGACCTCAGTCAATCTATACTTGATTACTCTGATTTAATCTTCCATTTTTGAAAGCATCTCAGGTCCAAAGACTTTCATGTCTTCCAACCTATCCTAACTGATTGGTGTCCTAAACTTTCTTCCATACAATGTTTCAAATGGTGTCATCTTCAAAGTTGATTGGAATGAGTTATTATAAACAAACTCAACCAACAAAAGGTAATATTTCCACTTATACTATTGATCTATGCAATACATATAATATTGATCTTCTAACACATCATTAATTCACTCAATCTGACCATCAGTCTCTAGGTGATATACAATGTTGGAGTTTAATTACGTACCTAAAACTAAATTCAATTTTACCCAAAATCTAGAATCTATATTTAGATCATGATCTAAAATGATCTACAAAACTCCATGCAATCGATACACTTCCCTTACAAACTTTTTTGCAAAAGTAGGTGCATCATCTATCAAATTACTTGGTATAAAATGAGCCACCTTAATTAGTTTATCAACCACAAGCAAGATCATGTCATACCTACTTCCTGACAATGGTAAACCTTAGACAATGTTCATACTAATCACCTACCACTTTCATTCTGGTATGTCATGTGAATATAATAATCTATCTATATGCACATGTTCAAATTTCACACGCTGACATTCTAGATAATGTGACACAAAAGCCAATGCATCTTTCTTTATTCTCTTTCAAAAATAAAGTGGACAAAGCTCTACCATGAAATTGGCTACTCTTGGATATCTTGAATATGGGGAATTATATAGTTTCTTTAGCACTTTGATCCTTATATTTTCTCTATCTAGTACATACATCCTTCCATTATATCATAAAAAACCATCGTTCTCCAATCTAAATATTTTATACTTAAAATTTTGAGCATCCTCAGATAATGCTTTCTTGATATAATCGTAGAATTCATCTCCTGAAAAGAATTTGAACACTCAATCCCTAAAAGTACTCTTGATAGTAGCCATGGTTGTTATGTACCTCCTATGACTTAGGGCATCAAATAATCTATTTTTTTCTTTGATATAGTTGATATCAAAACATAATCAAATAATAACTCTAACTAGCATCTCTAATGAGCATTCACATTTGGTTGGGTGAAGATGTACTTGAGTCCTAAGTTATTCCTCTTGATCTCAAACAATTTTTTCAACAAATAATGCCTCCAAACTTGCAAATCATGCACAATTGCTACAAATTTCAGGTCATGAGGGGCATATTTTACCTCATAAGGTTTCAAATTCCTTTATTCATAAGCTACCACTACACCATCTTACATAAGGACTCCTCCTAGTCCATCCTCCGATGCATCTGTGATCACTAAAAATTGACCATTGGGGTAAGGAACTCTTAGAACTAATACTGAAGTAAGTCTTCTTTTTAATTCTTAAATAACTACTTTACATTTATTTGACCATATAAAACTTTAGGTCTTTCATTACAGAGAGGTAATCAGATTAGCTATTTTAGAAAAATTTAGATAAAACTTCCTATAATAGCCTACTAATCCCATAAAAAATTATACCTCATTAACATTCTTTGGTGCCAGCCATTACATAATGACTCTTATCTTTGTTGAATCTATTGAAATACCATCTATGAAGATAATATAGCTTAGATACTACATTTTCTTCTAGAAAAATGCACACTTGGACAACTTGTCATACAACTTGTGTTTCACAACCATTTCAAAGATAGTTCAAGATGTTGGAGATTTTCATCTTTATTCTTAAAGTATATAATAATGTCATCAAGAAATGCCAAAACAAAATGATCTAGATAATCTCTAAACACACTATTCATAAGATTCATAAACATTGTCAGAGCATTTGTCAATCCAAATGGTAATAGTATGAACCCATAGTGCCCATATCAAGTTCTAAACACTATCTTTGAAATATTCTCATCCCTTATTTTCAGTTGATGGTATCTTACTCTAAGATCAATATTATAAAATACCATTTCCCCTTGCATCTGATCGAAAAGATCATCCAGACGAGATAGTGGATACCTATTTTTGATAATCATCTTATTCAATATTCTATAATCTATGCAAAGCTAAATAGTACCATGTTTCTTCTTCACAAAGACAACTGGTGCACCTCATGGTGATACACTTGGCCTGATCAACCCCTTTAACAATAATTCTTGGAGTTGAGCCTTCAATTTGACTAATTCAATGGTTTTCATCTTGTATGGTGCTTTAGACTATGCTTTTAATCCAAGTATGATATCGATAGAGAAATCAAACTCTTGTTTAGGAGGCAATCCTAGCAATTCCTCTGAAAATATATAATGAATTTTCTTAAGGAATGGATAATTTTCAAGGGATGGTTTCTTAGATTCCTCCATTTCATTTATTTTAACAATAAATGCTTGAAATTTTTTTCCTTGAGCCTTCCTGAGTTGTATTGTAGTAATTTACTTAAGCCTCAACTCCATTTTCTCATTTTAAAATTGTGTCTAATTTTCAAAATCATCCAGATAGTCAACCTTCTTCAAATAGAAATCAACCTTTCCCTTATGCTTTGTAAACTAGTTGAATCCTAAAATCACATCATATGAATCTAATAGTGATACATAAAGATCTACTATTGTTTTGAATTCAGGCAACCTAATCTCTGTTTCAACTAAACACTTGTCAACTTTGACTTTTAAATTATTCCCATATTATACCAACCATGCATTTTCTATTACTCCAACTCTTATAGATAATTTAATAATTATTTTAAGAGCTATAAAACATCATGTATCCCATGTATCTATCAAAATGGAAACTATATATTCAAACAAAATACCTAACAATTCTGTGGGTGAAGCTTAGAGTTCAGCTTGTCGATTATCAATATCGCATGAATACATTGCTAAAAAGTTCCCTAATGAGGAGTATAACCTTTGTTCTTCATATTATCCTAAGTAAACTCACGAGCATAATGGTCATCTCCACAAATAAAGCAACCTCCCAGTGGTCCTTTCCTATCAGACTATTAGTTTCCTTTGAAACTACCTTTTAAAGTATTGCCAAGTTTTTTATTGCTTGAACCATTGTTGAATCTAGCATTTTAATTTTTGAACTAACTCTAGGAGTCTCCACCCCTTTGCTTTCAATTCTTGTTTTTGAAAGTTAGTTTAGAACTTTCAAACTTTTTCTTAAACTTGTCCCTGGCCTGAGCAAGAGATTTCAACTTTTGTTCCTGCTTGACTGCCTTCTCAAAGACCTGATCCATGATAGATGGTCCATTAATGTCTATCACCAATATGAAGTTTTAATCCCATGATAAACTTTATAATTTTAAACCTCTCATTTGTTTATTACTAAGGTACATACTTTAAAATTTTGGTGAATTATTCTTAGTACTCATTCACCAATAAGTTTCCTTGCTTTAGATTCTAAAAATATGTAAGCTTTTGGTCAAAATATAACTGTGAAAGCCACCATGATCTAAATAATATCACAAAATACTCTCATGTAGTGGTGGTTGAGTTGATATTAATTTTAACTTTTTGTTGGCTCATAACTTAGCTGCTTCACTAGCCAACTAGTAAGCTCTCCAAACTACTTTAGTGATCACAGAGTAGTTTCTAATCTTGAAATATTTCTCTATCTCAGTTAGCCATGATTTATCTCCATCAACTAAAATAGTTTCATCAAACTTAGGTAGATCCACCTTTTTCATATCCCTAACCAACTCCATAGCTACTTGTGCTCTCACATCCTGAGGGATTCCCTAATCAACAGGATGCTCTTTAGGTACATCTTAGTGCACTTCCTTTTCATGGCCATGAAATTCTTATTTCAAGGCTGAAATTTGGTCTTTGGTTTCATTCATGGCTATGAGAATATGATCTAACTTTACTACTTGATTAGTGGCAAATCTATTAGGATCAAATAGAGAGTTATTATCATTAACATTTGAAAGACCCTCTTTGGATACTCTAGCTTTTACCATTTTCTTTTATGGTAAATAGAAGAATACAAAACTTTTAGTGGACTCATTAAGTCCTAGAGTTTGAACCTAGCTCTGATACCACATGTAATATCCCCAGTAGGATTGACTTAGAATAACTTGTTTTTTTTAAAATTTAATCAACGTATTTTTTTTATTAGATTTCACTATTTATTTTATAATCATTTACAACAATCTGCTTTACTTTCATCTTTACAACCATAATTAAAAACATTTACCATTGTCAAGGTCTAGTGAGAGTTGTTTATCATTTTGCCAAGGGTCTAGATTTGAAACCCTTTCATCTTGAAAATTTATTTGTATTTTACCTCATATAGATCTAGAAAATTCATTTGAATTTACTTGTTCTTCGAAGTACATGCAAGATCTATTTAATTTACATTATTTTTATCATAATTAAATGATAAAAATAATATTTTTAGGTCATTATATCTAGTGCATACATTTTCATGCACTCGATATGAATCTTATCCCTCCTTTGATTGGATCAATTTCATGTTTGACTTATATATTATTATAAAAATATTCTAAACCATCATACATTCTACATTCTAATTGTATTGGCCAACTCAATACCTTTATCTATCTATCTATGAATTGCATTGGATATCATAGAAACTAATTAGTAATCCAAATAAAACAATCCAAGTATGTTAACTATAAAATAAACATGTAACATCTATTTGTCAATTATCACTATCATCAGATGAAACAAAGCATAACTGAATATAGAAAGTAATTATTGATTTATATCTATGGCTGGTACAAATATACAGCCATTGTTGTCGATGTGCAATAAGTAAATAATTAAATTTAATTAGATATAATATTTAAATAATAATAAATATAAGATACAAGGCTCTATAGAGCATGAGTTCTTGAACTTCAATATTTATGGCAATCTCAAGTGTAGTCTTCAAATAAATACTATTGTGGGGAAAGAAAGCATCATCCAAATGTTTTGCCACATCAATCATAGACCATCGATCCCCCATACAATCCCCCATCAGATAATAGCTCTCCCTTCATGGATGAGTAAATAGTGATGGTGCAGAAATCCAAATAAGTAAGTTAATACCTATGTATTTAAGATTTATAGTACATGATGTGTACCATAAATAAAATACATTCTAACATGATATCACATAAATATGTAAATCATACATATGAAATGGCAATGTCTAACTAAACACTAATTTGGTTAAAGTTTTTAATATTTATGGATCTTCAAGATTAGTCAAATTTATACACACCACTTGATCGAGTTTCTTTCATTTGGCATTGGTGATACTAGTAAACTAGTGAAGTCCATTTCACTACTTAGTACCTACAATGCAAGATTTGGTCAACATAGATATAACTGATAAATTTGTACATATTACTTCCTACTAGCATGCATAAAACATGTTAAACACAAGAATAATTAAAATACATACATTTATTCCATTAAAAGTATGAATAAATTACCACTATATTATTTATCACATAAATAATAATAAGCATAACAAGTACAATTTATACCAACCGGATATAATCTATATTTAGATTGCATATTTCTAGTTTTCATAAGTAGATTGAAATATAATGCACTCTATGGCATACGATAATATCATAGTCCATTGTTCATGTATAAAACTAATCAATTACAAACAACCAATTATTGTAAAGAAAATCATAATTCTCATGAGAAAACAACTTGTTACATTTCTAAGAAAATGTATTCATATAGTTATAGCCTGTCCCTTGGAATCCTATGACTTATTTTTAACAATCCATTAAACTATAGATATAGACATATGATCCAATACACCTATATATGTTAATACTAAATCCATATATAGATATATTTCCTATATATATACCTTTGTACGTATCAATTATATTCATACTGTGTTTCGCATATAAGTACTTATCAATATATAAATACTGTCTATAAAAATCATCAGTCATTTATATTTATAAGTAAAGGTTTCATATGATTTCAACAATAATTATAACCTTCCTTTTCATAAATTACATTGATGATCTATTATAAGATATTAATATTCCTGAAATATTAATAAACATAGTGTTATAGTCAATAGACTATTTTTATCCATATTTTGCTCTTCTTAAGTCAAATCAACATCTAATTTAACATACAAACACTCACACAGTTTGTACAAATATTTAAACTTCCTATGCTCAATTCAATATATATCAAAAGTGTCAAATCAAGTTCAATTTTATTGATTTACTGAATATAAATTAAAACTTATATGCATTACTGGTTTCCACACAAGTCTCATGATCAGAATAATAAGAATACAAGATTCTAGTAATATAGCTACCAAGTTGATACAAATAATTGCTAATGGTATATGCTATTGAATACCTCTATTTAATAGCTAATTAATTTAGACTTAGCTTGTAGAACTAGGTTTTATACGAATTTGCACTCAGTCCTAGTATTTAATATCATAGCTTCATAACAAGTAAACTCAGACATATATATATATATATATATTTGAATGTCAATTACACACAACCAACTTTACATAAATTCACGATTGGGACATCAAGTTAGAGTCCATTTTTTTCTTATGTTTTTTATTTTGAATAACATAATACATAGATTGCTATATTTACATAGTTTACTTTTTTTTTAGTAATATGACATACAGGTCGCTATATTTACATAGTCATATATTTTCATAGATTTAATAATAATTAACATTAGATCATACTTATATATCATTGTTTTCAGGTATTTCATTCTTTGTTTTACAAATGATAAATATATATAACTGCAGATAATTCTTATAAATATATGTCACTATTTTTAAATGTACCATATATATAACTGTAGTTCACTATTATATAGATCACTATATTCTCATTCAACCTTATAAATGTATCATTGTTACTCATTGATTTATTTATTCATCATAAGAACATTTACTTGATTTATTCATTCATTATAAAAGCCATAATAAATGTATCATTGTTTTAGATATTTCATTCATTTATTGAAGTCCCTCAGTCCATTCCCACTATTCACTATTTTGAATACTCATGAACTGAGTATCACTATTCTAAAAATATGCTATCAAATTCTTCACAACTCATAGAGTTTATTTTTTTAATAAACATTACACACACAAATTCAAACCTATATAATCTCATGGTTTGATTTGCAAATACACATGGTTCACTCATTAAATGTAATTCAAAACTAAATAAATACATAATTTTTATAAATTTTTAAAAAATAACATCAATAAACTTAGCGTCTAAATGTTGCCAAAAACTCTATGTCTTCCTTTCCTCTGTTCTACTTCTTCTCTCCTCCATTCGCTTAGTTCTTCTCGACCACTCACTGCACCTTTCCTTCTCTAACTTGCACTCTACTCTTATCCTTCTCTTCTTCTCTAATTTGACCTTTTAATCTTTATTCCTCATGATGCACATCTTTTTTCTTCTTTCTATTGCGTGAATATTGCCTTTAAAACTCATGCTTGCCATTTTTTTCTTTTTTTTGTATTTTTATTTTCATTTTTCCTATATATATTTTTTTTCTAATTTGACCCAAGCAAGAAAAGCAAAGATATTCGATCCTTCCCAAAACATTAATTATTATTATTTTTTTTTAATTTCTTGATTATAATATAATATAATATAATACATTTGTTAATTATAACATAATTACTAATTATAACATAATATAATACAATTACTAATTATAACACAATTGATTTATTTGTTCCTAAATTAGTATAGGTAAACAATCATCATGACTTAATTATAATATGACTAATATAAAGTCAATTATATTATTTTTAATAGTAATTGGTATTTCAGACAACTATTATACCAATCCTAATATTATCATAACAACATAATTGTTATGTCATTACTACGTCATATAGGTTATCTAATGTCTCTTGTTATCTATTTATATTAAGACATTAAGCCATATAATGATATTTCTGAATATCATAAAGATAACTAGTTAACATTTCAAAGACATGATGTTTAATTTACATATGATAGTATCAGATATTATTCACATAATTCTATGTTCTCAAAAAATATTAATAATCATGAATATCATAAATATATAGTAACATTATTCATCTAAATCTACTTATAACAACCACAATGCAATCACACAAGATTAATTCTTCATAATCATTAAACTAAGCTAACACACAACTAACATGCATAAATAATTATCTAAATATAAATAACATTAAAAATGTACTAACGTTAACCATTCAAACTATGCATAAAATGAGTTCTATCTAATGTGGTGTGTGCATGGGTTCTAGTTGGTTTGTATATCATCCCCCAACACTTCCATCTATGCCACCTTCTCTGATGATACTTTTCCTCCATCATGCTCTAAGAGATGAATCTCTCCTATGTCAAACTCATGACAATAAGGTAGTTATTACGTAATATCATGACATATATCAAAAAATATTATTGTAATAACAATCAACATGATCATAATGTAAGAATATACCATACAACTAAACTCATAGCAACACAATCATGTAATCAAAGCAACATTTAACTATCCCATAACAACATATGACTTACAACTTAGTTAATAATAATAAAATCAAATTATCAACCATAAAAATCCATGAATAATCAAGTAAATTGACTTAGTGAGAAATCATGATGTGACAAGTACCTTGCAATTTATGAAATAGATTGATAAAAATAAAAGCTACTATACCAATGATAAATTATTATGACAAGAAATAAAAATAAGCATACTTGGTAAGTCAATCCATAATTATCATGATAACATTTTAACTTTCAGACTACAGTAACCCAGTAATGAAATCCATGGAAACCTCCTCTTACCTCTAGATAGGGATGGATAAAGGCTGTAAAAGACTTGGTGTCTTAATGGTTTCACTATTGTTCTGTTGACATACCATGTATTCAATCATATATTTTTGGACGTCCCCTTTGAGTCCTCAAAAAAAATCTTGCTTCTATGATATGTTTTTAAAAATTCTGAGTGACCTCCTATTAGAGATGCATGAAGTTTTTGAATGATTTTATGTTTGAGGAGAGAATAATTACAAAGGTATAATCTATATTTATGCCACAATGCATTCTCATTCCATGCAAATTTTTCAAATCCTTTAGAACTAAGCTAAAGATTTTGAATCAAATACTGGGTATCCATGTCATTCTTTCATTATGATCTTGCTTTCTCTAGTCAATATGTCTGACAAATGGTCATTGTGCATAACAATACCTCACCTGCATTCATCTTCCTTAGATAGTGCATCAACCACCACATTTTTTTTATTATATACTATTTTAAAATCATATCCTAACATTTTAATCACCCATTCATGTTGTTATTTTGATGACAATCATTATTCCAAAAAATATTTGAGGTTATCATGATTAATACTTAACTAAAAGTGTTAACCCATCAGATAAGGTCTCCATTGCTTGACTACATGCAAAATAACCATCATCTCTTTATCATAGATTGACTTGAACTTATTTTGTTTTTCATTTATTGACTCTCAAATTTAAGTTGTATCACTTCTTTCATGATTAAAACCCCATGCCATCTCTTGATGCATCACATTCAACAATAAGTTAGAAAAATTAGGGGTATCCAAAACTAGAGTGGTGCACATAACCATTTTTAATTGTTTAAATGTCTTGGTAGTTGTTTTAGTGTATTGGAAGGAGTCTTTCTTCAACAAAGATGTGAGTGAGGTTGTGATATTGCCATAATTTTTGACAAACCTATGATAATATCATGTTAGCCTCAGAAATATTTGAAGGTTCTTGAAGGTCCTAGGCAGTTGCATTCTATCATCGCTTGGAATTTTTTAGTATCAACTTTCACACTTTCATGTGAAAAAATATGACCCAAGTACACCTCTTTGATTTCAAAAATGCATTTGAAAGGTTTGACATAAAGTTGATATTATTCCAAAATTAAAAGTACTTGTTTCAAATGCTTCAAATGGTCTTCCCAATTTTTACTGTGAATAAAAATGTCATAAAAAAATACCAACACAAACTTTCTCAAAAATGGCCTAAAAATAATATTCATCAAATTATGAAATGTCTATAGTGTATTTGTGAGACCAAAATTCATGACCATAAATTCATAATGGCCTTCATGAGTTTCAAAATCTGTTTAAGGTATGTCATATTTATGGATTTAAATATGATGATACCCAGAGGGAAGATCTAATTTGGTAAAATAAACATCACCATGTAATTCATCTAGTAAATTATCAATTACTAGAATATGAAACTTATCTTTTATGGTGTACTATTGAGTTATCTATAGTCTGGTCACATCCTTCAAATATCATCCCTCTTATGCACCATGACTACCGAGGAAGAATATTTAATTTGGTTGTGTTTGATATATAACCAATAAACCACACAATTCAAATGTTTAGCCTTTTGAATGAAATTGTAAAATTCATCTCAATTGTTCCCAAAGTGGTGATCCATTTCACTTTCAAAACAATGTTAGATCCTCCCATTGGAATAACAAACATAAGATAATCTAACAAGTAGTCTCCTGTATCAAGCTTAATATTATGGTATTTTCTAGAATAATTGACTATACCACCATCTCTAATCATGACTCAAAATTTTTGAGCTGGATAAATGAAACAATTCAAATCAATAAATAACTTATTATTGATGAAGTTGTGTGTACTCATAGATGCAATAAATATAGTCACCTTCTATTTCTTGAATAAACCTATCACCTTAAGAGTTTGAGGAATATTAATACGTGGAAGTGCATGACAAGGAATAATAGGTTTGGAATATTTAGATTCATCTTCAATTTTTTACAAACATGCACTTGAGACCTCAATCATATTTTTCATACTCATTGGTGCCTTCAATGTAAAACATTTTTTTCATCACATCTATGTCTTTTACTCCATTTGCTATCACAACCAAAATATAACCCTTTTGCATGTTTCTCTTAAATTTGTTGAGGGGTCAATCTTGTCGGCTGAGGAAATGATGGGGCTTGGAAATTATGTTTGCAGATATTCAAAAAATGTCTTTGTTTAACCAAATATGTTTTCTCTACCATGCATGCCATAAGTATGGCTTCAAATACTAAACTACGACCAAACATGGGAACCTCGATTTAGAAGCTATCTTTGAGGCCAACCAAGAATAGGTTAATTTTTTGCCTCAAAGATGTTCTCTGCACATAAGAAGAGATTTTGGAATTAATGAATATAATCCTTCAGACTCCCTATTTGACACAGTTTGACTAACTAAACTACTTTTCTGAGACATTGTTATGATAGTGGATCTATAGCGCCTCATAAAATATAGACTAGGGAACTTAAAGACCATTGTTTTTATTTTTAGCACACAATCATCTATACCAAATGAAATGCTTAGGTTATGGATACAAAGAGGCCATGACCACCTTTTTTGCACATGGAGTATGATGTAGATCAATAAATTTTTTATTTGATTTATCTAAGTGAGTGGATCATTACCATCAAAATTGCATAAGTCTAATTTTGATAATAATTGCTTTAGATCAGGGTTAAAAGTGTGATTGTTTGAATGGGTAGAACAAACTAGAGTTGTGGATGATTATTGTGAAGACTGGGCTATAAGATTGAATTTTTTTCTAATTATAAGTGTTAATTGATCCTTCAAAACATTCAAGTACCCTCTTACCCTAATGTCGTCCCCTTTGATTGTATCGATATCATCATTATGCACCATGCTTTGAAATCCAATTGAAGATGGTGAACTGTCTTAGAAATAAAAAAATCATAAGTGTTTGACTCCATATCATCTTTTTGAGGAATTTTTATAATTTATTTGCATTTCACACATTTGCAAGTGTTAGGTCCAGTGATGCACAAACCCTAGGAGGGAGGGTTTCAACCACAAAAATGGCATATCGATAGACTATATCATTTTGATCATCTCATTAATAAAAATACAATGACTACTATTATGCACAAGGATGAAAAATTTTGGCCTTAAAAATGTATTGACAAATTATACTGTTGCAATCATCTCATTGAGACAAATCTAATGACTGCTAATTTGCATGAGGGTGATTTTTTTTCAATTTTTTTTAGGGATCTGTTTGACCAACTTGTGATATACATACCTATTATATTATTTTATCATATCTCTCTATGTTCTTAGTTTATACACCTAAATCTACTTGATTCTTTTATCATCACTAATATTACTATTAGTCAACACTAATTCCACATATATAATTTATCCCCTCTAATTTCATCATAATATCACCCCTTCTAATCATTTATTTAATATCCCCCTTCATTATTATTCATTTACTACCATTATTCCTACCCCACCAATCAATTAATCCTCATAAATCAAGTGTTATCCCATCCTAATCTATTTTATCCATTATTTAAGAATTTTAAATTTCTATGGTCTACCTACCCACCTACACTAGCCTATTCCTAGGCTCTCCCACACACCTAGTCCCTAATCATCTATCTAATCCATATCCTAATCCCTAACTAATTCTAATTAATCCTTAAGTAGATTCTAGAATTCTCCAATCTTAGAACCTCCTCTAAGTTATCCCCTTCTCTCTAGAGGCCTCCATTCTAGAGGCTTCCATGGAATTTTTAATTCCTTGGAAATTCCTCCACCCTTGATATCCATAGCTCAACTTTGAATGTGAGCCATAGATATTCCCTCCTTGGCCTATTTATACAACCCAATCCTCCATTGAAACTAACTTCAGTCTACATGCTAAATCTATGATCAACTAGTCCATTTTATCATCAAAATCATATGATCAAGCTATCATAATGCTCCAAATCTGAGTCTAAAATAATCTCAATCCAAATACTTTTGTCTTTTTATTATTCAATTTTAGTTTGAAAAAATTAGCTTTAAGATTAGAGTTCTGATTTGAATGTTCATTCATCTATTTGTGCTTTATCGTACTGACTCTAGATCTTATTTAGTGGATTGACATTTTCAATGTTTTTGACGTAAGTGTGTAATCAAATCCATATAGCTTAAATTTTTTTCTACACTTAATAAGGTTGGCCTATGAAATAACCATGGCTATGTAGTGTAAATATAAGAGGTAGTGATTAGTATTTGATCATCATATCATGAATTTTTCTCTTATTACACTATTTTGGAGTTTTTCCCCTTAAAGTGGCTAAATTATATTTATCAAACATTATGCTCTTTTATCAATTATTGTTGTAGATCTACATATTTTATGCTTATTTTTACAATACAATTTTCTATTGTGTGAACATCAAAGTAATTTTGTATTTATCTATAATCTGAGCATATATTTTAAGTGGCATACTTATTATGCACTATGAACACCAAGGAATAATTATCAAACACATCTAAAATGAATATTTCTTTGATGGAGGGATTAAGGAAAATCAAACTTACAACTTGCTTAAGAGAAAGATGATTAGGCTTAAACCTTCTTGAATACAAATTTCAAAAAAACAAGGTGTTCTCTTACTACAATAACTTCTTACACATTCGGATGATGTTTGATTCAACTCAACATAATGATTTATTCCTTTATTCAAACTTAAAAATGCAAGATAATGTAAAAATAGGGTTTCTAGGCTAAGAATTAGGCTTACAAAGATATTGGAATAACTTTATTTCAAGATTATAAATCAATTTTAAACCACTTTTAAAAATTTAATAACATCTTCATACACCTTCCTACCAAATTTCATCAATTTTGACTGGTTCATTTTCAAGTTAGAGGATTTTTGGTGCTTCAAAACGCTAGTTCAGGATATTAAGATTGTGTACAGGCTAAGAGTAAAGAATTAATAAAAATTTCAATTTTATGATATATTTTTGAAAAGTTTCAATTGTAAAATGTATTCCGCACCAATCTCCTACTCTGTCATTCAAATAGTCACCTTGAACAATCCTAAAACATGGTAAAAAGTAATTTTTCTTGACTGTATAATCACTTTTATGGATTACACACAGACAGTGAGTTAAAATTTAATGGAAATTCAATATTTAAGATTAACTTTGAAGTCCTTTCAATTGTAAAACTTATACAACACTTGTATCTTTTCTTATCACATAAAATTTACTTTAAACCAATCTTGAAAAGTGATAAAAGATAGCTTTTTCTTGACTACCAAACCCTTATTTTGATTGACAAAACTTGTAGTTATCTTTTTCAAGCCAACAACATATATGAACACCTTTCAAAGAAATGAATGTGTTTCAAAAACAATAAACACACACACTTACATGATTCTTAGATTGAAATTATATCATGGAGTTCAATAATACATTATTTCCATTATTTTTGAGTGAAAAACATTACACAACCTTATTTACCACCCCATTTTATCAACTTCTCTCTGTCTTTTCTCCAAATCTTAGAGTTTTTAGTATTTTTTTTTTTCTCATCCTCCCATGTACTACTCAACTATCTTACTTCTCTCCTCCTTCTCCCTTCTTTATTCCATTCTCTGAAACTTTCTCAAACTATCTAACTTAGAAGACTCAACTTAAGTCTTAACCTTAGTTGAGTTTTACATAGTCAATTATAAACTAAGACCTTAAAACTCTTCCAAAATATATCCAATATGTTCCTTGACCCATCTAATAAAGTATCATGACCTTTGGTTATATTAGGAGATGAGAAAAAATCTTTAAATGTCTTTTATAAATTTGAATTTTCAAAAAGATAGATTTGACAGGAAAATCATTATTATTCTCAAATAACCAAATTTTGGAATGCTAGAAATTTGAATATCTTCTAAATGACTAAACAAGATTTCTTAAACCTAATCGAAATCAAAACTAAAAAAACTAAAATAGAATGAGTTTTTATAAGCCTATGCTCCTACATCAAGCTCTTTAAGTTCAAAAAGTATTCATGAGCTTCTACTCATGAGGTCTTCAATGTTGTTCCTAATAAATGACTTATTCATCAACATTTACAGGTGCCTATGCTATGTATTCTTCTATTCTATAAACATAGATGTCTATCGCATTAAAATTATTAATTTATCTTCTTGTCAATCTCTTTCACTTGTCCTCGTGAGAGACTTTTCTCCCACCTCTAGTTGTTACAAATGATCTCCTTCTTCTATGTCCTCTTGAAAAAATTCTTGTACTATCATTTTCTCATATTTCTTGTCTAAATGTTAATCTCAAAACACTCTTCTACTACTTTCATGTCCATAGCAACCAACTCTAAAATTGTTGAAGACACTCTATTGTTGCAACAATTATCAATAGTATCTTCTTGTTTTATTTCTTCACTTTGCTTCTCATATATATGAACATGCTGAACTGAACCACATGTAGTCCTTATCTTCACTATCTTATCCATGGATGGACCTATACAATGCATAAACATATTAAATAAAATAAGAGTTCTCTCATTTACCTCAATAACTATTTCATCATGCTCTAGAAACATATTATCTAATCATTTGCTAATGTTAGCATGCTTCTCATATCTTTCACTCTCACCATGGGCTCTCGAAAGTTCCATATCATCAACCTCTAAGGCTGTCTTCTCTTCAATCACATCTCTAATTTCAACTCCTTTGCATAGCTAAACCCTATCAATTATCTCATTATGTTCACTTACTTGTGCAACTTATACATCCAATGTGTCTACCATGGAAACATGCAACTCTAATAGCTGCCTTATTATTTCTTCAACTCTATCACATATATATTCTCCTTAATGAGAATTTTATCTTTGGGTTGCTCACAAACTTCTTGGTCCTTGATGTTTTTAAAATTAGTTTTGGGATCTTCACATGAGAACCTCACTCTCTTGTTGTCTGTCAAGAAAACTTTTTTCTCCTCATTCACATGCTTATCTTGGATATTTTTCAAAATATATTTGAGATTATTACATGGAAACTTTCCTTTCTTATTACCTTTTATGGAAAGTTTATTTGATTGGTTGCTTCTATATAACAGTTCTTGTAATTATTTTTTGATCTCTTCATTCTCCTTAAGTGTTATTCTATAAGTTTATTTGTTTGACAAAATAGCTCTTGGAATGAAATCCATATAATGGTTTATGCTCCTCATTAGGCAACTCATCAATCACTATATCCATATATTCATCCAAAATTCTAAATTTCAAATGACAAATCAGTCAATTTAGTAGTTATAATGACTGTCTTGGGATTGACAACCAATACACAACCAATCTCTTCTTCTTTTATCAACTATAAGAATTCTAATTCACTTACTATCAAAAATTAGTATTATTTGCATCTTCACTATTATCTTTCAATGGTGTCAAAGTATTATTCTTACCATCCTTCTCCAATGTATAGGTGTTTTTTCTTCCATCATGTATAACCCTCATATCAAACTGTCAAAGTCTATCCAACAACACATGAAAAATATCCATACGCATAACGTCATAAAGTACTCCATATTTATAGCCACTAATATAAAAATCAACTTTACATTGCTCATTGACTAGTACTTGATGTCCCTTTTGAAGCCAAGACACTTTGTATGGTGTAGGATGTGTTAATTTTTTAATCTTAATTTTTGTACCATTTTTGAAAAAACCAAGTTATTTGTACTACCACTATCAATGATAAATTTACAACACTTACCTTTTGATTTATATGTAGTCTTTACTAACATCTTCCTTTGGGTTGCCTCTTTCACCTTCTTGTTTGGTTTTAGTAGTACTCTCTTCATCCATAAAGATTTTAACACTTTAGGTTATTCCACATGTGATGGTTATCCTACGCTTTCTTCTTTAGCTTGAACAACTTGATTGCTACCTTCAATTATTATATGGCTTATTTTTAGAATTTTAATACATTCTTATGCTCTATGGCTAGTATACCTATTATATTTGAAATATTTTCTCCAAAAGCCTTCTCCTCTGCCTCTTGTATATGGCCTTCTTCCTCTATATGAATAACCTAATCTTGTATTGTTATCTTGACCTTGAGAGTTATTTGTTTATTTATTATGAATATGCAACTGACTTATATCACCATACTATTCTTTAACTCTAAATTTTTTTTCTCCTCCTCTAGATTGTTGAGTTTGTCTTCTAGCCAACTTCTCTTCTACCTCGAGTGTAAACTGATAAGCCTCTTTCACTAATTTTGGTGGCAACAAACTAATCTCATATTAAATATTAAACTATTTATATACCTTTATTATTTTCTCAATATTTTTTTCCACGTGACTAATTTTAATTATAAGTTTGTAGAATTTTTTAGTGTAGTCCTTTACACTCGTGTCTTTCTATTTTGAATTTTGGAGTTTCTTGAATAAGTTTTTCTAATAGTCTATAAGCATGAATTTTGATTTAATTTTTGCTAACATTTTATCCCATGATTTTATTTTCTCTTTATTTTTTTTCTTTCTTTCTTCTTGAATACTACTCATCAAGGAGATGTATGTCCCTTCAATCTTGTGCAAGCAAACTTAACCTTATTGCCTTCAGTTATTCTTTCAAAGTAAAAATATTTGTCTATTAAAACTATCTAATATACTAATTATTCAACATTTATACTACCTCGATATACTATAACTTCTAGTTTATGTTTAGAATCTATTTCTACAACTGCTTTGAAGTGTCTTTCTTCCATTCTTTCTTTTTCTTCTTCTGCAACCTCTTCTTGTGGTTCTTCCTACCCTTCACTCACACCACATATTATTATACCTATTCTTTAAAAAAATTATATTGTCTCTAAACATGTTTATAATTTTCTCATCTCTTCTAGAAATGTTTCTCTTGGTTGTCTTCTTTGACCTCTTTTAGCACCACCTTTAAGTGTCATTCTTGCACTTTCTTACAAGTTTATTTTTCACAACCTACTCTTCACTCTTATTAATTAAGTATATTTATCCTAATTTAACCATTAAATTAAAACTAATTATTGATTTTATATTAAAAATGATGGTGAAGAGGTTAAATAAGAATCAACTTACAATTTTGCTTATGAGAGAGATGATTAGGCCTAAAATCTTATTGAATTCAAATTTCAAAAAAAAAAGGAATTATATTACTAAAATAACCTCTTACACATTCATATAATGTTAACTTAACTCACAATAATGATTTATTCCTTTGTTCAAACTTGAAAATACAAGATAATACAAAAATAGGGTTTCGAGGCCTTGGAAGTAGGCCTACAAAGTAAGATATTGAAATAATTTTATTTCAAGATGGAAAATCACTTTTAAACCAATTTTAAAAATTTAATAATATCTTTGTACACCTTTTTACCAATTTTCACCAATTTTGACCATTTCATTTTCAAGTTAGAGGTATTTTTGGGCTTCAAAATCCTAGTTCATGGTAAACAAACTATGTATAGGCTGAAAGTAAAGAATAAATAAAAATTTCAATTTTGTGACCTATTTTTGAAAATTTTCAATTATAAAATGTATTCCACACCAATTTCCTACTTTTTCATTCAATTATTCACCTTGAAAAATTCTAAAATATGATAAAAAGTAACTTTTCTTGACTGTATGATCACTTTTCTAGATTGCACACAGGTAATGAGCTAAAATTTAATGGACATTTAATATTTTAAATCAAGTTTTAAGTCCTTTTAATTTAAAAACCTTTATAACACTTGTATCTTTCTCTATCACTTAAATTTTACTTTAAACCAATCTTGAAAAGTGATAAAAGATAGTTTTTTTTACTGTCAAATCTTTATTTTCAATATAGAAAACTGTAGTTATCTTTTTCAAGCCATCAACTTGCAAGAACACTTTTTAAGTAATTATTATGGTTTAAAAACAATAAAAACACATACATGAATTCTTGGATTGAAATTGTAGTATGAAACTCAATCAGACATTATTTTCTTTATTTTTTAGTACAAAACATTACACAACCTTGTTTACCACCTTATTTTACAAACTTCTCTCTTTATATTATCTAAATATTGACATTTTTGGTCTTCTCTCTTTTTATTCCTTCCCATGTACTACTAAACTATCTTCCTTATCTCCTCATTCTCCCTTCTTCCTTCTAATCTCTTTAACTTTCTCAAACTATCTAACTTAGAAGACTCAACCTAAGTCTTAACCTTAGTTAAGTTTTACATTGTCAATTATAAACTAAGAGCTTAGAACTATTTCAAAATATATCTAAGACATTACTTGACCCATTCAATAAATTAACATGATATTTTGTTGCATTAGGAGATGAAAAAGACTCTTAAAAGTTTTAGGAATAAAATATCCTAAATAAACATGTGTAATTGTAAATCAATGCAGAAAAACAAGATACAAATAACAATGAACAAAAGGGAACACATTACTCAAGAGATTATGTGAAAAAACTTGATAAATATAAGAGAAAAACCATATAAAAAATGGTATCTTATAGAATTCATTATTTCAATAATTTATCTCTTACAACAACTTCTCAAACAACTCTTTCAATGCTTATAACCAAGCACTCAATGCTTATTCCTTAAACATTTAGGTTGTGAACCAAGCATAACAATGCTTATAGGATCCTACCTCCAAGCATGCAAGCATAAGCTTGCATGGATCCTCTAATAAGATGAATTAAAAAGAGATTTAATGCATATTAATAGCATTTACAATAAGAGAGAGAGAGAGAGAGAGAGTAACATCACATGACCCAAAAAATGCACCACACTTGGGTGAATAGTGATCCTCAATAGTGGTGGTTATCTCCATGTGCCAAAAGTCTTCAAAGCATATTAAATTTATATAAGAACATGTGCCACCTCCATGTGGCTCCAAAATCATTGTCCCCCACTCCTCATGTGAGGACAATCTTTAATAGCAACCTTCTTATTTTCATGCTTAAAGGGTCAACAAAGTAAATCCACTACTTTAGACAAAATCCATCCACCTCCACATGATTCCAAAGATGGCACCCTACTAAAACATAAGAGGTCAATAAAAATAATGGTTTTCTATCTTCTTCTTCCCATATACACACATAGTCCAAAATAGTTACAATCACCTTTTGACTTTTCCCAAACGTGGAATCTTGGAGCCACCATATATGGCACCCCACACTTGACCTCTTGAATTTTTCACCTCAGAATAAAACCCATGTGACTACCAAAGACAAATTCATGTTCTTTGGTGAATTTCTACATCCCACACCCATCACATCAACTTGATCACACTTGAGAGACCCTTTATGGTCCTTGCCACATCACTAATCAACCACATCACAACCATCCACATCACTAACATGCCACATCATCATGAATAATAGCCATAAATAGTGATTCATGAATAGTGACTATGAATAGTGGCTTTATAGCTAAAAAAGTCCCACTTGAAGTTAATATACATAGGATTTTACTACACTTGGGTATTTTTCAACCAGTTGTTGATCTATGCCCACTGATGCCTAACACAAACCTAGTAAAAGTTTTGTTGCACTACTAAAATTTCTTTGTCCTGATTGAATTTCTCAATATTTACTCCTCCACAGTAGATTGTAGTACCTGAAGTGACTCTTCATTTCTCCATAACATAAACTAATCTTCTTATCGAGATTCTACCGTGAATTGCTCACAACTCCCATTGCTTAAATGTATCTGATCTAGTGTTCATCATGGCATCATGAGCCTTCTTACTACTGATGAATCCGATACACAAGAAACAACATGTCTTCTCCTCTATTATAGGATGCTCTTGGGAAAATAACCCCATAATGTAAGAAGTGGGGTACTTCCTTACTCTCTCATCTTTGTGCATCTATATCCTTGGTTTGCTCTTCATACCACCTTCATCACATCCTTGTCACCTACCATAACAATAGTGATCATGTTGGGGACTACATATAACATGCCATCAACACATAGTAGTAATAAATGCTAAACACTTTAGATCTCTTTGAAGTTACTTAATATTCTATACTCCCTTATCATGTCTTTTGGAAACCCATACATTGATTTATTTAAAATGCAAACAACAATGTTTTGCCTCATTTGTCTATATTTCTCTCCTTAAGAGAGATCACCATGCAAGAATCACATTGATCTAACTCCATGAACAACCAATTCACATGACACTCTTGATAGTAGTGAGAAGATATCTCATAGAAGTCAAAACTAGACTTCTCTTTATAGCCACTAAGCTATCAACATGGCACAAGTTGTATAAGAGGGTGGAGCATCCCAATCCACTAAGAGACAAAGTTATTATCTTTAGTGATTTAATTTTATTTTGATCTCATGTGAGATACCCCATGGGCCATCCCACATCATACACAAAACACATCTTCTACTACATCATCACTTGCATCACCTACCACATCACCATAAATAGTGATAGTGAATAGTGATCTATGAATAGTGCATGTGTGAATAGTGACTTGACACACAATTATTCCCTTACATCACTTGACTTATCCTATGAGAATTGAATAAGCTAATAGTATTTTATAAATATCTCATAAAGGAAAAGGGGGGAATTACAGTCCTCCTTTCCCAAAGATTATTTGTCCTCAAGTAATTAGGTTAACTTCATGGATCTAATTACCAAGATCCTAAACCAATTATCATGATTTGAAATTTATAATCCTTGATCATGATTATGATGTAATTAGATTCTATTACACCACTCTAATATTATCACAAGCTAAAGAAATTGAACCAAAAGATAATTTTACATCCATCAATTATAACAATCTAGGGTTGTCCCAGCCATGGACCTTATGCAATTCTTTATCCTTGATTATTTTCACAAAAGGAAGACCTCTTGATGAAGCTCCCCACATTTGTATATGAAGATTCTTGGTTTTTATTTATTTTTTTGGAATAACTCTTCTTCTTATTCTACATTTTCAAGTTTGTGAGGTTCAAAAAATTCCATAATTAGTTGCCTTAAGATGCTTGATTTTTTTAAGTTTGAGAGGAGGATGCATTTTTTTGTTGAAACCAACATCAAATCACTTTTAATCATGGTGCTATACATTTTATCTAGAGCTCATTTGACACAACTTCAAAAAATTGACACTATTAAGAATACCATATCAAGATTGAAAAACTCATTCCTCAAATTCAAGGCATGTTTGATGCATTATTCATAAGTTGCTTTATCCATGGACTTCATGATGTAATTCAAGCTAAGGTAAAAATATTTTGACCTAAAACATTTGATGGATGCCTTTGGACTAGACAATATCTTAGAAGCCAAACTCAACTCACCATCATTTTTACATCAACATCCCAACATAACACCCCATCTTCATACCGTCAAACACATCCTTTAGGCTCCATAAGATCTTGAACATGCAAAAACAACACTTGATTTGGTACTTGTAGAACCCAACTCGACACCCATAGATGCTGAGCAAATACCTAAATAGCTCATGTAAGCAATAGAGGTTCTAAAACATGTGCCAAAAGTACCCCAACCACCTACTACAACAACACATGAGGAGGCCACTAATGCATATTTGGATGACCCCCAAATAACACTATCATCACCTAATCTAATAATATTAACACCTATACCAGTACTAAAAGAGGTCAACTAAGTAACTGTAAATCCCAAGAATACACCTGATGAGCCCAAGTTGAATACATAGGTAGATTATTTTGTGTTCCTTTATTCTAGCTTCGAGGAACTAATCATCAAGTTTCAAATTTTAGTGCTTGACTATACCCTCTAAAATACCTTATTTTATATTGATGTTCATTACTTTGTCCCCTTTGAACATCCACCTAATGTTCCAGTGATTCCATTCAAACTACTATTTTACATGTTCTTATCACAACACAAGAAGAAGAAGTGGAAACATAAAAGAATACATGGCATGGCTTCCATTTGGTCCTTAACATAATTTTGATTTGTAATTCTTAACATTTTTTGGGAGATGAAACATGTCAAGGGGGATGGAATGTAATATACCTAGGTATGGGTATATATTATATATTGGGGATAGAATAGTAGTGAATAGTAAGGAATAACAATAATAATACCACATTCATAAAAATGAAGAGTGGGATAGATTAGAATAGTATAAATAGAGGAGAATATACCAATGTAATATATCTAAGCAAATATAAATCAATTAGAGTTAAATACTCTGATAAGGAGGTATCCCTATCGAAGTGACAAGTGATTGTGGAGTTATTCCTTCCCACCAAAAAAGAAATTATATTAATATAATTAGTATTTATGTGTATGTGAGATAATAGGTTATTAACATTTGGTATCAAAGCTCTTTTTAAGGCCATTTATATGTAGTTTTTTATAATTTAGTAAGAATTTATGCAAGTAAGAGTTTGTAGTTTTGTTCACCTTATGCTCTCACCTTGCCTTTGGGATCTTAATGATTAAAAAGTGGATAAAAAGTGAGTTGAAGAGGATATTTTTTAGGAAGTTGGTTTTTGGAGTGGAAGTTATATTATGGTGAGTGTTTTTATTGCAATCACATTCTAGAGTTTCATGGAGCAAGTCTAAGTTCTTTATTACATTCTGGGTGCTTTAAAAAGTTAGTTAGATCTGCTATTTCATTACAGTTTCAAGTAAAGATTTACATATTTATCCTAAAAACTCAATTTTTATTATTTACACTTATCTAACATGGTATCTAATCAAGACAAATAATTTTTTGGGTTTGGTGTGCCTCATTTTCATCTTTCCATAATAATTTAATATTTTTAATTTCATAAAGTATTGTAAAAGTTATCATAGTTTTAGTGATTGATGTGTAAAATTTATACAAAAAAGGGGTTGTTTTATAGAATTCTAAGTGTAGGACACATTTTAAGTTGAAACTAACATCCACTAACTTGTAATCATGGGGCTTCCCATTTTTTCTAGCAATAATTTCACTGGTGTATTGACTTAACTTCTACAAATTGGTACCATTAAAGAATATTAGACCATGTTTGAAACATTAACCAATGACATATCTACTACATTCTTCATTTTTTACTTCCTCATCAGACATAAGGATGAGATAAGAACATAGGTTTAACTATTCAAACCTCACAACATGATGTAATTTATGTAGTTTTTTAAGCTCTCAGAGGAACACACCAACTAACAATGTCATAATAGGGTACCATGGTTTGTGTTCTTACATCGGAACACAACACCCCCTCTCTAAGACCCCACCAAACCCAAGTAAATCACATAATAACCCAAGTAGGTAATAGATAAGCCCAAAAAATTACTAGAAGCATCCCATTAGGTTCCTGATGAACTTGATCAGGCACCAACAACCCATGAGATGGCACTAGAAGCACCTACAACACCTGAGATGGCACTAGAAGAGTCCAAGAAGGCACCTATAGAGCCTAATAAAATAAAATAAGTGCCCAAGAAAGCCCCCAATAAGCCCATTCAGAAAACCACCATGCTTGAGTAGGCCCTTGATGATCCCAATCTAATAATTATAAATCCTATGCAGAGAACCGAGACTTCAACTCTCTCTAAAAATAATACTAAGAGGGATGACATGTATCCTCAATTATCTCACCATGTAGCCTATTTTATGCACCCTCATTCTCATTTTGATATGTTGATCACCATGCTTCAAATTATACTTCTAACTTTGGTTATAGTGCTCATGTTCACCATGTTACTGTACATGCACATATCCCCACACAAACGAAAGAAGTGAAAGCAAAAAACAATACATGGATGTGCTTTTATCTAGTCTTGTACATATCTTTAATATGTAATTCTTTGCATGTTTCGAGGATGAAGCATGCCAAGGGGGATAAAATACAATATACCTATATAGGGGTATATATTGTATATTATGAGTAGATAGTAGTAGAAAGAATAGTAGTGAATAGTAATGAATAGTAAGAAATAATAATAATAATAATACTAGATTCATAGAAATAAAGAGTGGGATAGATTAAAATAATATAAATAGAAGGATATAGGCTATTTTAATATATCTAAGTAAAATATATCAATTAGAATAAATGACCTGATAAGAACATAGCCCCCTCAAATTAGAAAGTGATTTTGGAGTTATTCCTTCACGTCAAAAAAGAATATTGTATCTATATGTTAATATAGTTAGTATTTTAGTTATATGAGTATAGAGGTTCTTAACACAATTTCACTAGACCAATCACGGTTCCTAGAAAGTTGTCATGCTACTTGGTGCATCACTAAATCTACCAAGTTTTTAACTTGTATTCAAAATGCATCCTGCTCTACTAAATGTTGCAAAAACACCAACTCATGTGCCTCCATTATTACTCCATGCATCGGTCTATCTGGACAACACCACAACCATATGCACAACACTCTAGCACCCTAAGTTATATGGTCAAAACTGGTCTTCTCCTTCAGGGAACACTAGGTCTTAGTTGTTCTTCTGCATGTAGCCTTCAACTACCAATCATGCCAAACATGACACAGGTGGACCAATCACAACTCCAAAAATGTCATCACACTACTTAGTGCACCAATTCACCTATCAAATTTTCAAGCCTAAAAAATGCATCATTACTTTACCACATGTCCAAACACATGGCCTTATCTTTGCAAGAATAGTAGGTCTCATTTATTCATCTACATCTTCATCTTCCTAATCTACAACTATTTTAAAACAGGTATAGCTTTAGGTTTCTCTGTACCTCCTTTTGCATAGAATTATTTTCTTTGATAACATCTCGACTAATAACATGTGGTCAATAGGATAATACATCATACACCCCTTCTTATTTTTTTTCAATAACCACATCAAGGTCATGTCTTATCCTCAACCTCCTCCAAAGGAGACTAGCTTACTCCTCAAGCTGTACAACTACTTCTTCATTAGGAACACTATGTTTTTTTGCCATATGTTAAAGCTTTTACAGCTTTCTTCTCCACTCATTTATAGGATTATCCTTAGCAATATGAAGAGAACAAGAACTTCACCAAGAGATCCTCCACCTTGTTTTATCAAGAGATACCTACCAATAATTTTTTTTTCTTCAACTTGGTCTCTCCTCCTATCATAGTAGTTTCTACTTGCACAAACCATCCAACAATAGAAAACACTCATAAACATGGAGTTTTTCACCATGGCTCTAATACCAGATGTTAGGAATAAAATATCCTAAATAAACATGTGCAAGTAGAAATCAATGTAGAAAAATAAGCTACAAATAACAATAAACAAAGGGGAACACATTACACAAGAGATTACATGGAAAACCTTGTTAAATGTAAGGGAAAAACCACAAGAAAAATTGTAGCTTCCAAACTTCATTACTTAAACAATTCATCTCTTATAATTTCTCCTTCAATAACTCTTTCAGTGATTATAACCAAGCACTCAATGCTTACTCCTTAATTATTCAGGTTGTGAACCAAGCATAACAATACATCTAAGATCCAATCTTTAAGCATGCAAGAATAAGCTTGCATGGATCCTCTAACAAGATGAATTACATTTAGATCTCACACATAGTAATACCATTTAAAAAAAAGAGATAAGAGAGAGTAACATAATGTGACCCTAAAAATGTGCCACACTTGGGTGAACAATGATCCTCAATAGTGGCGGTTGTCCTTGTGTGCCAAAAGTCTTAAAAGCATCTTCACTTTAGACAAGAAAATGTGCCACCTCCATGTGTCTCCAAAATCATTATCCCCCACTCCTCATGTGAGGACAATCTACAATATCAACCTTCTTGTCTTCATGCTCAAAGGTTCAAGAAAGTAGATCCACTACTTTAGATAAAATCCATCCACCTTTGTGTGCTTCTAAATATGGCACCCCACTCACACATGTGAGTTCAATCAACAATAATGGTCTTTTGTCTTCCTCCCATGTGCACACATAGTCCAAAAGGTGTTGCAATCACATTTTGACTTTCTCTAAACATGTGGATCTTGGATCCACCACATATGACACCCCACACTTGACCTCTTAACTTTTGCACCTTAGGACAAAACCCATGTGACTACCACGGACAAACCCATGTGCCCTAGTGGAGTGATATGCCCTACTCCCATCACATCAACATGATCACACTTGAGAGACCCTCCATGGGCCCTACCACATTATTAACCATCCACATCACCAACATGCCACATCACCATGAATAGTGGCCATGAATAATGACTTGAATAGTTATTCATGAATAGTGACTTCAAACCTAACATAAATGTTCTTTATAAATTTATATTTTTAAAAAGATAATTTTGGTGAGAAAATCATTATTAGACTCAAATGACAAAATTTCATAATGGTAGACATTTAAATAACTTATAAATAACTAAACAGGACTTGTTAAACCTAATTAAAACCAAAACCAAAAAAAAGAAAACAAAATGAGTCTTCTAAGCCTATGCTCCTGCATCATCCTCCCTGGTGGTTATGGTGCATAAGAAGGATGACACTTGGAGGATGTGCCTAGTCTATAGAGAACTCAACAAGTATACCATCAAAAATAAGTTTCATATTTTATTAATTGATTATTTACTAGATGAATTTCATAATGTTATTTATTTTACCAAATTATATCTTTGTTTTGGGTATCATTAGATTCAAATCTGTGAAGATGACATAACTAAAACAAATTTTTGAACTCATGAAATCCATTAAGAGTTTATGTTCATAACTTTTAGTCTCAAAAATGTGCCATATATGTTTTAGAGTTTGATGAATACTATTTTTAAGCTATTTTTTATAAAGTTTGTGTTGGTATTTTTTTATAACATTCTCATTTACAACAAAAATTGGGAAGACAATTTGAAGCATGTGAAATATGTACTTTTGGTTTTGAAAAACCATCAAGTTTATGTCAAACCTTCCAAATGTGTTTTTGGTCTTATAGATATGGAGTACTTGGGTCATATTATTTCACATGAAGATATTAAACTTGATCTTATAAAGATCCAAGTGATGATGGAATGGTAAGTGCCTAAAACCTTTAGGTATTTTTGGGGCTAACATATTACTATCATAGGTTTATAAAAAATTATGGTAGAATCACAACCCAATTCACATATTTATTGAATAAATATTCCTTATGAAACAAATATCAAGGCATTTAAACCACTGAAAATGACGATGTGCACCACTCTAATTTTATATGCCCTTGTTTTTTTTAACTTTTAGTGTTGAATGTAATGCATTAGGATATGGCATGGGGATTTTACTCATGTAATAAGGTATACCAATTTAATTTGAAAATAGTTAACTAAAGGTAAAAAATAGGCTCAAGCCAATTGATGAGAAAGAGATGATGGATTTGCATGCAATCAAGCAATAGAGACCTTATCTGATAGGTCAATACTTTCAGGCAAAGACTGATCATGATATCCTCAAATATATTTTGGAAAAATGATTATCATCATAAAAACAATAGAAATGGGTGAATAAAATGTTAGGACATGATTTTGAAATAGTATATAATAAATGAACATATAATCTGGTGCCATATGCAATATCTAGGTGGGATGAATCAATTGAGACATTGTTATGTGCATTGACCATTTGGTAGAGAGATTGGCTAGAGAAAATAAGACTAGAATAGGAGAATATCATGGATAGCCAAGATTTTATTCACAATATTTAGCTCAGTTTTGAAGGGTATCAATAATTTGCATGGAATGAGAATGAGTTATGGTATAAATATTTATTATACCTCTCTAAGCATTCACTCCTCAAACAAAAAATTATTCAAGAAATTTATGCATCTCCAATAGGTCATTCAAGATTTTTAAAAACATATCACAAAATTAAGCAAGATTTGTTTTGGGAAGAACTCAAAGGGGGATGTCCATAAATATGTGGTTGAATGCATGGTATGTCAATAGAACAGAGGTGAAACCATTAAGACCCAAGTCTTTTGTAGCCTTTATCCATCCCTAGCTAGAGGTGAGAGGATGTTTCCATATATTTCATTACTAGCTTACCACAGTCTAAGGGTAACAAAGTTATTATGGTAATTATATATTGACTCACCAAGTATGCTCAATTTTTTTCTTATCAAAACCATTTGTCACTAGTATAGTAGTTTCTACTTTTATCAATATAGTTCAAAAATTTCATGGTACTCCAAATATCACTATAAGTGGCTGAGATCCCATATTTATTAGTAATTTTTGGATTGAATTATTTACATGTTTTTTACCAAGCTTGCTCATATCTCATCATATCATCCTCAATATAATGGATAAATAGAGGTAGTCAACAAATGTCTAGAAGGGTATTTTCATTGTTTTGTTTCTAACAAGCATGACAAATGGGTTCATTGGTTACCACTCACCGACTGGTGGTATAAAACTTACTAAAAAATGTATTCCTTTGTGGAATTGTATTATTATAACCCCCATCCATCACTTTATCTTTTAAAGTGCATCCCAAGGTTTGAACTATTTAGGAACACATTCACCATCAATAGGAGGTACTAACTAGTTTGTGAGAGAATTTAATATTGGCACATAATAAAATGAAGCAACAAGTGGATCAACACTGTAGTGAGTGGAATTTTGACATATGTGATTGTGTATTTGTGCATTTTTATCCATATAAGTAGATGTCTTTGAGGCAACCAAAAAAGGATAATAAGTTGTCCCCTAAGTATCATGGTCCTTATCAAATCTTGTAAAAAATTGGTAATGTGGCCTACAAGTTGGAATTTTCCCTGTCCACTCACATATATCTGGTATTCCATGTCTCTTTCATGAATAAGGTAATTTAACATAGAGTTTATACCCATACTCAGTCACTTAAATTGGATGAATAAGGCTGAGTTATTTTGGATCTTTAAAATATCATTCACACCTGCACTAAGCAACTGTGGACCAAAGTGACTAAGGAGTGTTCGATCAAATGAAAGAATTTGCATCTAAAGATTCAACATGGGAGGATGAAGCATTCCTGAAACAACATCATAGCTAGATTTAAAGTTGAGGATAACATTGTTCTAAAATAGAGGGATATTTTATGCCCTTAACCTATGGTGTGTCTAAGGCTATGTGTGATCAACTTGTGGCTAATATACCTCTTGTATTATCTTGTCATATCTCTCTATGTTCTTATTAAGGTTGGCCTATAGAATAATCAAGGCTAAAATAAGTATATATATGAGGTCATGGTTTGTATTTGATCATCAGATTACAAATTTTGCTCTTATTACATTATTATGGAGGCTGCCCCCTCTAAGTGTCTCAACTATATTTATCAAACATTCTGATTTTCTATCAATTATTATTATGGATCTACATATTCTATGCTTATTTATATGATATAATGTTTTATTGTGTTAAGAAGTTGTTTTACATTGAAGGCATGACATTTGAATTATGTGGTTTTGTGCTTATTTATATGATATAATATTTTATTGTGTTAATAAGTTGTTTTACATTGAAGGCATGACATTTGAATTATGTGGATTACGAGCTAAATCTCCACAATTTTTTAGTTCTCAAAAGATGGATGGAGATGCTCAAAAAAGGTGCTAAAAGATTTGTTGTGTAATTATTTTTTATATAAGTTCAACCAACCAAGGAGTCTACTGTCTTGATTTATAATTAGTGTTAGATGACCATTATATTTTTTTTGGTGATGTGACAAAAGGAATTCTACCAAGAAAATCACATGATTATGCCATTAAACTAATACTAGGTAGTGCACTACCAAACATTAGCTGAACCTTACAAGTATCTCTATGCCCAAAAGAGTGAAATTGAAAATATGGTACAAAAGATGTTGGAGGCATGAATTATCAGACACAACCAAATTTAATATTCCTCTTCATTAGTCATGGTGTATAAGAAGGATGACACTTTGAGAATGTGCCTAGACTATAGAGAACTCAACAAGCACACCATCAAAGATAAATTTCTTATTCTAGTAATTGATGATTTTTTAGATGAATTGTATCATGTTGTTTATTTTACCAAATTATATATTTACTCTGGGTATCATCAAATTTAAATATGTGAAGAAGACATACCTAAAATAACTTTTTGAACTCACGAAGGAAATTATGAGTTTATGGTCATGCCTTTTGGTTTCACAAAAGCACCATCTACATTTTAGAGTTTGATGAATACTTTTTTTAAGATATTTTTGAGAAATTTTGTGTTGGTATTTTTCGATGACATTCTCATTTACAACCAAAATTGGGAAGGCCATTTGAAGCATGTGAAATATGTACTTTTGATTCTAAAACAACATTAGCTTTATGACAAATCTTTTAAATATACTTTTGGTGTTAGAGAGGTGGAGTACTTGGGTCATATTGTTTCACATGAAGGTGTGAAATGTAATCCTAAAAATATCCAAGTGATGATGGAGTGGAAAGTGCCTAGGATCTTTAAGAACCTTTAGGTATTTCCAGGGCTAACATGTTACTATCATAGATTTGTCAAAAAAATTGGCAACATCACAACCCCTCACATCTTTGTTAAAGAAAGACTATTTTTAGTGGAATGAAACAACTACTAAGGTGTTCGAATAACTAAAAATGGCTATGTTCACCGCAATAATACAACACTTAAATTAAACAACTCAGTGTCACACTATGAATAAATCTCCAACATCACTTTGCTTATATACTTAGCAATCATGGAAATCACAAATTATGAGGAGGACTTGTAAGATATGAGGAGATTGTAAGACACGAATTCAATAATGATCTACAACATTGAAGATGAAGTGACATTAATTAAAATAAAATAACTTTATTTTTATTTGATAGGGTAAAAAATTAGGTTTTACAAGGATCTTAGAACCATGAAAGTATAATACAAAAGTATTAATAGGCCAAACCAAGGTAGACCAGTAAAAACATCAAAAACTAACTCTAACATACTAAAAGCAAGGAAAACTAGTAATAAAAAATATTAGGATGGGGGTACCTATAGTGGATCATCTTCCTCTTTAGGAGTCTTCTTAGGGATATCTTGCTTAAATTTTGAGATTTTACCCATGTGCAATTTCCAAGTTTGTTTGTCGCATTTCCTGGAAGAATCATATGTGGCCTCTTTTGCCTTTGAACTTATAGGGAAGTCTTCTTTATGGGGGCTAATGTGGGGGAACTAGGTGGGGGGTTTCTATGATCTTCATCAAATGTTTGACAGGGGTCTGATCAGGCTTAGAGGACTGGATGAAAAATTGCACAGTGGATTCAGCCTACCTATGTAGGGTGTTCCACTCTTGTATAAGATTGACAAGGGTCAACCCTACCTTTTACGCTTTGTTATTAAATTTATCTAGTTGTTCCTTATTATTTGTCATCTCCTTCGATAGGATAAATTTACCCTTCTAGGCAACCTTCTCAAAATTTCCCTCATCAAGGGTGATCGGCTTGGGTTTGGGTATGAAGAGGTTGAGGGGAAGGCCATCGATAGGGATTTTTGAAAGACAAGACTTAGGGGTACTCACAGATGGTCGGTAGGATATCAAGGTGGGATCTTGATTCAAGGAGTCCTCTTAAAATTCCTCCCTAGTGAAGGATCCCACTAGAGGGACCTTCCTCCTTTATAGGGTTTATCTATGTTTGATGAGTAATATAATTAACCCCTAGTACAAGATATGTTTGGTCCCATTTACTTGATGATCCAAGGTAGTGTATTCAAGGGATTTAAGCAGGTAGAAATGGAGGCTTATCTTATATCATAGAAAGTGATTTAGAAAAAAAAATGATGAGAAAATATCATGGTATATTTACCTTCTAAGGTCATATAATGCATTACCTGAAGACAAATTTTTTATCAATGTTGAGGAAGGTCCACCTAGGGGAAACCCTTCTTTACAGTCTTCACAAACTCATTCTTGTAAAAAAATCATTCAAGGAGCTCCTAATTCTTGGTCTAGTCCTTGAAGGCCTTTGCCCTCTCATTGGACATGCCAATAGCCTCCCCAATAAAATCCTCTATGATAGTGATCTTTATGCCCCAGATTATCACCTTGTGTTTTTTCCAAGCAGCTTTAAAATCCTGAGCCATGATGACATCATGCTCAGTGATTATCATCATTAACTCTATGAGACCCCCTTGCTTAAGTTTATTCCAAACCTTTGTTTTCCCTCATACTTATATAAATGATATGGGCTCAAGCCTTTATCTATCCCCTCCCATTAAAATAGTGGTAACAAAGCCGAGGCAAGCACGTGGATGGTTTTGGAGAGAGTGATCTTGTATAATGCAGATGGTGCTTGGAAACCCTATCATTATCACCTTATATAAATTACACCTCCTCATACAAACATAATGGTAAATCATCATATTTAAAATCCACCCCTTAAGAGAAATATTATGTGCATGTGATGACATGATATCCCATTCAAACAATGACACTTTTAGATTGTAAGGATTTAAGGATGTTATTAGGAACATTACCTCCTTTGTGCCCATTTAATAACATTATTAATAGATGAAATTACAGCCCATTATGGGGAGTACAAAAGCACCAACAATCATTAATTAATTACTATAACACCATTCAACAAAAGGAATATTAAAAGACACATCCCTTTAGGAAAAGACATGTCTTTCAATGGAAGGATTTGAAGATATAAATAGTTATCCAATGGTATGGAAGAAATCATAAAATAATGTATTAAAATAAATAACCATGTACAAGCAACAAATTGACATTGCTCTTAAGGATGAAACCTCTTAACTGTGTAATCTGATTTCAAGGGCAAAAACCCTTGTAATCACTATAACCTAAGGACAAAACCCCTTGAGGATTTATATTTTATAATTAACACAATTACATTTTATTATTTAAATTATTTAAGTGCAAATCTATATTTATAAAATATTATCTCAAAAGGAATTTCAAAGAACCCAAATTAGCATATAATATTCCCATTAGGGATATTATAATGGTATCAAAGTTGTTTGCTTGCCAACTTGTGAACTATGGGGTCACTACACAAAGATATTATGGCTTGATTTGATCAATACAAAACTCTTTTAATAGATATTCAAAAATAAATCTCTTTTTTAGAATTTATGGAGTTGAGTGAGTCATGGAATGAAACAGGTCACTATGAAGAACTGTGGTCGAATGAAGGGAATAAAGAGTCAATATATGAACTCCAAAACCCTATAAAGGAGTTTTTAGAGGTATGTATTAAAAATCCTGAAGTCAATAAAGGCAATCAAATTTTAGTTGTTAATCTTGAAAATGCTTCAATTGAAGGTTTTGAATTATAGACAAATTGCACACAACCATCCACAATGAAAGATGAATTGGAAGCTAATTCCATGCCTGCTTCTTTTGTAAGAGGGGATCAAGAGGTATTAGAAGAAATAAACTATGATGAATGGCATTCATTTAGACTTGAAATTATTAATTATTCAAGTGAAATGCATGTAGTCTCTAATCTTCAAATGTATGAAGATGCATACACAGACAATGGTTTATCATTTGGGAGAACCATTACTAATTACAAAATAAGAAAAAAATCTCAAGTACTATGTGCCAAGGCTTTTAATAAGTAAAATAATTTTTGATCTTGCATGAACTACATATTCAAAATTATGTGATTTGTATATTATTGGTTCCTAGTTGTACACCTCTCTAATCTGGCCTTGCACATTTGAAATAAAATGGCAAGCAATGATGGAAAACTTGCTAGTATGTCATTGTAATCAAGGGAGGGTTTGGCATCAAGAATGGACCAGATTGAGAAAATTACTGAGAGGCACCTATAAAGGGTATGATTATCTCCCTGCTACTTTTTGCTCTACCTAAACCAAGGTGAGAGAACTTATGGAGTAGCTATCTCTCATAGAGGGATTTTACAATTCAATCTCCATGGGGATTCTTAACACAAGGGACAAATATGACTTGAGCATAACCAAGTTTTCACACTTCACCTATGAAGGGTTATCACACAAAATGGACAAATACTCTATGTCATACATAAGCTACTAAATATAGATGATTGGATGACTACAATATTCATTCTAAAGAATCTTCAATAGCAAAAGGACTTAAGAGACTATAATGCTAGGATTTAAAGCACAAACTATGAACACATTTCAAATATGCAAGATCTTATTCATTTACAAGGAAAGTAACACTTATAGTATGCAATAAAGTGTGTTAATTATAGGATAAGAAAGGGTAGGACAGGTTTATAGTTAACTATAAAATAGAGGGTGGAATGTTGGTGGCTTCTAAACAATAGGGTGTATGGCAGAATTTCATGACAATTATTTCCTAGAAAAGATGCATAAAAATTCAAATGCAAGGTAATGGTAAACACTAAATGATCCCTGAAATCCTAGAACATACACTATATCTAGAATCTTGAGTACTTTCTCCTACTAAATTCATGAAACCAAGGTGCCCTTACAAGGTATTTAACAATGCATTTCCAAAGATAACTGTAGAAAGGGATTTATAACCTACGTACATGCTTAGATTGACAACCAATAATGAACACAAACCCAAATATCCAATCAACAAAAATTGTAAAACATATTATTGCATTTCATTAACAAGATATACTAGAGAACCATAAATGCTTTCTAGTGACTTGAAAAGAAATATTACAGACATCAACATTTCAGAATGATGCCATGGGGACAAGCATGGTAAGATTTCTCTTTTGATAAGGGAGACATAAACATGCTCTCAAAGCTTTCTAATTCTTGTATAGATGCAACCACCTTAGCAAGGGAGACAAAATCTACACACAATAATTGATCCCAAAAAAATTTCTACAGAACCTATTCTTGGAAATAATGGATGCCTAAAATAACCTAAAATAACCAACAACCAACAACAACCTTGAAATAGAAGACAAAGAACTATCTATACATTTTTGAATATGGAACTATGGGTCACAGCTTGCATAATTTTATAACAAGCCTATAAGTTTACCAAGATACTTCCAACTAGAAAATATTCCATGCCACGCTTGAGATCTTCATCCACTTGTAAGAAAAGAATCATCGTTACAACTGCTTTTACAAGGAATGATGAAGATTTGCAAAAAACCTTTGATCTTTTGACTAAAGATGTCAGTGAATTCATGATCTATATGATGAACTTCATAGTGGAGGCCCAAACAACTATGTATCATCATATGCAACCTTCTGGAGATGCTCTTGACCGCTCACTTGCACAGATGAAGGGAAAAAATCATTTAAAGAGCTAAACAAATTTTGTCCTCATGTGCAACTTATTTGGAAATGTTTTCTTGTTACTCTAACAAATCATGGAAACTTCTAAATAAGAGATCTTTTCTTTGTGCACACCAAGGAAAACCCATTATTACATACTAACATTTGACACGCCACATCAAATCCAACTGGGCATTTGTGGGGCCTAAGCATGACTAAGTCAATTGATTAGATCCAATCTAGACACTTATCACATCCTCATGAAATCTAACCCCTTTGAAAAGTCTACCTTAGCTTGCATAATTGAATCATCCTTGCCTAAGCAAATGCAAGCCATAGATTATGCATGAGATGCTCAATTTCTAACTTTGTGGCATATAGTTGTGCCACTTAGCATTTTTGCGTTTTCCCATGGGATCCTTGACTTTTCAACCTTGGCTATTTACCATCAGATCTAGCTAGGGTGAGAAAATTCACTCCATCAAATCATGATCTAAAGGGTGGAGCATTATTGGATACTACCTTTTACTTGTCCCCAAGGATATGCCACTTGATAGCCCCATAGACTTCCTATGTACCTTACAGATAATCACTACTACTTTGATCACCCTCACACCATGTGGAAGTATCTTGTTTGATCTTAGGTCCCATTGAACTATCAACTACTAACTTACACTATCAGATATTTGGAACATGCTCAGACTTTATATCATGCCCCATGAGCTCAACACTTATCATGCCTACACTTATCTTGGGTTCCTTTGATTGTTCAACTTTTATCATGCATCATCGGATCATCTTGATCCATGAAAATGTGTGCCATTGGACCTACCTACGTTTAAAAACTAATGGCTACTTCATGGGGTTTAAAATTAACACTCGCATGACCATTTTGGACATTTAAATCCCAATAGTTAGTCCTTATAGCTTAAAGTTAACATCTGTGCACCTATCAAAAACATCCACGAGATCATCATACCTGTAATATAGAAATATTTATTTTGGGGCTTTATTCTAATGTAAGTTTGTCTGGGTCTTTGTCTTTGTCATTCCTATTTTCTTCAACACTTTTGTCTTTAACTTCTCTTTATACTTGACACTTCTACTTTGGTCTTTTCTTCAGCATAATTATCCTACAATAATTCTTTTGATCATTCTGTCAAGATAATTATCTCAAACAAAATGTCTGAGACAATATCCATGAAGGATTTGACTTCACACTTTTTCTACAAGAATTGAGCCTTTAGATTTTTTCCTTTGTTAGAACAATTATTTTAGACATTTTATCTAAAATAATTCCCCCAAAGAAAATAGTCTCTTACACTTTTGTTGAAGGAATTGGGCCTCTGCACTTTTGATGAAAGAATTAATACTTAGCTCCTTTTCTTTTCATCAAGACAATTGTTTCGAACATTTTGTTCAAAATAATTTCCATGTAGAAATTGAACTTAGTACTTTCCTAAAGAAATGCAATTCTTTCAAAAAAAAATCTCAGGTAAAATTCCCAAAGAAAATAAGACTTCAACTCTGTAGCAACTTTGATGAAAGTACTTTTCGGGCCCTTTGAACATACAATTCAAAAAAATTGTCAAGGGCACCTACCCTACAAAATTTATCTTCAACCTTTTGGAATGATCCTTTAGATCCCTTGAAAGTTCCCTTTGGACTTATTGAAAATGTCCTTCACCCTCCAAACTTATCCTTTGAACTTTCTGAAAGTGCCCTTTGAGAATTTTGCAAGGGAAAAATGCTCGAAGGAAATGATCCTTTAAAAAAATTGTAAAGGCAAAATGACCCTTCTGCAAGTGTCCTTTGGGAATTTTGCAAGGGCAAAATGCCCAAAGGAAATGACCCTTCAAAAATATTACAAAGGCAAAATGACCCTTTGGGATTTTTGGAAGTACCTTTGGCCAAAGTAAATAAGTCCCTATAATTCTTTTGGGATTTTGTGCAAGCAAAATGCCCCAAGGGTAAGTGCCTTCTAGAACTTTTTTTGCAGATAAAATGTTTGAAACAAGTAAAACTTCACACCTTTTCCTAAACAAAGGATTTTTGCCAAGGTTTTTGTTAAGGCAAAATACCTGAAGAACAAGTGCCCTTCAAACTTGTTATTGTAAACAAAATTTTTGAAACAAATGACCAAAAATAATGGAAATAGCCCTTCAAGCTTTTTATGCAAACAAAAAGCCTAAAGGAAATGACCCTTTGGCATTTTTGTGTGGACAAAAAGTCTGAAACAAGTGACCTTTAAAATATTTTGTGAAACACTTAGCCCAAAATAAATAAGACATTGAATTTCTTCAGACCTTTTACAACAGATAAAATGTTTGATGAAAATAAGTCTTCGAACATTTTATCTGAGATAAAAAGCCCAAAGACCTATTTTTGTTAGACATTGTGTTCATGTAAAAATATCAAAAATTATAAGGGAAAGACACTTTCACTTAGCAAAGAACCAAGGACTTAACCAATTTTTACATGAACTTAACCTTTCAAAGGAACACTTTGAAACAATAATTAGGATGATGACTTAGACATTGATACTCAATTTGGCTAAAGGCTTGGGCATTTACATTTGACAATGGCCCAATTTATTTAGTGTAAATTTGGGCACTAACACTGGTTCCTACCTAGGGATGCATACCCCCTGTGGGTCTGCAAAGAACCATAGAACATAAGACCAAGTTCCAATCCATTGAGCTATGAAGTCAAGACTTAGCAATTTTTAGCATACATCCATGAAGCCTCAAAAAAATATGGTAGACTTAACAAAAATAGATTAGGAGGATCTAAAAATGAACACATAACAAAACACAAAGGAAAACTATACAAACAAAGCCTAAAGTAGAGGGGCAAAAAAATAATAAAAGGACAAAAAAACTATACAATATGGTACATAGTTGCAGATGGACTCAATCAAAGAAGTGTTTTAAATGTCTATCATTGACTGGTAGCTCCAGTATTTCACCATTCATATCTCTCAAGAAGAAAGTATGCTCCCCAATCTAGTAGTCAATGGAATAGGGAGCCATCCACAAGGCATCAAACTTTTCATGTTTTCCTTTCTCCTCATGCCTATTGTCCCAAAGAAGAACCAGATCACCTATTTGGAAGGTTCTCAGATTGACCTTTCTATCAAATATTTTATTTAGCTTCTCATTGAACTTAAGGTGTCTTTCATGAGCTTATCTTTGAGTTTCATCAAGCTTAATAATCTAGTTCACCCTACTTTCATAGTGGTGGATCTACTCATCATCCCCTAGTTGCTACATGAAATGACAAGTGGGAAACTATAAATTCATAGGTAAAACTACTTGAGCTCCATAAATAAGATCAAAAGGACTTCTGCCTGTAGCTCTCCTAGGCATGATCATGTCAGCCCATAAAGAAAACTTTAGTTGTTTACCCTAGTTCTTCTTGTTTACTTCCAATGTTCGCCTGATGATCTTGAAAAAGTTCTTATTACTTTATTTTACTTTCCCATTCCTTTGAGGATTATAGTTGGAAGCATCGGTAAATTCAATCCCATAATATTTTCACAATGCCACCAAAGGTTTGTCTTTGAATCTCATATCATTTCCAGCAACAATTTTAATAAGCAAACCAAATCTACAAATAATCTAATTTTACCAAAAATTCATGACTACCTAGTGTGTTGCTTTCTTTGTATGGATTGCTTCAACCCATTTGATGAAGTAATTAGTTGTAACTAGTATCCATATATACCCAATTCTTGATGAATCAATAATTTCTCCAATGAAATCCATTCCCTATTGTCTGAATGGGCTTTCAATCATCCTAGGCTATAAGGGAAGATAACCTAAAGCTTTCATATTCCTAGCAAAATGCTAAGATTTATCACATATTTTGACTGTCTGAGTAACATCCTTAAATAGTGATAGCCATCAATAATCAAATCTCATAATTTTATGAGCTATGACTTTAGGTGCAAAATGGCCACCACATACTCCACTATGGAAGTCTTTGATTAGGATAACAATATGTTCTTCTGGCATGCATCTTAGGAGAACCCCATCTAGATTCTTCCTTGCTAGTCCATCCTCATTCAATAGGTATTTTTGGGACACAAGATTTAAAGTTATTCTTTCCTTCTTATCCAATTCAGGGGGATATTTCAAATTTTGAAAGTAGTAAACAATGTCTCTATACCATAGAGACACGTTAAATTAACTTAAGGAATCATCAACATTAAAAATAGCATTGTTTACCTCAACATCTTGCAAGTTGGTCCCAACCATAAGCTTGGATAGACCCATCCCCCTTACCAACTTAGTGGTCTAGATATCCATGTCATACTCTTGTAGCTTGTTGACCCACCTACACCTCTTGCTAGATACTTTAGTCTAAGTTAAAACGTCCTTCACCATGGTGTGCAAGACATAGTCAATAATATTCAAACATAGAATATATAGTTTGAATGTTTTAATAGCCTTTAAAAGAGTGAAATCTTATTTTTATTTGATGGTGTAGTTTAGATCAAACCTTGTATAGCTTTGCTAAATAAATCTATGAGTTGTTCATGACCTTCCTCATTATTTTGCAATAGGACAACAACAATAGTATAATATGATACACAAGAGAATATCTGGAATGACTTTGTATAATCATGACTAGCCAAAATAGGGGTAGACTTTAATATTACCTTGATGTCACTAAATTATTGCATGACCTTCTCCTCCCATTTTATGGTTTGTCTTCAACATGGAAGTTATAGGTAGAGTAATCTCTACAAAATTAGACACAAACCTCCTTACAAAGTTATTATGTCCAAAGAAAGACTGAATTCATTTCTTGGACTATAGGATAGGCACTTTATCAATAGATTCAAATCTTTAGGGGTCAATCATGACACCATCCTTGGACATTATATGTCCCAACAACTTGGCCTTTTATACTCCAAAGTGGCACTTCATGGGATTAAGAAAAATGCCAAATCCCTACATCTAATCAATACCTTTTAAAGATGTTCCAAATGTTCTTCTCTTGTTTTGGATTACACAATAATGTCATCTTGATACACAAAAATGAATTGGTTAATTATCCCTATAAAAGTAACATCCATAGCCTGCTAAAACATTGTAACAACATTCATCAACCTAAAAGGCATCCTCATATATACATAAGTTCACCAAGGCATTATGAATGTGGGCTTGGACCTCTCAAAATCCTTCACCACAACCAGTTGTAACCTAAGAATCCATCCAATGTGGACAACATTTCTGATCTAGTAACTCTTTGTAGCAAGTTTTCTATATTGGGCAAGGGATAATTGTTTTTTAAAGAAGCGTTATTCAGATTTTTGAAATCCATACACAAGTAGATGTCACCATTTTTCTTTCTTATGGAGACTAAATTTACAACCCATGATGAATACTTGATGGGTTAATTGATACCATCATCCCTTTGCTTCTTTAATTCATCCCTCATCTTGGTGGCCAATATGGGGTTAATGGGTCTTTGTTTCTTCCTAAAAGGTTTGCTTTCAATCTATAATGGGATGGCATGCTAGAACAAGTCTTCCCTATACACTTTCAGCTCAGAATAAGACCATGTTAAGAAATCTTGGTACTTCCTTAATAGCTACATGTAATATTTCTTCTCAATTGCACTCAAGTGAGTACCCAACCAAACCTTTCTTGGATTCTCATGAGAACCCAATTTGCACTCAGTCACATCTCTTGCAATGAATGAGTATCTTGACTTGATTTTATTTGCTCCATCAAAAGACACTTCTAGACTGACTAGTCCTCTTGGGATAGTGTTTGTCTTGATCTGAATAATGTCCTTTCCAAACAAGGTCTCCTTCCCATCACTAACCTAAACCATAGATCTTAAACTATGAGTTGATCATGGAACTCAACCTCATAGTTTAGAAACCTCTTAATTTGTTTATCATCATCAAAGACCTACTAATAATGAACATTATTTGGGATATAAGGCCTGACAAGTACTTCAACTTGATATTGATAGTGAGGGTTTATTTTTCTAATGTCAAATTGAGCACCTAGCCCTAAAAGTCTATCAGCTTCTTATTTGAAACTTTTGTCATGATAATATAAATTGAATGCATCATAAAATTCAAGCAAATCCCAAACAACATTCTGGTATTATTTCAACCTTTTATTCTTCATGGCAAAAACACTGTGGACTTGCTTTACCACTAACTCAAAATATCCCTTAACAATCAAACATCTGATTCCATATTCATGGGTGATCCTTAGACCAAGAAATAATGCCTTGTACTCAGCAGTATTGTTAGTGCACTCAAAATAAATCTAGAAAGAAAACATAAAACATTTACCATTGGGGGCATAGAAGACAAACCTAGCTCTATTTCCAATATTGGATCAAGCCCCATCAAAGCACATTCTCTAGAGCTTATTTTCTTTGTCAATCTCAACATCAAGAATAAAAGGTTATTCACTAATATCAACATTCCCAACAAAGTTTCCAAGCTCAACATCCATGTACAACACTTTATTGAGATCATACTTTGGGTCTTAAATCACATGTAGCATCTTTGGATCTCTATAAAGTTTGACCATCTTACCCTAAGAAGGAATGGTGGAATAGGAAAGGTCCATCTATACACTTCCACCCATGCTCATAGGCCATTTACATGATAGCAACATCCCCCTTTTAGGCAGGCAGTCTAAAACTACCATGTCCATGTTCAAGTACTTTCCAGGATGAACTGCCAATTATACCATGAGCCCCTTAACTTGTCCAATAACTAAAATATCTCATGAGTCAATGGCATAACACTTTACAAAGGCTAATGTGATCTTCACTCCAAGATCATTGAGGACACCCAAGGGCATCACATTATAAGAATCTATAGAATCAAACATGTAGTTGTCAATAATTAGACCATTGATCAATAGAGTCATATAAAATGGATCCACATTTAGCTGACTCTCCATTAATGCAGTTCTCAAATAGACCTCAGGAGTAGGTTCAACAACCTCTTCTGATTCTTCATCTTCTTCTTGGGGTGCTTAGGGTAGCTCAACTTCATTCATAACTAACCTTTCACTAAATTCTAAATATTCAAAGCCCTCTTCATGTGTTCAGGTATTTTCAATAACTCAATAAGTGGTATTGTGATCTTTATTTGACTCAACACTTGAGCCATGTCACATACACTATATTGAGGAAGAGGCATATTTGGTGGAAGGGTAATGACACCTTTAGCTAGAATATAGTCACTCAAGGTCTGGAATGGAGTAGGCTAGGGTGGATTTGGAACTTTGGCAACAACCTTCAAAGGTGGATTTTGTTTGAGCTCATTTTCACCCTTGGGGATGCTAGACAATATGGGTGCTCTATTGCTCTTAGTAGGAGCACCTCTAGGCTTACATCTTGGAACACAAGTTTCATCTTGGAAGCTTATGTTACTATTGTAGCTTTCTTTACTTCTTTGCTTGCATTCCTTACCTTTGAACTTGTAGGGGTAGTGTCTTGAGGAACATCACTTAGTTGCCTACTTCTCAAGTTATATTCCTTTTTTTGGGTAGCTACCACATTAATTAACAATTTTATGTCCTCAACTGATGAATTTACCCTAGGATATTTCTTGATCATCATAAACTATAAGAGATCAAAATCATGAACAAGCAATTCATATGCTTGTGCCACATTAACATCACAATCAAATTAAAAATTTGGGACACTTTCCATTTCAATAGTGTTCTAAAACTAATCCAACATAACATCAGTCAATAATTTTATGGAGGTAATCGATTCATCTTGAGGAATTTGACAATCAAACATAAAAATCTCATAGTCAGATGGTGCATATTTAGGTTCATCTAGATCTTCATCAACTTGTTCATCAATATCACATGGAGGGTGCAGTAGGAAGCACTTATCACACCAATCAATGTCTAAATCAGAATTCATAGTATTTACTTTGGCATTTAAAGGATCATGCACCTATTTTTAAGACACTCTATTCTAGTTTATGTCTATCCTATCTTCATGCATAGGCCTTTTCCTTATGTCTTACCTCTATGGTGGAAATTAGGCCCCCTTTGCACTTGATTACAATTTGGAGCCTGTTTATAGCTGGTAGACTCTTGAGGGACCCCTTTTTTAGCTCTAACCAACTTGCATGACATTTATTTGATAGTAAAGGCCAAAGTTTTGATAGTTTCTTCCAAGTTGGTTGTCTTTGTGGGATAATTTTTTTGGATTGACCAGTTTCACATCAGCTTACTTGTTTAGGAGCTTTCCCATAGCCTTAATGTTATTTTCAATTTAGTTGGCCATATTAAAATCCAACCATAAGTTAGTAGGAGCCTTATCACTCAAGAAATAAGTAACCTTCTTATCAAAGGCATCATAGTACTTTATCGAGCATGTTGTGTTGTTGGGCCTGATGTTTTTGGGTAGTTACATCATGGTCTTGTTGAATCGAGTGTTGAATTCCTACACAAACACATTAAAATTCTTCTTGATATTTTCAAATTCAGCCAAGAGAAACTTTGGATCAATCCTAACACCATATTGAATTCTAAAAACATTTTGCATCTCTTTCCATGAATCAATGCATCCACTGGGAAGGTAATTAAACAATTCATGAGCATCTTACTCTAGTGTCTACAAAAACAACTTAATGCACACATCCTCATACTCAACCTCATAATCTTCAATAATATTTTAAAAAGCCTTTAGATGTTGATCATCGCTTACTATATTGTTCCCTTAAAATTTTGGGAGGCATTTCCTAACTTCATTTGGGACTTCATTAAGATATCCTCCATCTCATCAAAATTGATAGGCTTAAATCTAGGAATGCAAAATACAAGACATGCATTTTTATCTTGATCCCTATGCCTCATGACCAGTTCAACTAGAGGTTCAAGAACAAATAGCAAAGGGATATGAGGGGGTGAATGAGGTAGACTAGGTGGATCAGACCTGGGATGGGATTCAACTAGTTGAGAAGGAGATGGAAAATAAATAGGATTATATGTTTTAGAATAATTAAAAGAGCTATGATAGTCCTCAATGATGGGGGGTCAACAAAGATTTCAAGATTATCAGAAACTAGACAACCTTTGGTAGTTGAGCTTTGCCCTTCAATAGCCTTCCAAACTTATCCCCTTCTTCTTTGAGGAATAACTATAGGTGGAACAAGTCTCTTTGATAGGTCACCTTTGAAAGATGATCTCATTCCTTCCATCTTTGCAAACAAGAAGATACTCAAAACTAAAAGTTAACAGAATATTCAGAATAGGCACCAATCTTTCTTGAAACCAGAAAATACAATCGAAGTCACCACTAGAATCAAACTTTTAGAATAGAATAGTTTACAAAATGTTGTGATACATGTTGAAATTAGACTTGATAAAGCTTAATGAGATAAATAACAAAGACACTAAAATTTTCAAAATATGTTTAAAAGGGAAAAGACACCTTCCAACATGTAATGTTAATAGTTCTTTGCAATAGACTTAATAGAAGTTGAATTGTCAAACCTTAAAAACTTCTTGGTACGTCCCCAGTAGAGTGTTATGATTTTGATAGCCTAAATAGTCAAATTAGTGTATTACCATCAAATAACTTCACAAGATGAAATACTTATGACTCTCTACAAGAATTTGTAGCAACACAAGTGACCAAAAGTTTAGTTTAGTCCCCAATAATGGTGCCAATAAAGTGTCGGTTCCTAATTGTACACCTCTCTAATCTAGCCTTGCACACTTGAAATAAAATGGTAACTAATGATGGAAAACCTGCTAGTATGTCATTATATCTGGGGGATATTTTGGTATCAAGAATGGACCAGACTGAGAAAATGATTGAGAGGCACCTACAAAGGATATGGTTAGCTCCCTGCGACTTTTGGCTCTACTTAAACTAAGGTGAGAGAACATATGGGGTAGCTTGATATCATGGAGGGATTTTACAATTCAATATCCATGTGGAGTCTTAGCACAAGGGATAAATATGACCAGAGCATAACTAATTTTGAACACTTCACCCATGAAGGGTTGTCACACAAAATGTGCAAATGCTCTATCTCATACACAAGCTACTAAAGACAGATGAGTGGATGACTGTAATATTCATTCTAAAGAATCTTCAACAACATAGGGACTAAAGAGACTACAATTCTAGGATTTAAAGTATAAACTACAAACACATTTCAAATATGCAAGATATTATGAATTTGTAAGGCAGGTAACACTTATATTATGTTATTTGTAGGGTAGGACAGGTTTATAGTTAATTATAAAATAGAGGATGGTGTGCTCGTAGATTTCAAATAGAAGGGTGTTTGGCATAATTTCATGACAATTATTTCTTAGCAAAGATGTAGAAAAATTCAAATGCAAGGTAATGGTAAACACTAAATGATCCCTAAAATCCTAGAACATAAATTGAAACTAGAATCTCAAATACTTTCTCCTACTCAATTCATGAACCCAAGGTGCCCTTAAAAGGTATCCAAAAATGCATTTCCAAATATAACTACAAAAAGGGATTTATAACCTAAGTACATGCTTAGAATGACAACTAGTAATGAACACAAACCCAAATATCCAATCAGTAGAAATTGTAAAATATATTATTGCATTTCATTAATAGGATAAAATAATGAACCATAAATGTTTTCTAATGAATTAAAAATAAATATTATAGAAATTGACACTTTATAATGTTGTCATGGGGATAAGCATGGTAAGATTTATCTTTTGACAAGGGAGATATAAACATGTTCTTAAATCCTGCTAATGGTTGTATAGATGCAACCACCTTAGTAAGGGAGACAAAATCTACACACAACAATTGATCCCAAATTTTTTTTGCAAAACCTAGACTTGGAGAAAATGGATGCCTAAAATGACCTACAATAACCAACAGCCAAAAACAACCTTGAAATAGAAGACAAATCTCCTATTTATACATTTTTGAATTTATAAACATGGGTCATAGCTTGAAAAATTATAGAATAAGCCTTCAAGTCCACCAAGATACTTCCAACTAGAAAATATTCCATGCCACGCTTGACATCTTCATCCACTTGTAAGAAAATAATCATTGTTTTAACTACCTTTATAAGGAATGATGAATATTTACACTAAACCTTTGATATTTTGATTGAATATGCTGGCAAATTCTTGATCTAGATGGTGAACTTCATAGTGGAATCCCAAATAACTATTTGTCATCATATGCAACTACCTAGAGATGCTCTTGACCTTTCACTTACACAGTTAGAGGGAGAAAATAATTTAAAAAGCCAAATATATTTTGTCCTCATATGCAACTTATTTGTAAATGCTTTCTTGTTACTCAATTACAAATCATGGAAACTTCTAGACATGAAATCTCTTCTTTGTGCACACCAAGGAAAACCCATTACCACATATTGACATTTGGCATGCCACATCAGATCCAACTAGGCATTTTTGGGGCCTAAGCATGATTGATTCAATAATTGGATCCAATATGGACACTTTTCACTTCCTCATACAATCTAACCCATTTAAAATGTCCACCTCAGCTCGCATCATTGGATCATACTTGCTTGAGCAAACATGAATCATAGATCATGCATGAGATGCTTGTTTCTAACTTTGCGGCATGTAGTTGTGCCACTTAGCATTTTGGAATTTTCCCATGAGAACCCTAAATTTTTAACCTTGGCTATGCACCATCAGATCTAGATGGGGTGAGAAAATGTGCTCTATTGGATCATGATCTAAAGCATGAAGCATTATTGGATAATACCTTTTACTTGGCCTTGAGGATATACCACTTGGCATCCCCATGGACTTCCTATGTACCTTGTAGATAATCACTACTACTTTAAACACCCTCACATGATGTGGAAATATCTCACTTGATATCAAGCCTTGTTGAATTATCAATTTCTAGCTCACACCATCAAAACTTTGGAACATGCTCAAACTTTAAATCATGCCCTACAAGATTGACACTTGTCATGATTGTGCTTGTTATAGGTTCCTTTGAATATTCATACTTGATAATGTATCATCAGATTATCTTTTTGTACACAAATGTGTGTCATTGGATCTACCTCCATTTGAAAACCAATGACTATTTCATAGGGTCTAAAATTGACACTTGCGCAACTATCCTAGACATTTGAATCCCAATGGCTAGTCCCTGTAACTTAAAATTGATGTCTATGCACCTATCAAAAGACATCCAAGAGACTATCATATCTGTATTAAGGATTTGACTTCACACTTTTCCCACAAGAATTGAGCCTTCAAATTTTTGCCTTTGTCGAAACAATTATTTCAGACATTTTGTCTGAAACAATTCCCTTGAGGAAAATAGTATCTTACACTTTTGTCAAAGGAATTGGGCCTCTACACTTTTACCAAAATAATTAAGACTTAGCTCCTTTTGTCTTTTTCAGGACAATTATTTTAGATATTTTATCTGAAATAATTTCCTCATAAAAATTGAACTTGGTGCTTTCTCGAAGAAATACAATTATTTCAAAATTATTTCTTGAGAAAAATGTCCAAAGGAAATAAGACTTGTGCTCTATTAAAACTTTGTCTAAATTACCTTTTAGGCCCTTTGAACATACCCTTTAGAAGTTTTGTCAATGACACCTACCTTACAGAATTTTCCTTTAGCCTTTTGGAATGGTCCTTTAAATCCCTTGAAAGTGCCCTTTAGACTTATTGAAAATGTCCTTCACCCTCTAGACTTATCCTTCAGACTTTATGAAAGTGCCCTTCAATAATTTTGTAAGGGGAAAATGCACAAAGGAAATTATCCTTCAAAATTTTTGGAAAGGCAAGATGACTCTTCTGTAAGTGTCCTTTGAGAATTTTGTAAGGGTAGCATGCTTGAAGGAAATGACCCTTCATAAATCTTGTAAAGGTAAAATGACCCTTCAAGATTTTTAGAAGTACCTTTGGTCAAAGTAAATAATTCCTTACAATTCCTTCAAGCTTTTTGTGTGGGCCAAAATCCCAAAGGGTAAGTTCCCTTCAAACTTTTTATCGTGGACAAAATGTTTGAAACAGATAAGACTTCACACATTTTCTAAAACAAAGGACTTTTGTCAGGTTTTTGTATAGGCAAAATGCCTAAAAAACAAATGCCTTTTGGCCTTTTTGCCATGGATAAAAATTCTAAAACAAATGACCTAAAATAATGGAAATATCCCTTCAAACTTTTTGTACGAACAAAATCCCTGAAGGAAATGACCCTTATAGCTTTTTACACAGATAAAAAGTCTGAAACAAGTGACCCTCTAGTTCTTTTGTAAAACACTTAGTCCAAAATAAATAAGACATTAAATTCATTCTGAACTTTTGCATTGGACAAAATATTTGATGGAAATAAGTCTTCAAACTTTTTGTCTGAGACAAAAATATCAAAGACCTATTTCCATCAGATATTATGTTCATGTAAAAATCCCAAAAATTCTAAGGAAAAGACACATTCACCAAGAAAAGACCAAACAAAGGACTTAGCCAATTTTTACATGAACTTGACATTTCAAAGGAACACTTTGAAATAGTAATTGGGCTAATAACTTAGACATTGATACTCAATTTTGATAAAGGCTTGGGCATTTACATTTGACAAAGGCCCAATTGCTTTAGTGCAACTTTGGGCACTACATATATGACCTACCACTATTGATAAATCCAGCATGAAGAGTGAAATGCCACCTTCCTTTGAGAGGTCAGAGGATTTTATAGGTGTGAAATTTGTTCATGTTTCAGGGCTCTTTTAAAATTTAACTTATCACATAAAAAAAAATTATGGCCAAGAGTTACAATGCAAGGTAGATGGCTATAGCAAGACCATATGTACCTTTGTTTGAAATATTTATAAATAAAGATGGTAATTAGGAATATAATAATAAGGTGGTCTAATCATAGTGGAATGAACATAGTGAACATGGTTCATCATCATGATGTGCTAAAGATATTGAAGAACATAAAAAACATCATAATGATATTTAGCATGTCATCGAGAGACATGCCAAGGTAAAAATGGAAGGGGGGAAGAAGACTTCAAGGTTGTCTGACTTACCAACATGCAAAGTCAATTTCAATCAAATTTTGGGTCCTTTGAAAGGCACTTCTAAGATAAAATAATTTACATTACTCAACTTAAGGGATACAAAGAAAATAAAATCAAACAATGAAGAATGGAAACATGTAAGTGTAACAACAGAAATATCTAGTTATTTAGCCCTATATGAAGAGTTATGTAAGTGGGTTCAAGAAATGTTATCCAAGAGTGGTAAAAATCCAAAATAATTGCATGATAGACCTTTGATAACCCCTATGGCCTTATCAGAAGCTTTGGATCTTGATTTTATTAGGTTTAATGAGGAGAAATTTTTTTGTAGAAGAAATCTTTATCTAAGTGACTATAGTTCTACAAGCATTAAGGAAGGCATGTCAATCTCTCTAGGTTCCTTACAGATGTTAGGATTTAATTTTATAAAGATAAATAAATCCAATGTTGAACTAAAATAATGTCCAAACACACTTATCCAAGAGGGAGTGGATATTCATGGAGACTCTTCTATTGGGAATAATGACATAAAAAATCTAGATATTAGAAATAACATGAGTTATTTATTGAAATCACTGATGATGATGATATGTGTTTTCTACATCAAAGTGAATATAAACTTCAATGTGTGTAAGAGAGAGGTCTTGAGGATTGTTCCCCAAACATAAGTTCTAAATTTGATAAACTAGTTGATTTCCAAATTAAAGTACACTATCAACAAGATATCATGGGCTACAATCTTAAAAATAAAAAAGATGGAGATCCAGCTAAAATGGTTGATGGAATATGAGAAAATCAAGAGTTGGATTCACAAATACTAGAGCATAAAAGTTTAAGGAGGATATTAATAAGAAGCTTAATTTTAAAGGTGGGTTTAATATATCAGTAAATATTGTAAAAGTCTTGCAATATTTTTCAAAAGACATCAGGCATTGTGACCTATAGAACATATAAAAGTTGCCTGAGGAGAAAAATAAAGAACCTGAACAAATTACAGTTGAAAAATCTATGGAGATTGATATTGTAGATTATGAAAAAATAAAATTTCAGTGGAAGAAAAAGATGAAAAATGAAAATGTTGAAGAAGACAATGACAAGATCTCATTAATGTGGAAACAAATGTCATTATCTTTCAAATGAGAGTATGGTAAATTGAGACATGAATTATACTTAAGACAAGGATGATATAGAAGATTACCTTCATAGCTTCATTATAGTAGATGATCTTGGCAAAGTTTGCACTTTATGTAGCTTAATTTGGTAGAGTATTGAAACAATATTTGACATCCAATGGCCAAATGATTAGAAGAGTACAAAATATTCAAGGCATGTCCCTAACAGAGACTTGGATACTATTTTAGGTATCGATAATCAAACATTTTCCAAGAGGTTAGCGCAGAAAGGTCCTGTATTGAAATTTTTGGTTCATTCTCATATTCAAAAGAAAAATAATATGATGGTTGCATTTTGGTACATGTACCATAAGATACAACATGGGAAGAAGATTTAATTCTTGAACACCTCAATGTAAAATTACTTGAAGATAAGCAATTTGAAGAAGGGAGGTTTATAATATCCCTAATAAAATCACTGACTAGGTCTTTAACTAAAATCCCCAACAATAAGATAACCCTTAAATTAAATAACTCAGTACCACACTATGAATAAATATCCAACATCACTTCGCTAATATACTCGGCAATCATAGAGATCACAGATTATGAGGACTTGCAGGTAATGAGGAGATCACAGGACATGAATTCACCAATGATTCGTAACATTAAATATGAAGTGTCATTAATTAAAATAAAATAATGGTTATTAAAAAATGAAATCATAGCCTATTATGGGGAATGCCAAAGCACCGGTAATCATTAATTAATTACTAAAACACCATTCAACAAAATGAATATTAAAAGATACATCCTTTGGGGAAAAGACATGTCTTTCAATGGAAGAATTTGAAGATATAAATAACCAGCCAATGGTATGGAATAAATCATAAAATGATGTATTAAAATAAATAACCATGTACAAGAAATAGTTTGACGTCGCTCTTAAGGATGAAACCCTTTAATTATGTAATCTGATTTTAAGGATGAAAACCCTTGTCATCATTGTAACCCAATGATGAAACCCCTTTAGGATTTATATTTTATTATTAACATAATTAAATTTTATTATTTAAATTATTTAAGTGAAAATATATATTTATAAAATATTATCTCAAAATTAATTTCGAGGAACCCAAATTAGCATATAATATTTCCATTAGGGATATTACATTTTTGTCTACCTCTAATTTTTCTAAAACTTTTATTGTTGAATATGATGCATCATGATATGACATGGGGTTTTTACTCAAGTAAGAAGGTAGACCACTTACATTTGAGAGTCATCAAATGAAGAGAAAAAATATATTCAATTTGATATGTGAGAAAGAGATGACATCTATTTTGCATGTAGTCAAATAATGGAGACTTTATCTGATGGGTCTATTGGGTGAATATTTTGTCAACCAGCTAACTGGTGAGAAAAATAGGTCTCTTCAACCATAGCATAGGGAGATTGGTTGGTCGGATGTGCAGGTTTACTACATCAATAGGGGAAAAATCTCTCCTCTCATTAAGGAGAGGTTCCCTATAAATATGCATGAGCTATACACTATATATATAAGCATAAAATAACACTCATGGGTAGGATAAACCATCCATCTCTCTTTTTTAGAGATGATGTTAACAAATAGAGGAGAAAATCCTAGTGAAAATGTTAAAGGCACTTCTCTTCTTTCAGAAGTGATTTTGCAGAAAACAACAGGAATTCTTTCAAATAGTGACAAGTAATAGGTAACCAAAGGCGCAGTAACCAACAGACTAAGATGCAGCACAAAGTCTCCACCTCAACTGCCCAAGAGTGAGATATGAAGGATAATGAGGGCACAAAGTCATCCCAAGCTCCTTTACACAGGAATAGAAATAAAACACACTAAAATCAATTGTGGGGGCACAAAGTCTCTCCACAGTTGGCTCCAGGACACCTTTCTAATTATTTTCACTAATTCTGCTTATTCAATTAAGTGGACAAAAAATGTATCAAGGAAACAGACATAAGAACAATTTTCCCAACCAAGATATTCCAACACAAAGACTGAAAAGTCACTCATTTTCTTATTCAAATAATGAAATATGATCAATAATCTGATCTCAAAGTCTCAATAATGCCTTTCAATTTGGGTAGAGTTTTGTTTCTGATAACAGAGAGAGATCCCCAAAAATAATAAGAGAGATTTCAATATATAGTGCTCCAAGAAAGACTTGGGTGCTTTATTTCAAAAAAATGGCTTACAATGCATTCAATGTCTTTAATGCATTTTAAATTTTGTCCATGGGCTATGCTAGAATCGAGCATCAGTTTTTAATATGGGTTGCTTGATGTGTTTCCTTATGTGTGCACCGCTGTTTGCTCTACTGAATGCAAAAAAATAGGCTGTGCCATTGAATGTTCATGCTCTCTAATGTCCACCTGGTGGACTGCTTTACCTTCTAGAAACATATCCCATGTGCAGATATTTTTTATCCTTCTTCATCATTCCCCCTTTCCTGGTTGTATTTTGCCTTTATCTGTGTGATTTAAGCTCTCAGGCTATTTCTTTGGCCGGTCATTGAATTATTTACAGGGTCTGTACTTAAGCCTATAAGAATCAATAATTATTTCATTACAATAAATTTGACGTCTTGGGGTTTGTCATTGTTTGAAAGCCAACGATTATTTGGTTGCCCTAAATTTGATGGTTGCAGGCCCGTCATCCTCCTTAGCAATTCCTTCGTGTCTTTCTCGTTTGCTCTAGGCATTTTATGCTAATCTCAACAAGTGACACATGGCACCTTCCACTGTGAAATAGGCAAGGACACATGGTAGCATCTGCTTAACTTATAGAGGCTTTGGGTGCCTTTTGAGAGTCTTATGGAAGATGACACATGGCAACTTCTATCGAGCTCATAGAAACACTGTAGAAACATTCAAGACTCTTTTGGATATACGTGGATGATGACACGTGGTGCATTCCACTTGAGTTTAGCCACTCACCTGAGACCCACCACAGTCCTTAATCAAAAAATTAAGAAGATGTGCACATTACCACTTGGCGGCCTCCACCGAGCTTTGTAGATGACACGTGGCACATTCCACTGCTTTGAAAGTTACTAGAAACTGTGTCCCAGTAGATGACACTTGGCAGCTTTCGCTTCAACTTTATAAGGGACATGTGGTGGCTTCCATTTCACTTTGAGGTTTGATCTTTCCCAGAGGGAACTTGCCCTTTGGGGTCTTGAGAAATGGTCCACTTTCCTTAGCGAGAGCCTCCCACAAGGGTATGTACCTTTCAGGTGGTCTTGGGATGGCCTTCGGGCTTTAATTTTCTCGGCAAGCTTTTGTTGCTCTTTTCCCTCAGATAAAAAGTATGAAGGAATTCCTTCAGACAATTTGTCTGAAAGAAATCTTCCTTCGCTTTGCCTTAGTCAATTTTCCATCGGGTTCTTGCTTTCGGGCTTTCTTCCTAGGTGAATTCCTTCAGACAAAAAGTCTGAAGGATTTTGGCCTTAACCATTTTGCTGCATTCTTTTCTCGAAAGAGAACTGTGCCCTCCATAAGGACTTGTTTAAGCCCAGAACTATCCTTCATACTTTTGCAACGGTCCATCTGCTCTTCGCTTGCCCTCTGCAAGGGTTGTTTGTCCTTGGTTAACTTTTATGAAGGAATTTTCTTTGTCCACTTTTACTCGTCGCCCTTCATAAGGGCACTCAGCTTGGTTCATTCCCCTCCGCAAGGGCACTCCGCTTGGTTCATTGCCCTTCGCAAGGGCACTTGGCTTGGTTCACTACCCTCTGCAAGGGCACCCTTTCTTTTGGCTTTGGGGCAACCCCTTGAACTTGTTGATTGAGATTGAACCAACTTTGGTTCAATGGTTCAATGGTTTAATCAATTCAATCTCTTTATTTAACTAAATCTTTTTTTATCTCTTGAACCAAATGCATTGAACCATATAGATGTTGAACTTGTTGAACCATTGAACTCGTTGAACATTTGAACCAAAGTGGTTCAATGGTTCAACGGTTCAATGGTTCAAGCCTTCTTCTCTTTGATAAGTGTTTTGAAGCCATTGAACCTTGAAGCGGTTGAACTTTGAACCTTGAAAAATGTTCTTAACTCTTGTTGATGATGTTGAACTTTTGAACCCATTAAACCCATTGAACCAAAATGTTCAAGGTTCATCAATTCAATGGTTCAATGGTTCAAACACTGCATAGAAGCTTGCCGATAAACTCTTTTGATTAAACCAAGGCATTGAACCAATCTTAAAAATGACTAAGTGTTGGAAACTTGTTCTTTTGATTGAACTCACTTGTAGAAGCCTTTAAACCTATTGAACTATTGAACCTGTTGATTTCAAGCATGTTGAGTCCATAGAAACATATCTGTAGAGTTCGTAGATTTAAGCCTGCAGAGTCTGTAGAAATGAGTCCATAGAACTAGCAGAGTCCATAAAAATGAGTCTATATATTCAAGCCTGTAGAGTCCATAGATTTAAGCCTGTAGAGTCTGGAGATTTCTGGGAAGGCTTTGAAAAATGAAGAACTTGAATGCTCAGAACAATTTTTTGAAAAGGGGAGAGAGCATTTTGGTTTGTTGAACAAAAATAGTTCATAGGTTGTCCCTAAAATGAGTGACATTTTTGGGGACAATAGTTGGCTCCAATTGGGAAACTTCCTTCAGTTGAAAACTTGAAACAGCTGAGGGGAGTAGAAACTAGAATCTCCAGTGCCTTGAAGTATGCCATTGGGCCATGGAGTCATGCTACCCAAAAAGAAAGGTGACAAAAACAAAAATAAAAGCACAAAAATAGAACTAAAGACTATACAAATATACATATGTATAAGTAGATCTTATTTGATACTTCACGGATTGAAGTGCTTCAGATGTTGCCCACTGTGAGGTAATAAAAAGGGCATACCATCTTGATATTTTAGCAAGAAACTATTTTCACCATTTAGCTGATGAATAGTAAATGGGCCCCTCTAAAGGGAGTCAAACTTCCCATGCACCCCCTTTGGTTCTCTCCTCTCGTCCCATAGTAGGACTTGATCTCCAACCTGGAAATCATAGTTTTTTGCCTTCTAGTCGAAGACATTCTTCACCAAACTTTGATGGGCAGCAATTCGGTCCACCACCATAGTTCTCTGCTCATTTAGCTCAGTCAAGCACATGATCCTCTTATCAATGGAGCTTTCATATGTTTGATCTTCAATTGCCTTATCTAATTTTAATGCTGGCAATTCCAGGGTGATTGGTATCTCAGCATTGAGCTCATAAAGAAGTTGGAAAGGAGACATACCAATTGCCCTTTTTGGTGTAATTCTATCTACCCACAAAGCATCAACCAATGCTTTATGCCATGTCCTTTGGTTGTCATCCACCAGCATTTTGATGATAGTCATTAAGTTCTTGTTACTTGATTCAGCTTATCCATTCCCTTGTGGAAAGTGATCAGAAGAGTGGAAGAGGGTGATCCCATAGTAAAAATAGAACTGAGTAATCTCTTGAGAAGTGAAACAAGCTGCATTTTCTATGACAATCTTGGTTGGGACCCCAAACCTAGAAATAATATTCTCTTTGAGGAAATTGCACACTACTTCTGAAGTAGCATGGTTGGTTGGGATAGCCTCCACCCACTTGGTGAAGTGTCAGTTGTAGTAAGGACATAATCATGTCCAGCATTTGAAGACCGGTTTACAACACCAATGAAATCAATTTTCCATTGTTGAAATGGCTCTTCTACCACCACTAGCTTGAGAGGCAGGGCAACTAACTTGGGTCTTCCAACAAATTGTTGGCATAGTTCACATTTCCTTACCCATTTGTATGTGTTTTGAAATAGGGCAAGCCAATAATACCTGGTTCATAAAATCTTGTGGGTAGTTACAAGAGCAAAAAAATGTCCTCCACAGGCCAAATTATGGAAGGACATCAAAAGTTGGTTCTATTGTTCCTTGTCCATGCAGAGAAGGAACACTCCATCAAGGCTCCTCTTGTACAGGCCATTGTCCCAAATGACAAAATTGGCAGCTTTCAGTTTAACAGTCCTCCTTTCTTTATGAAGATAGGTGGGTAAGACACTCATTGTAGGTAAGGAAATGAGCAATACTTGAATACCACTCATTCGTGGTGGAGACAAAGAGGACTATTGGTGTGTCTTCATCCTCTACTTCTTCATACTCTATTTCTTTCTAGTTTGTTATCAGTAATTAATTGGCATAGGCCTTTTCCCTGTACTAACTTTGTTGGCTTGATGACTAGATAAAACTCTTGGATATTTGCAATCCAATTGCCTCTTTTCATCCCAAACTCCTACTGAGTTAGTATGGATTTGATTGTGGTATCAGGAACTAGGGTAGTAGTGTGGAAATTTAGAATGTAAAAGCGAAAATGCTTTACTGCCTTCACCACTACATAAGCATGCTTCTCCATGTTTGAGTACTTTATCTCATGAGATTTGAGAGGGTAGATCATAAAAGAAATGGGAGATTCTATACCTTATTTATTCTATTGAACTAGAATTACTGAAAGCGTGTGTTCAAAAGCATAATTGTATATAGTGAACTCTTTGTTGTAGTCTGGACAAACCAGAATTGGGGTGTGGGCAATGGTAGTCTTGATATCCTCAAATGCTAACTTGATTTCTTCAATCCAGCTGAAGGTGGCCTTTCCCTTCATCATGTTCACAATGTGTCGAGTCTTCTCAGCAAACTCAAGGATGAACCTTCGTAAGAAATTCACTTTTCTAAAAAAAGAGTGAACAGCAGTCTTACTTGTAGGCAAGGTAAGCTCTTGGATAGACTTCACTCTGTTTGAGTCAATCTTTATGCCTCATTTAGACATAATGTGTCTAAGAATTTCTCCTCTATTACTCCAAAAATTTACTTCTTGAGGTTCAAGGAAATGCCATTCTAGTGGCAGCACTCTAGCACTTATTACAAATGGCATATATGATCTAGGCGATGCTTAGAAAAGATGGTCAAGTCATCAAGATAAACTATAATGAACTTACCCATCTCATCTTTGAAAGTAAGGTCCATTGCTCTCTGAAAGGTGGTGCCAGCATTTATCAAGCCAAAAAGAATCCTTCTATATGCAAACGTGCCCCAATGTGTGGTGAAGGCAATCTTGTGTTGGTCTGCTTCACTAACTTCAACTTGATTGTATCCTGAGAAGTCGTCTAGCATTGATAGCATTTCTGAGCCGATCACTATCTGAAGCACTTGATCCATGATGGGCAAAGGATAGTTATCCTTTAAAGATGACTGATTCAAATTCTTAAAATCCACATAGATGCAAATTTTGCCATTCTTCTTCCTCATAGGGACTATGTTGGCAATCCATGTGAAATGATGAATTGAGAAAATTATCATAGCATTCAGTATTTTTTATGTCTCAGACAAAATTGTACCTGATATCTTTGGATTATACTGTCAAGATTTCTGCTTGTAAGGGACCAAACCATCCTTGAGAGGAATTTCATGGTGAATTTCCTCAGGCCTGAGTGACTTTAGATCATCATAAGAGTACGCCAAAACATCCATGTAATGGCAAATTAGGTCAGTAAATTTGAGTTTCTCCTCTAGAGTACAGCACTTCCCAATGTTCACCATCTTGGGATTTTCCTTGGTACCAAAATTTATCTGATCAAACCCCTGGGAGGAGTTTGAATCCATTTGTTGTTGTTTGATGAACCTGTCATGTTTATCAAATAGTTTCTCAAGAGAAACTAATCTTTTGGGAATTTTATTCCCTTTTAACTGCAAGAATTCTTCACCTGCATCTGAATTTATTTCAGGAGCTGATTCAAGTTTCTAGAGCTTACTACCTTTGAAGTGAAGATGTTCGAAGCTATCTTTTTGTTCTAGAAAGGTGATGATTTAGTTTTTTCCATTGAACACTTGCCAATGATTGGCATTATCAGGCACACTTGATCTAAAGATCAATTCGATAGTGTACCTATTTCCTTTGAAGTCTAGATGAGGAACTAAGAGTGTTGTTGAAATAGCCAGTGCATCAGCTCAGTCATTGAATTCCTTGGGTATGGTAGAGATGTTGAAAGCATCAAAGCTTTCAATTTGATCTCAGACAAGATTGCGGTAATGGCGTAATCTCTCATTTTTGGTTTGATACAAGTTCCTTACCTGACAAACCACCAGTTCAACATCTCATTTGGCATGAAGGAATTTGATGCTTTTATCTTAAGCAACCTTCAATCCAAGTAATAGAGATTCATACTCAGTTGTGTTGTTGGTGTTGCTGAACTGCAACTTTTATGAAGAAGAAAAAATATCTCCTTGAGGAGATATCAACACAATCTCAGCCCCTGAGCTGGTAGAAGAATTGTTGCCATCAAATTTTAGGATCCAAACATCATCAAAAATTGATCTTTCCTTAGATTTCTCCTTGCTTGGAAGGAAAAATTCTTCTATGTTTGTATTGTGCTCTCTCACATCTTCTACTATTCCATCTGAACCAATTTTTAGATTGTCATTTTTAGAAGTTTCATCAGCTAAAACATGAGTATCCTCTGTGGTCAAGAAATAATTACCCATGTCTAAAGATTCAAATAGAATTTGAGCTTCAGGGGCTGATGTCTGAGTGACAACATATTTTAATTCCTTTTCAGAAAGCATCTTCTGCATGATGCCTTTGACAAGGATCCTTGCTTCAGATAGTTCCATGCTCAACTCGCCACCAACATCCTTGCAGAAATTTCACCCTAGAAGAATGTCGTATGAGGCTAAGACGTCAACCACCAGGACTGTCATCTTGATTCTTTTGTCTGGGAATGTTGCAAATGTGAATTGGGTGTCCTTGATTTGTCCCAATAGAGGTACTTATTTGTTCTCTATGGAGAAACATCTCCCAAAATTTTTGGTCAGCGTGAGTCTAAGAGATTCTACCACCTTAGCAGGCATGACATTGTCAGATGCACCTGAGTCTATGATGCAATTACTCAGTTTGTGACCATTTATCAATAGGGAAACATAGAAAGGCTCTATTTTCCAAGGGGTGGCAGGAGGAGTAATGACAAGATTGTTTGGGATGGACATGTTCCTTGGGGATTATGAGTTACCTTCCTAATCTCTTATCTTATAGGGATAGCTTTATTCTTCACACACTCCACCAACCTGTCCAACTACTCAGGATTGGATAACAAGAATTCAAATTTAGACATTTGAATTTTGGTCTTCTTGACATGGTCGATTATGTCAAATGACTGAAATAGACTAGGAATAAAGGAAGGCAGTCCATCTTTCTAGTTTTTAGGAAGGGGAGGATTGGTCTGTGGAATTGAAGTTGGAGATGGAAGAATGCTTGATGTACTTACCTTTTTATTACTCACTGGGTCATTTGGCTAGAAAGGCAAAGAAGTTCCTCATTTGAAAATTGAAATTATAGGTTGAGAACTTTCCCCTATATTTCCTTTATCAGCTTGCTAGGATGATTGGTTCTAGGACTGAGTGAATACAGCATATGATCCATCAACTGCTTCACCTTTACCTCTGGGTTCATCCTGGTAATTCAGGAAACCAATGTTGGATTCATCAGCTAATTCTTTTTGGTCTTCTACAAAGAGATCAATGTCATTTTCTTGGTTTAATTTAGGTTGGAAAGAAAAATTAAATTCTTTTTCAAGATATCCAACTACTGAATTGGTTAGGGGTGCTTCAATGACAAGTTTCCCCTATGGGGGAGGAAGATGATTTGGTTGTCTTTGATTTCTAGTAGCATTGCCTTGTTATGACTGATTGGGGAATGTCCTTGGCATATCTTTGTACAAAGGAGTTGAAGATATCCCTTGCGCCATTTGCTTTTTGAGAGCTAGCAACTCATTTGCCAGGTTCTGCACCATTGGATCAATGGTACCTATAGATGGATATTTAGAAGATGAGAAAGATTTACCTTTATTAAGATCTCTTCTTATCTTTCCTACCAAGATAAGGTCATCTTCCACCTTAGTGGCCAAATCCTTAGCTACAACAAGGTCTATTTGGCCAGCACGTCTCAACAGAAAACTCACTTCAGGCAGCTAAGAGTTGATAAAGAAACATTTGAGGTTTTCAAGTGTTGGTTGAGCAATTGTAAGAATCTTATTCCTCAACTTGTTGAACTTGGCTATGAAATCCCTCATTGGTTCATGAGGCTCCTTCTTCATTTGTGTGAGTTGAGCCAGCAGGGCATGTGCATCTTCTGCAAGTTTGAATCTGGCTTCAAATTTGGATTTGAGGGTGTTCCAATCAGTCATAGTCTAAGCTTGTAAATGATAAAACCAGTCTGCAGCAGCACCTTGTAAAGTTTCCACGAATAGCCTGACTGCTACATCCTCATATTCCACACCTATTACGCCACAGGCTATGCTGAAGGCTACAAAATGTTCATCAGGATGAGCCTTCCCATCACCATAAAACTTGGAGAAATTTTTCCTTGAACTACATGGTAACTCATGTAGAGGTGGAGTTAAATTGAGTGGGCCAAAAGAGTTACCTCAAAGACCTTGAACTGCCATTGTATGAAAATGGAAAGGTGGAATAACAAATCTCAGAGGGGTAAGTATTGACAAAGCTTTATTCATTGTGAAAATGGAGGCTTTTCTCGGTAATGGAGACTTAACTTTAGTAGGAGGAAAGCTCTTGGTTCGTTGGAGGTGAGATGGTGAAGGAAACAGATCAAAATTACTTTATTGTACCAACTTGAATACATGGTCAACAATACTTTTAGCCCTTTGGCTTCGCGTATACCGTGGATTTGCTAGTGTAAAAATAAAAATGGAAAAGAACTGGCACTGCTTCAGCTTGAAGCTTGAGGCTTCAAACTGTGCACTCTTCCCCAGTTGACGTGGGGGTGGAGGAAGATGGTAAGTCTATAATGATAAAGGGTAAGACACAAAATAGAGTCATCAGAGTCTATAATGGATAAGGGTAGGGACTACTTCAATCTGAAACTTGAGGCTTTAGACTGCACGTTCATCCCCAGTGGAATCGCTAAAAACTGTTGGGTGAATATTTTATCAACCAGCTAACTAGTGAGCAAAATAGGTCTCTTCAACCACAACATAGGGAGATTGGTCGACCGAATGTGCAGGTTTACTACATCAACAGGGGAAAAATCTCTCTTCTCATCAAGGGGAGGTTCCCTATAAATATGCATGAGCTATATACTATATATATAAGAATAAAATAACACTCATGGGTAGGATAAACCATCCATCTCTTTTTTTTAGAGATGATGTTGACAAATAGAGGAAAAAATCCTAGTGAAAATGCTAAAGGCACTTCTCTTCTTTCAGAAGTAATTTTGTACAAAATAGTAAGAATTATTTTAAATAGTGACAAGTAACTGGTAACTAAAGGTGTAGTAACCAGCAGACTGAGATGTAGCACAAAGTCTCCACCTCAACTGCCCAAGAGTGAGATACGAAGGATAATGAGGGCACAAAGTCATCCCGAGATCCTTTACATAGGAATAGAAAGAAAACACACTAAAGGCAATTGTGGGGGCACAAAGTCTCTCCACATTTGGCTTCAGGAAACCTTTCTAATTATTTTCACTAATTCTGCTTATTCAATTAAGTGGACAAAAAATGTATCAAGGAAACAGACATAAGAATAATTTCCCCAACAACCAAGCTATTTCAGTATAAATTCTAAAAAGTTACTTGTTTTTTTATTCAAATAACGAAATATGATCAACAATCTAAGCTCAAAGTCTCAGTAATGCCTTTCAATTTGGGTAGAGTTTTATTTTTGATAACAGAGAGATCTCCAAAAATAATAAGAGAGAGTTCAATATATAGTGCTCCAAGAAAGACTTGGGCACTTTATTTCACAAAAATGGCTTACGATGCATTCAATGTCTTTAATGCATTTTAAATTCTATCCATGGGCTATGCTGGAATCGAGCATCAGTTTTTAATATGGGCTGCTTGATGTGTTTCCTTATGTGTGCACAGCTGTTCACTCTACTCAATGCAAAAAAATAGGCCACACCATTAAATGTTCACACTCTCTGATTTCCACCTAGTAGACTACTTTACCTTCTAAAAACATATCCCATGTGCAGATATTTTTTATCCTTCTTCATCGTTCCCCCTTTTCTGGCTATATTTTGCCTTTACTGTGTGATTTGAGCTCTCAAGCTATCTCTTTGGCTGGTCGCTAAATTTATTTACAGGGTCTGTGCTTAAGCCTATAATAATCAACAGTTATTTCATTACCATAAATTTGACATCTTGGGGTCTGTCATTGCTTGAAAGCTAACGGCTAGTTGGTTGCCCTAAATTTGATGGTTGTAGGCCCGTCATCCTCCTTAGCAATTCCTTCGTGTCTTTCTCACTTACTCTGGCCACTTTTTGCTAATCTCAAAAAGTGACATGTAGCACCTTCTACTATGAAATAGGCAAGGACACGTGGTAGCATCTGCTTAACTTATAGAGGCTTTGGGTACCTTTTGAGAATCTTGTAGATGATGACATGTGGCAATTTTTGCCGAGCTCATAGAAACACTATAAAAACATTCAGGACTCTTTTGGATTTATGCAGATGATGACACGTGGCACATTTTATTCGAGTTTAGCCACTCACCTAAAACCCACCATAGTATTTACTCAAAAAAGGAAGAAGTTGTGGATGTTACCACTTGGCAGCCTCCACCGAGCTTTGTAGATGACACATGGCACGTTCTGCTGCTTTGAAAGTTACTAGAAACTGTGTCTTGATAGACGACACTTGGCAGCTTCCACTTTGACTTTATAAGAGACATGTGGTGGCTTCCACTGCACTTTGAGGTTTGATCTTTCTCAGAGGGAACTTGCCCTTTGGGGTCTTGAGAAATGGTCCACTTTCCTTGGCTAGAGCCTCCCACAAGGGTATGTACCCTTCAGGTGGTCTTGGGATGGCTTTCGAGCTTTAATTTTCTCGGCAGGCTTTTGCTGCTCTTTTCCCTCGGACAAAAATTCTAAAGGAATTCCTTTAGACAATTTGTCTAAAATAAATCTTCTTTCACTTTGCCTTAGTCAATTTTCTATTGGGTTTTTGCTTTCGGGCTTTCTTCTCGGGTGAATTCCTTCGGACAAAAAGTCTAAAGGATTTTGGCCTTAACCATTTTACCACTTTCTTTTCCTAAAAGGGAACTGTTCCCTCTACAAGGACTTGTTCAAGCCCAAAACTATCCTTCAAACTTTTGCAACGGTCCATCTGCTCTTCGCCTGCCCTCCACAAGGGTTGTTTGTCCTTGGTTCACTTTTCTAAAGGAATTCTCTTTGTCTACTTTTGCTCGTCACCCTTCACAAGGGCACTCAGCTTGGTTCATTGCCCTCTACAAGGGCACTCTTCTTGATTCACTACCCTCCATAAGGGCACTTGGCTTGGTTCATTGCCCTCTGCAAGGGCACTTTTTCTTTTGGCTTTGGGGCAACCACTTGAACCTGCCGATTGAACCAACTTTGGTTCAATAGTTCAATGGTTCAATCTCTTTATTTGAATAATTATTTTTTTTATCTCTTGAACCAAATGCATTGAACCATATGGTTGTTGAACCTGTTGAACCATTGAACCCATTGAACCTTTGAACCAAAGTGGTTTAATGATTCAATGGTTCAAGCCTTCTTCTCTTTGATAAGTGTTTTGAAGCTGTTAAACCTTGAAGCGGTTGAACTTTGAACCTTGACAAATGCTATTAACTATTGCTGATGATGTTGAACCTTTGAACCTATTGAACCCGTTGAACCAAAATGGTTCAAGGTTTAACGGTTCAATGGTTCAAACACTGCATAGAAGCTTGTCGATGAACTCTTTTGGTTGAACCAAGGCATTGAACCAATCTTGAAAATGACTAAGTGTTAGAAACTTGTTCTTTTGATTGAACTCGCCTTGTAGAAGCCTTTGAACCTGTTGAACCTACTGATTTCAAGCATATTGAGTCCGTAGAAACATATCTGCAGATTTCGTAGATTTAAGCCTGCAGAGTCCGTAGAAATGAGTCCATAGATTCAAGCCTGCAAAGTCCATAGATTTAAGCCTACAGAGTCTGTAGATTTCTGGGAAAGCTTTGAAAAATGAAGAACTTGAATGCTCAGAACAATTTTTTGAAAAGGGGAGAGAGGATTTTGGTCTGTTGAACCAAAATAGTTCATAGGTTGTCCCTAAAATGAGTGACATTTTCAGGGACAACAGGGTCAACATTTTTAGGTAAATAATGATCATGACAGTCTCAAATATTTTTTGAAATAGTGATTTTCATTTTTTTTTAAAATAGAAATAGGTAACTAAAACATTAGTATATGATTTTAAAATAGTATATAAGAAAGGAAAAGAGAATGTGGTTGAAAATGCACTATCTAGGCAAGTTGAATTAGTTGAGGCACTATTATGTGCATTGACTATTTGGTAGGCATATTGGCTAGAGGAAGCAAGATCAAAATGATAAAATGATAAGGACACCTAAGATTTGATTAAAAATCTTTAGCTTAGTTCTAGGTGATTTAAACAATTTACATGGAAGGGAATGCATTATGGTATAAAGATCGATTATATCTTTGTAAGCATTCTCTCTTCAAACTTAAAATAATTTAAGCACTTTGTGCATTTCTAATAGGAGTTCATTCATTATTTTTAAAAACATATCATAGAATCAAACAAGATTTATTTTGGGAAGGACTCAAGGGGGATGTCTAGAAATATGTGGTTGAATGCATGGTATTTCAATAGAACAAAGGTGAAACCATTAAGACCCTAGGTCTTTTTCAATCTTTATCAATCCCTATCCATAGGTGGAAGGAGGTTTCCATGGATTTCATTACTGGGTTACTATGGTTTGAGGGTAAAAATGTTATCATGGTAATTATGTATCAACTCACTAGGTATGCTCATTTTTTTCCTTATGACAACTATTTGTTGCTAGTATAGTAGCTTCTGATTTTCTTAATACAATTCAAAAATTGTATAATACTCCAATGATTATTGTAAGTGACTGACATCTCATATTTACTAGTAATTTTTGGACTAAATTATTTACACGTTTGGGCACTTGTTAACTACTAGACTTTCACCCTCGTGAAGGTAGTTTCAGGACTTCACAGTCTGAAGTAACATGGAGACAATCCTAGGCTATGGGTGGCCTAATATATGGATAGAATCTCTATATTCTAAGGGCTATCTCTCCTTGATGTATCAGTTAGGATCTCTACTCTACACTACCAACTTGCAAGGGAAAAGAGAAGAAGGAAAACCTATATAATTGAATTGATACACCAAAATGTTCCCTCCACCTATCTAATATGCACTAATAAGGATGAATAGATGCATGGACTTGATTTCACTTCTCAAATGAGAGTTCTCCATACATCAATGTTTCACACAGAGGCTCATCTTGATGGATGATCTAAGGTAGCTTATAGATCTCTCAAAGACACTAAGGAAAGCTCACACTTTTCAAACATAAAATATTTTTCAAACACACTATGAAACTTATAGGGATGAAATAACACCTATAAATAGGTAAAAAGGAGAGGACAAAATGAAATTAAGCATACACTATCACTATCATTCATCAACTAACCATGAAAATACACTACTCACAAGATTTAAGGAGGAATAAATTCAAACTTATTCATTCAAAAGAGGAAAGTACAAGTGTTTTTATGAGCATGGAATTGACACAAAAAGGTTAAATATTCTTTTCAAATTCCAAAAATAGGCTTACATATAGATAGAATCAAAGAGAGGAGAGAGAGAAAGACAAAGCCAAGAAACTAGGAAATATGACATTTACTTAGTCTTTCTCCAATTGTTACACAATATTCCTTGATTATCTCTTTAATTCCATTTTCAAAATTGGTTTATAGGTTGATTTAGGCTTTCTTGGAAATTTTTAAAGAGTCTTGAGCATTCATTTTTGGTCTTTGACCCATATAGCCTCCTAGATCTTTGCTTGCACACCCTACATTCTTGGTGAAGAAGAGTCTTCCTTAAAAATAGGTATTTATCCATGAAATTAGGTCATCATGACTTGATCCATTATTTATTTTAAACCTTTTCCAAGCCATTAATGATTTTATTCTGTCTTTCTTGGGGTATTAGAGCTCTTTGATGCTGGTTTGACTTCTTCAACATCTTAGGCATTAGAAGGAAAAAATGTTTTCAAGGTTATTTAGGAATATTTAATGCATTTGAAAACTTCTTCAAATAACCTCTGACTTATTCATATTATCAAGATGGTATGAAAAGGAGAATCAATGTCGATAAATCCTTTTGAAACATTTTTATGCATCAACTGGGTGCTTTGCTCACTTGACTCCTTCTTAGGCAAAGATGCATAAGAGAGAGGAAAATGGGTTTTGATTTGAACCAAGTAAAATAACTTATTTTAAGGCTTATAAACATGAATTTAGACCTAAAACAAAGTAATTGGATCCATCAAGTAGTCCAAAATATGCCATTTTGCTCCATTTGCTTGCTAAAGCACCCATTCCTTGTAGCCCTAAAAACCTATAAATCTCCTTGTTGAGAATATTTTATAGATAAAATTGGAAACCTAAACATATTTTTGAGTGACTTATATCCCCTTACAACTCCATACAAAATTTCATGATCCAACTCTAAGTGAAAATACTCTTTTTTTATGATTTCTCTCTCCAGTTAGGCCTAATTAGCCCTCCTAGGCGTAGAAAGTATAAATCTTGCTCCAGAGAGATCCCACACTTGTTAAATAGCCCAAAATAATTTGATTTAGTTTACTTATTCTATCACAAACCTCCATGTCAATTTTTGGGTCCTAATACCCTATAGAAGTATGCGAACTAAGAAATCACCTAATCTCATTTTGAGCCTGTTTGAGACTACCTTGGAAAATGGGTCTAGTTTGACCACTTATAGAATCTCTTGTGCAGTTTTTTTAACTTTCATAGTTATTAAACATCCCAAATTACACCATATAATTATTGGGAAGCTTTGTTTTACTTAGTACACCTATAAAACACCAAAAAACTTGAAAATTAAGGCATTTATTATAATATGTATATGTGACATCAGCATAAAATTACATGTGTATAACCTAAATGGAGTCTTAAAAAACATCCAAGAGGTTTTAGTATCAAAATTTGGCATTAAATGTGCATTTTAGGTCCATTTTCCTTGACTAGTTATAATCAAGGTTTTTGAAGGGTTGAAGACTTGTTTGGGGTCTTAATGATTGTTCATAAAGAACAGACCACCAAATGACCTCCTTAAACTTGGGAAACCTTATTTAATAACCTCCTCACCTATCCCAAATGGTTCATATTTCCATTCAAAGTGTAGGAGATGGTGTATGTGAATTTGTTCTTCAGGTGGCATGTTTAGCTCTCTTAAACTCGAGAGAGGTCAAATTTGAGTTTTGGGCCTCCAAAATCAATATCATTGATGGGAGAAATTTAGACACCTATAAAAAATTCTTCCCCATGATTATACATTATTTTTTAGTGACTATTACCTCACTGTATACATTTGATGTCTTGGTTAGTCATCTTAGGATTTAGGCTTGTCATCTATTTGCTAACCCTCAAGGGCATTTAGATTTAAAATTGAGGTTTACTGTGAAACTTAAGAGTGTCTTGAGACTTATTATATGTATATATATTTCCTTAAGGACCCTCCATGGTTTCTATAATTCTTAATTTATGTCTAGACCTCAAATAGACCCCTTGGTCTCATGGCTACCTCTTGCCAATGGAGTGGGCAAGGTCTGAGACAAAATAGTGGGTATGTCCACTATTATTATGATATTTATGGGATAATTAACATATTAATCCACTTATAACCATATTCTATACCAATTTTCAAATTTTTATTACGCCTATGAGGCCCTAAAAACTCAAATCTTCCTCATGATTGGTTGTAGGCCTATGTGTATTGATTAATTGTATATGGAGTTTAGAACTCAATTTTCTCAAATTTCATTTTTTTTTACTTTGGTATAAACACATCCTATTAACTCTTATTCTATCTAAGGTAGACTTTAGATTCCTCATATCATGTACTTGTCTCTTCACTCAGGCTTAAGACCAGCCTCCTTGAGCTTGCAGCTTGTAGGTGACTCTTTAGGGTCACTTGACTGCATTTTGGTTAATGAATTCACCATTCTCATCACTAACTTCCTCAATATTTCATGTAACTTATTTGAAGTCTTAAATTATGTTTAAGATCCTCTTTCTCACACCTCTTCCTCTTTGCTTAGGTCTATTATCAGTATATGACACTAGTAACCTATAAGTTCCTCTATGGTCACTTGACTATATTCTTTGAGTTTTAGGAGTTCATATTCTCATCACTAATCCTCTCAATATTCCTTGAACTCGTTTGAAGTTCCAAAATAGGTTCATAGCACCTTTCAACATGATCTACTAGCTCTCTTTAGGTATGCACTTTGGACTGATCTTGAAGTAAGCATGTAGGTGGCCTTATCATGATTCTTTTCATATTATGAGTAGTAAGGATTTCCAGAGGATCTTATCCTTCTTTTGGATATTAATAATACCATATTATACCATTTTTCTATCTTTTTTGTCTTGAGAGAGCCACTTGACCTCATAATCTACATGTCACAATCAAAATAAAAGTATAACCCAACTCTAGGTGTTCTTCCCTTGTCATCTAGGCCTTCAATGGAAAGAGAATGAGTGAAATTAGAGGAAGGGTGGGGAATTTGAGGAGGTCTTAAAAATTCTTAACTTTTATTCCATGAACCATCTACCCTTACTCATTCTCATTTACCTCCCATTGTTAACTCATATCAAACCAAGTTTGTCCCATGCTCTACGAGGTCTATCTATAGGTGATGTTTGGACTAAGTTTCAACTTTGGATAGAGAATATGATAATTATAAAGACCTTTAATGGGTCCAAATATACCGTCTTCATCACTTATGACCTCAAAATTTTCCTCCATACCTTCCATGTCTTCCTAGATTATGCATAGTGCATCTAATTCTCACCATATGTGTCAATACATAATCAAGGAGTCATGGTTGTAGGTACCTTTGAACTATCAACTTGAGAGAGGTGAGGCTTCTCATACTATGGTATTTGGGCCTTTTGGATGTCATTTTCACCTTGATAAGGTTTTATTTATATCCATGACATCTTATATAAGTCCCTCTTTTCTCTGCTTACCCTATCTTAACTTCATAGCCTGACTGTGTTTGTCTACTCATAGCACTGTTGTAGGTAGTTATTTTAGGAAGTATTGAATATTTTAGGTAGTCATTTTTATATGATTAAATATTTTTATGTGTCCTTTAACACTTTTAATTTTTCATAAAAATCCCATAGACCTACCAACTACCTTGTACCCAAACTTACCTTCACGTCATTGTTTGAGCCAAACTATGATGGTTGTAGGTGGTGATTTAGTCTTGAATAGGATAGTGAGATATGGAATGAGTTAGTTATGGATATATCTTGAATTTTAAGTTACCTCACTTTCCGTTTTAATACTCTTTCAATCTTCAATCTCACTTAAGACCCTAAAAATATTGACCTTTTTTTAAAAACTCAATCATCAAGAGAGTTTGTGGACCCTTGTACGGATTGAGATCATCAGGTTGGAGGATGTGAGGTGGAGAATTAAATGATAATATATCCATCTTATTTTCATTTTAATCTTTCCTTTCATCCTCACTTAGACACTTCCACTATTTTTTCCCTTCGTAGTCAACATAACATCTTTTGAAGTACCTTCATGGGTGAGTGTTGTGGGTGGATATTTCTTTATGTGAACGGACTGAGGAGAGGTGGGAGATTGGTTCCAAGAGACAAAAGTAACTCAAAGACCTCTATTAACCTTCATGTTCAAAACTAGCTTGAATAATCATCAATTTTTCCATAAGGAGGTTTGAATAGCATGGAAACAAGAAATAACATATTACCTTAAATAACACAAAAATACCTTAACTTCTCTGAATAAGGGAATTTGTAATTTTGTTCCTCCATCAAATCTAGCCCTATATGACTGATTTCTTCCATGGTTTCCATGCTCTCTTTGGGTTGGTTGATATGACACCACTTTTTTTTCTTAAACCCTGAGTTGGGTTCTTAAAACAAGTTAATTACCTCCTTAGACCTCTGATACAAACTCTAGGACTATTGTAGATGTTTCCTGGCCTAATTAGAGTCCATCAACATTTCACCTACTAAGGCTTCCATGAGCATGTTCACCTGATATCTCCATTTAATTCTCACTTGATCCTATAAAACTAGGAAAGGAGATAAAATTATTATTCTCATTGTGCCTACTTGTTCATTATCAACCTCTTCTAATCATGACATACAGGCTTGAGTAGTACATTTAGGCATAATAAGCCTTTTTGGGTCATTTGATCCTTATTAGTCTCATTACCAACTTTGAATATTATTTAAGGGTGTTTTTAAAAACCTTTCTCTATTCCAAATTTATTTCATTTCTTCATAACCCCTTTACCACTAACATATCATTGCTTCAATGACCTGCTCACTAGCAGCTTTCATGGAATAAGTCTCAAGTCATTGGTCATAAGTGACTTCTTGAGCCATGGTCTCTTGAAAATCTTGTGAATTACTCACAAATTTTAAGTAATATTTCTCTCTTTAATGCCTCTGTTAAGATCATGTTGTCATTATTGAGGTACTAATCACACACTAGAAGCTCATTAACTATAGTTGTACCTTATTGAAGAGACTAACTCACCTAAAATCATCTCAAAGGAGATTTTACTCAAGATGGAGATATATGAGATTTTGATTGGATTAATGAGATATCAAATGAATCAAGAATAAACTTGGGAGCACCTAAAGATGAAGACACTTTCTTGAAAACTCAAATCATGCTCCAAAACTGATCAAATAAACCATTCAGAAGGACATTATAGGAAACCAATTTTGTGCCATATATACCTTCTTGGAAGGAGTTACTTGATTAATACACATGTAATAAGTCCTATTTGAACCTAAAATAACCTCACTATAACCATTCTTCCCCATCAATTCTTGAAGTGAAGAAATGGAGGAAAACCCGAACCCTATCTAGATGAATAGGCCATTTAGACCCCCTACACTCTTAGAAATTATTCATAAATATAGGGGGATGAATCTAAAAACCAATGATACTAGTATAAATTTAATTAGGGTCCTTCTCATTTGCCAAGATATTTTGAGTTGAATCTCTCTCTTTTGCCTGTACTGAGCAAAAATCAATGGCCTTTTTGACATTGTTAAGGAGGTTGATATGCGAGATAAGTCAATTTTATGAATTTTTTCACTTAAAACCTCTTATAAACCATTTATTTTAATTTTTCATGGACAAATAAGGTCTTGAAGATTATTTAATATCAATTTTTCCTTGAATAACTGTATGGGTGGCCTCAAAATAGGCCTTTTTAGCACTAAAACTGCTAGAATCACTTGAGCAACTTGATGAAATTACTATAAAATATATCCATTGGATCTTTTCATGCTTGAAAAATTACACCATGTATTGAAAATCAAAGTTTCAAGTGGTAGGGGTGACAATTTGACCTATGAGGTCAAAATTGTCAACAACACCAAGTTGGCTCATAGCTCATCCTATCATCCTCAATCTGATGAACAAATAGAGGAAGTCATAAATTTTATATAAAATGTATCTTCATTATTTTTTTTCTAATAAATATTACAAATAGGTTCATTGGCTACCACTCATTGAATGGTGGTATAACACTTATTTTTACACTTCTTCAAAAATATCTCCCTTTATGTCATTGTATGGGTATCATCCCTGATCCATCACTTCATCCTTGAAGGTACATCCCAAGGTTCAAGATATCTATTGAGGAACCTATTCAATATCAACATGAATTAATAAATATTTTATGATAGAATTCAATAATACCATAAAATAAAATGAAGTAGCAAACATATCAACACCATAGTGAGTGGCATTTTGACATACATGATTGAGTCTTTATGTGTTTACAACCATATAAGGAGATGTATCTGAAGCCACATAAAAATTATAAAAATTTGTCCCATAATTATTATGGTCCTTATAAAATCTTACATAAAATTGGTAGTGTGGCCTACAAGCTAGAATTTCCCTGTTCACTCGCATACATTTGATATTCTATGTCTCTTTCCTGAAGAAGGTAATGGGACACAGTTTATACTCACAGTGAGTTATTTATAAATATTATAATATATGTATGGGTATGATAATATATATATATATATATATATATATAAATAATATATAAGAGTGGGTCATAATGTGAACAAATTGTAAAACCTAGCGACTTGACTATGTATTATTTCATTAACACATATAGGAAGTTTTCATAATGTTTGACATGATATTATCTTTGACCTATATGGAAGTGGATACAATTAGTTTTGAATACAATATAATAGTTAAGTTAAACACTGAGATTTCAACCTAATCATGTGTTGGTTAAGATGAATTGATACAATTGTAGTTATAGAAATGTTGTAGACCTATTTATGGACTTATTGGATGAAGAAATTTGTGTATGAATAATTTTTAATATTGGTTTCAAGGAAAAAAAAAATTAATTATTCACATATTAACATGTTTCTATGTATATATACTTATATATAGAATGTGTATATATAACCACTATTAACTAGGTAGCAATCATTCAGCTGAAACATGTTATGGATATTAACACTGATCATATTTGTATTGCTAATACAATTATAGATTATAGTTTAAATTAAGGTACTAAATTATCTAGATTAATAAACATAATTAAATAAAATCAATTAATCAATACTAATCAAGGACCTTGCAGGTGCCTTTAGGTGTTATAAATAATTAGTAATAGTTCTTGAAAATCTTACCTTATTTATATGCATAAATGAATATAATTATTTATTTAAACATATCAAAGTGTTCATATTCACCTATGCATGTAAATATGTAGTGAACTATTACTAAAATATAAAACCTAAGCATAAACTAGTCTTCTCTCAGGTAATAGTGAGTAACTATAGGTCATGATGAGGATTTCTAAGCATGAAATGCATAAGTAATGATATGGTTATAGAAAAGAATGACTGTCCATGTATTGAATGAATTGTAATAGGATCATAAGAGCAATTTATGTATGTTATATACATGTATTCTATATTTGTAATAGTTATTTATTATATGGGATAGATCTTATTTTGAAACATATGTAGATGGCATATATGTAATATATTTTTTAGATTGATGTTAGGGATTAAGGGTCCCTATCCCACAAAAACATATAATTTCCAAAGAACTCCATTGGTCTAGCTTAACAATCAACATTGTTAAGGCATTAAACCATTCAAAATGAACAAAATTTAACATAAGTTTTGGAAAATAACTTCAAATTATATACAACACAGTCACCAAAACAACTACAATTGAAAAACTCGTGCCACACTTTCACCAAAAAAACTAAAATACTGGATTTTCTCCAAAATGACCAAATTGACCATCTTACCATTGCTTAACATCAATTCAAATAAAGCTAAAAAATTTAATTTCTTCTTAAAGATTGAAGCATGCACCTCTTGGTCTTTAACTTCTAAAATTGAGCCTACCACCACCACTTCTTGCCCTGTTAGAGAGCTTGTTGCCTCCTACAACTACACAAAAACCAATCTCCTTTGACTACTTTTAGGTTCTTTCAGAGGCTTACCTATCCCTTTACACCATGGTGGTGCTTTAAAAACACCCCTTGTGACATATTTGGTGAGCCAATTTATGGCTTGCACCCATTCTAGCCTCCTCCTCTACACATGCCATTCTTTCAAATGCGGAATTGGCTTTAAGAGATCATGAATTTTAGGCATGATAATGCTTCTTTTCTCTTCATTCTTCTACTCTCCCAAGAACATCTCATCAATTTCCTATGTAAATTTTACCAAAGGCAAAAACCTGGTTTCTAAATCATGAAAGAAGGATAGAGGAATGAAGCCCATATTATCCTTATCTAAAAAGGGAGGGTTCGGAAAGGACCTAGATGAAGGGTGTAAATTTACAACATTAACCCCACTCTATATTTAGGCTAGATGAATAAATCTACCAAAAATTTTATCTGCTCTTTGTCCACCATTACCATATAGAGGTTACTAGCAAATAATGATGCCAAGTTTGCATTCATGCATATCTGTCTACTCACTGCCAATAACTCCACCCCCAAGACTTTCTCAATGGCCTCTACAACTTCCATCATGGGTATCCAAAAAATATTAAAGAGCCACATTATAGACATAAAACCTGATAATCCCATCTCCTAAGATTTTGCTTTGCCAAAGATCAAAGGCCATACAGTTGATTCCACACAATTTTGTTTCATCTTGACAATGCAATGCAATAAGGCCCCAAAACCACCTACCACACCCATATCAATGAAAAACTTGCACTTGATCATTCCACACAAAAATCTATCATGAATGATAAATTCACATGAATGTCTTCAATTGAAGCAATTATGAGGCATTGAAAGCTCAATTACCGACTCAATTGTCGAAAAGCCACCCACTACCATAACCAACCATGATAAAGCCAATGGTAAAAACAAACCTTACTATTGCCAATAAACAATATCACCTTTTACCATTAAGTTTATTTAACATTGAAAATTATAATTTTATTTTATAAAAAATAAAACTACAAATTAGCAAAATATAGATTACAAGTCAATTTGGTCCAACCCCTGCAATCTTCCTAGCCAACTTTAACTTTGTCTAGTCTCATCTATAGATTGATCAATACCTATATTAGTAAGAAAATCCACTACTTTATTTCTTTCTTGAATGCAATGAGCACAAATCCAATCCTCAAACTAGTTTAGTTTAGGACAAATTATAGCCAAAATATTCTCTAGTTTTCATAATCTAAACATCTGAACTCTCAGAGCTTGGATGACTACCTGTGAATCCCCTTCACTTTCTAAAATGGAGATCCCACACTCCAAATCCATCTCCACATCAGCTACTAGATCTTGGGCCTCAACTTCATTATTCATTCCATTTGGTAGCTTTAATGACATTTCTCTTATAAGGGAACCGCTACAGTCTTTGATCACACAACCTACCCTAAATGCTTCTAGATTTCCTCTACAAGCTCCATCAAAGTTTAGTTTAAACCAACTAGGTTATGGAGGAAACTAAACTACCTCCTTTTTACTTCTCATATCCTTATTATCTACCATTGACCATTTAATGGTAGGAGGTTTGATATATTTTCAATTTACACACAATTAGATATCCCATTACGGTAACAATCCTTGTTTCCTCTAAAAATGTGAAGAGATAAATTTAGAAATGGATAACTCCATATCTCTTAAGACCACATGCAATGGTCAAGATTTATTTTCAAATATGTGTGTATTTATTTCTTTCCAAATTGTCCATATTAATATGGTAGGGCTGCATCTCCATAAACTATAGAGTGAATACTTAACATCACCCACCTAACAAGTTACAAAGGCTTGAAAGAGAGATGGTGGCCATGCCCATGCCTAGTTAAATTTTTTATAGATCCAAATCCAACACTAATTTGGAAAGGAGTAGTTGAATAATAGATGGTCGGGTGTTTCCTCCTCTTTCTCACACAGGCAACATCTAGAAAGCCCAACAAGCCCTATCTTCTACAAATGATCCTATGTGAGCACACGACCATGTACTACCAACTATGTGAAGGCCCCTACTTTTCACAAACCTGCTTTACTCTAGTAAAGAAAACTCACCCATCCCAGATAATTATCCTCAACTTCCACCATATGATAGCCTAATCTGACTGAATACAGGCCCATTTTTGCACCAATCCAATGAAGCTAATCTTCCTTATTATTAAGAAAGATTTTTTGTTACTAAGATAAACCTATAAGGATAAATCCTCCTCCTATGGGACTAGAAGATCCACCAAACTTTTCTATTTACAATCTACTCTCCTCAAATTAGGATCTAAAACCACACAGTCTCTCACTTTCGATCCCCACATATTTTCTAGAAATTATTTGATCTGACTTCTAGCGAATTCCTTTGATAACAGACAATAACCATTCCAAGAATCTTGCCAAAAATTTTCCTTCCTACCATTATTAATAGTCCAAAAAACATGTCGTGTTATGATTGATCTACATTTCAACATGAAATTTCACACATGGGATCCTCTAGGAGGATTCACAATTGACACCATATGCTCTAAGAAATCCAAATCAAGATACTTAGCTTGAAGAAGTATGCACCATAATATTTATAATTCAAAAACCATTTTCCATACCAATTTAGCTCCCAAAGAGAGATTTTGAAGATGTAGATCCTTTATACCCACTCCACCTTTGTTTTTCCTCTTACAAACTCTCGCTCATTTCATCAACAAAATTTTACTATCTTCACCACAACCTTGTTAAATAAATTCCATCATAATCTTAATCAGTGAACTTATAACTTACTCTGGAGGACACATTACAAAAAGCAATAGGTTAGAAGAGCACTGAGAATAACTTTAATAAAAGTTATCCTACCAAACAAGGATAACCATTTTCCTTTCTAGGTACTCAGGTGTGCCTTAAACCTCTCAAGTATATCTTTCTAGATGCCAAAAGAACCAAATCCTTTGAAAAGAGGAACCCCCAAATATTTACTTGGAAGCTTCCCAATCTTGAAACCTAAGATCCTGCTTAGATTGACTTCTATCCTATTGAGGTCATCATGCCCCCATTTATGAAAAATGCGGACCCATGTGTCAAATTGTGTAACTTTGTACCTTGAAATTGAAGATTCACTAGATTAGAGTGTCATTAGCATGATTACACATTATTTTTATTTGAAGATCATCCACACTATAGTCTGGTTGACTTATGTGTTCATGGTTCTGGTTTAATCTTATCTAAAGTGCTGACATTAGACATTTATGTTTCAGGTTGTAGGTTTAATGGATCCCCTTTAGGAATGAACATGCTTAGGGTTTTATGCTTCAATTTTAAATTAATCTTTTACTAAACTTGGTCTATAATGTTGTTCATGAAGATGTAGCATGTAGATTATTCCCAGTTACTTTCAAATATGTTGCATATGAATGGTTTCCTAACCTTTCATAGGATTACATAGCTAGTTGAGATGATTTTAACAAAATATTTATTGATTAATTTGGTAAAATCATTAGTCCATATACTTTGTATCAGCAATTCACCACTATTAAGAGAAATTCTAGCGAGACCATTGAGCTTCCAATGCTAGATTTTAGAAGTTGTATAGTAAAACCATATCTCCTTATAGACCTGATGAGGCCTTAGCCTTAGAGATTTATAAGGATGATTTGGACCCCATAATTTATGTGTCTCTCAAGAGGTCTTCTCATGTCATAAACACTTTAGCATTGGCTTATGTTGAAGCTGTAACAACCAATGATTAAATGAAGCCTTAAGGTCAGCTTGCATATAGTATTCCCAATGTCAACCCCAATTTCCTAACATTAAATATCAGTCCTAATGTCAATCACAATCCATCTTCCTTCAAAAAAACATTAGTCTTGAACCATTTTCCCTTAATCCATGCCTATCCTAGCCAAAATTTGTGGTTCTTTAACAATGATACAAATGGATTTCATCCACAAGGACAGAGAGCTTTGGTGCCCACTAGTAATGACAATCAAGTTCATAACTCAAAAGCACTAAATAATGAGGCTGAATCCATACTTAAGATGGTTCAAAATTTGAGCACTAATTTTCTTCAATTGCAAAAGCAAGTGAGCAATTTTGGGGAAGGCTTCAACAGAGACTATGCTTCTCAAAGGTTCAATATATTTCATGATAACAACAACAATGAGTCATCTAAGGACATGCATGAAATGAATCTTTGTGATATAGGCCTAGCTGATCATTGTAATATCCTTGAAGAATATCAAAATGAAAAGGCTACATCTAAACTTGTGTTTTATCAAGACATTATTGTAGGGACATCTGGCTTTGCAATAACTTCTAAATCCTTCATACAGGATTTTGATTTTCCATTTGAAGAATAAAGTGAACTAGAATATGATTTAGAAGATGAAATGGATGTTTAAGATGATCAACCCCATGAACAATATTATATACAAGATGACTTCTCTTAAAAAGATAGATGTGAATGCAATTTGTATGAGGTCATTAATGAAATAGAGTCTGCCCCTGAAGAAGAAAACTAGTGGCAACATTTATACCAAGATTTATTGAAATAAATTGAGGTATTTCAAGACAATGGTATCATTCTGGAGACCCAAAATCAAGATGATTTGGGACTTGATTGGGTAACTGAGATGCCACTTTGTACAGAGGATGAAGATGAAGCAAGTAAAACAGATCAAGAATTTTCATATAACACCTTCAAAAGGGTGGAAATAAGTGATCAACTTGATTCAAATGGTAAGTTTGTAGATAAATTTCATGTTCTTTCAGTTGCTTAGGATGAAGTAGCCTTTAGGATGACTTGGAAAGTTTTGGTACAAATATTGGTAGTCTATCCCCACCTCAAGCTAAATTTAATGAAAACATTAAGATAAGAATGCTAGATGATCTGCCATCATTGAATGAAGATGATATAAGTCACTATTTGTCTATGATTGAAGGATAATTAGCACTCTTGATGTAAGATAGAAGGACTTGGGAAGAAGATGATTGGGTCTTAGATTAATGCCTTTGATCTATACATCATATAATGTTGATAGGATGCAAAACTACATCACCTAGAAGACACATGCATACAAGTGCTCCTATCCACAAGAATAGGCCACTAAGTGAAATAAATTATGCTTCAAGGTTCTATGGTAGGATAAATAATTTTTTATTTGATCGTAGAGGTAGGCTCTTTATGGAGTTAGTTTAGGTCTTTAGATTAATCTATTTCTTGTTTTTTCCTTCCTGTCCCTTATTTGTATATAGTGCTTGTACATATTTTTTTACTTCCTCTTGCTTTGTTCTTTGATTCTAGTGAGTCATTTTGGACATCCCTCGGCTTGAGTTTCATCTAACTACTCAAGAGATTCACAGTTCAGAAATGAAAGTATGACATCTCAACATTGGTTGATCATGAATTGTTAAAATATGAGCTTGATGTTATAGTTTAGAGAAGCTAGCAAAGATTGATGGATAAGTTAATTATTCTTTGATATTTTAAATTTTTTTGTGATCTAATCTTGGTTTTGAGAAGGATTGCACATGTACGATGAAAGTTTAAACTATTGTGACATAGTCATGATTGCACTTAAAAAAATTAATTACCAGGGACAAAGTTTACAGCCAAGGATGATTGTCTAAAAATCAAACACTTCACCAAATCCCTAAACCTAGCTAACTTGGTTCCCAACTTTTTTTAGAAATTCAAAATGAATTGAATCCAAAAATAAGATCCTTATTTCAAAATTCAAAGAGCTTTCTACATAGAGGTGATTCTAGTAATCTCCACCAAGGCTATGGATGCCTAGCTAGCAATGGAACAAATACTTGAGTAGAGCTAAAGGCATCTCTTTCAGGGCTATAGTTGCCTAGATGGTAGTGGATCAAGGCCTTGAGTGGAGCCAAAGGCATCTCTTTTAGGGTTATAGACATCTGATTGGCAGCAGAGTAATGCCCAAGCCTTCCTTAAGCTAAAGCATGGTTCTTAATGAATATTCAAACATGCTAAAAGTCAATATTAATTATTAAAGTCATGAACCTGGAAGTTGTTCTCTAAATCCTTTGGAAATAAATAAGTAAAATCAAAGCACACACACAACATGACTAATTTTTTATGTTTGATCCTAATTTTATGTATACAAGTTTTGTTCTAACCATGAACTGATCTTAATAATGGTGTTTGATCAAATGGAATAAGTAGCTTAATTATTAGTCTAAACTAGGGTCTTTGAATTCTAACATATTGGTATGTTTGCCCCAAAAGTCACCATTTGTTGAGGTCAACATACCCCAATATCTAAAAAATGGGGACCCATATGTCAAATTGTGTAAATTTGTACCTTGAAATTGAAGATTCACTAGATTAGAGTGTCATTAGCATGATTTCACATTATTTTTATTTGAAGATCATCCACACTATGGTCTGGTTGACTTATGTGTTCATGGTTCTAGTTTAATCTTATTTAAGGTGCTGACATTGGATATTTGTGTTTTAGGTTGCAAGTTTAATGGAGCCCATTCGAGAATGAACATGATTTGGGTTTTGTGCTTTAATATTAAATTGATCTTTCACTAACCTTGGTCTATAATTGATTAATTAAATTCATATTTTGAAGCCCTAGCCTAATGTTTAACCTGGACCTTTTAATTCAAATTTAAATTTGATGAGAGATTTTTATTTAAATATAAGTAGGAATAAATTAATCATACCATGGACTTAGTTTAATTTTAATCCTTAAGTTTGGTCATGTTTTTCAACACAACCAAACCTTAGGCTAAAAAATTTATGCTTGGTCTTTTTTATACCCTGTGATCCCTTTGTTCCATTCTATCCTAGCTTGGTCTAAATAATCGCATGGTCCCTTTATTACAATGCTTAGCCTAAAGTCTTATCCTCAGGTTTATCATATTTATTAATACAATAAAAACCTTAGGCTAAGGCTTTACGCTATGTCTTTGTTATTAGTGGGATCCTCTTATTTTAGGTTTCTAACCTTAGTCCAAAGTCTTTATGCCTTGGTCCTTTTTAATTCATGAGGTCCCCTTTAATATGTTTAGAACTTAGCTTAAATATTTTATCCTAACTCCTTTATATATGCTCTCAAGCTTAACTTTCATTCTTTTTTACAAGATCTATGATCCATGCTTGCTCATACGAGATGGATCCAATGGAGCATGGCAAACATTAAAAATTCAAACCCCAACCAAAGAGTTAAAGCTTGAGCATGTACCTAATATTTATGGTCTATGTGAACCTGGTATATTTTATCAAATGATGCATGCATTTTTGAATTGTCAAAGGTTTTATAGAGGTCTAAGAGGGTGACAAGTGTCACCATCATGGGAGCCCAATACAAAGATAAAATGATGTACGAGAGCCTAGTACAAAGAGCACATAAGCACTGAGTAGTCACCATGTGGCACACATAGGAAATAGGAGACTCTTATGAATGACAAGTGGCAAGCTTAGCAAAGAGCCCTGTGGACATGTTTAAAATTGATAGTCATGTGCCCAACAATGATATACACATGAACATTAAATGATGGTCATGCAAACATCAAATGATGGTTTTGAAGATGTCAATTTTAAGACAACAAAGATCCCAGATGATGTGTTTAAAATTGATGATCATTCAGCTGCCAAAGATGTTCACATGGATGTCAAATGATGGGCACATAGATGTCAATTTTAAGATAGCTAATTGGATCCAAATTCAAAGGCAATGGTCATATTTTGAATAGTGATGAGCAAAATGCCATAGGGATGCCATGGAAATGCCACATCAAAGCCACATGAGTGCAATGTGATAAATCAAAGACCTTACGAACCTAGTAATGTAAAGGTAGGGATCTAAGATCATGATGTTTGAGCTCACGGCTGCTATTGGAGCACTGCTAGAACCTACAGGAATGCCCTGGTGTGGCAAGGACCATAACCAAACTTTGTGAGCATTATGATTGATCCAAAGGGATTTGAATCATCACTTGTGTAGAGATAAGTCAATCTATAGTCCATTAGTGAGTAGTTTAAAAGAATTTGTATAAAATATGGCGGACCTCTCTTATATCCTCGAGAAACTTTGAGATATGGCAATGCATGTATTGAGTAGCATTAGAAAGCAATGAAGACCTTACAGCAGTAACAAAGCACTTCATCAGCCAAAGGATTCTCAAGTCAAAATATTCATCCTATGGATAAACCTTATCCATTTTAAAAGTGGAGCATTTTGTTTGTAAAATCATGTGTGGTTTGTAAAATGCATTGCCTGTAGATCAGTCTATTGGGAAAATCTAGTGTATTTCTAGAACATTTATGGAAAGGATAGTTGTCCCTACACTTGTAATCTTTTCATTAGTTAGGACTAACTGACATACCACCTTTATCATTCTATAAAAGGGGTATTGTCAATTGTAAAAAAGGAAGGGAGTTCTTAGAGCCAAATTACTTTGTAAACTTTGAGCAATGAATACAAATAAGGAATTCTGCAAAGTCTTTCCATATTTGCTTGTATGAAGTGCTAAATGGTTTCTCTCTCAGTTGTCTTATTTCACTTTTAGATTTGAATGGTTCTTATGGATTCTGGATGTGTATCTTGAATTCAAAGTTGTTAATTTGTGCCAATGCTAGATTAGTTTAATGTTCTTAGGATTATTTCCTTTTTTGCACTTTTTTTGCATTTGGGCTAATGTTATTTGATTGCAAAATTGAATATGTAAAGTAAGCCTAGTTCCTATTTACATCATTACATACCTTCATTAGAAGCTTTCCTAATGTATGTTGTGATTTGGGATTAAGCTATTTCACTTCATACATTAGTTAAATGCATGTTTAGATGAGATTTGAACTTTGTCATAATGTCTGGAACAACGACCAATAAATCTTTATTTTCTACCCTACCCTTCCTTTTACTCTTTTTTAACCAGATCACTTTAGCTTGATTCTCATTATAAATATATATCTTAGATTAGTTCTTATATTATCTCTTGCTCATAATTCACTCTAATTAGTATAGAATACTTCATATTTTGCATAGATCAATTATTTTGCCATGGTGGCTCCCAACCACCAAACATTATAAATATTGTAAACAATCCACTTGTTTTGCCTCTATTCCATCAATAGATAACAAGATTATCGCAACTTCTAACTCGTGCACTGAATTCCTAGAAATCTAAAATGAGAAGTGTTTCTTAAACACTCTAGGCACCTATGATACATATTCAGGCATCAACATATCTAAGGAAAATAATTGACAAAATATATTTCAGACTTACCTTCATTAACTCTTTAACCAAAAGCTTCTTCATAACTTCTCAAATTTATTTTAAACTTAAAAGCTTCCTCAACCATATCTTTTCCAAAAAGAAAAATATCATTTACAAATTGATGGTGCTAAGGATTTCAAAATTGTCCACAATTTGAAGACCATGCAACCTTCCCCTATCTTGAGCCTCTTGAACTACTCTTCCCAAAGCTTCTACCATTGCTATGAAAAGGAAAGGGGATAAGGGATCCCATTTCCTTAAACCTCTTGAGATAGTGAAGAAATTAGTCTTACATCCATTAACTAACACAAAAAATTTAGGATTTGACACATAACTGAACACCCACTTGCACTAATCTTTGTTAAACCCAAACTTCAACAATATATTGAACAAAAATCTCCAATTCACCATATCATAAGCTTTACCAATATCCAATTTTATAAACATACCTTTTTGATGATTATGTTTCAGTGAATGCATAATTTCATGAGCTACAATAATAATTTCTTGATTACTTCTCCCTGGCACAAAACCCACTTGCTCACTAGAAATAAATTTCTCAAGAAAAGGTTTCATTCTCTCAGCAATGGATTTTGAAATAATCTTATACACTGTATTACACAAATCTACTGGTCTTAAATCCAAGAAAGAAGACTGAGATTAACATTTCAGAAATAAAGATAAAAAAGTCATGTTTAACCCTAGTAGCACTTTCTTCTTCTTTCTAGATTCTTCCACCATCTCCTAGACATCAACACCTACCACATCCCAAAAGAATTAAAAAAAGGCTGCAATAAATCCATCTAGACTAGGAACTTTATCCTTGGCCATTGCAAAAACCACCCTCTTTATTTCTTCTAACAAAAAGGTTTCCAATAACTTTTCATTCATACCTTGAGACATTTAATTCTGGGATGATATGGATAAATTCATTTTACGCTCTCAATTTTGAAAATTATTCATCATTTAACAATGTTTAAAAGTATTGGGCAACTTCAATATGAATAGATTCTAGATAATATAAGACCACCCTTGGCTAGATTGAATGTGAGCAATCCTAATTACCTTCTTTTTAGATTTTACTGAAAGATGAAAAAAAGCTGAATTTCTATCCCCTTTCTTAAGACAATTCTCCCTCAATTTTTATTTTCAAAATATCTATTCTCTACAAAGAATTTCCTCATAATCACTGACCAAAGATTTTTCAAGATTATAAGCTTCGACATCCATCCCCCATTTGAAGATTCTATCATTCAGCTTATGAAACTCAGATTCGATCCTTATTTTTTCCTAAATATTATTCTTAAAATGCTCATGATTCCAAACCTTGAATTTTTCTTTCAAAAATTTTAATCTCTTATTCATTTGAAACATTCTAGATCATTGAGGGACCAGACATTGATTCCACTATTTCTTAACATTCTCAAATAAAGAAGGATCTCAAAGCCACATCATTTCAAACTTAAATAGGAATCTTTCTAGGGGGAAATCAAAATCAATATTCAATGATATAAGTCAATGATCTAACCCAATCTGTGGTAAAACCCAACAATCCAATTTTCTATTGTTTTGATTCCATAAGGAGGAAATCAAAAACCTATTCAATATCTCAAGAATATTTTTCATTCCAAGTCATCTATTGTTCTAGGTAAACCACCTTGAATTTGGTTTCACATCTTCCAGATCATTCTGAGCAATAAACAAACCAAAATCTTAAATAACTTCAACTTTTGAAAACAATCCTTGCTTATCCTTATGGCTCAAAATAACATTGAAATATCCCCTTAACACAATCTTCTCCATCTAAAAAATCTTTAAAAATAATGACATATCTGCATTGACATAGCTCCCTGAGGCCCATATATGTTAAACAAAAGGAACTATATATCTAACTTGAAACTTGAAATTCTACCCACTTGCCAATTTTGACCTGAATCCAACATTTCTACTTTAGAAGAAAAGGGGAACCAAAGGATGGCCAAACCACCAGATGCTTTAATTGCATCCATTAAAATTCCTAGCCAAAAGTGCCCAAATGATCTTAAAAATCCTTTCACTTCATCCCTATTAAGTTTAGTCTCTTGAAACAATAAAATATTTGGTTTCTCAATACTAATTAGATGCTTAATCAAGCATCTTTTATTAGGGGCATTCAAAACCCTAACATTTCAATAAATTACCTACATGATTCTAAAGGAAGGAATTCCAACCCCCACTTTTCAACATCCAAAAAGTCATCTAAAGTGCCTTGTTTTCCTACTAGGACTTCGCTTGTAATGAGATATTTTTTAGATTTCATGTCTCGATTATTTTTAGGACCCCAATTTGGATGCAAAATTTTACTTTGAGACTGAAAAATAGAGAGAATTTCCTTAGAATTCAAATCCCCAATCTTCTTCCACATCTTCCTAAAAAATTGACCCCTCTTCATCAGAGCCAATAACCTCATTAGCCATTTCCTCTTAAAGTCTCAGACTATCACTGGACTTTGAATTCATCTATTTTTCAGAACTAGTGATCTTATGGAGTGGGATTATTTTTCAATGAAATAATAGCTCTTAATCATCGAAGCTAGTGAAATTAATTTTTTTATCCCTAATTTAACCAACAAAATCTATGTTTCTCTAATCTTTTGAGATTGAGATTTCCAAGCTTCCTCTTCCTCCTTGCTTTGATCTACCTGATGCTCCAAGCCCTTTTGAACCCTCTTTCTCCTTTTTTGATCTTTCTTTGGTTTTCATTGAGGCCCCATCTTAACTGATTTGGTTTGAAGAGAGCTCCTACTTTTATTACAAAACTTATGAATATGGTCTAGTTGGTGACATTAGTAGCATCTAAAAAGGATATTTTCCACATCAATTCTCTAATTCCAAACCCAACCCTCTAACTTGATAATTACAAACTCTAGAATATCTTAATCCAAATCCAATGCAACCCTATCATGAGCATAGGTTGCTCTTGTACCTTTAAGCGAGGATTCATCTATTTCCAATACTTAACCCACCAAACCTCCCAAAGCAGCAAGATAATTTTTGCTCCAATATTTTAAAGTTAGACCATAGAATCTTATCCACACTAGATAACTACCCTTCCTAGCTTTCAATGGATCAAAAAGTAAGGCTCTAATTTTGAATCCAAAGACTAGGATTTAAATTTGAAAAGCTTATCTTTCTCTTCTTTGGTTTCAAAGATCATAACAAAAAAACCTTTGGGCAGAAAGCTCACCACCATCAATGAACCCCAATGCTCCTTAATCTAGAGTTCGATAGATCCCACCATTGGCCATTTCCCCGCATATTTGAAAATTAGGGCATAATCTATCAATTGTTTAACTTTATAAATAAAAGGGTCTGAAATCTATTCTAAAACCCTAGTTTCCCTAATCTTCACCCCATCCCCCAAATATTCCACATTATGATCCACAAGAATTTCTAGTGATTGATCTCCTCCAGACACCTTCTTAGCCTCTTTTAGATTCTCTAGCTCAACTTCTAATTCTTCATTATTAATAACCAAAGCTTTCAAATTACCTTTAATCTTTTGTGAATGATGATCCTAAAACCTTACAAGTTTACCTTTCCAGCTGGCACCTATTTTTCTCAAGTCTGCTTCTTCATCCCACCCTTCTCTATCTTCCTCTATAACTACCTCCAAAACTTTCCTATGATATTTCTTACCATGATTACCCCTAGTTTTACCTCCCATATTAGAATATTTGAGGCTCTTTAAGTGACCACTCCAAGCTACAACATTGTGATCATGTTTTTCACTCGTAGTCCTCCCTTTGTCTGTTCTTTCTCCTTCACGCCCTCCTTCTCCATTGTGCCCTCCTTCTCTTGATCCCTTACTCATGCCATAATTAATATATTTTATATTTTTATTACTTAAATGTTGCATATATGTAATATTAAAAACATGATGCTTTCTTATATATATGCCTGTGGTAATTAGTTTGGAATAAATAAAGTATTCAAGAAACATAAAATATGTTTATGGCACATTCTATATGTTTTATAAGATATTTTCAAATTTGATGGGTAATATTTTTGGCTAAAAAATATCATATATATATATATGATATTTGAGGGATCACAATACAAGAGACAGAAGGGGAATTTTTTAGGGCTTAAAACAGGGGACCAGACCAGACACATCAAGTGTTTGATCTTTTCTTAGAGGAACAATATGATATATCTATTGGACCAAGGAATAGAGCACAAGTAGATGATTTGGTTTCCCCCTCAAAAAATGATATATATGGTAGTGCAAGGGGAATAGGTTTTGCTCAAAAATGCCATATACATCAATAGTGGTGAAATACACAAGATGGAACCCACAACAAGGGTAATATGCCATGGAAAGTCACTCAAGTACATGAGGGAGGAAAGAGTTATAAGAAAATAAATTATAAATGCATCAAGATCAACCCATCCTCCTTACAATTTGAAATCACCCTGTTTCTTTTTAAATACAAAGTCATTCGCTATACCGAGCAGCCACTTGTGGGCCATTTTCATGCTAGAAGATTTAAGGAAGAGGACTTGTACAGATGGATTCAAAATACATGGTCAAACCTATTAGGTTACATACCCATTACCCATAGTAGAGAAAGGGGTTACATCACTTTATTTTTCAATTTTTTTGAGGACCGATTAAAGATCTCCTCTAGAGGTCCTTGGTTCTAGAGAAGGGCAACCCTCCTAACATATAGGTGGCATGCAGGTTTCAATCCACAACATGAACATATAAAATCATTGGCCCTTTGGGTTAAGATGCCTAGGTTACCACTCAAAATATGGGAGCCTCAGATATTGAAGACCATTGGTGACTATCTAGAGAAATATATAAGCACGGATCTAGATATGGCCAATCACAAGAACACAGTGGTTGCTCTAATATGTGTGGAAATGGATATCACCAATGGATTTCTAACAATCATTATGTTGAGGGGAGGAGAGATAAATTTTAACCAAATCTTGGATTACAAAAATGATCTCTTTAGATGTACTCTATATAGACTACATGGACACTTAAAATTCTCCCACCCACTCATTACACAGGGGTCTGAAAGAGTCAGACATAAGATAAGCATTAAGCCATGGAGGTTTTTGACACAAGCAGAGGCTAATGTGATGAAAATGGGATCAGGGATGAAGGGAAATCTGGGATAGCATCATGCAAAAAAGATCATAGACAAGATAGGTGAGGATATTTCCATTCAGAATGGGAGAGGTTTGGTGTCATTGATTGACTCCTATGCATCAAAAGAAAGACATGAACACACAAAAGGTCATTACTAGTGTGAAAACATGCCCTATGTAAATATATCAATGGATGTAACCTCCATTCATACTATACGATTTAAAAGGCCAAATGAGATGTCAATATTTAGGTTAGATCTAGAGGTAAAAGATCATTAGATATTGGGTAATGGTGGCTAGTTAGATATAAATAATGTAGGGGATTTGGTGGGCCATTTTGGTGATATGGACCTGGAAACTCGCACATGCCTAGTGGAGGGGTGATTGGAGGAAACAACATATAAGATAAATTCTTACGACATAAAAGAAATAGTGATACCAAAGAGTGATATCATTCTATAATTCATGGATGCTTGCCCTCTACAACATTACAGTCAAAATAATTTTTTCGTTCTTTAACTAATATTAATCAACCTCTACAAACTTATGCATCACTTTTTTCTGGGCAAGATTCTCCTAGGGCTACCAACATAAGGGAATTTGAAGGGACCACTATACAGGAACTTCCTAAAAACTAGTCCATCTATACACATTAGATGGGGGATTTGGAGGAAGAGGGGACACCTTCCAAGATGTGCACAAGTGGAATATACCTTTTCTCCCCAATAATGGAGAAGAGATATATGACTCATTCCCTCTTTAGATAATTTCTACTTAGATCTAAAAATATTCCTATGATAGGTGAACTAGAAACATCCAATGTTTACACACCTCAAGTTTTTATAGGTAGGCGCACAAACCTCTCGCATGCTCAGCAGGATGTAGAGAAGGAGGTTCTTTGTGGTATACAAGTCACTATCCCTTGGGCCCTTAGCAGATCATCCCCAAATCAAGTTATCCAATGATATATTTTATCCTACAACATCAAAGGTTTTGGGAAGGCCTCAAAATAACATTCCTTGAAAAGGCTCTTTCACAAGTATAAACCAAGTACGATGCTTTTATAGGAAACTATGTGTGCAAACAAAGATGCTATGAGATATCTTTAAAAATGTATGTTGGAATGGTCCTTTTTGACGAGTAGCTCATCTGGAAATTTTGGTGGATTGGCTTTGGGGTGGAATAACACATTGGAAATGGGATCTTTAGTGACAAATCCAAATTACATACATGGAACTTTCTTTTTGGATGGATTAAATGTAGAAATAGACATTTTAAACATCTATGCTCCTACACAAAATAGGAAGGGATTCTATGATGATTTAGAAAACACATACATTATTCATCTACCACATATTATTCTTGGAGGAGACTTGAACTTCACCACTTATCAGTCTAAATTATGGGGGGAAACTGCTCGAGTTGACCCTTTAGCAGACTTCTTTCTAAATTACTTAGAACATTATAACTTCATGGATGCCACTGCTGCTCATATTGAGCCTAATTGGTCAAACCATCGATCAGGGGTAGATGGCATATCGAAGAGATTGGACCACTTTCCAATCAAGGAAGAGTTCATATTTCATATAAGATCATTCAATGCTACCACCATAAAGTATTTTTCTTCTGATCATACCCTTATTATGCTGGAGATGGAATTGGGCAAAAGGATGCCACCAACTCCTTTTAAATTTAATCCCCATTTATTGTCTTATGAAGACTTCACTGACCTCATCAAGAGGACATGGCATCCCCTTTTAAGAGATCAAGGAGAACATGCCATGGTCAGTCTACAAAAAAATCTCAGATCGATGAAGTTTGCTACCATGCTATGGGCTAAAGAAAAATTCATGGATTGTGATAGAGTTTTAATAGAGATTGAAATAAAAATAAGGGACTGCCTTAGCACTTATCATTTGGATGGTTTCAAGGTGGAAACTAAAGTAGAACTAGATGATCTAGAAAGAAAAAAGGCTAGACTTTTGGCTTGGTAGGAAGTAAAGTGGCAGATGAAGAGTAGGGTAAATTGGTTGGAGGAAGGGGATGACAACACCAAGTTCTTTCATCATTAGGAAATGGCATACGGAGCTCAAAATACCTTTTGGTCTATCAAGGATATCTATGGGTTGGTTTGTGAGGACTTCCCATCTATTTTTTAGGTTTTGGTCACACATTATAAACACTTTTACTTGGATCCCCCTCGAAAAACTTTAGGGACATTATTGTGGTTGTATCTTTATTTAATGGGTGGGTTAATGAACAAAAAAATGGGGCACTCCTTCATCTTATAACCATGGAGGAACTTCACAATACCCTCCTCACTTTTCAAAAGGGGAAGGATCCTAATTCAAATGGTTAGAATGTGGAATTATACATTAGCTTTGGGACCTCATTACAAATTACCTTATTTAGGTTGTTGAAAAATATTGCATATCGAATAAAATTCATGCTCCTTTTTCTACCACTTTCATTGTCAATATCCCTAAAGATGACAATCTTACAACTTTTGAGCACTATCAACCCATATCTTTATGCAACTACATTTACAAGATTATTGCCAAGATCATTGTAGCTTGCCTTAACCCTATTTTGTCTAAGCACATCTCCCCAGATTAGTTTGGTTTCCTAGATAATAGAATCATTCATGACGCCATTAGTACTGCACAAGAGGCACTACACATGATCAAAACTAGTTATTGTTCTTTTGTCCTCAAGATTGGTCTTTCTAAGGCATTTGATAGGGTGAATTGGTTGTACCTCAGACTTATCCTCACCCAAGTTGGATTTATGCCCACTTTCATTAATTGGATCAAGGACTATTATCAATCTATGACTTATGTAGTGTTGATTAATGGTATTGCTTCTAATTTTTTCACCCCCTCATGGGGTTTATGGTAGGGTTGTCATCTATCACCTCTCCTCTTTGTTGTCATTATTAAGGCCCTGAGTTAGTGTTGTCAATAAAACTTGCACCCTTGTGAAGGTAGTTTTAGGCCTTCATAGTCTGCTAAAACATGGAAATAATCCTAGGTTATGGGTGACCTAATCAGTGGATTGAATCTCTAGATTATAAGGGCTAGCTCCCTTTGGTGTATGAATTAGGAACTTAAATATACGTTACAATTTTTTTGGAAAAAGGGAAAATAAAATTGAATGAAAATCCTATTTAATAATGGTGATACACTTGAATTTTGAGTTGATCCACTTAATCTGAGCTCCTAAAAAACACTAATCTAGATCAGAAAAACGTTGAACTTTCAACTCCAATTGACCATTATGCATAAGTATTTCATGAAAACGATTTATTTGGTGATTAAATATTGAGGAAAATGATGGAATAGGCATGATTAAAGGCACTAAATAGCCACTTATATCCACTATAACTTCAGCCAAGAGATGTTTAAACACAGAACATGACTTGCATAACCTAATCAGCTAGTAACTACGTAAGAATCAAGATTTGTCAAGGAAGAAAAATTCTATCACATGTGAAAATCACTAACATAAATATAATATACCATCATATGGAAATTGAAAATAGTCCTTATATTAATCTAAAAAAGGTTACAACTCAATCTTTGGTAGAATTTTTGGTCTTTCTAAAAAGGGGATCCAATTCAAGGCTGAAAAGCCAACTTATTTAGAAAAAGATACAATAGCCAAGAAGGTGGCACTAAAAATAGAAAAGGAGGTCAACTCTTACATTAACCAAGTCTAATTTCCATTATGCCAAGATAACAAATCCTTATAACAATATCTTCTTATCTTTTATCTTACATGAAAAACTCTTTGGCATTGAAAATGGATGGTGGGCTCAAGCTTGGACTAATCTACCTCATACATGAAATCTACACCAATCTTGGATGTCTTAACTCAAGCTTGAACTGATTTGAAGCTAATTTGGAACAAGATAAGTCATCCTATTGTGTGGAAACCATGAGTAGATGTGGCACTTGATAACCAATCAACTCTAGAAATTAAGAACTATCAACTCTACTTGCATGAAAAAGCTATGCCACATTTGAATTTAGAACCCCACTTAAACTGTTAGAAACATTTGAAAGGCTAGGGTTAATAAGATTTCATGCATGAAATTTTGTGTTGATCTCACCAATGTTAAACTCCTTATGTCTTTCATGTAAATAAGTCTCTATTTTAGAATTGAAGTAGTCATGTTTGAAACGGTTGCATGTCTTGGACGTGTCTAATCTTGTTTTGGGCCACTTTTCATGCTCTACAAATAGACTATAGAATGTGTTAATATATTTATTGGCTATTGAAATCCATTACATTTTTTGGTTTTTCATCTCTATCTATTTCCTGTGGAAAAGTTGTTTGGGCTCTTCCTTTTGCCTCTGGCTTTATTTATTTCTATGGACTTTTGTCTGATACTTTTCTTTCCAAAGGAAATCCTTCCTCAGGAATCTATCTTTATAATTTTCCCATGAAAAAAATGTAGATAAGAATTGTCTCTTCATCCTTCCCATTTCCTTCAGACAAAAAGTCTAAAAGAATTCTTCTCTTCATGCTTGGTCCCACAGAAATTGTTCATTTCCTTCAGATAAAAAATTTGAAGGAATTGTCTCGGGCCTTTGTCTTGAACCATTCCTTCAGACAAAAAGTTATAAGGAGTTCATTCCTTCCTAAATTTCCCTTTGGTATTTTCAAAATGTCCACTCACTTCATTTGTTTCCTTCGGACAAAAAGTCTAAAGAAATTGTTTCATTTTTCTTGATAACAACTTTCCTGAAGGGAAAGTGCACTTCGGCATTGTTGGAAGTGAACTTTCTTGAAAGGAAGAGCCCTTCGGGCTTTCTCAAAATGAACCCTCAGACTTTTTATTTTGAACTTTCTCGAAGGGCAGATACCCTTTGGTATTTTTTTAATTGATCCTTTTTTGAAGGGATTCCACCCTTCAAAATTTTTTGAATGGTCTTTTCCAAAGGTAAAGTAACCCTTTGGAAATATTTTAAAGGTCATTTTATCATGGATAATTTTTTCTAAGCCCTTTTCCTTTGTAAACTTCCTTTAGACAAAAAATCTGAAGGAATTATCTCTTGTGCAAACTACCCTTTCGGTATTTTCAAAATTGTCCTTCAGCTTTTCTCCAAGTGACCCTTCAGAAGTCTCAAAATGAACTTTCCTAAAGGGAAAGTGCCCTTTAGGATTCTCAATAATTTCCCTCAAAACTTCTACCAAGTGACATTTTTTGAAGGGCAAGTAACTCCTTAGATTTTTGGAATCAAACCTTCTTGAAGGGAAAGATCCCTTCAAGATTTTCAAAAGTGTCCCTCAGAACTTCAAAGTGTCCCTTTGATAAAATGAATTGGTCCTCTATATCTCTAAAAATGCCCTTTTCTAAAGGGAATGAACCCTTCAAAATTCTATAAATGGACATTTTGATCGAAAGAAAATCCCACAAAATTTTATCAATTGCCCTTCAAGATTTTGTGAAGAACCTTCTCGAAGGGAAAGAACCCTTTGGGAAACCTGTAAAGGACCCTTCTTCTTGTAAAGCCTGAATTTCTCTTTAGAATTTGTTCCTTTCAACTACTCTAGTAACCATATGTTCTTTCTTATAAAGAACAAGACAATTGAAAGAAAACCCCCTAAATCACCTAGACAACCTCAAGGCATGTTAACCATTGATTTTGAAGGACTTTTTTGGCAAGGATGGAAATTTGCCCTGTGGGGTCAAAATTATCAACAGTCAGCATATCACTCATGATAAGTTTGATAGAAATATTTTGGGTGTTAAGATTTATTATGGTACCATGCTTTAACATATCCTATTATGGATGACATTCTCATCTTTGGGAATGGTACTATCCATGAAGCAAAATGTTTGGATAGGATATTGAAGCTCTTCTCTTTAGTGATGGGGATGATCCTCAATCTTCAAAATTCATCTATATACTTATTCCACATCACCTCTGTGGATAAGATCTTGATCCAAAAACTCTTGCTTTTTTCCACTTCAATCATTGAATCCATAAAAAATTTGGGTTTTTTCTAAAAAAAATGACTATTGTATTAGTGATTGGTAGTGGCTAATTAAAAATTTGAAAAATGTGTTACTCTATGGTTTAATAGATGGATCCCTATGGTAGGGAGATTGGTTCTTATAAAGAGTGTGCTTGAGGATATACCAGTCTACTAGTTATCCCTGGCATACCTTCCTAAAGTGGTTCTCAATAATATAAAAATGATTTTCCTAAATTTTCTTTGAGCTAAAAATAAGGAAAGAAAATTGTTACCTTGATCAAATGGAGTATGATATCCAAGCCAAAATGTGAGGTTGGTTGGGGTTTAAAATATTTTCCAACTTTCTCCAAGGCTTTGGCTGTAAAAAGGGATTAGAATATTATCAGCAAACATGGACTATGGCAATAGGTACTTTACCAAAAATACATAAAGCCTCTATCCATGCTGGAATGGATTTGGATGTAGCCAAAGAAACACACTAGGGGATCCCTTTTCTGCAGGACTATTATTCAGAGTATAGTACCATTGAGTTATCCCTAGCATGGGATCCATGGGATGGCACTAAGGTCAAGATAGGATGAGATGCAATTATTGGTGTTCCAAGTAAGTATAGGTTTCTAAATGATATGAAGGAATCCCTTCATCACAAGAATATACATTTTCTTGTAGATGCTTTTGATAGAATATTTGATAAGTTGATGGCCCTCAGGTTGGAAGACTATTGTAGCACTGGGACTTACTAGTCATGAAGCATATAATTGGGAAAGATACAAACATTTTTTGGTCTCCAACTCCATTTCCCTCTCTGAAGAGGAAGACACTTTTTTCTATTATTTTAATACTAATGGTGGAAACTATCAAGTTAATTTGGGTTATAAAGCTCTTTGGACTCATCAAAGAGTTTAAGAGGCTCCTTGGTGGTGGAAAGGTATTTGGAGAATCTATGCTCCACCAAAAACAAAACTTCATTTATGGCTTTCTCTCCACAATAAAATTTTGACATGGGATAATTTTCAATGAATGGCATGGGTCGAATATTTGATCCTTGTGCTATCAGGATGCAAAATGTGTCTCACATCTTTTTCTTCATTGCCATTTCTCTATGTTAGTTTGGGATATTGCCTCAACTCAATGATCTGGGCTAAGTTGGAAGGGAAATATTAGAACCTCACAGTACAATTGATTACTTTTGTATAAAAACGAAATTAAACCAAAAGTAATAAGTAACTAGAAACCAGAAACAACAAAGAATAGGAGAAACAATACAATCTTGTATTATACTCTTCCACAAGGAAATACAATGAAGAAATCTCTTTTCTTCCTCACACCTCTCAGATGTACAGTAACTCTCCCTCAAGAGTTCTCTCTCTCTCTCACAATTACAATCAACTCAATAACCGAGTTGTTATTCCCTCTTCTCTCTTTCTCTTAATTACAATACTGCCCCATGGGTCTCTTAAATAGGATCCAAGGTAAACAATAATTAGAAAAATAGACTCAAGACTAAAAGTAATCTTTACATGCAAACCAACCGCTCTCCTAAAATTAGAACAAATCTAATTCTGGAAACACATGCAAATGCACAGTTGTCGATGTCGATCTATAGATGACCGATGTCGGCTGACCCCTGACCGATGTTGATCAGTTCTATGTTTATGCCTGACCGATGTCAGCGATACTGTCGATGCTGATCGACTATGTAACCGATGTCGATTACTGTGTAAACTCAGCAACCTCAATCTAGCTCATCAGTGAAGCTTTTATCTCCACAACTCAACAATCTCCCACTTGGAGATAAACAGCTGCCCCTAAACCTGTACAGCAACATCCTCTAGCTTGTTTCTCCATCTTCAAGTTTAATCTTGAAGACCAACAAAATTTGAATGAAGATTCAACTTCTACTTTGTTACTGGCTTTGTTAACATATCTACAAGGTTCTTATTCGTATGGATCTTTTCCAGCTTTAACTGACCATCCTTCAATACCTGTCTAATGAAGTGGTACCTAAGCTATATATGTTTGGTTCTTGAATGAAAGGCTGAATTCTTTGCCAAATGAATTGCACTTTAACTATCACTATACAATCTGTAACTCTCTTGCTCCTTTCTCAACTCTTCCATGAATCGAGTCATCCATATCATTTCCTTGCTAGCCTCTGTGGCTGCAATGTATTCTGCCTCTATAGTAGACAAGGCAACAACCTTCTACAACTTTGAAATCTAGCTAACTGTCATTCCACCAACAGTGAACACATATCCTGTGGTGCTTCTCCTTCCATCCAAGTCACCTGCCATATCCAAATCTATATACCCATGTAGAGAAGTGTTTGACCCTCCATAGCATAAATGGCTATTGCTGGTCCCTCTCAGACATCTAAGAATCCACTGAACTGCTTTCCAGTGTTCCTTTCCTGGATTGGCCATAAACTTACTAACAACTCCCACTGCTTGGGCAATATCAGGTCTAGTACATACCATTGCATACATCAAGCTCCCAATTGCTAAATCATATAGAACTATATTCAAGTACTCAACCTCATCATGTGATTTAGGACACTATTCTTTGCTCAACTTGAACTGTCCAGCCATAGGTGTGCTTACCGATTTTGCATCCTGCATATTGAACCTCTACAACACCTTATTCACAATCCTCTTGAGACAAAATCAAACTATGATTTTTCCTGTCTCTCTTAATACTCATGCCAAGGATTTTCTTTGCTACTCCTAAATCCTTCATTGCAAATGTGTGAGCTAATTTTACCTTAAGCTCAGTAATTTTTTGCATGTGTGAACCTGCAACAAGCATATCATCTACATACAGTAACAGGACAATATAATTACCATTATCCAATCTATTAAAATAAACACAATGGTCAGATTGACATTTACTAAAGCCATGCTCTGTCATAAACCTGTCAAACCTCAAATACCATTGTCTTGGAGCTTGCTTAAGACCATATAAGCTTTTCTTCAACCTGCACACAAGTTTCTCCTTACCTTTGACCTCAAAACCTTCTAGCTGATCCATATATATCTCTTCATCTAAATCTCCATGAAGAAATGTTGTCTTAACATCAAGCTGCTCAAGGTGCAAATCCTCAATAACAACTAAAGACAATACAGTCCGAATAGAAGTCATCTTTACTACAAGAAAAAAAAATTCACCAAAATCAATACCTGGTTTTTGTGTAAATCCTTTTACTACCAACCTGGCCTTATGTCTCATTTGTCCATTCTCTCCTTCCTTTAACCTATAAACCCATCTATTTTTCAGTGTTTTTTTTCAGCTGGCAACTCAACCAAATCCCACGTATGGTTCTCATCTAAGGAATCAATTTCCTCATTCATGCCATGCTCCCACTGTTTATTGGATTCTACCTGCATTTCTTCATCAAAACTTTTTGGTTCTCCACCATCAGTGAGCAACACATAGTATAAAGAAGGGGAATAATGAATTGGAGGTTTACTTACCCTTTCAGACCTCCTTTTGGGTGTTTGAGACAAATTTATAGCTTACTGTTCACCCAAGTTTCTTTCTGACAGTGACCAATCTCGATCATCTCTGGCCGATGCCGGTCTACACCTGATCGACGTCAGTTCATCCTGGTCGCTGACATTGGTTTCTTGACTGACGTCAGTCTCTACCTAATCGACGTCAGTTCCTACCTGATCGACGTCAGTTTCTGTGTTTTCTTGTGAGTGATGATTTTTATCTGCAAGCTCATTTTGGATCATAACCTTGTCCAAATCAAGATTGCCCTACTCAGAATTATTTAGCCTCTTGAGCTGATCACTGTACATCACCTTCTCATTGAAAACTACATCATAGCTTCTAATAATTTTGTTAGTTTCTAAATTCCACAACTGGAATCCGAAATCTCCAAAGCCATAACCAATGAAAGTGCACCGCATAGATTTAGCATCCAGCTTCTTTCTATTTTCTTTATCAATGTGCACAAAAGCTTTAGAACCAAAAACTCTAAAAAATGAAAGATCTACCTTTTTACCTGTCCAAGCCTCTTCTGGAATTCCACCATCCAGTGCAGTAGAAGGTCCTCTGTTAATCAGGTAAATCATAGTATCCACAGCGTCTGCCCAAAATTGTAAGGGCAAACCAGCATGCAACCTCATACTCCGTGCACGCTCCATTATTGTTCTATGCATCCTTTCAACAACTCCATTTTGTTGAGGTGTCCTTGGAACCATCCTTTCCCTGTGTATTCCACTCATAAAATAGTAATTGTTGAACTTATTGCTACAGTACTCACCACCATTATCAAATCTAAGGCACTTCAATCTCAAACCTATTTCATTCTCAACCAAAGCTTTCTATTTCTTAAATGTGTCAAAAACATCAGATTTTCTCCTTATGCAATAAACCCATACCTTTCTTGTAGCATCATCAATGAAAGAAACATAATACTGTGATCCTCCAATAGAAGCTACTTGAGCTGGTCCCCACACGTCTGTGTGAACAAACTCCAACTTGTGCTTCTTCTTTGTTGACCCAGTTTTGAGAAACCTCACTTTCTTCTATTTCTCAAAAATACAATGCTCACAAAAATCTAGATCTATGCTTTTCAAATCTGAAAGCTTACCTTTTGACTTAAGAACATCCATTCCCTTCTCACTCATGTGACCAATCCTGTAGTGCCACAACTTTGTATCAACATCTGAAGTAGATAAAATAGAAGGAGAATAATCAGTAATACAAGTAGATAGATAAAGTGTACCTACTCTCTTACCTCTAATGAATATAAGTGCACCCTTGGAAACTTTTCAAGATTCAGCTGTGAAAGTTACTGTGCAACTCTCATCACCCAACTTTCTCACAAAAATCAAATTCCTTTTCAGGATAGGTACATGCATGACATCCTTCAGCACCCATGTGTTGCCATTCTGCAATTTCAGCTGCACTTTTCCTTTGCCAACAATTTGACAAGGGTCATCATCCCCTAAATAAACTTTTCCAAAGTCTCCATGGACATAATCATTGAAAAAATCTCTATTTGGGGTTAAATGGAAAGAGGCACCAAAATCTAAAACCCAAGATTCTATTTTATTATTCAAAGAAAATATAAGAGCATCTTGTGCAACAATACCTGCAACTTTTGCTTCTTTATCACCTTCATGCTGATTTTGTTTTTTATCCTTCAACCAACAATCTTTCTTTGCATGCCCTTTCTTTCCACAATTCCAACAAGTTATTCTTCCATTTCTAGATTTGGATCTTCTTCCCATCTTTGACCTTGATTTCCCTTGCTTGCCCTTCTCTCTTTGCCTTCCCCTGCTTTCAATACTTAAAGCATTACCTAATGTTTCCCCTGTGCTTTTCCTGCGAATTTCTTCATTCAAGATTACACTAACAACATCATCAACTTTCAAGATATTTGAAGCAGATGTAGTATTACTAACTGCCATTACCAAGCTATCCCAGCTTTCAGATAAAGAGCATAAGAATAAGCGAGCCTTAATTTCATCATCAAAAACTATTTTGACTGAATTTAACTGATTTACAATTCCATGGAAATCATTAAGATGACTAGATACAGATCCACCTTCCTGCATTTGCAAATTAAATAATTGCTTCATAAGATATACCTTATTCAAAGCTGAGGTTTTTTCATATAAATTTGCCAAATTATCTATTAGCTCTACCGTTGTCTTTACCTGTGATAAGTTAGAAAACACAGAAGTTGCCAGGCTTAGCCTTATAGCTCCAAGAGCCTTTCTATCAAGAACATTCCATTCTTCATTTTCTATATATGTGGGCTTGCTTGAAACCCCACCCAACGGTAAGTACAGATCTTTCTAATATAGATAATCTTCTATCTGCATCCTCCATAATTGATAATTCTTACCATTAAATTTCTCCATTCTTAGTTTACTTTCTTCTACCATTACTTTGCTCCCACTCAATCAGAAACCCTTGAGAGTGAACTTGTAATCAACAAACACTAACCTTGCTCTAATACCACTTGTTAGAACCTCACAGTATAATTGATTACTTTTGTATAAGCAACTAAACACGGAATTAAACCAAAAGTAATAAGTAACTAGAAACCAGAAACAGCAAAGAATAGGAGAAACAATACAATCTTGTATTATACTCTTCCAGAAGGAAATACAATGAAGAAATCTCTTTTCTTCCTCACACCTCTCAGATGTACAGTAATTCTCCCTCAAGAGTTCTCTCTCTCTCTCACAATTACAATCAACTCAATAACGGAGTTGTTATTCCCTCTTCCCTCTTTCTCTTAATTACAATACTGTCCCATGGGTCTCTTAAATAGGATCTAAGGTAAACAATAATTAGAAAAATAGACTCAAGACTAAAATTAGTCTTTACATGCAAACCAATCGTTCTCCTAAAATTAGAACAAATCTAATTCTAGAAATGCATGCAAATGCACAGTTGTCGGTGTCGATCTACAGATAACCGATGTCGGTCGACCCCTGACCGATGTCGGTTAGTTCTGTGTCTATGCCTGACCGATGTCGATGATAGTGTCGATGCCGATCGACTGTGTAACCGATGTCGGTTAATGTGTAAACTCAACAACCTCAATCTAGCTCATCAGTGAAGCTTTTAGCTCCACAACTCAACAGGAAAATCCTTGACTGAAGCATGGAATGATTGGTCCAAAAATAAAGGCATATTTTGTAAAAATATTAGGCTTTCATTGCAAATTTGTTGGAGCATATGGCTTACTATGAATGAAGCTATTTTTTCAAATAAAGAGCCAAACATTTATACCAAACTTTACAAATTTAAATATTCTACGATTCCTCCTATCCAAAGGACTCTTAATACCCCATGCAATGTAAAAAATCTATATGTGGATTTATTGAAGCCACATTGCTTCTATGTTGGTGCTTCATTGGGAAACCTAGGGCACAGTGGGGCAGGTGGGGTTTTATACTTCAGGAATTATGAAATCTCCTTCAAGTAGGGTATTGGTCTAAACACCAACAACTTCACTGGGCTTCAAGCAATCATCACTGCCCTCTTCATTGATCTCAAATGGGGTCTTTCCTCCTTGGATATACATTTAGACTCAAAACTAGTAGGAGGGTGGATGGATGGGTATGTGCAATGTAAGCATCTTACCCTCAGACATCTGTTACACAAAGCCAAGACTCTTGATGTACTCTTTCATACTTTCTCCATCACACATGTCTACAGGGAACACAATACCACAACTGACAAACTGGTGAAGGAAGCTTGCCACTATGAGGAAGGTAAGATTTTTATAATGATCAAGGAGGGAGATGAGTTGTTAGCAATGAGATATTTCTCCCTCACTTAACTAGGTTTTTGGCTTGATATTTCCAGATGCATATACCTCTGCATATATGTTTTCCTAACTACTTGGTCAAATTGTCTATTTAGCTATTTTATTTCATGATGTATATACAATGCATCCTATTTTTCATTGAGAGTAGTGACAGGATCTTGCTCCACCAAAAGAGCACAATATGATTACCAAACCAAGCAACTTAATATGCGGAAATTAACCAGATTCACCAAGTAACTAAAATTCAGAATAACACATGATATGAGAGACAATACACAAATTGTATTAACACTTTATACAGAAAAGAATACAATAAAGAAGATGCCACTTCTTCTCCACCACCTTACAGAGGTTTCCCACACCTCAAGTGAACAGTAATTCTCCTCCCCAAAGCTCTCCCTCTCAGGTCCCAACACCCAACTCAAAATACAGAGTTGGTGTTCACCTCCTGTGCTCCACGCACACCACAAGTGCTCCACACACTCAAACAAGTACTCCACGTACTTCAAGTAGATCTCCCATGAACCTGCAACAACCTGCAATTCAACAGACCATACTTATGGAAGGAACTCCCTTGCCTTCCTCTCTGCTCTATCCGAGTACACACCTGTACTCCAAGTAGATCCTACCTGATACTGCTCCCTGTTGTGTTGCTGTCTATATGATCCTGCACACCTGCAAATCAAACACGGTTCTGCTCCCCTGTGAACCTTGACCTTGTACACACATACACCTGCAGATCAACGATCTTACTTACCATGTAGATCTCCTATATAGGCCATGCAACTGTGACCAAGATCCTACACACCTGAAGAACCCTTGTCCTTGCCTCACCAAGTCCTTATGATTCTCCAACCAGTACCAAGCTTGGCACTGATAGGGAACTAGGAGGAACACCCTTACTCACTTCACACACAGAAGGAGCAAACTTTGCTCAACTCAAACTAGAACACTTTTCCAATACAACCATGAGTCTATTATATAGATCTCATCCAAACAATAATTAGACATCTAATTACAATAATTAGATCCGTAGCTCTCAGTCTAAAAATAGCTCTAATCATGCAAACACTTGGTTCGTTAGCTAACTGCCCGTAATTAGCTCGCAGTCAAACCACACAGGCGACCGACATCGGTCCCTGTCTGCCTGGAGGTGACCGATGCCGGCCGATCCCTGACCGACTCGGTTTCTTCTCTTCACTATCCTATCGACGTCAGCTGATCAGACCGACGCCGGTTGCTCTGACGCTCAGCAACCTTCAACAACCCCTCCAATGGCCTTCTCCATGTCTGCATCAGTGAAGCTTTTAGCTCCACAACCTAACAATCTCCCACTTGGAGATAAACAGCTACACTGTACCTGTACTTGTACTATGTCTAATCTGTTTCCTGGTTTGTATCCCTCTTCAAGCTCAACCCTGAAGACAACCCACCACACAACCTATGATGTACCTCCTGTCATCCGAGTACCTACCACATCTGAACCTACAAATCCATGTAGTGAAGTCCTGACCCTTCATGTATACCTGTTGCTGGTCCCTCTCAAATACCTGAGAACTCACTTCCCCGAATTGGCTCCTAACTCTCTGACAGCTCCCACTGCATGGGAATACTCAGGTCTATACTAGACCTCATGTGATTTCAGACACTGTACCTATCCAGCCCTTAGTGTGCTCCGGCTCTGCACCCTGAACCTCGCCAACACATGATTCACATCAGCTCCCACTCGAGACAAAATCAACCTGTGATCTCCATGTCTCCCATGTCAAAAAATTTTGCTGCTCCAAACTCCTCCTGACATGCCACTGAACTAATCTTACCCTTAGCTCAGCAAAACCCTGTATGTACAATCTTGCTAGCAAAACATACCATCCACATACAGCAACAGAATGATGTCATGACTCATCATCCTCTTGGTAAGGCAAACCACAGTAGTTACCTGACATTGACTGAAGCCATGCTTCATCCTCCACCTGTCAAAACCTGTACCACTGTCCTGCAGCTCCACAAGACCATATACCTGGTCTTTCGTCTCACGTATCCGTTCTCTCTATTCTTCTACTAAGGAATCCATTTGTCTCTGTGCTTTCATACCAGCTGGCAACCCTACCAAAAACACCTGTTTGGTTCTCTTCCAAGGAATCACATCCTCATCCATGCCAAGCTCACACCTGTTTTCTGGATCCTTCCTGCTCTATAATCAGCAACATGTATAAAGAAGAGGAACAACAAATTTGAGGGCCTACTTACGTCTTCAGTCCTCCGTATGGGTGTTTGAGACTCCTTGACAGCATGCTGTCCACCCAAAATCCGTTACAGTGACCGACCTTGGTCACCCCACAGTCTGCATCCGACCGACGTCAGTTCCCATGCGTCTGTCCCTGACTACTGACCCTGCGGTGTCCCTGCTGCCGACGTCGGTCCTCTGACCGACATCGGTCTTACATACTGCCGACGTCGGTCCCATGATCGACGTCGGTCTTACCCTGCCCGACATCGCCGGCTTCGGTCTGCACATGACCGACATCGGCACTTGTCTGTTCGATGCCGGTTCCTCTTGATCGACATCGGTACCTGTGTTTGCCTGAGTGATGACTTTTTACCTGCGAGCTTCTTTGAATCAAAACCCATGTCCAAACTGCCCTGCTCAGAAGTATCCAGCACCATCCACTGGGTTCTGTCTGCCATCTCCTCCATAAACACCAAGGCTTTCCAGTTCTTAAGCCTGTCAAATATATCTGTCTTCCGCTTAAGAACATGCATCTCCTTCCTGCTCATGTGACCAAGCCTACGAAGCCACGTCTCCGCAACAAAAGAAGAATCAGTAATATAAACAAGTAGATAAAGGGTACCTATTTTCTTACCACCAGCTAATTCAAGTGCATCCACTGTGAGAGTTCTTGTGCATCTCTCATCACCCAATCTTTCTGAAGACATTAGCCATATCTCCAAACCTGGGCCCTGCATGACCTTCATCAACACCTGTGTGTTGGCCGCCTGCAATTTTAGCTTCACTTCCCCTTTGCCAATTCTTTGGCAAGGCTCACCAGCTCCTCTACCTAGGGCTGCATGGAAAGAGGCAACCGAATCTTTTATCCAAGATTCAACTTTATCCAAGAAACCTCCTAGAGCATCCTGTGCAACAACACCTGCTACATCTGCTTCTTCAGTCTCTTCATGCTGATCTGCTACCAACCAACAATAATCTTTTACCTGCTCTTTCTTTCCATAGGACCATGAGTGACCATCTGTGCTTTTCAACTCCTCCATTCTTAGCTTACTTTCATCTGCCATTGCTCTACTCCCACTCAGTCAGAAACCCCTGAGAGTGACCTGTAATCAAAACACACTACCCAGATCTAAACCAATCTGTTAGTATCCCAACCAAAAGCTCTGATACCACTAGTCAGTGGTATCAAGCTATGAGCCAACAACCTTGCTCTGATACCACTTGACAGGATCTTGCTCCACCAAAAGAGCACAATATGATTACCAAACCAAGCAACTTAATATGCAGAAATTAACCAGATTCACCAAGTAACTAAAATTCAGAATAACACATGATATGAGAGACAATACACAAATTGTATTAACACTTTATACAGAAAAGAATACAATAAAGAAGATGCCACTTCTTCTCCACCACCTTACAGAGGTTTCCCACACCTCAAGTGAACAGTAATTCTCCTCCCCAAAGCTCTCCCTCTCAGGTCCCAACACCCAACTCAAAATACAGAGTTGGTGTTCACCTCCTGTGCTCCACGCACACCACAAGTGCTCCACACACTCAAACAAGTACTCCATGTACTTCAAGTAGATCTCCCATGAACCTGCAACAACCTGCAATTCAACAGACCATACTTATGGAAGGAACTCCCTTGCCTTCCTCTCTGCTCTATCCGAGTACACACCTGTACTCCAAGTAGATCCTACCTGATACTGCTCCCTATTGTGTTGCTGTCTATATGATCCTGCACACCTGCAAATCAAACACGGTTCTGCTTCCCTGTGAACCTTGACCTTGTACACACATACACCTGCAGATCAACGATCTTACTTACCATGTAGATCTCCTATATAGGCCATGCAACTGTGACCAAGATCCTACACACCTGAAGAACCCTTGTCCTTGCCTCACCAAGTCCTTATGATTCTCCAACCAGTACCAAGCTTGGCACTGATAGGGAACTAGGAGGAACACCCTTACTCACTTCACACACAGAAGGAGCAAACTTTGCTCAACTCAAACTAGAACACTTTTCCAATACAACCATGAGTCTATTATATAGATCTCATCCAAACAATAATTAAACATCTAATTACAATAATTAGATCCGTAGCTCTCAGTCTAAAAATAGCTCTAATCATGCAAACACTTGGTTCGTTAGCTAACTGCCCGTAATTAGCTCGCAGTCGAACCACACAGGCGACCGACGTCGATCCCTGTCTGCCTGGAGGTGACCGACGCCGGCCGATCCCTGACCGACGTCGGTTTCTTCTCTTCACTATCCTGTCGACGTCAGCTGATCAGACCGACGCCGGTTGCTCTGACGCTCAGCAACCTTCAGCAACCCCTCCAATGGCCTTCTCCATGTCTGCATCAGTGAAGCTTTTAGCTCCACAACCTAACAAGTAGGTCGAGGCTTTTTACCTCCATTCAAAACATTGACTTTGTCTTGATTCGATGCAATGTAGGTATGGCTTGGTAATGGGTCCCCTGGACTCTATTTTTTTGTTTAGCTCTTCAGTATGGAAGGCTATCCTGGTTGTATCTTTTAAAATATGAATAATGAATACCGACTTTTTCTTTTTGAAAAAATTATATATATATATATATATATATATATATATATAATGTTCAAAGGATATGTTGAAAAGGGATTAAGAATTCTTTGATTTCTTGTTTTAGTCTCTTATACATATCAGGTTTTGAGTACATTTCATTTGATAATAGTTATGTATATCACTTGTGTGGTTAAGTGAAAGGAACTAATGAGATTGTTGATTTTTGACTACTTATACCTTGCATTATTATTGGATTGAGTATATGTTGCAATCTATATTTATTTTGTTTGAATATATATGTAAAAATTCTAGACTTGGTTCATAGATGACAGGTGTTAGATATATGAGGGTGCTAATATAAAATTCATATACCTAACCCCTGATATCTCCTGATAGTTATGATTCAATAGTAGAGAATTTTGTGTGAGTGGAATTGAGTTGAATCCTTAGATCTGATTTATATAATGAATTTTTTAGCCAAAATAATATTATAGTCAAAATATTATTATTGCACTATACTTTCTAATTTAAATATTTATGTTGATGTCATATTAGATATATTATTGGTTTACATGGTCTATATGATTATCGCATGTATTAGTGATTGTTCACACATGAGTTTTGATTGATTTCTTGATATCCACACTATTTTCATTTATCCCTTTGTGAAGGGTAGGGACACTCCCAGTGGGGAGGAATGTGGGAGATCATTGGACTATGGTTGGAGGTAAAACACTCAGATGATACTCTCCCTCTATTCAGCTATTTCAACTAATCAAGATCATACTCATGGCTACATTCATGAATCATTAAGTAGGTTAAGAGGCTCCTTTGTACTATTATATATATTATATTGTATATTTATCTTTGTACTAAAATGTAACATGTTGTACATTACTATTTGATAGATAATCAGCATAATCGTTGTTATGAGACTTGTAATTAATTATAACTATTGGGACATCAATGGTTATATCCTTATTTATAGTTGAAATGTAGATTATATCAGTGTTATGTTGTACTTGATTCATTCCACTATTCATGTTGTGAGAAATATTCATCTTGAAATATGTAATAAATTATTTGGATACTAAATGGATCATTTAGTTAACCAGTGGGCTGATATATTTCTACATTTATTACTTTCAATTCATTTAGTAGGCAAATAAAAAATTTATAGATATTTTTTATATAAATATGCCATTGGTATTTATTTTTAATTTGTATATCCTTTATGTAACCCAGTGGGGTTATAACAAGTAGAGTATATATAGGAGGTAGTGGTTAGTATTTGATCATCATATTGTGAATTTTATTCTTATTGCATTATTATGTAGGTTGCCCCCTTTAAGTGGATTAGTTATATTTATCAAGTATTATTCTCTTTTATCAATTATTATTGTGTATCTACATATTTTATATTTATTTCTATAATAAAATATTTTATTATCATAAAATCTAAGTAATTTTGCATTTATTTGTAGTATGGGCACATCCTCCAAGTGCCATCCTTCTTATTCACCATGACCACCAGGTAGAAATTATCAAACACAACCAAAAAAATATTCATCCCTGGTGATCATGGTGCGTAATAAGGATGACACTTGGAGGATATGCCCAGACTATAGATAATTTAACAAATACACCATCAAAGATAAATTTCCTATTTTAGTAATTGATGATTTATTAGATGGATTACATAGCACTGTTTCTTTTATCAAATTATATCTTCAATATAGGTATCATCATATTCAAATCCGTAAAGAGGACATAACTAAAAAACTTTTTAAACTCTTAAAACCCATTAAGATTTTATGGTCATGCCTTTTGGTATCACAAATGTAACATCTATATTTCAGAGTTTGATGAATATTGTTTTTAGGTCATTTTTGAAAAAAATTGTGTTGGTATTTTTGGATGACATTCTCATTTAAAACAAAAATTGGAAAGACCATTTGAAGCATGTAAAATACATAATTTTGATTATATAAAACCATCAACTTTATGCCAAACCTTCCAAATGTGTTTTTGGCATCAGAGAGGTGAAGTAATTGAGTCATATTATTTCACATGAAGGTGTGAAAGTTGATCCTAAAATATCTAAGCGATGATGGAGTGGCAAGTGCCTAGAACCCTTAAAAACCATCAATGATTTATGGGGATAGTATGTTACAATCATAGGTTTGTCAAAAATTATGTCTATGTGAACCATTTCATTTATAGATACCCCTATTTTTTATAAAACTTCTATTGTTGAATGTAATGCATCAAGATACAACTTGGGTGTTGAAGTCATGTAATAATATAGACCACTTGCATTTGAGAGTTGTTAACTAAAGGGAAAAAATAGGCTCAATCCAATTTATGAGAATGAGATGATGGTTATTTTCATGTAATCAAGCAATGAATATCTTATCTAATGGATCAGAACACTTTTAGCTAAAGACTAATCATGATAGCTTAAAATATTTTTTAAAACAATGATTGTCATCAAATGAACAAAAAAAATGGGTGACTAAAATGTTAGGATATGATTTTTAAATAGTATATAATAAAGGAAAATAGGATGTGGTGGTAGATGCACTATCCAAATGAGATGAATCAGTTGAGACATTATTATGCGCAATGACCATTTGGTAGGGAGATTGTCTAGAGGAACCTAGATCAGAATGGGAGAATGATAGGGATACCCAAGATTTGATTCAAAATCTTCAGTTTGTTTTCGGGTAGTATGAACAATTTTCATGGAATGGGAACGCATTATGGTATAAAAATCAATTATACCTTTGTAAGCATTCTCTTAAACATAAAATTATTCAAGAACTTTATGCATCTCCAATAAGTCACTCAATATTTTTATAAACATTTAATAGAATCAATCAAGATTTATTTTATAAAGGATTTAAGGGGATGTCCATAAATATGTGGTTGAATTCATGGTATGTCAACATAATAAAGGTGAAACCATTAGGACCCCAAGTCTTTTGCAGCCTTTATCCAAACCTAGCCAAAGGTGGGAGGAGGTTTCCATGGATTTCTTTACTGGGTTACCACGGTTTAAAGGTACAAATTTTATTATGGTAAATTTGGATCAACTCACTAAGTATGCTCATATTGTTCCTTATCACAACAATTTATTTTTAGTATAGTAACTTCCACTTTTATCAATATAATTCAAAAATTGCATGGTACTCCAAAGATCATTGTAAGTGATCAAGATCTAATCTTTATTAGTAATTTTTGGACTAAATTATTTACATGTTTAGCACCCAATTGACTCATAGCTAATCCTGTCATCCTCAATATAATGTAAGAATAGAGGTAGTCAAAAAATGTATAGAAAAGTATCTTCATTATTTTGTTTTCGACAAGCAAGGCAAATGGGTTCATTGGCTACCACTCATCGAATGGTGGTATAACACGTATTTTCACACTTATTCCAATATATATCCCTTTATGGAATTCTATGGGTGTCACCCCCATCCATCAATTTAGCCTTGAAGGTAAATCCCAAGGTTTGAGATGTTGAGTAACATATTCATCATCAATAGGAGATACTAACTAGTTTGTGAGAAAATTTAGTAATGGCACATAATAGAATGAAACAACAAGTGGATCAATACCATAGTGGGTGACATTTTGACATATGTGATTGGGTATTTGTGTATTTATATCCATATAATTGGATTTATCTAAATCAACTAAAAAATGACAAGTTATCCCTTAAGTATTATGGTCCTTATCATATCTTGTAAAAAATTGGTAGTATGACCTGCAAGTTAGAATTTCTCTTATCCACTCACATACATATAGTATTAGATGTATCTTAACTAAATAAGGTAATTTTACATATATTTTCTACTTAGACTAAGTTACCTTAATTTTATGAATAAGGTTGAGTGATTCGGGCAACAATTCAGGCGATAATTCAGGTGACGGGTCTACCCCAATTGATGACGGAACTTCTAGGAGCCATAACTTTTGCACCGTAGCTCCAATTGACTCATAATTTGAACCATTGGAAAGCTAAGAGTAAAGAGAATAAAATGATATGGAATGGATCTTTGATTAATGGATTTTGACTCCAAAAAACCCAATGGAAGTGCCCTAAATTTTAATTTTAGTAGTGCAGTCTAAAAATAGTAAGTTTCTAAAAATAGTAATTCCTCAAATTTTGTATTGTTGTGAATTGTGGAAGTTGAACCACTTAATCTCCATTGATATTGGTGACCTTCCACATCCTCCTCACACCTTAAAAACATGTATAAATGAATATATAACTCAAAATGGAAATCAGACATCTCTTCTGAGAGATAGGCATATGTTTGGGTCTGCAAATTTGATCAATAAAATATCTCTTCTAAGAGATAACATTATTTGAATTATGTTGTTCTTATTTCTTGAATTATCTTTCAACTAAAGCTTTTGAGTTTTAGATTAGTGGTATCAGAGTGGGTTGTCTTTAGAGTGTATGATCCCAAGGATGAGGTTAGATTATAGGAAGCTTGGATGGAAAATAGAAGCAATAGACTCTCCACCTATTTGCTCTAAATGACTTCAAATGGTGGACAACACCGAGACATCCGATCCTTTCAAGGAAATGGTGAATGAAGCCCTCTAATATCAGCAAGCATAGATGCTACAAAAAATTTCTCAAATTCTCCAACAAATCTCGATGGGAAATTCTAGCTCCTCATCTGCACCCCCACATCCTTTTAGTGCCCCAACACCCTTCAAGGTTCAAGTGAATTTTTATATCCCTACATTTGAACGCAAAATCAATGCTGATGCAATAGAAAATTGGTTGGGTCAATTGTCATCTTATTTTTCTATAAATAAATTCACCGATAAAGATAAGATCACCTTTACTCTTTTGAAAGCATCATTGCCTATTAAAAATTGATAGAAAGTGTACAAAAAGAGATTCAGTGCAGATGATATTGGCCTTAAGGTGGAACCTACCTAGGATGATTTCATAGAAGCTGTAAAAGAAGAATACTACCCCATTGGAGCATATGACAATTTGTATATAAAGTGGCAATAACTTCGCCAAGGTAAGGAACAATCTTTTCAAGATTACACTGACAGTTTTCATTCTCTATCTGCGAGATTGGGCATCTAATAAAGTGAGAAACACAAGGTTCTCAAATATCATGGTGGACAATAATGGTACATATGGGGATAAATGGAACTCTTCAATTTGGAAACCATCAGTGAGGTGTACAAGTTTTCAGTAAAGATTGAGCAAAAGCATGGAAGAATAAACATGAAGAGTCAGCCTTCAAAATGGAAAAGTGAAAATGAAGGTCAAACACGAGGCCAAAATTAGAATCAAAAGGAAGGAAAGACCAAGAAGTGGTGTGATTATCATAAATCTGGAACTCAATCCAAAGAAAAATATCGAGCCATCAAGTCCCTACTTTTTGAGTCACAATCCTCAACATCTACTACTCTACCTCATATAGACCCTAAAGTTGAAGAGGTTAAAGAAGAAATTGTATATGTTGAGCCTGAATCCATTGTTGCTTCATCACAGACCCATGAGGAGAGGCTAGACAATAAGGAAAGGTTGTTTCACTCTAAGTTATGGGTGAAAGGTAAGCCTCTACATTTCATTTTTGATAGTGGAAGTCAAAAGAATTTAATATCTACTAATATTTTAAAAATCCTAAATCTATCCATGAAGCCTCACCCAAAGCCATACAATATTGGATGATTGATTCTAGGGAGAAACCTCTGTGTCACCCACCAATGTCTTCACTCATATGCAATAAAACCTTTTCAAGATGAGGTCGAATGTGATGTGGTCAATCTAGATGTTTGTGATGTACTCTTTGGTGAGACATTCATGTATGATCGACATGGCATCTATAAATCAAGAACTCAAAGGATCACTCTCACTCGAAGAACATTGAGCTATAGGGTACCAAAGGTACCACCTTCTACATTTGTCTCTCTGATTAGTGCCAAGAAATTTGTTCTCATGGTGGTCAAGCCACAAGAATCCAAAAGGGCCGATGTTACAGCCTTGACAAAATAAATAACACTATAATATAAGTAAATAGATACCAAGCTGAAGAAGTTCTTCCATCCATAGGCTAATGGTCAGATAGAAATGGTGAACAATCGGGCCTTGCACAGTTCCATAAATCATAGTCCATTCCAAGTATTCATAGAAAATCAAATTGAAGTAAAACTACCACACTTGATGATAAATATTGATGTAATGGAGACCATTAATTCTCAAGGAGGGAGGAATGATCTAGGAAATAATTTAGGTGACAATTCAGGTGATGGGTCCACCCCAATTGATGATGGAACTTCCAAGAGCCATAACTTTTTCACCGTAGCTCCAATTGACTCACTGTTTGAACCATTGAAAAGCTAAGAATGTGGTGAGATGGCATGGATCTTTACTCAATGGATTTTGACCCTATAAAACCCAATGGAAGTGCCCCAAATTTCAATTTTAGTAGTGCAGTCTAAAAATAGTAAGTTTCTAAAAATAGTAATTCCTTGAATTTTGTATTGTTGTAAATCATGGAAGTCAAACCACTTAATCTCCCTCAAGATTGGTGACCTTCCACATCCTCCTCACGCCTTCAAAACATGCATAAATGAAGATGTAACCCGAAATGGAAATTGGACATCTCTTCTCAAAGATAGGCATATGTTTGGGTCTGCAAATTTGATCAATAAAACATCTCTTCTCAGAGATAGCATTATTTGAATTATGTTGTTCTTATTTCATGAATTATCTTTCAACCAAATCTTTTGAGTTTTGGATCATTGGTATCAGAGCAAGTTGTCTTTAGAGTGTATGACCCAAGGATGAGGTCAGATTACAAGAAGCTTGGGTGAAAAATAGAACCAACAGACTCTCCACCTATTCACTCCAAATGACTTCAAATGGTAGACAACACTAAGACATCTGATCCTTTCAAGGAAATGGTGAATGAAGCCCTCCAAAAATAGCAAGCATAAATGCTACAATAATTTGCTCAAATTCTCCAACAAATCTTGATGGGAAATTCTAGCTCCTCATTTGCACCCCCACATCCTTTCAGTGCTCCAACACCCTTCAAGGTTTAGGTGAATATTTATATCCCTACATTTGAAGGTAAAACCAATGCTGATGTAGTAGAAAATTGGTTGGATCAATTTTCATCTTATTTTTCTGTAAATAAATTCATCGATAAAGAGATCACCTTTGCTCTTTTGAAAGCATCATTGCCTGTCAAAAATTAGTGGGCAGTGTACAAAAAGAGATTCAGTGCAGATGATATTGGCCTTAAGGTAGAACCTACCGAGGATGATTTCATAAAAATTGTAATGAAATAATACTACCCCATTGGAGCATATGACGATCTGTATATAGAGTGGCAACAACTTCACCAAGGTAAGGAACAGTCTATTCAAAATTACACTGACATTTTTTATTCTCTATCTGTGAGATTGGGCATCCAAAAAAGTGAGAAACATAAGGTTCTCAAATATCGTGGTGGACTATAATGGTACATATGGGGAGAAATGGAACTCTTAAATTTGAAAACCATTAGTGAGGCATACAAGTTCGTAGTGAAGATTGAGCAGAAGCATGGAAGAATGAATATGAAGAGTCATCCTTCAAAGTGGAAAAGTGACAAAGAAGGTCAAACACGAGGCCAAAATTAGAATCAAAAGGAAGAAAAGACTGGGAAGTGGTGTGATTATCATAAATATGGAACTCACTCTAAAGAAGAATGTCAAGCCATCAAGTCCCTGCTTTCTGAGTCACAATCCTCAACATCTACTACTCTACCTCATACAGACCCTACAGTTAAAGAGGTTAAAGAAGAAATTGTAGATGTTGAGCCTAAATCCATTTTTGCTTCATCACAGACCCATGAGGAGAGGCTAGATGACAAGGAAAGGTTGTTCACTCTAAGTTATGGGTGAAAGGTAAGCATCTGCATTTCATTCTTGATAGTGGAAGTCAAAAGAATTTAATCTTTGCTAATGTTGTGAAAAGCCTAAATCTATCCATGAAGCCTCACCCAAATCCATACAGTATTGGATGGTTGAGTCCAGGGATAAACCTCTGTGTCACCCACCAATGTCTTCCCTCATATGCAATAAAACCTTTCCAAGATGAGATCTTATGTGATGTGGTCAATCAATATATTTGTGATGTAATCTTTGGTCAGCCATTCATGTATGATTGACATGGCATCTATGATTCAATAACTCAAAAGATCACTCTCACTCTTAGAACACGATGCTACATGGTACCAGAGGTACCACAATTTACATCTCTCTCTTTGATTAGTGCCAAGAAATTTGTTCTCATAGTGGGCAAGCCACAAGAATCCAAAAGGGCTGATGTTACATCCTTAACTACATAAACAACACAATAAAAGCAAATAGATACCAAGCTAAATAAGTTCATGTCCTTCCATCCACAGACTGATGGTTAGATAGAAATGGTGAACAATTAGGACCTGCACAGTTCTATAAATCATAGTCCATTCCAAGTATTCATCGAGAATCAAATCAAAGTACAAATGCCACACTTGATGAAAAATCTTGATGCAATGGGGACCATTGATTCTCAAGGAGGGAGGAATGATCCAGGCAATAATTTAGGTGATAATTTAGGTGACAGGTCCACCCCAATTGATGATGGAACTTCTAGGAGCCATAACTTTTGCACCGTAGCTCCAATTAACTTGTCGTTTGAACCATTGGAAACATAAGAATGAGGAGAATGTGATGAGATGTCATTGAGATTTTATTAATGGATTTTTACCTTCAAAAACCTAATCTAAGTGCCTCAAATTTCAATTTTATTAGTGTAGTTTAAAAATAGTAATTCCTCAAATTCTATATTGTTGTAAATCGTGGAAGTCGAACCACTTAATCTCCCTCGATATTGGTGACCTTCCACATCCTCCTCACAATTTCAAAACATGAATAAATTAATATATAAATCAAAATGGAAATTAGACATCTCTTCTCAGAGATAGCACTATTTAAATTATGTTGTTCTTATTTCTTGAATTATCTTTCAACAAAATCTTTTGAGTTTTGTATTAGTGGTATCAGATTAGGTTGTCTTTAGAGTGTATGATCCCAAGGATGAGGTCAGATTATAGGAAGCTTGGATAGAAAATAAAACTAGCAGACTCTCCACCTCTTTGCTCTAAATGACTTCAAATGGCGTACTACACCGAGACATATGATCCTTTCAAGAAAATGGTGAATTAAGCCCTCCAACAATAGCAAGCATAGATGCTACAACAATTCACTTAAATTTTCCAACAAATCTCGATGGAAAATTTTAGCTCCTCATCTGCACCCCCACATCCTTTCAGTGCCTCAACACTCTTCAAGGTTTAGGTGAATTTTGATATCCCTACATTTGAAGGCAAAATGAATGTTGATGTAGTAGAAAATTGGTTGGATCAATTGTCATCTTTTTTTTCTGTAAATAAATTCATCGATAAAGAAAAGAACACCTTTGCTCTTTTGAAAGCATCATTGCTTGTCAAAAATTGGTGGGAAGTGTAGAAAAAGAGATTTCGTGCAGATGATATTGGCCTTGAGGTGAAACCTACCTAGGATGATTTCATAGAAGTTGTAAAGGAAGAATACTACCCCATTGGAGCATATGATGATCTGTATATAGAGTGGCAACAACTTCACCAAGGTAAGGAACAGTCTGTTCAAGATTGCATTGATATTTTTCATTCTCTATGTGCGAGATTGGGCATCCAAGAAAGTAAGAAACACAAGGTTCTCAAATATCATGGTAGACTACAATGGTACATATAGGGATAAATGGAACTCTTCAATTTGGAAACCATCAGTGAGGCGTACAAGTTCATAGTGAAGATTGAGCAGAAGCATGGAAGAATGAATATGAAGAGTCAGCCTTCAAAATGGAAAAGTGACAAATAAGGTCAAACACGAGGCCAAAATTGGAAGGAAAAGGAAGGAAAGACTGGGAAGTGGTGTGATTATCACAAATATAGAACTCACTCCAAAGAAGAATGTTGAGCCATCAAGTCCCTGCTTTTTGAGTCACAATCCTCAACATCTACTACTCTGCCTCATACAGACCCTACAGTTGAAGAGGTTAAAGAAGAAATTATAGATGCTAAGCCTAAATCCATTATTGCTTCATCATAGACCCATGAGGAGAGGCTACACAATAAGGAAAGTTTGTTTCACTCTAAGTTATGGGTGAAAGATAAGCCTCTGTATTTCATTCTTGATAGTGAAAGTCAAAAGAATTTAATCTATGCTAATGTTGTGAAAAGCCTAAATCTATCCATGAAGCCTCACCCAAATCCATACAGTATTGGAGGGTTGAGTCCAGGGAGAAACCTCCTTGTCACCCACCAATGTCTTCTCTCATATGCAATAAAACCTTTCCAAGATGAGGTCTTATGTGATGTGGTCAATCTAGATGTTTGTGATGTACTCTTTGGTTAGCTATTCATGTATGATCGACATGTCATCTATGAATCAAGATCACGAAGGATCACTCTCACTCTTAGAACATGGTGTTACAGGGTACCAAAGATAGCACCTTCTACATCTGTCTCTTTGATTAGTGCCAAGAAATTTGTTCTCATGGTGGTCAAGCCACAAGAATCCAAAAGGGTTGATGTTGCAGCCTTGACTACACAAACAACACAATAATAGAAGGAAATAGATACCAATATGAAGAATTTCATGTCCTTCCATCCATATATTGATGGTCAGATAGAAATGGTGAACAATCAAGCCCTGCACAGTTCCATAAATCACAGTCCATGCCAAGTATGCATCAAGAATAAAATCAAAGTAAAACTACCACACTTGATGACAAATATTGATTCAATGGGGAACATTGCTTCTCAAGGAGGGAGGAATGATCTGGGAAATAATTTAGGTGATAATTTAGGTGACGGGTCCACCCCAATTGATGATGGAACTTTTGGGAGCCATAACTTTTACACCGTAGCTTCAATTGACTCATCATTTGAACCGTTGGAAAGCTAAGAATGAGGAGAATGAGGTGAGATGTCATGGAGATGTAATAGATTTATTTTGGACCTATAAAACCTAATGGAAGTGCCTCAAATTTCAATTTTAGTAGTGTAGTCTAAAAATAGAAAATTTATAAAAATAGTAATTCCTCAAATTTTTGTATTGTTGTAAATCATGGAAGTCAAACCACTTAATCTCCCTAGATATTGGTGACCTTCCACATTCTCCTCAAACCTTAAAAACATGTATAAATGAATATGTTACCCAAAATTGAAATTGGGCATCTCTTCTCAGAGATAGGCATATGTTTGGGTCTACAAATTTGATCAATAAAACATCTCTTCTCAGAGATAGCATTATTTAAATTGTGTTGGTCTTGTTTTTTGAATTATATTTCAACCAAAGATTTTGAGTTTTGGATCAATGAGTCATTTTATATCCTAAAAATATCATTCACATGCACACTAAGCACCTACAAACTAGAATGATTAAGGAGTATTTGATCAGATGGAAGAATATTCATCTGAACATTTAACATGGGAGGATGAAGCATTCATGTAATAATATCCTAGTTAGATTCAATATTGCAGAAAATGTTTTTCTAAATCAAAGGGGAATGCTACACCCTTAACTTATGGCATGTCAAGGGAGATGCATGAATAACTTATTGCTTATATACCTCTTATATTATCTTCTTGTATATATTTATGTTCTTATTAAGGTCAACTTATGGAATAACTATGACTAGTTAAAATATATATAGGAGATAGTGGTTAGTATTTGATCATCATATTATGAATTTTGATCTTATTACATTGTTGTGGAGGTTTACCCCCTTGAAGTGGTTTAAGTATATTTATTATACATTCTACTCTTCTATCAATTATTATTGTGGATCTATATATTTTTCACTTATTTTTATGATATAATATTTTATTGTGTCATTATTATTTTTTACATTGAAGGTAGGACATTTGAACTATGTGGATCACATGTTAAATCTTCGTAATTGGTTAGTTCTCACCAAATGGACAAAGATGCTAAAAAAAGGTGTTGAAGGATTTGTTTCACAATTTTTTTATATAGAAGTTCAATTCACTAAGGAGTCTACCATCCTAATTTATATCTAGTGTTTGATGACCATATGTTGTTTTTGGTGCCATGCTAAAAGGACTATCACCAAGCAAAGCAAAATATCATGTCATTAGACTAATACTAGGTAGTTGATCACCAAACATCAAACCTTATAGGTATCCCTATGCCCAAAAGAGTGAAATTGAAAATATGCTACAAGAGATATTAGAGGCAAGAATTATCGGACATAGCTAAAATGCATATTCCTTCCTGGTGGTCATGGTATGAAAGAAGGATGACACTTGGAGGATGTACCCATACTATAGGTAACTCATCAATTAAACCATCAAAGATAAGTTTCCTATTCCAGTAATTGATGATTTTCTAGATGAATTACATGGCACTATTTATTTTATCAAAATTGATCTTCGCTCTAGGTATCATCATATTCAAATCTATGAAGAAGACATACCTAAAATAACTGTTCAAACTCATGAAGACCATTATGACTTTATGGTCATACCTTTTTTATGCAATGTTAAAAAACTATTCATGCTAACACTATTCATGTTGACATAATTCATAAGTTACTATTCATCGATGAGATGGTAGACACTATTCATTTTGATGAGGTATCCCTAACACTATTCATGATGGATACGTGGCATGGGGTGCCACATTCCACTAACACACATGTGAGTACTTGTTTTTGAAATTTAGTATGAATGTGGGTCAAAGTTCCAAGTGAGAAACACCTTTTGCCTTGCACATGCAAGTGTAGGGCATCATTTACTTTGCACATGCAAGGAGGATTTATGTCTAAAGTCATGCACATGGAGGAGACCAAGAAGACTATTTTAGATGATTGCACATACTTGTGGATCCCAGTCAAAGGTGGATCACATGGAGACATCATTTCCTATTGAAAACTATTTATCACATGTGAAGGATGGCACAATTACCTTTGGTGGAGGCTTTCATAATTAGGCACTACTCACTAATTTTAAAGGGTAGTACCATTTTTGGCCTCCTTTATTGTTTCCCAAATTAATTCATTCTATAAATAATTGTAATCATTTACTTAGAGGTGAGGCTAGTGGTAGAGAAGAAAGATTTGGGAAAAAGCTTGTAAAGCCTCCTTGGCATGATGAGGCCACGTTTGTATGTGTGAGAATAAGCTTGTTGAAGCTTAGAGAGAGAAGCTTGTTTAAGCTTGTGTATGTGTTAAAGATTAATGATAATATGTATGTGTTATTGAAGAATCCTTGTGGTGGCATATTTGAAGAATTTGAGTTTTTGAGATGTGTTTCGTGAGAGTTGTTTATGTGTTTTGAGAGAGATTGAGATCTCTATGAAGTGTTGACTCCATCACTTTTGGTCTCACAAATGCACCATCTACATTTCAAAGTTTGATTAATATTGTTTTTAAGACATTTTTATGAAATTTTGTGTTGGTATTTTTTTATGACATTCTCATTTACAACAAAAATTAGGAAAACCACTCAAAGCATGTGAAACATGTATTTTTTATTCTAGAACAACATTAGCTTTATGCTAAATATTCCAAATGTTTTTTTGGTGTCAGATAGGTGGATTACTCAGGTAAAAAAATTTCACATGAAGGTGTGAAAGTTGAACCTAAAAATATGAAAGTGATGATGTAATGGCAAGTGCCCAAGACTCTCAAGAACCTTTGAGGATTTCTGGGTCTAAAATGTTACTATCACAGGTTTCTCAAAAATTATGACAGCATCACATTGCCTCTCATATATTTGTTGAATAAATACTATTTTAAATGGACTGAAACAAATATCAAGGTGTTCAAACAACTGAAAATGGTTGTGTACACTCTAGTTTTAGCTGCCCCTATTTTTTCTAAAACTATTATTGTTGAGTGTGATGCATCATGTTACGACATGGGCACTATACTCATGTAATATGGTAGACCCATTATATTTGAGAGTCATAAACTAAAGAGAAAAAAATAGGCTCAAGCAAATTTGTGAGAAAGATAAGATGACTATTTTGCATGTAGTCAAATAATAAAGACCTTATATGATAGGTTAACAATTTCAGGTAAAGACTGATCATGATGGTCTCAAATATTTTTTAGAACAATGATTGCCATCATAATAAAAATATAAAAAGATGAATAAAATATTAGGATGTGATTTTTAAATATTATATAAGAAAGGAAAAGAGAATGTAGTTATAAATGTACTATTTAGGTGTAATGAATTAGTTGAGGCATTGTTGTGCACATTGACTATTTGGTAGGCATATTGGTTAGAAGAAACAAGATCAGAATGGGAGAATGACATGGATACCCAGGATTCGATTCAAAATATTTAGCTTGGTTCTAGGGGGTTTGAATAATTTGTATGGAAGGGGAATGCATTATGTTATAAAGATTGATTATCCTCTATAAGCATTCTCTCTTTAGCCATAAAATCATTCATGAACTTCATGCATCTCCAATAGGATGCCATTCATGATTTTTAAAAACATATCATAGAACTAATCAAGGTTTATTTTGGGAATGACTCAAGGGAGATGTCTAGAAATATGTGGCTGAAGATATGGTATGTCAATAGAATAAAGGTGAAATCATTAAGACCCCAAGTCTTTTGCAACCTTTATCCATCCCTAGCCAGAGGTGGGAAGATGTTTCCATGGATTTCATTATTGGGTTACCATGATTTGAGGGAAATTTTTTTATCGTGGTAATTATGGATTGACTCACCTAGTATACTTTTTTTAATTCATTATCATAACCATTAATCACAAGTACAGTAGCTTTTAATTTTCTCAATACATTTCAAAAATTACATGGTATATAAAAGATCATTGTAAGTGATCGACATCCCATATTTATTAGTAATTTTTGGACTGAATTATTTGCATGTTTGGACACCTAGTTTGTTCATAGCTCATGTTATCATACTCAATTCCATAAAAAAATAGAGGAAGTCAACAAAACATAGAACGGTATTTTATTTGTTTTGTTTCTAGCAAACAATAAAAATGGGTTCATTGACTCCCACTTAATGAATGGTGGTATAACAATTCTTTTTACACTTATTTCAATATGTCTCTCTTTGTGGCATTATATGGGTATAATCCCTCATCCATTACTTCATCCTTGAATGTGTATCCCAAGGTTTGAGGTGTTGAAGATAACATTCACTATCAACATGAAGTACTAACTAGTTTGTGAGAAAATTCAACAATGACACATAATAAAATGAAGTAGCAAGTGGATCAACATCGTATTGAGTGGAATTTTGACATAATTGATTGTATCTTTGTGCATTTACAAAAACATAATTATACATATATGAAGCAACAAAAAAATGATAACAATTTGTCCCATAAGTATTACGGTTCTTATCAAATCTTATATAAAATTGGTAGTGTGGCCTACAGGTTAGAATTTCCCATGTTCACTCACATACATCTGATATTCCATGTCTCTTCCCTGAACAAGGTATTGGGCCATAGAATTTTTACTCAAACTAAGTTACCTAAAATGGATGAGGAATTATCAGTCATTCTAGAATTAAAAATATCCTTCACACATGCACTAAACAATTGTAGACTAGAGCGATTAAGGAGTATTTGATCAAATGGAAAAATATGAACTTTGAAGATGTACTATGGGAGGATGAAGTGTTTCTACAATAACATCTTGGTTTGATTTAATGATGAGGATAATGTTGTTATGAAGGGCAAGGTCATGATATGCCCTTAACCTATGTTGTGTCTAGGGATATGTATCACTGATTTGCAGCTTACATACATATTATATTATCTTGTTGCATCTTTCTATATTCTTAGTAAGGTCGACTTATAGAATAATGATGACTAAATAGAGTATATTTATATTGTAGTGGTTAGTATTTGATCATCATATTATGAATTCTACTCTTATTATATTATTGTAGAGGTTACGCTCTCAAAGTGGCTCAACTATATTTATCAAGCATTCTATTCTTCTATCTTATTGTTATGGATATACATATTCTATGCTTGTTTATGTGATATAATATTCTATTGTGCAAACGTCTAAGTAATTTCATTACAAGTGGCCATTTTTTTTTATTTCATAGGTATAGGCAAACATCTAAGTAATTTTATTACATAAGTCTGTGGAATTTAATTACTTAATTTCTTTTTAAAATTTTAAGCATTTAGGAATATTATTTAATTTATTTATGTCCTAAATTAGTTGTTTGGTCATTTTAGACAATTTCTAATGATTTCTTAACAAATAGTTTGAATTGTCAGTTAACCCCTCTAAGTACTCAAATGAGTTCCCAAGTGGTGAGGCACAATTTCAGTATTAGTTAAATGAAATTAAAGTGTATTTAAGTCAATTCATATTTTATAGGGAATTTTTGATGCCATAGTTGGGTATGTTGCATGATTTGATGACATGTTCAATAAGGCTTCTTTCATGTTGACATTGTTTTGACTGTGAGTCAACCTTGTTTGTTTTAGTCTACTTTAAATTGCCTTAAGAGTCTACTTTTAGAAATCTAATTATAGATTACTTAATTTTCAAGTAAATTTTTTTAATCATTTTTTAATTGATAATTTTTTTGAAAGTTTTTAATTGATGATTTTGTTGAAATAATTTTTAATGCAAATCATCTTGTAATAGGTTTGTTTTAAGCCTTATTTCTTAATAAAGAATTGTGCACAAGTGTAGTACAATAATTCATTTTGAAAATTTATATTGCATATTATTATTTCTGACTTTTTCGCTTTTGGTATTCACAAATAAATACTATCAAGCATATATTTATAGTTTTGAAGCTATTAAATACAATTTTTGGTCAACTTTTTTACTTACAACATAATTAGTTTGATAGTTAGTAATTTTGAGACAATTTTTTTGATACATAGCTTCAATTTTAGAGAGAAACAAAGATTATTTACACTCCTTCATTCATTCAAAACCTTCAAATCAATCACCTTCAATCAAATTTAAAAATAAAAATAATCACAAACTACATTTGCATACACCTAGGGAGAAACACTGCTTCAAAGAGGGTGAAATGAAAACCGGCTTTGAAGAAGAAGGAAATACAAAGTGAAGAAAAGGAATTGGATACCTCACTTGAATAATAGAAGGAAAAATTACCAAGCGGATATCCAATAATAAAACTAATTCCAAGATCATTGATCCCAAATACATCTGAGAAGCAAAAAAAAATTATCTATCTCTACACAAAACATGGCCCAACCCCATTTAAACCAAAGCCTGACAATGAGCAAACATAACACTACAACTTCAACCACAAAAAAGGTATAACTAGGGACCAAAGTGGCCAATGTGAAAAGATAAATGGAAACTAGCAATTTAAATAAAAGAAGGGAGAGGGTGACCAGTTGAAATAGAGCACAAGCTACATAGTGGAAGAAGCAATTTTTGTTGTAGGAGCACACAACCTAAGTCCAATGGAAAATAAGAGGGGTCCCAATCATAAGAATAATAGCATAATAATGTGGGCACCCAAACAATATTGAAAGTAGACCAAGAAAAAGTGCACTCAGCCAAAGTTATGTATTTGAGGAAAAGAACTTGGCACCACCATGAAAAATATCATGATCAAAACAAGAAAGTTGAGGGAAGAGAGGTGAGATAAAGTAAAGGCAGAAGTGACTGATGTAGCTCCTGAATGCCATGGTTGAAGGGAGCCATATTTTTTCCAAGAATCAATCTTATTTTAATATTTTATTACGCCTGCTTATGCTTGGTTTTCCTATGTTAATTATACTAATTATTTTGTTAAGATATAATTTGACTAGAAGTAATTTTAAAAATCTACAACTTATGCTCACTCAAAATAATATTAGGGGTTTAATTTTGCTTGGCACATTCTCTAGGATGTCATGGCAAGGTGTGGGTCTATGATGTTATAGGTTTTCATTATCTTTATAAAATTTTATTGTTAATTTTAGATGCATGTCTCAATTGTTTGGTCTTTAATATTGTTTGTGAGGATTATATTCTTGGTTTTAAAAAGATGTTATGTTGTGTTACATGTGTTGATGGAGAAAAAAGTGTTTGATGGAAAAGTCTTTTTTACAATTACGACTCTCCTTTATACAATTTAATAGTCTTGAAATCATATATGATCTATAAAGTTTCATTAGGGACAAAAAAAAGCAACTAGGGACCTTGAAAAGTCTAAGTCGATAAATTGATGTTGTGATGAATTTATAGTCCTAATTATTATGTTTGTTGTAGATGAGAAGTTTTATGTTTTATTTGTATCAAGATAATAAAAGGGTAAAAATTAGACCAAATAATATTCCAAAGGTTCTAAGGGCCATAAGAGTGGATTTCAAGGCCAAACTACTTTTTTTACTAACCTAGAATAACAATTCAAAGGGATGAAGGGAGTTAAGTCTGGTAGATTTTTTCGAAAAGGCCACTTAGCAACATTTTATGTCTATAAGTTTGAATCATTAATTGAGGATATGAAGAAGCATAACATAAATTTTAATTTACCCCTTCCTCTTTCAAGGAAGATGGTTGAGCAATCTCATCAACTATATGTGCACTAATTACACAATCTCCTCAATTGTTTGTGCACTACCTGTACAATGTCCACTTAACCCATAGTGGATTGAATAAGTAGAATCATAACATATGGCCTAATATGAGGCCATTTTTAGTTCATTAGATGAATGCAACATAAAAAAATATTTATTGGTGAATAGTTCCCTTGAAGTAAAAGTTTCAAGCATAATTGAGGTAGATGAAAAGACAATTTAATGAAACTTATTATATGCTCTAGATATTTCAACATTTTTATCCATATAATAGATTAATAATTTTTATTTTTTTAATACAGGTAAAAACTTTATTGAAAATCAGAAAAGAGCATTACAAAACATCAAAGGGTCAAGGCCCCAGGAATCCATAAGAAACAGTCAAACCAAGCTTGAAATAACATTATCCTTCACCAATACCATTCCTATCCTCAGCAAGAATCCTCTCCAAGTCATGTCAGAGCTCATGGGGAACTTGCTCCCACTCATCAATCTTCCATCCATCTAAATGCTCAGAGGCCCCCTTAGCTAAACAATATGCTGCCCTATTCCACTCCATTGGGATATGGACAAAGGACACCATCTCCATCAAAGAACTCATCTACAAAATTTGTTGCACTATCATAGCCACCTACCAACTAATGTCAGATACCTTCTATTTATTCAGCACATTAATCAAAACCTATGAGTCAGACTCAAAAATAACCTTGCGCCATCCCAAAGCATAAGCCCTCTCCAAAGCATAAAGGATCGCCAAACATTCCATAAGGTTGTTAGTCTATACTCCTTCATGAACAGAAAAGAACAAAACCACCAATCCAAAAAAATCCCTGCCAACCCCACCGATCTCAGCAGGGCCAGGATTGCTTCTTGAAGAACCATCAGTATTGAGCTTCAGAATGCCAATCGAAGGGGGTAGCCAACTCCCCACCCTTTGAGCTTTCTTATTCACCCACCTTCCTCTCCTAACACAAGCAGAAGCTAAAGACAACTGTTGAATACCCAGTCGATCCACTACCTCAGCATCCCCTTTCTCTAAAGGGAACACCACATCACACTTAGCTTCCACTGTCTCTCAAATCATACCCATAATTTTGTGCCAAACTTGTTGAATCAACAACTTCTCTCCTTGAAATATTCTTTGATTTTGTTCCAACCAAATCTGCCAGAGTATGAAAGAAGGCCCAACATACCACAAATCTTGCAAGAAAGAGGCCTAAGAAGGAGGTCTACCCAAACTATTCCAAAAATCCTCCAGGGAGGACGCATGAACACAGGGTCTTCTCCAAACTTCCCACCAAAAATGCCAAAGTTGCCGAGTCATGGGACATTGGAAAAACAAGTGAGAGGAGTCCTCCTCTCCACATCCACACAAAACACACATAGAAGGACCCTAAAAACCCCTCTTCTGAAGCTTATCCCATGTCAAGCACCTATTCTAAGCCAAAGTCCAAATAAAGCAATTACACTTCAGCCAAGAAAGATTATTCCACACTTTCTTCCACCAGTGAACCTCCACCCCATCCAGCTGGTGAGATAAAAAACACCTGATATCCATAAGCAATATTATAGACACCCTTAGGATTAGGAGACCAAGAAAGAACATCCCCTTCTTGGAGGGAGCTACAGTGCCTATGAGAAAGGATACTATGAAGCTCAACATACTCCTCCATACCAACAATAGACCACTCATCAAGTTTCTTCCATCTCGCCACCACTAGCTGCACATGAGAAGAAAAAGACTTGAAGTCACTCACCCTTGACCATCCTACCTCACAGAACCTCTGGCATAGAGTTACCAAATTATGGAACTGAGAAATAATGGGAGGAAAACCATCCCAAGAATCAGACCATAAATGAGCTTTAGTCCCTCTTTTATAGATCCAAAATAAGCCACCCTTATTCAGAGTAGCCCCTTTCTTGAGTGTACTCCAAATCACCAAGCCTTTCCCCACTAGGGGATAATGAGGAATATCAATTTAAGGGACCCTCGAGAAGTATTTCTGAGTTAATACCCTAGCCCAAATCCCATCCTGCTCCACACACCACCGCCAATACAATTTAGCAGCCAGCACCATCCCTGACAACGATGACTACCTTAACCCAAGGATGCCAAGCTACTTTGGGCTACAAACAATGTCCCATCTGACAAGGCTCCATTTAGAGGAAATAAGCTACTCGCCCATAAAAATTGTCTTACTAAGGAATACAACTCCTTAACAAAGCCCAAAGGGGCCACCTGAATCATACATCTATAAATGGGGAGAGCCTGCACCACATACTTGATCAGTTGAACATGACCCATGAAGGACAACCAAAAATGGGCCCAATGATTAACTTTACCATGAAATTTATCCAAAATATTCTGCCAAGACTCCCTAGGAAGTCTTCCAACAAAGATGGGAATACCAAGATAGGTCAAAGGGAGCATCCTAGTCTGAAATCTCAAGATATGAGCAACTCTCCTCTGAATGGAGCTTGGAGTATTGAAGAAAAAGATGGAAGACTTATCTTCATTAATCAATTGGCCCAAGGATACAAGATAAACATCCAACACCTTGCATATATTCAAAGCTTCCCTAATTATAGCCATACCCATAAAAGCAGTGTCATCCACAAATTGCAAGTGAGATTGTGAAGGTAAACCACCTCCCCATCCCCACCCTTGAATGAAACCTAACTCCACTTTCCTTCTTATCAAGTGTCCTAGACCCTCAATAAGAAGAAGAAACAAGTAAGGAGAGAGGGGGTCACCCTGCTGTAAACCCCAAGAGGCACCAAAAAGCTCAGAGTGCTCACCATTTATTAACACAGAGAAGAATATCGAAGTAACACAACTCATAACCCAATAAATCCACTCATCCCCAAAACCAAAAGCACCAAGGACCTTCCAGAGGAAGGACCATCAAACGTGGTCATAAGCCTTAGCCATATCAAGCTTGATGAACATTGCCTTATCTTTGGAGCTGGCCATAAAGTGAATGGTTTCAATTGTGATAACAATCCCATCCAAAATCTAATGTCCCACCACCAAACCACTCTGTTCCTCAGAAATCAACACTTTAAGCCACTTTTTCAACCTATCAGCAATCAACTTAGAGATAATTTTATAAATCATATTGAAAATCGAGATAGGCCAAAATTGACTTAACCTATCTGCCCCCTCGCACTTTGGGATGAGAGCAAGAAAGGTAGAATTTAGGGCTTGTAAAATCTGTTTATTCTTATGAGACTCCTGAACAACTGCCAACAATTCCAACTTGATAATCTCCCAAAATTCTTGAAATAACTCAATCAAGAAACCATCAAGGCCAAGAGCTTTCCCCCTCTTCATTTGAAACACAATCCCCTCTAGCTCCTCAATCAAGATGTTACTCATAAGCTGCTCATTCATTTCCCTAGAAACCAAAGAAGGGATACAAGAAAGAACTTGAACTTCCTCATCAGAACCCCTTTGCGAGTCCTCTCTGAATAAAGAAGCAAAATATTTCTTAGTTTTGCATGTAAGTCCATGAAAAGAAGAAAGAGTTTCACCCCTGTCATTCACTAGAGCAAAAATAGAATCGCCATGTCTCTTGGCTTTCACCGAGTTGAAGAAAAAAGTAGTATTTTTATCCCCTTCCTGAAGCCACTCAATTTGAGCCTTTTGTTTCCAAAAAACCTCCTCTCATATCTCACACTCTTCCAGTGCTTTCAAAGCACTAGTCTCTTCTTGCAGCAGGTCCTCATTCATTCCATCCTCTTTGATCAACCTCGTAATACCATCCAACTCAGCCTGGGCAGTAGTCTTATCATGGAAAATGTTTCCAAAGCATTATCGATTCTAACATTTAAGCTAATACTTGAAAAATTGAAGTAAATTAGCAAAAGTATACATTATTGTACCATAAACACGTATACCATACCTCCACCACTCATCAATAGAGTCATTGAGAGAGGAGTCACACAACCACATAAGCTGGAACTTGAAAGTAGGAGATTGAGGAACACGAGCTGAAGAAATAGCCAGCTTGATAGGCCAATGATCTAAACCCCTCCAATCCAAAATCTCTAAGCTAGAACACCACAACCCACCAACCCAGTAGCAAGAAACCAAAAAGTGGTCAAGTCATTATGCAATGCAATTATTCCCAATCCTCTGATTGTTCCAAGTAAACTGGCCATTAATGGGCTTGATATCCACAAGATCTAAAGCTGAGATATTATCTTGAATTAGCACCGTAGAAGGATCAAGCCTCGCAATACCACCCCACTTCTCAACAAACTCAAAAATAGCATTAAAGTCACCAGCCATTATCCATGGATGGAAAGGAGCCATGCTTCAGACAAACCAGATATGGAACCACAAAAGTTGTTTACCTTGAAGATTAGTAGGTGCATAGATATTGGAGAAGAGAACAAACTCCCCCATCTCAAAAAAAGATGCAATCATAAAGATATAAGACTAAAAGGATAACCACCAAAGAGGGTGGATCTTCTGAGGATTCCATAAACAAGCCACTCCCCCCACAGACCCTTGAGCACAAACACAATGGCACTCTCCACTCCCCCACAGCTTAGGCACTAAACCAAACATGCCCTCCACTGATAACTTAGTCTCTTATGGGAAAAGAACATTAGGAGATTGACTTCTAACCAAATCATGAATAGCTTTTAATTGAGGGCCACTATTCAAGCCCCTTACATTCCAGGATAGAACGATCATTTCAAGGGGGTCAAAAAATCAGAATCAAGAGTCTTAATAGATCTTGACTCTACCAAAGTTTCCCCTGTTAATTTAATCTTTTCCAAATCCTTTTTTCTACCAAGCTTGGAAGACTTCTCCCCTGACCCTTTTTTTTATCCTTTTGAAGAAGACCCAAATGTGAAGAAGAAGACTTATTAATCTTCACCCCCTCAATCCCTATATTTGAAACAAGAGTAGATCCATCCTTACCACCCTTCTTCCCTACCAAAATAGGAACCGGTTCCACCTAGACTTCCATTTGAACATTAGTGTCCATTTACAAAGCCCTATTATCCTGTAGACCCTAAGTAGCTTCTGAAAGAAGGCCCTCCTGTCCTATACCTGAAGCACCCTGATCCAGATTCATCAAACTTGGATTCACTTCCTGCTGGCTGAGATCATCTAAGACTTCAAATCTATTGAAAGAATCTTCCTCCTGACTTTCCTTCCAATTCCTCTTTTGACCTCAATTCCTATTTTGATCCTTGATAGGAATGAAACCATCAACCCCATCCACATCACCAGGAATGGGTTCCTTCCCCTTTTCAACCCTAAGGGGGTTGTGGGGCAGTTGAGAAGGTTGGGAGTCCACAGGCCTAGCCTTTGGGCATCTTCTCTGTAAATGACCATATTCATGACAGAGATGAAATTAAAAAGGAAGACTTTCATAATCCAATTGTTGCACCCAAGAGTAAGGACTTGCACACATATCCACCGAATTTGGCAAAGGTTTACTTAAATTAATCTCAACACAGATATGAGCAAAAGTCATCATCTTTTTACCTTGAGTCTATTGTGAAGTACCAACTGGTTTTCCTAGCATCAAAGCCAACAAATGTAAAACATCCTCCCACTAACATTCCACCAAAAACCTTGGAAGACGAACCCACACCGGAACCCAGTTTAGAAGCTCTTCAGCAAGATTGAAGCCCGCATGCCAAGGTTTAATAAATAGCCCAATCTGGTTATGAAAATAGGGGCCTCCTTCAAAGGCCTTGTTGTGGTCCGCCAAGCAATTGAATGAAACCATGAAAAAGCTATTTGTTAAGAGCATAACCTCCATTTATCCCTTGGGCATCCAAGTCCATTGGGCCCGTGATTCAAGAAATTGTAATGAAACCCGCATCCCCATAAACTTGCATAGTAAAGCATGTTTTGAATAATGTTTAATATCTTCTACAATCATATCTAGTGGAATAACCAATTTTGGCCTCACCTCATGACATTCAAAACAACCATTGATCTTCATAATCTGAGTACCACCAGACAAACCCAATCTAACCATTATCGAATCTGGTGAGAACAAGTTATTATTAGAAACCTTTGAAGCATGTGAAGTAGAATTTGCACCAACCACTATTGAACGATAATCCATCTTGGGACAAGCCCCTGAAGACTCCCTAATCGGCATTGATCCTCAACTAGACCAAGGTCAGCAAGCTGGCCTCCAATAGAAGGAAATACCACTAGGGTTTAATCGACCCACCACCCAGCACTGCCTTCAAACTATAAACCAATGCAACTAGGGACAACACCCCACCTACGGCCTCCAATCGAGACAAAACCCCAACGTGCATAGGGAAGGATGCATCAAAGCCAATAAAATTTTTGCTAAAATTGCAGCCCCAACCCACCCCCACACGCCTTCACTCCCCACCCTGGCGTAGCCAAAAACAAACAATAGTATTGGGCTAGGGCACGCTCACCCTAGCTCGACCAGTACCCTTCAATGGTGAGCGCCGACCACATTAAACTGCAAGGTCACTTATTTTAGCTGACTCTACATGTTTACCTTTCAAAAATCATCGCTTTGTCTTCCATCGCCGTCCTCATATCTTAAGGCCTTTTAATTTCTTCTATAATAGATTAATAATTTAATAAAGGTAAATAGTTGATTTTTTTTCTCCCTCAATTGTGTTTAGGGAGTTAAAAGAGTACTCACAAGTTGTTTCCATTAGAAAGGTTTGCCATGCTTCAAGGTTGTCTGAAGTTTGGAAACTTTAGCCTCACCTTTTGAAGTATCGATTTCTCATGAAAATAACTTTGAGCAAGTTGTGGCATAAAATGATATGGTAATTTGAACTATTTCTACTTATAATAGAAGTATAAGAAAGATCTGGTCATTACCCTTCCATTTTTTAATTTTGAATATGGTGCATGGCATGGCTATGTCTAGGGGAAGTATCATGAAGACAAGTTTGAGAAAGGAAATCCTTGATGAGCTATTAAACCAAGTAAAATTATCCATTGTGACATAATTATATCATTTCCCACAATATTTTGCAAGGGCCAAGTATATGCCTACCTTCATTGATTACTTTTTATGAACAAAAGTAAATATTTCAACAATTTATTTAAGGCTTTTGTTGAGAAATAATTTAGTAGTTAGATCTAAAAATTGAAGACAAATAATGGTGTTAAGTCCTTAATATGCAACATATTGTACATTATACACACATTATAATGGTGTTTTGAGAGAAAGAACCATACTTTAAAGGAGATGTCCAACTATATGATACAATCACAAAATTTGGCTTCATAGTTTTGGGATGTAGCCATTAACTGTGCCAACTACATTTAGATTAGTACCTCACATTGAGTAGTTCAATGGGTGACTATTTAAGAGGATTGGAACAAGTAAAAAACTAAGGTTGCACACCTTAGAGTGTTTTTTTAATTCTTGGGTGCACGTCCCTTATGATAAGTGCAAGGAAATGTAATGTTGTAATGAGCCTACTTTTGTTGGTTGTTTTAAAGATGTAAAATGTTTTGCACTTTCTTATAAGGACTCATAAACTTCTAATTCGATAAAATGTTTGAATCAAGGGATAAAACTTGGCGGGGTATACCATCTCCCATACTTGTTCCTCTTATTCACCCATTCAAGTGGCTTATATAGGCTTGTCTTTATTTGATGAAGATAACAAGTTTTCAAGTGAAGTACAAAGGGAAATATTTATACTTCTTCATAAAGAGTCTCAAATTTCTACACCTACATTATGTCCACTTCTAAAATGTGTTTAAAATATTTAGGAAGTTGTAAGTACTTATGTTGGTAATCATGGTGACAATCACATGACACTTAATCTAAATTTCACTAACCTAACATGACTTATCAAAGAAGACAATGGTCAACCAAAATAGGATAAAGCTATGAAATAACATATCATTTTTTGTTTAAGAATGACACTTGGAGCTTGGTCACTCTTTCTAAGGAAATAAATTTAGTTATATGTAAGTGGATAGACCATACTAAGTTGTTTATCTATATGGAAGTATGAAAGAACTTAATACATGATTGGTTACAAGGTGTTACTAGGTCAAATGAATTTAGTATTACAAGACCTTTGTAAAAAATTTAGAGATAGATTCAATCACCATGTTCTTTGTATAATTTCTTCACACATATGTGAATTCCACCACATGGATGTAAACAAAGCCTTATTGTATGGCTATTTATAGGAGGAAATCTACATGTAACAATCATTAGTCATGGGGCATCACCTTGGTAAGAGGGTAAAAACCACATACAACTATACAATGTTAAATTTTAATTATAAATTTTGACTCAATATACCAATCAAAATAGGTGGTAGAAAAGGGGCCACAAGAATAAGAGGATGTTATGGTCAAATTCCATAACTAAGGGGGAACATTTAAAATGTTGTGGTTGCACATGTTTATAAAATTTACTATCACTTGACCCCCTTATTTCCAGGGTGTTTCAATATAGTATATATTCATCTTTTTGCAACTGTGAAAAGCGTCTCAAAGGTCTAAAATAGGCACTATAACCTTGGTATGATTTATTTTATAATTTCATCCTTGAATGCCACTTAGAGCCTTTTATCACTCTAAATTAGACCATTGAGGAGGTTATTCAAGCCTCCTCACTTAGGTGATAACATGGATATACCTCTAGGTTATGGGTGGCCTAATAAATAAGGTGAATCTCTAGATAGGGATAGATCCCTTAATGTTTCACCTTGAAATCTAAAACTATTCCTATTAATTTCTAAGAAAAAGGGAGAGAGAGAAAGTAAACAAAACAAGGAGGTGATACACCAAATTAACACCATCTACTTGATTATACTGCATTAAGAACATGAGCAAGCACTAAAACCTATCACACTAACTCAATATGAGCCTATAAGCATTAGTATTTTAGTATGAAGGTGAAAATCAAGACAATAACTAAGAGGGGATGATAAAGAAGTCTCATAGAAGACACTAATGAATAATTATCCACACTTAGCCAATGCATGGCCATTTCATACACTCCATATGACCTTTTAATATGACTATAACCTACAAATAGGTAAGAAGATAAGGTAAATGAGAGAGAGATACAACACTACTACTAATATTCATCAACTAACCATGAAATATAAACTAATTGTAGCATCAAGAAATATATAAATCAGCTTGCAAGCATATTAAAGTCAATTACAAGTGTTTACATGAGTAGGTATTCACCATACTCAAGTTGAGGATTCATTACAATGCCAAATAATTTAGTACATATAGAAAAGAATGAGAAGGATAGAGAAGATGAATGTTGGAGAATCTTATAACAAGTGTCATCTCAAGATGAATAAAGTTAAAAACAAGAAAGACTAAAATTAGTTAGGTCTATGAATTCTCTTCAACATGTGGCATCTTAGTGAAATGATGTCTTCCTCAAGGTGGCATTGAGTGACTCTTGACCTCCACATGACTTATCTTTCTTCATTTGAAATTGTCTTCTTGATTAGAACTAATACTTGACACAAGGGCATGATCTTCTTAGCCTATTTTCCACCTCAACTACATAGTATTCTTGTTCTTCATTGAATATAACTCCCCTTACCCTTGGTGACACTTAGTTCATGTTAATCCCAGACCCTTAGTGACCTCAATCAGGTTTACAACTTCTTTATCTTCATGTTAGCAAGAAAACCATCTTCTACAAGACTTAATATAGCTTGAAAACTTATTTTGGAACCTTGAAATCCTTTTTAAAGACTTTTTTATACTCACAACCCTTGTATAGTGTTAATAGACCTCCAAAAATGACCAAAAGGTCTGCATACATCTCTATACCCTAATTTAGGCCTACAACTTGAAATTTTAGGCCATTTCCTATACCTTTTCCAACCCACATGTGATAAAATGGATTTAATAGGTTGCTATAATATATTTGGGTGAATTTAGGGTGGTTTAATAGCCATTCATGCCCATTATAACCACTTAGAATTCAAAACTCAGACATCGGGTCTCAAGCAGGGTTTTAGAGCATTTAAATTTTTTAATGATTATTCTTAAAGTTGAGGCCCACAACTTATGAAATAATACCAATAATATCGATTAAGGGTACCCTATTAATAAATCCAATAGACATTTTAAATCATGTATAAATTATTTTAAGTTCTAAGTAGAAAATTATGTCTTCTTTAGTTCTTCACAAGGTGGCATGAGGGTTTTAGAGTAATCTCCTTTCTTAGTGATTGTTCATACTATATAAAATATTTGAGGAATAACCAATGACATAATATTTTAGTGTGATAAAATATTCAAGATCTCATAAATCCATTTATTCCCATGTATATTCTCAGTGGGGTTCCAAGCAAAGTTTAGACCTTCTCAGGTTGGTAGACCTGTGTGTGAAGACCAAGGGGAGGTTTTTTTAGGCACAAAAGCCTTAAAAATTGCATTTTATTGGTTTTAAATGTTTCAAATATATCTAATAATATCCTTTTTATTATTTTATATACTCTCCCATATGCCTTGAGGACTCATTTTACTTAAATCTACCTTTTCTACTTGTAGGTACTTGAGTGAGGTTTTAGGTTTGATTTGGCTTCTTGGCCTTTTCACTGCATTTTTTTCACTTTGAAGACTTATAAAGACCTTCATGGATTTTTGAGAACCCTGTATATATGTTTCTATAATTTATGTCACATGCCTTACCAATTTCACTCAACACAATAAGTATACTTCTCTCCATTCCACCTATAACATGTTTGTAGTTTCTTTTAGGCCTAATACCCCACTAGACCTTGAGGGTGCCTTTATTGGATAGTTTATTCTTCAACACATAGGTCAAAACTTCTCCATAATTTACTTCAATACTTTACACACCTCAAATAACTCTCATAGTTTACATTCAATGGAAAATCTACCTCTTTTGTTTGAGAATGTGCAGGCAAACCTGCAGGTCCTTCTCTAGGCCTAATACTTATTAGGGTCTAAGAATACATCCTTTCCTCAATGGTTCTCCCTCTTATACCCTAAACATAACTTATCAACTCTTAATCATGGATTTAATATCTCAATTTATCCTCAAACCTTAGAATTCATGCAAGGTTTTCTTATTTTGATTAATAATGTGGACCTATAGGTTTGCAAACTTGTAGGTCTACATTCACTTTTATTTAGCTCACTTGTAACATCTCTCAGACTTGTTGACAAGGAAATTAGACCTCAACATGATTTATAACCCTCTTCATTCCTTTTATAATCCTAAGCCATTTTTTTAACTCTTTTAAACCTACCAAGTCGTGTTTCTTTGATGTTTGCACAATCTACTTGTAAAGTTCTATAAAAGGACTATAGGTATACTTTGACATTATGAGCACTAAATGGGCCTAAGCTTGTAGAATAACTTGTTCACCTAGTGATATATATCCTCCATCTCATCAAAATATAATTTCACTCTGAAAACCATAAAAATAATGAAGGATCTCATTCTTATACCTTGGAAAGCTCTTAAGACATGCTTTAGGCAAACTCAAATGAGCTATTCACACTATCTCCAAACCCAAACTAGCTTGGTGAGTGAGAATGATTGAGGGGATTATAGTATGGTTTATTGAGTATGATCATCTTGATAGGAGAGCCCAAAATATTTTATACCTTTACAACATGATTGTTGCATGCCTCTAAATTGTGCTTCCCATGTAGGAGCATGTTATGATCCTGGTGGGCAGATTCACTAACAATCTGGGCTTTTGGTGTAATGGTTCGTTACATTTGGTATCAGAGCACCCACCCGTGTTCGAGTCATAGAGCGGGCGGGGTACGTTGGCATTACAGTGTTCATTTTAGGCTCGTACACGTAGTGGATCTCGTGTGCGTGCGCAAAGTCGGCCCAAAGTCTAGGCCTTCAGAAGAGTGGTGGGATGTTATGATCCTGGTGGGCGGATTCACTAACAGTCTGGGCTTTTGGTGTGTTCATTACAGAGCATGTGTATTAGAAATATTACAAGAAGATATATTTGCTATTTGACCTTGTTGGTGTTTTTAGGAGATATGATGAGGATAGAGGAGACATAATACAATGTATACAACCTATTTATAATCATTTTCATGTTATAAATGTCTCATATCCTCATTAACTTTCCATTGTTCCTTGTGATTACACCTACAACCGAGAAGAACACTATGTTTATGAGGAGTTTTAGGCCCTATAGGCATTGAAGAGCTATTTAGTAAACTTTAAAAGCATTATGGAGATATAGAGGTTGTGTGAGATCTTCACCAACATTCTTTTATCTATTTGAAACCCTAATATCATTAAAACCCCATTACTTCCAACTGCATTTTGCTTTAAAATGAGGATTTCTTGCCTTGAGGACTATTCACAAGTGCGAAGTGATGATGGAAGATGATGTGTATGGATTTTAAAGACCCATAAGTACTCTCATAACTTTCCATTTTCATTATTGAAACTTCTAATGCATTTAGACAATAAAAAATTATGCATGTAGGGTTTTAGAAGGGTTTAAAGGCACCTTATTTTATTAATGATTGTTCATAGAGCATAAAAATTCAAACCTATAACTAACGCCTATAATTTCAAGGTAATAATGGTCCCTATCAATCCCCAAGAGCATTCAATCCAACTCTCTCTCTCTCCTCTATGTATCATCCTCAAACCAATTAACTTTTCTTGAGTTGTCAAGAACCTGATAGAGAAAAGGATGTTTTCTATCAGTTTGGACCTGTAACACATTATAAAGAATGGATTTGACTTGGACAAGGTAAGAGTACACTTTCCACTCTTCAAAATTGTTCAAGTGAGTTTTCATTCACTTTTCAAACTCATAAACCTTCTTGAAACTACCTCTTTTGGAAAGGATGAAATTAAAACATGTGTTGTAACTGCCAAAATTGATCCTCTCTGACCATGTCCTACCACTTACCATGTTGAATGTGGCTTGAAAGGGTATTTTATATGTAAAAATCACCATTTTGGTCTTAAATACACTTGAAAAACATTATAGTATGTTGGTAAAGGTATGAAATGCATTTGAGAGAGTTAGTACAAACACTTACAAACCAATTAGACATAAGATCATTTTTAATGCTTTGATGTGTGACCATGCCATCCTAATAAAGTCTGTTTGGAATGACCTAGACATTCATGGTTTTTGACAATGAAGTCCTCCACAAGGAAAATCTAGAAACAATCATAATAATAACCCCTCATTGCCTTAACTTCTCCAAATTTACCTTAATCTTTACTAAAACATGTCATGAGACTCAAATTAAGGGAATAATGACAAGACTAGGGGTTTTGATCTATCCTTCTTGACTAGACCTTGCAGGAGACCTTGACCACTACTAGGAATAACACCACTCTTCACCATGACAAGACATGTTATGACCATGACAAGAATATTCAAGAGCTAATAGCATATTCAAATAAGTCTAGATAGCAATTTTGGAATGATACTCACCTATGATAGACAATTTTATCTAGCATATTTGGTGATCTATTGGGATTACATGTTTGTTATGCATCTTAGACCAGTAGCCTTCTTGCCTCCATTAGGATATGGGGTCATCTCAGCTCAACCCAAAATGGCTTGGACCCTTGAGAGCTGACTACAACTTCTGGAGAAGGATGAATAGACTGATTGCCTTAAGCACACATAACAAACAATAAACAAAAAGACAAACAAGACAACCAAAAAAATCAACACACACATTGTGCTAAGAAGCACTTAGGGAATACAAAACAATAAACTACTATGTACAACTAATCTTTAAGTTATGATCCTCTTGGATCAAAATGAACATTTCTTAGGTCTTCTCCATGAGATGACTTGGAGTGATGGGCAATCTACTTTTGGAACATTGTGTTTGCTCTATGAACCTTTTCCTTGGTTGTCAATGTCTTTGGCCTATCATCAAGTGCACTAATAATAATAAACGTGTCTCCTATAAAGACAAATTTATCTTGAATTTCATATCTTACCTCTTGCCACTCTTTATCAATAAGAGAGACCTCTAATGTGACCACGCTTTGATTCATGGGGGCAGCCACAACCTCAGCTTCTATTGGATCCTTAAGCTCTATTTCTTTCTCACCTTTAACCTCTTGGTGACGACTTGTAAAACATGTTGGCTTCCTAAGATATTTTCACCTCTTAACAGCAACTTCATTATGACCTTATAGACGTGTTAACCTATTAAGATCTTCAAATTCCTTGAACATGTCCAAATAGGACTGCCACATATCATCAAGACCTTCTTGAACTTGTTCATGAGATTGAATAATACCAGCAACCATGATGTTTTATTTAAGATCCTTCTCACTCATGTTTTCACTATGTTCATTACCCAAGATAACCATCTTAGCATTCTCCTTATGGGTTGCAGTTTTACTATCGAAGCTTGAGTAAAATATTTCTATCTCTTCCCAAAAGGAAGCTTCTTCTGGATCACTTGAAGGTATGACAGCTTCAATCTAATTCTTACCATTCTCTTTAGGTATAGAAAACTTGTCAAGTAATTCAAAATATTCAATATAATCATGGTATAGCTGCAAATTCGTTTGTTCAAGATCTAGATCTTGCTCACTAAAATCCATTACAACCTTTTTCAAACTTTCATCTTGTTCATGATGCTCAACAAGGATAATGACCAAGGTTTTTTCATGAGGATTTCTCTCATGTATAGCTATAAATTGATCAATTATTTCATGATCATCATTTCTATTATTAAGACTTAATTCATGACAAATAGATTGGTCTTCCACTTCCTCCATGTAAAATGGAAGTTCATATTCCCACCCAAGCTCTAATTCATCATGATTTTCTTATGTTAAACCTAATTTGTATTCTTCTAGGGGAATACCAACTTTTGCATCTTCATGTTTGGATTCATCTTCATGCTCTAGAGAGATCACATGTTTTCCAATAAACTCAACTTATTATATGTAACTATGGTGCATATGCCACCACACCTGATTAGAATCTTCTTCTTCAAACTCCTCAAGATTATCACTTTGATTTGGAGTTGCCACCTTGTTACCTTGTACTCTTCCATCAAGATCATATTTCACCTCATCCTTGAAGACTAATTTGTTTTCTTCTTAACAAAGAGGATTACCAAGAAGGATCTCTTCATCATACACACTTGAATTAATCTCCTCATAGCCTTCTTGAGGCTCACTTGCAACTAACTATTTTTTCTTCTCAAGGATAGCCACCCCATCATCCTTTCTAGACAAGCTCTCCTTTTCAATTAAATTTTCATATTCTACCCTCAATGCAATAGCTTTTCCTTCACAAAATGAAAGGGTGGGAGGGAAATATAACTCATTGTCTTGTTTGAAATTTGATAGGGTGTCTTTCCAACTTAGGATTTTGGGAGGGTTAGGCTCATTGAAGGATACTTGAAGAGCTGGAGAAGGAAATTATGCTAAGGATGTTTCATTTTTCTCCTTTTAGTCCTTAATCACTCTATCAAACTTTTATGTATCTTGAACTTCATGGATAGCTACAACTTGATGGGTGGGTAAAGGACTTGAGAGATTTGAGATCTCTCTTGGTTTGACCTCTTAAGTAAGATTGGATGAATCTTGCATAGACTTAGGGTTTTTTTATGGAATATTTCAAGTTAGAGCAAATTAGGAATAGAATAAGGTTGATGTGGAGTATGACATAACATATGAGATTGATGGTATTGAATTTGTTACCTCTCTTCAAGTACTAATCTATTCTCCATACATTGAATCAAGCCTTTTATTTCTATCACCTCGTTGATTGACATTTGTTGATTCCTTCTCTCAATATTTGCCCACCCAGACTTATTCAAATGCACTAAATCCCTCATCATCTAAATGCTTCTATTCTACATTGAAGGTTTATGGATAGTGAGACCAAGTTACATTTATCTATCAAGCTCTCTCATCTACATTTTGATGTCTAAAAGGGTCTATTTGAAGCTTAAGAGGGACTGAGTAGGAATGTGACTATGCTTATTAGGTGGACTAGAGGGGTAAGTAGGCTACCAAGGAGGCTAAGTTGGAGTGGGAGAGGGCATATAAGAATGTTGATAACCTTGGTGAGGTTGGTATGTTGTTGTTTGACGACCACTTGGGGTGAAGCCATGAATGTTATCAATCTAATATGAAGAATTTGAAGGCATAGAGTATGTATTATAAACAAAAGAATAATAATAATACATACCAGTTTATAATTTTCAAACACTTAGACTGTGTATACTAGTTTTGGTTCACTTGGAGTCATCATTTACGTTTGTGTTCATGCCTCCAAAGTCTGATGTATTTATGAGCAACATCAAGAACTCTTCAATGGATGAAATCCTTGTCCCATCAAGTGTGCCAAAATTGTTATCACTCTAAATTTCACCCTTGAGGAAGTTGTTCAAGCCTCCTCACTTATGTGATATCATAGAGACACCTCTAGGCTATGGGAGGTCTAATCAATGAGGTGAATCTCTAGAAAGGCATAGCTCCCTTGATGATTCACCTTGAAAACTACAACTATGCACAACTATGCTTATTGTTTGCTAGGGAAAAGGGAGAGAGAGAAAGTAAACAAAACAAGGAGGTGATGCACCAAATTATCACCCTCCACTTGACTATACTGCACTAAGAACATGAAAAAGGACAAACACATATCACACTCACTCAATATGAGCCTCTAAGTATTAGTATTTGAGTATGAAGGTACAAATTAAGATAATAACTAATAGGGGATAATCAAGAGGTCTTATAGAAGGCACTAATGAATCAATCTCCACACTTAGCCAATGAATGACCATGTAATACACTCTATATGACCTATTAAGATGACTACAACCTGAAAATATGTAAGAAGATATGACAAATGAGAGAGAGATATAACACTACTACTAATATTCATCAACTAACCATGAAATATACACTAATTGTAGCATCAAAAAGGCTGGAAATCAACTTATATTCATATCAAAGGCAAGTAAAATTGTTTACATGATTATGGATTTTCCATACTCAAGTAGAGAATCCATTACAATGTTAAACAAGGCAATAAATATAGAAGAAAATGAGGAGAGAGAAGATGGACATTGGAGAATCCTATGACAAGTGTCATTTCATGATTAAGCAAGTTACTAATAAGAAATATTACTAGTTAGGTATATTAACTCTCTTCAACATGTCTCATCTTGGTGAAATGATTTCTTCCTTGAGGTGGCATTAAGTGACTCTTGACCTCCCCTTGACTCATCTTTCTTCATTTGAAACTATCTTCTTGATTGGAACTAATGCTTGACACGTGATCATAATCTTCTTAGCCTAGTTACCACCTCCACACTATGTATTTGTCTTGGTTTTAATTAAATATAACTCCCCTCCCTCAATGACATATTAGTTCATGTTTATCTCAAGCCCTTAGTGACCTCATTCAAGTTTGCAACTTATTTATCTTCATGTTAACAAGAAGGTAGTCTTCTACAAGACTTAGTATAGATTGAAAACTTATTTTAGCACCTTGAGATCCCTTTTAAAGACTTTTTGAGACTCACAAACATCTATATATGGTTGATATACCTCTAAAAATGATCAAAATGTCTGCACATATCTTTATACCCTAATTTAGGCCTGTAACCTATAAATTTAAGCCATTTTCTATACCTTTTCCAACCCACACATGCCAAAAAATGGATATAATAGATGCCTATGAGATCCTCAGGTGACTTCAGGGTGTTTTCATATCCATTCATGCAAATTAGAACCACTTAGAATGCAAAACTTGGACAATGAGTCTCAAGCATTGTTTTAGGAGGGTTTTAGAGTGTTTAATTGGTTAACAATTGTTCATAAATATGAGGCCCTCAAAGTATGAAATAATACCAATAAAATGAAGTGGGGGGAGGGGATGTTAACACCTCTAATATCCATTTTAACCCATGAAAAACCTCCTTGAAGTTTTATGCAAAAAATTATGTCTTCTCGAGCTTTTCATAAGGTGACAGGAGGGTTTTAGAGTGATCTCCTTTCTTAATGATTGTTTATACCGTACATAACCTTTGAGGAAAAAACAATTCCATAAGATTGGACTGTGATAACCTCCTCAACATATATCATCTCCATTTCTTCCCATGCATCTTCTCAATGGGGTTCCAAGCAAAGTTTAGACCTTCTTGAGTTAGCAGACTTTGTGTAAAGATCAAGGGGAGGTTTTGTTTAAGCCTAAAAGCCTCCAAAATTGAATTTTATTGGTTGTAAATGTTTCAAAATGTATACTAATATACTTATGATGCTTTTAGACACTCTCCCATATGTATTAATCACTCATGTTTCTTGAAACCACCTTTTCTACTTGTAGGTACTTGAGTGAGATTTTATGTATGATTAGGCTTCTTGGCCTTTTCATTGCATTTTTTCACTTTGAAGATTTATAAAGACCTTCATGGAAATTTAGGCTTATATATATGTATCTATTAATTATTTCATATGTCTTACCAGTTTCAATCAACACAACAAGTGTACTTCTCTCCATTCCACCTATATAAGGCATGTAGTTTCTTTTAGGCCTAATACACCACTAGAACTTGAGGGTACCTTTCTTGGATAGTTTCTTATTCAACACAGGGATAAAAAATTCTCCATAATTTCCTTAAAGTCTTTACACACCTCACATAACTCTCATAGTTCACATTTAATGGAATATCTGGCTGTTTTGCTTGAGAATGTGTAGGCAGGCATGTAGGTTCTTCTCTAGACCTAATACTTATTCGGGTCTAAGAAAGGATTTTTTACTTAATGGTTTTCCATTTTATACCCTAAATAGACATTCTCAACTCCTACTCATGTCTTTCACATCTCATTTACTCCTCAAACCTTATAATTCATTGAAAGTTTTCTTCTTTTGATTAAGAATGTGGACCTACAGGTCTACATTCACTATTATTTAGCTCACTTGTAACATGTCTTAGACCGGTTGACACGGAAATTAGACCTCAATATGATTCATGAGCCTATTCATACCTCTTATAAGCCTAAGTTTATTTGAGAACTCTTGTAAACCTTCCAAGTCATGCTTCTTTAACATTTTCACAGTCCACTTGTAAGGTACCATAAAAGGACTATAGGTATACTTTGACATTATGAGCACTAAATGGGCCTGAGGATTGTAAAATAACTTATTAACCTAGCGAGAGATCTCATCAACTCATCATAATCTTATTTCAACTTGCAAATCATCAAAACAATGAAAGATCTCATTTGTATACCTTGGAAGGCTCTTAAGGCCTGCTTTAGGCAAACTCAAATGAACTATTCATACTATCTCAAAACCTAGACCAACGTGGTAAGTGAGAATGCTTGAGGGGATTGTAGCAGGGTTTAATGAGTATGATCATATTGATAGGGAAGCCCAAAATATTTTATACCTTTACAATATGACTATTGCATGCCTCCAAACTATGTTTCCCATGTAGGAGCCTATGTATTAGAAATTACAAGAGAATCTCTTTGCCATTTGACCTTGTTTGTGATTTTACGAGATCTTAGGATGATAGAGGAGACATAATACAATTTATAAAACCTATTTTTAATCATTTACATGATATAAATATCTCATATTCTCATCAACTTGCCATTGCTCCTTGTGATTACACTTATAACCTAGAAGAAACACTATGTTTATGAGAAGTTGTAGGCCCTGTAAGCATTGAAGAGTTCTTTAGTAAACTTGTAGATAAATAAGGAGATATGGAGGTGGTTTGATAGCTTAACCAACATTCTCTCAGCTATTTAAAAACCTAAGATCATCAAAACCCCATTACTTCAAGCCTACATTTTGAAAGAGTTATCAAAATTCTTCAACCAATATCTCTCCAATGGCTCATTACCATCGCCATTGATGCTTCAGCATACACTCAGAAGAAACCAATTGAAAATAAGATAAATTATTAACACATAATTAGAGATGCAAATTATTACAAAAGCATGTAAAAGCATAAAAAAGTGTGTATATAACAGTGTATAGCACCTTCTTATAGAGGCAAGGCAAAGCAATATGAAATCTAAACTAGCCAATGTGGGACTAAACCCCACATAAGACAAAACTAGGTAAGCCCAAATTCCTAGAGCCTAGCAAACATGAGTAAGAGACTCTAACACCCTCCCCTCAAGTGGAGCTAGGGGATAATAATAAATGAAGTCACATGTCCGTATGGATGCCAATCCATCATGCTAGAGTACATGGATGTTGAGTCACTGTAACCACCAAATCAAAATAGGAATGGTGTTGAATACGAAGATCATTGAACACAAACATTACATTCTAAAGTACTAGGTAGAATGATGAACCTGAGGAAGCATAGCTTCAACACCTTCCAACAAGATAGTGAGAAGTGAACACAAAGACTGGTGGGGCTGCCACACTGGTGTCACTATAATAATCACCAAGAAGGCCTTGAAGTCAAGTAAAAATCCTCATATGGGTTTTAGCAAACAAAGTGCCTGAAAAAGATACCCATGTACAAAGGAATAATCTAGAAAACACTCAAAAAAGTGCAAAATACATATATCTCTGATAAGATGGAGAAAAGAGAGAAAACCTATAGGAAAAACTCCCCCCACAAAAAGAGAGAAAACAAGAAGAGAGAGCTAGTGAAATGCCCCCAAAAATGATGTTGAAGAATTATGCACTCCAAGTACTCATAAGTCTTGAAATAAATCAATTTGCATGAGTGGTTTGAATCCACTACTCGATCACAAAACAACTAACACTAGTCTTCACCAGATTAGCTTCAATCAAGAAGATTGTTAGTGGTGATGAAAGTATAAAAGAGTATTACATGTACAAGGAACACTCAACACCAAAAAAGTAGAGTGTACATCACACCCCCCCCCCCATACTATTGAATGTATGGGGTGGAGATAAAATTTCTACATGAGTGGTTTGAATCTACTACTCGAACATTAAACAAGCTTACACTATATACACCAAAATAGCTCTAAACAAGGAGATTATCAACTGTAGAAAAAAGGTGTCAAAAATATAGATAAGTCTATCAAAAGATGATGGCTCATAGTGGTGATGGAAAATACAAGCAACTAACAAAGTGAAAAGGTGTTCATAATATATAACACAAATGCATGAAGGTAGACAAGGCTAAATCAGTAACCCCCCATGGCAATTTATAAATCAGCGTGAGTACAATATAACCCATACATAAAAAACTCCAAATGGAAAGAAGGAAGACAATGGGCTTCACCAAAATATCTCCAAATGAGGAGATGATCAACCTGTTAAAAAATCCATCAAGAGAGGTTTTCCAAAAACAAGGGAGCAAAAAAAGTGTCTCCATAGAAGAAGATGAGGCACTAAGAAAGGGGCCTTGAGGAGACATGACACAACTACCAATGTTTCAAAATACTAATGCATGTCATGGGTTGATATAAGAACATGGCAAATGGCAAAAAAATCCATAATGTATGTAAACATGCCATAAAAGAATTAATAGCCAAAAAAAATGTGCAAAGCACATGCAAAAGGATGTCAGGATCAGTCGAAAATGCATCTAAGATAGTGTGTGCATGAAGTATAATGTAAGGCCCATAGCACAAAAAAACCCCATCATAGTGAAATGTACACTCAAGAATAAGACATTAGATTCAGCTAAAAATGCATTCATGAGTGCAACAAATGATGATGATGCAATCAAGAAGTAAGAAGGAAGTTTGTGTTACCTATGAGGGGGTTTGACCTCCTACTAGTTCAGACCTCACCCTCTAATCTCTAACAAATAAAAGAGATAAGGTACATGAAAAATAAGGAACATTCCCTCAATAAATGCTCACAACATAGTAAATGAGTCACCACTAAAAATGTAACCACAAACCATAAGCAAAGGTAGCATAACCAATGCAAACAGACCCCCCAAAATGCAACACTTTATATAAGTAGTGTGTTTTTACAATTTGATGACACCAATGGATATAGAATCCAAAAAATGCACTTTTGAAAAAATATAACTCAAATCTAAGTTACGGTTCAAAAGTTATAAGCATTTTGATTTCTCATAAAAATGGGTCAAAATAATTAAAAAACACTACAAAATGGTTTTTGAAACCAAATAAGAAACATAGTCATGCAACCACTCATTGGAACTAGAATTTCTCTACAGACTTAGAAAATTCAACCAAAGTGAAAAATAGTCCTTTTGGTTATCTCAGTATGCATGCAGAGAAGTTTGACTTCCTCTTTTAAGAAAAATATAACTAATAAGGCAAAATTAATGAATTTTCAGCTATGTAAAGAGGATAGGAAGTGGATTTCTATTGTCTTTCACCTAACAAAAGGCAAGAAACTAGAATACCATCAAGATATAATGTTGTAAAATCTATTTTTAGAGCCACCTCAACTCAGATCAGTGCTTCACTCCACCCATAATGTACTCAATTCCAATCATGAAACTTATCAATGCAGTGCTAACCTACACCGTAAGAAGGAATAGAAGAGAGAAAAAGAAGCACAAACCTTTGATGAGGTGAAAATAATACATCTCTCTCTAATGTAGATATTTATTCAAATGAGGATGTTTTCCTTCTAAACAGATGATGTCAAACCTCTTCTAATGATCAAAATTAATGCTCATGTTATCCTCCTTTAATGCATTAAGGAGATCCCATGCTCATACTTCCTCTTGACCACACTTCCCAATACATAAGATAAGGGAAAAAATATATTAGTTTACTCACACAATAGATAAAGAAATTGTGCAACACTCCTCTAGTCCTCCTTGAAAATCTTGGTACAACATATGGTAGTTCCACATCTTTCATTAAATCCACTTAGATCTAACAGATCTAGAAAAAAATAATGATTACAACGATCAAAGCATGGTAAATTTCTTTATTAGGTGTTTCAGGTAGCAAATAATTTGATGCCAAAGCCTTCAATTCCTTTGAATCACTCGCCATAACATTTTCTAGGCACGACTAGGAAATGCTAAAATAAATTCCTCATGTTCATGAGGGTTCAATGTAACAGGTTGGGGTGGTATTTGGCAATAGGATGCAAATGAAAGAAGGATGCATAAAACCAATACTAGTTGGTTGGAAGGATGCATAAAACTCCAGTGCCTTCTCTCAATGCTTTATCTCCACATGTAATGTTATCCAATAAATGAAATTTCCAATGCTTCTGCCAATGTTGTATCTTAGCTTCCAATGCTCCAACTTAGCTTTCAATTCCTGGTTTCTCCTCTATCCATCCAATTTCCAATGCCAAGGTACAAATGATAGATCCAAAGAACTAAGTTTGCTTCCAACACCTTTCTCTACCACACTAAAGTTTACAGATATGAAAAAAAGAAAGAAAGCTCCAAAAAGGGATGCAGACAGAAAGAAAAAGGATGCCCCCTAGGTTGAAAAAATATAGATCTTGGCCAATGTAATTAAAAACAAATTAGATCAATGTTTGAAGTTGACTAAAAAAAGAGATCTAATTGAAATAAGCCTTCAATGAAGGGTTTGACCCAAACTAAGCTGAGGAATCTAACATTATTGTAGAAAATCTATATAATGGAGATCAAACCCTCAATAAATTGAAAGCCAAGAAGCTTGTAAAAGTCTTACAAAAATAGAGATCCATAATCACATTATAAGGACAAATAATGCAATGAAGTAGGATGAGTAATGGTTGTTGGAGATGGCCCTAATTACCATGAAATAGTTATCAAAACTCTTCAGCCAAGATATCTCCAATGGCTCATTACCATAGCCATTGATGCTTCAGCATACACTCAAAAGAAACCAATTGAAAACAAGATCAATTGTTAACACACAATGAGGTATGCAAAGTATTAAAAAAACATATAAAATCATAAATAATCATATATATTATAATACATATCACTTTCTTATATAGGCAAGGCAATTACAATATGAAAGCTAAACTAGCCAATGTGGGACTAAACCCCACATAAGACAAAACTAGGTAAACACAAATACCTAGAGCCCATCAAACATGAGTAAGATACTCTAACACATTTTGCTTCAAAATGAGGATTTATTGCCTTGAGTATTGTTAACAAGTGTCAAGTGATGATAGAGGATGATGTGGAAGGATTGTACAGACCCTTGAGGACTCACACAACTTTTCATTTTCATTCTTGAACCTTCCAATGAATTTAGACAAGCAAAAACTGTGCTTATAGAGTTTTAGAAGGGTTTAAAGGCAGCGTATTTTGTTAAGGATTGTTCATAGATAATAGCCCTTAAAACCCAAATCTAATGCCTATAATTTCAAGGGCATAAGGGCCCCTATCAACCCCTAGTAGTATTTAATCCAAATCTCTCTCTCCTTTGTGTATCATCCTCAAACTGATTGATTTTTCTTGAGCTACCAAGAACTTGATGGATAAAAGAAGGAGGTTTTCTATCTGTTTGGACCTGTAACACCTTCCAAAGCATGTATTTGACTTAGAGAAGGTAATATGACACTTTCCACTCTTGAAACATGTTCAAGTTAGCTCCCATTTACTTCTCAAACTCATAAACCTTCTTGAAACTACCTCTCTAGGAAAGGATGAAATTGAAACATGCATTGTAACTGCCAAAGCTGGTCCTCTCTAACCATGCCCTACCACATCCCATGGTGAATGTGCCTTAAAAGTGTCTTTTGTATATACAAATCACCATTTTGTTCTTGAATACACTTGACAAGCCTTATAGTATTTTGGCAAAGGTATGATATGCATTTGAGAGGGTTAGTACAAACACTTATAAACCAATTAGGCCTAAGATCACATATAATGCTTTGATGTGTGACCATGCCATCCTAAAAAATTGTGTTTGGAATCACCTAGACCTTCATAGCTTTTGACAATGAAGTCTTACACAAGGAAGAGCTAGAAACAATCATAAAACAATAACCCCTTATTACCTTAACTTATCCAAATTTACCTTAATCTTTGCTAAAACATGTCATGAAACTCAAATAAAGGGAATAATGACAAGACTAAATGTTTTGATCTACTCTTCTTAACTAGACCTTGTAGGAGACCTTGACCACTACTAGGAACAACACCACTCTTCACCATGACAAGATAAGGTATGACCATGACAAGAATATTCAAGGGATAATAACATATTCAAATAAGTATAAATAGCAAGTTTTGAATGAGACTCACCTATGGTATCCAATTTTGGCTAATAGAGACCTTTATGTATAGAGGATTGTTGGCATGCTTCTTATACTTCTTATTTATTTTGATGATTTGACTATCACTTAGAATGTCAAAACTTTTATCTTTGATGTGGAGTTTAATCCCATGCAATTGTTTGAGTTGTCTAAATTGGTCTTTCTTTGTTACTTCCTTTGTCTCCAATTGACTTAGTTAGAGATAGGTATCACTATTTCATAACCTCAATATGTCATGGACTTAGACAGTTTCAAATCGTAGATTAGAAGCCCATCCATGCTTATTTTTAGTTTGGATTCAAGCTTACTACCAATTGTACCATTCCTAAGGTTGATACCTTGAATAATATCAATTTCAACATTATACTACAAATAATCTAACTCAATCAAATTAGTTGAAAGCCTTATTTTCTTAACTCATCCAACTAGAATTGTCATTTGTTATTCCAATCTAATTTATTGCTTCTTGTAAATTCCATATAAGTCAGTAGAAAGTATGTAAGCATATGCTTTGGTATATTTGAGGCACTATTGAATATGTATATAAAATTACCATCATTTTACCTTAAGTTACAAGCAATATTAAAGTTTATTATAAAGAAGTTCATGTGCTAGAAATAATGTATAAATATGTGGCATGGTGGAAAGCGTAGGTATGTTTTTTTATTTATCTTATGCAGTGTACCTATGGGCCATTTGAGTGGTCTCAAATGATGTTAAAAACAAATTATATAAGTCAAATATCACTAGAAAGAGCCATTAAGATATTTGTTACAATAATTGATAACAAACATATTCTCAATCCATGTATCTCTTGTGATTTGTGTAGATATCTATTATGATAATTTATAATGGATACTTTTTCAATTGGTGTATTTCTTGTGATATGTGTGATCTTTTATTCAAGACAATAAAGTTTTGTTTTTCACACATAATTCTTTCTCTTGATGATGGATCATGAATGTTGATCCAAAACACTGAGATAAAAAACTGGTATACGATATCTTGATGATGAATCACAAATGCTAATTCAAAATGTCGAGATAAAAAATTGGTATACAATATTAAAAAAACCTAAAATCTAAAAAATTACATAATTTTTATTCATAATTTTTTGTCAAAATTTGGTATAGTTTTAAGTTAAATTATAGAGTTAAAATTTTAAAAAATAAATTAAGTAAAAAGAAATAAATTTTCTTAATGTCATACATCAAATTTATTTAGTTCTTTGAGATAGATACTTTGTAGTATAATATTAAAATTGATATTATTCAAGTAAAATTAATAAAAAGCCTTATTTTCTTAACTCAACTAACCAGAGTTGTCATTTGTTGTTCTAATTTATTGTTTCTTTTAAGTTTTGTACAAGTCAATATAAATCATGCAAGCATATGCTTCGGTATATTTGAGGCACTATTGAATATGTCATCAAATACACTTCAAAGAGCTAGGTAGACTTTGTGGGTTTTATTGATTCCGATTGGACAAAAAACATTGATGATCACAAGTCCATTGTTGGATATTTATACCATCTTGGTATGAATTCTAGCACTTTTGAATAAGAAACAACATGCCATTTTTGTATCTTCCACAAAGGTTGAGTATAAAGGTGTTGTTAATGCTTGTCACGAAGTACTTTGGATTCAACAATTTCTTATAGATTTGGGGTTTCAGTCATAACATCCCAAGGAAATTTGGTGTGATAACTAGAGTGCCATCGACATTGCTCTAACATATTGGAGCACCAAAACACCAAAAATATTAAGGTCAATATAAACCACATATAATGACTCATTCAAAATGCAATCATTGAGTTTTGATTCTACCATGGAGAGGATCAAGTTAGAAATATCTTCCCCAAATCTTTTCCCAACAATATCTTTTTGATTTGTTTTATAGGGTTTAGTTTGTATTAATTAATGTAAATTAGTTCACTTTGTATATATTTCACTCAATGTAATAAAGAATGTTTGGTAATATAATTCCATAATCATAATAATTAGTTCAATTTTGCATTAATTCCAATAGGCCCTGGGTCCTCGTAGCTTTGATCTAAATGAACATTGTTTGTTTAGGGATTTTATATTCTAGAAAGTAGAAAGTCTTGTTATTGTTCAATATAAATCTTCAATAATCATCGATATATTATCTAGTATACTACTTTTCTTACAAGCTATATTGATGCAGTTTGTTAACGTTGACAATGAAGTAAATTATTTAATGAATAATAGTGAAATCTTTAGATGTTTTTCAAAAATATTATGATGATATCTATTAAATGAAGTGCATATTTATGTTTTAGATGTTTTTTCATTATTAATTCTTATTAGTCCTCACTTTGAGTTGGAAACTAAATTAGGAATGCCAATGCAAATAAACCTTTTGTATTATATTCATTTATTAATGATAGAATAACTTGTGGCTACTCAATAGTTCGCATAGTTTTTTTAATATGTATTTTCTATAAATATTTTTATTTTTTTTGTTTGGTATTTCCTAATCTTATTTATTAGAAGAGGGAGTGAAAAAATGACTATAATGATATCTAGTGAAAAGATATTTGTGTGTCATGCATTTTTATTGCCCTCCTTGAGCATGCATGACTTATAAAACATATGGTTTCCAAAACATTATTCCTTTTAATAATCTAATTTCCATTTTTTAATACATCTCAATAATATTATTACATTTTTTTATTTTGATAACTTTGATTCCAATATATGATTTTGTATATATATCGCACATTGATTTTTGACCCCTTTTTTTCAATGTTAAAGATTGATTTGTTTTTAATTGCAAATATTCATTATCTTGTAAAGTTTGGGACAATTTTTCATTTTTGTTTGAGGAATATTATAGTTTTGTTTTTTTGATATGGTGATGTCACATTAGTATATAACTCAAGGAGCATGTACCTAGGAAAATCATTCATAATTAATAGTATAATTAGGTTCGTCCCAAAAACTATCAATTGATTTGAATATACCTTTTAGAGTATGTATTCAATCATTTATTTTTTTAACATATTTTCTTTGTTTGTCAATTTAATCATTGATGTAAAAATATATAGATAATAGATACTTTATTTGTATATGATTGATATATTTTATCTTTTTATTTTTTTAACACCTCTAAGAAACTACCATATCATAATAAGTATTTGGTTGTCTATTACTTAATTTATGTACTTTGTCTATCAATAACTCATTTAATTACATTTTTTTATTAGAAAGACATCATTATATGAACAAAATAAAAATATGAAGTATATCAATGATTTTACAAAAAAAATGGAGTTGAACGATAGGTATGCATGCCCTGATCAAGCAAAAGGTCAATAAAACATTATAAACATCATATAAAAATACTTATAGCCAAGAGACGACCATGTAATCAAATAGTAGATTCAACCAATATGAAGTAAGATTTAAAACACATAAAATTTCCATATTCCTATGCACACGCAACAACCCCAGGGGGAAGAGGAGGGGGGTCATCTTTGGGTAGGGGAGAAACCACAACAATATTTGATCAAAATTTTGGTATTGATTTTGATGTCAGAACATTGAAATTAGGTGTTTTAGAGGTTGAAAATTTTGGAAATGGACATCAAACTCGGGTCAAATTTTGAACATTGAAATTAGGTGTTTTAGAGGTTGAAAATTTTGGAAATGGACATTGGATTTTATGTCTAATTTTGAACATTGAATTTTATGTCAAAATTTCAATTCACCCATGAAAGTCAAAATTTAAACATTAAAATGTTGAAATTTCAACTACAGTTATTGCTTTATTGGGACCAATTTCCACCTGTTGTCATTCATTTCGACATGCACATCTATGGAATTTTGGACAAAGATTAGTGAACATTAAAATTTAAATGTAAGTCCAATATTAAAAAAATAAAACAAAATAGTTTCATATATATCAAGGGCATGCTCTATAGTTTTTGTCATCATTGTTATAGTCATGCTTTACATATCTTTTAGTCATTACATTCACTGCAAAAACATATGGATGTTTTAGTTGTTAGGACTTGTTCCAAAGTCTTAACATTAGGTTAGATTTTTGGTAGACTAATAAATAATTATTGTTAATGGGGCATGCATCTTTTTAAGACACCCCCATAAAATAAAGTTAATTGGTTTTAGTTTTAGTTAGTTTTATATTTTTTAGTTAATTAATTAGAACTACCTTATGGGTTGTTTTCCCATAAATAGTTGGTTATAGGATTAGTTGGTTTTATTGATCATGGGTAAAACTCTATATAATCCATGTATGCAATGTAAAAGGGTTAACGGAGTAAAGGCACCCTTATGTACTTGTTTTTTGAAAATTAATAAAATACTTGTGCACTCTCACTAAGCGGGGACAAGGTTCAAATTATTTGTTAAAAGAGTTATCAATGTATCAGAGCATGGTTTTGTCCAGCATGGTGAATTTTGGGAGCATTGGTGAATTTGAAAGGAAGGCAAGATGAAAGTTGAATTCACATGAAATCAAATGGCATGAAATAAGGTATGCCATATAATGGAAATATTTTATTGGTTTAAATGTAATGTCAAAAATTTGAAAAATTATTTTAATTTTTCAATTATTTTTTACATTTAAACCTGTGTGTTTCCCATAGACCACCATCTGGTCATTTTGGCCATTCATACTCCATTTTATTGTGTTCAAACTCCTCATCTGGCATTAGAAATGAATTTTTAGCATTTAAAAGTTATTAATTTCATTATTTTTTTTGCAAAAATGAACTTGTACAGCCTGTTTGCATTGTAAAAAAAAATCTATATTTTTCATCCATGGTTGCCATTGTTGATTCAATTCATTCTCAGCCCTTTTGAATCCATAAACACTTGTTAAACTGGTTTAAAACACCTATTTTTTAATCCTCAAAAGAAAATCTATAATTTTTTTGATTTGTACAGCCTTCCAACGCCTTGGGTGCAATTTGAATCTATTTCCAACAATAAATACCTTTAAAATTTGCTAAAACTCAACCAAAATCCATTTTACACTACCTGTACAGATTTGTACGGCCTCCAGGAGTGAGAGAAGGTGCGGTAAATATTTTTAGGAGCAGCCATGGCATCCCAGGCAAACATGGTGCAAGTTTATACTCAGAAAAATAATTTTTCATGTTTCTAAAGTTTGATATCAAAAAAAAATTGCATTGGATGGGTCCCACGTGAGAAAGCTTGGAAGAGAAGATTAAAAAGGGAAAAAGTTTGGATTTATTTACATACATGTAAATCTTTTTTTTTATTTTCCCTCAGACAAAATCCAACATAAGTACAAGTTTCTGAGTGTTATATTTTGAAAATGCTCTTAGAGCAATTGGTTAAGCTTATTTTGTAAAGAAGCTTGCAAGGAGGAGGTCAAGGGTTCAAATCCCTTCTTTTTGAAAGAAATTGCTTTAGAATATACTTTTTGTAAAAAGAATATTCTCTTTTAAATCTGTTTTTTGTATGCCTTGAAAGTTGTGAATTACATACTTATTGTATTGTGTTGTTTTAAAAATTGAAAAAGGGGAATTAAATTCTATTTATTTTACATTATTGTGGTGATATAAGGGTGTAATTGGTGGAATAAGGATGTAATTTGGCAAAATAAGGGTGTAATCATTGATTTTTGGTGAGGTGAAGTGCAAAACCCATCAAAAATTCTTGTTTTTCTTTTTTTACTCTACGCGGAGGTTAAGTGAAAAACCTCATAGAAACAGTGTCTTGTGTAGTGAGTGTGATATTTGTTTCATCTCTTTTGTATTTTGTCACACTTTTCTTTACTGCACTTGCTTTTATTTCAAGATGCCAAATATTCAAAATTTGCTTTCAGATAGTGATAGATTAACAATTTCCAATTATTCTGATTGAAAACGATTGATGGAGGCTTCACTAGTTTTTAATGAGTTATGGGATATTGTCAAGAATGAAAATCCCACATTACCAACAAAACAAGCTAAATTAGATGTATTCAATTTACGTGATTCTAAGGCCTTAGCTCTCATTAAATGTTGTTGTACTCATCATACTTATGTTTCATATTGAAAATTCTCCTCATAGTTACACTACATGGAAGACATTGTCAAATTTGTATGATAAGAAACCTAAGCATAAGAAGATAGATATTCATATGCAGTTGTTTACTTTGTCACTAGATGAATATGGGGATATGGGAGAATATATGTCTAAGTTGAAAAATATCACTACTAAAAGCTTCACCAGGATGCAAACAGGAGGAGTTGCTGAGTGTCACAGTCACCGGCGTCGGTCAGGCCAACCGACGTCGGTCAGGGGTGAACAAGAAGCTGCCGACATCGGTCATAATCGGCCGATGTCGATCATCTCCAGATAGACAGTGACAGACGTCGGTCACCTGTGTGGTTTCAAAACTGTCGGTTTTATGAACAGTTTGTTAACAAACCAGTTGTTTGCATGTTAAATGCTAAGGCTACGATTTTAATTATTGGGTCTTATTATTTGTATGAATATAATAGACTCATGGGTTGTAACTAGATGATGACCTCATAGTCATTGTTGCTTTGAAAGGACTACTTGGGTCTTATAGGAATTTTGTTGAAATGTTGCATGTCTCTGACAAGATCATAGGCAACACCTTTGATAAGTTGGCTGAGTTGCTCATCCAACATGACCTCTCTCTACCCAAGAAATCTAAAAAAACTGAAGAAGCCCATGTTTTAGAGTCAAAGCCTAGTTCATCTTCATCTGGGCATCAAAATAATAGAAGAAACAGTTATAGAGGGGGTCGAGGTTACAGAAGAGGAAAATATCAAAACAGAGGTAGGGGTTATTCAAATAACCAACAATCTAACCAATCACATGAAACAAGTGATCGAGGACATGGTCACAATTCATATAGGGGCAGAGGTTGAGGTAGATCAGACATTCAGTGTCATAGATGTGAAAAATTTGGTCACATTGCCTCACAATGTAGGATTCCTTTTGATAAAATTTAGAGGCCACAAAAAATGACTAAGTCTAACTCTGCTCAATATGTTGATCATGACTATGATGAGTCCAGTAATGTTGCCCATGAATCTGCATTCACTACTTTGGGGCACATTGATTATATTGAATATGAGGCTAGAGATGAGCTCACAGATGTATGGGTTTTAGACACAGGGGAAACCAAACACATGACATTTAGGAGAGATTTCTTTTGGTCTTTTAAGGAAGCTTCTCTCTCTCCAGTTGCCTTAGTAGATAAGTCTATGCATACACCACTAAGACTTGGATCTATTCAGATTCTTCTTCCTAATGGGTCTATAAAATACTTGGAGGATGTTTGGTATGTTCCCACATTGAAGAAACACTTACTTTCTTTGGTAACTATTTGAAAGAAAGGTTATCAAATTATGCTTGAAAATGGGCTCATTTACATCAATTCAGTGAAAGATGACTATAAAACAATGTATACATGATATGAAGATGGAAACTTGGTTATGATTGCATTGTAAAGTGCTTCCTCCCACTATAGAACTTGCGAGTAGTTATTGACATAGGTACAAGTACTATGTCTACACAACAGTTATGGCATCTCTGCTATGGACATTTGAATATCAACTCTTTAGTGGATTTGCAAAGATATGGTATGGTGAGTGGGTTGCCCACTTTTCGCAAAGATAGTATTCTTTGTGAGTCATGTGTTTTGGGCAAACAAAATCAGGAAAATTTTCCTAAATAATCATCCTGGAGAGCTAACAGATGTTTGCAGTTAGTTCATAGTGATGTATGTGACATGAAAAATTTATCCATTGGTGGGTGTAGATACTTTGTCTTGTTTATTGATGACTTTTCTCATATGACTTGGGTATTTTTTATGAAAAACAAATCTAAAGTTTTCGCTAAGTTTGTTGATTGGTTATACTTAGTCAAAAAAGAAAGAGGTTCACATTTGGTCACTCTTCATTCAGATAATGGAGGTGAGTATAACTCAAATGAATTTTTAGATTATTGTCAAGAACATGGTATTCATATACAATATAGTAATGCTTATACTCCACAGTAAAATGAAGTATCTGAATGAATGAATAGAACTTTAGAGGGCACAGCACGTGCCATGTTGCACTATAAACAGCTTGATGATAAGTTTTGGGCAGAAGCCTTTGGTACTGCAGTGTATTTGAGAAACAGGTCCCCCATAGTTGCACTTTTGGGACAAACTCCATATGAGGCATGGTATGGGTTTAAACCAAAAGTTAAACACTTGAAATTATTTGGATGTCTTTGTTTTGCTTTGGTTCCTATTAAACACAAAACTAAGTTGGAACCACAAAGTCAAAAATGCATCGTTCTTGGTTATTCTGAAGATAAAAAGGGGTTTCATTTGCTTGCATAGGATACAAGCAAATTCATAGTGAGTCGAGATGTAATATTTGATGAGTTTGGGACTATGAACACTGCAAAGATTGATTCTCAACTTGATAGATTAGAGAGGAAAAATACAAAAATAGATAAGGGTTTGAATAATGGGGATAACTCTTCGAAGTTATGGTACGAGACTCAAATTCCTTCACTTTCCTCTCCTTCATTTACAAGTTCACAGGTTGATGACTTAGAAATTGTTGAAAATTCTCTAAGTCCCCCTTCGAATGATGCACATAATGAGAATTATGGAGTCCCTAATTTGAATAATTTGACTAAGTATCCAAAATGGGCTCAAAGTACTTTTTTTGACTTGAAAGTAGATGAAGTTGGTTTAATAGGGCCCAAGAATTCTCAAAAATAGGTAAACTATGCTATGATTGTTACTATTTCTTCCTCTGAGCCATCCACTTTTGAGGAGGCATCTACTGAACATGTTTGGCAATAGGCAATGAAATGTGAGTATGATTCCATACTTAGCAATAATACATGGGTTTTAGTTGATCCCCCTCCACATGTTAAACCCATCAGATGTAAATGTGTTTGTAGGACTAAGTATAAATCTTATGGCTCCATTGATAAACATAAAGCAAGACTTGTTGCAAAAGGATATGCGCAACAAGAAAGTATTGACTACGAGAAAACATTTACACCAACTGCCAAATGGCACACTATTCATATGGTGCTTACCTTGGCAGCATAAAAAGGTTGGAAAGTACATCAATTAGATGTTAAATTGCTTTTTTAAATGGTGATTTACAAGAAGTATATATGAAACAACCTCAGGGTTTTGAACAGGTGGGTGCTGAACACAAAGTGTGTAAATTGATAAAAGCTTTGTATGGGCTCAAACAAGCACCCAGGGCTTGGTATGAGAAAATGGATTCATACTTGAAATCAATTGGTTTTCATCATAGTGAATCTGATGATACTCTCTATTTTTGAGTGTAGGGTAAGAAAATGGTGATACTTGTTCTCTATGTCGATGACTTGTTTATCACAGGTAATGATGAAAACCATAACAAGTCTGTGAAGAAGGAATTAAAAGATGGGTTTGAGATGACAGATCTTGGACTTCTTCACTACTATCTAGGAATAGAGGTAACTCAAAAAGAGCATAATATTTTCATTTCACAAACTAAGTATATTTCTGAGTTATTAGATAGGTTTGGCATGAGTGATTGCAAACCTACCCTCACTCCCATGGAAAGTAATTTGAAATTTTTTAAGGATGATAGCAGTGCCTTTTTTGATGGGACAATTGGTGGGAGGTTTGATATACTTGATGACTACCAGGCCTGATATTTCATTTTCAGTTGGAATTTTATCTAGGTTTATGCATGAGCCTAGAGAAATTCATTGACATGTAGCAAAATGAGTACTTCGTTACCTTCAGGGAATGAAAACATATGGCCTTGAATACTGCCACAACAAGAACTTCACACTTGTTGGATATTATGATGTAGATTTTGGTAGATGTGTGGATGACAGAGTGTCAACCACAAGATACACTATGCATATTGGTTCAACTGCCATTGCTCGGTGTTGTAAGAAGCAGGATACAATGGCAAATTCATCAGCAAAATCAGAGTATATTGCAGCATGGGATGCTTCTAGAGAATTTTTTTACCTACGTCGTATTCTTGAAGATCTTTAGATTTCTTAGTTTGCTCCTACACAATTATACATTGATAATCAAAGTGCAATCAAGATGTCCAAGAATCCTGTGTTTCATGCCAAAATAAAACATATGGATGTCAAATACCATTATCTGCGAATGCTGGCGGCAAAGAAAGCTCTTGATCCAATATATTGCCCAACTGTCGATCAGACAACTGATATCTTCACAAAACCCCTTGACAGAATCAAATTTCAAAAATTTAGAAAAATGCTTGGTATGTGTTCAAAGACCTGACTTTGGATCGTAGGGGGGTTTGTTAGGACTTGTTCCAAAGTCTTAACATTAGGTTAAATTTTTGGTAGACTAATAAATAATTAGTGTTAATGGGGCATGCATCTTTTTAATAAAGACACCCCCATAAAATAAAGTTACTTAGTTTTAGTTTTAGGTAGTTTTATATTTTTGAGTTAATTAATTATAACTACCGTATGGGTTGTTTTCATGTAAATAGTTGGTTATAGGATTAGTTGGTTTTACCAGTCATGGGTAAAACTCTATATAATCCATGTATGTAATGTAAAAGGGTTAACGGAGTAAAGGCACCCTTATGTACTTGTTTTTTGAAAATTAAAAAAATACTTGTGCACTCACACTAAGTGGGGACAAAGTTCAAATTATTTGTTAAAGGAGTTATCAAGTTTGTCAAACTATATTATGTTTGATCGAAAACATGTTTCATCCAAGTTAAATAAATATACATGACATGTATCTTTTAGTGAAACACTCCCTCCAATTATGTTAGATGTTTAATGTATTATGATAGTAAAATTAACATCATATAAAGTTAAGTAAAGTTGGGTAGTTTGGGTAGTTGGGCTCATATGGCCAATTGGATCCCATAGAAGAGAAAAGCTTATGATTTAACTTATATGATGTAATTTTTTTGTTACTATGAATAAAATAATGGCATTGGGTCATTTCCACATCTTTTAGTCTGTGTGTGTGAGTTTTATCATTAATATTAGAGCAAAAGATGGAAAATATGGAAGAGAAAGTCATATTTGATCAATAGTATCAGAGCAAAAGATAGAAAATATGGAAGAAGTCATATCATATCAATGGAGAAAATGAAAAAAATGAGGCATGAAAGTTTGGATTTGCTAAGATTTATTTGTTAGAATCCTTTTATTGAAAGGTCATACAATTTTTTTAATTTAATATTATTATTTTTTGCAATTTTAACATTTTATTGTGTAGGAGGTTGTACATCACATATTTGTGAAAATACAATAGAGGATAATGACATGACATATATAAAATGACAATGGTGTGAGTTTTTAAAAGAGAATCTTCTTAGCACCAAATTCCATATTACATATATATGAATCACATGTTTTGTTTAATTTTTTATTAAATCAAAAAGTTCTCATATTTAATGTTTTGGCATTATGTTGTAAGATGAAACATAACATAATTGACATGAGTATTTGGCAAGGCAATCTACTTATAGGAGGTCATAGGTTCAATACCCTCCCCTTTCTATTTTGCATGTATTATAGATTTTAAAAGTCAAACCTCTTTCTGAGCTTATAGAGAAATCTATTAATGATGTTGAATGGAAAATCTTGTACAACTAGTTTTTTATTCCCTTGTTTTACATAATGCACATGGAATATACCATGCTACAATTTTTTGTCTATATCCTCCAACTATTCTAAGTTCTCGATTACTTTGAAAATATGTCCATTTGGATATTCATCTTTTAGCTCTTTTGATTCCTCCCCTATTTGAATATGACTCAGTTGATAAAGTCCCATAGTTTCCTTGTTGGGTTTCACATTGATTTTAAATTGAAACTCTTAGAAAAAAATTAAACAATGAGATATCCTTCCTCCCAACATCGGTTTATTAACCAATTATCTCAAAGATTGGTGATCAATTAAAAACTCAAATGGGGTAGGCAACAAGTAGTCCCTGAACTCATGTAGTGTAACAACCATCACTAAAGCTTCTCACTCAATGGTATTATAGTTTTTATCAGTGCTCGATAACTCGAAACTTGCAAAGTGAATTGGATGATATAGATCCCCATCCCTTGGTTTTGCTAACACTAATTTGACTGTTGATCTTGATGCATCAACATGAGCAAGGAATGGTTTGTTCCAATCTAGGAAGACTAAAATAAGAGTTGTAACCAACTTTTGATTCAAATATATGAAGGATGTTTGGCATTCATAAGTCTATTCAATTTTTTTTCTCTTTGTGCAAATTTTTTTCTAAAGGCTATAAAATGGTTGCATACCCATGAATAAACTTGTTATAATACCTAGTATGACCTAGGAATGATCACACCTATGTTAAGCTGATAGGTGGTTTGAGTCCCATAGTGACTACAATTCTCGCTTAATCTGCTAGAATTCCATCACTACAAACAAAATGTCATAGAAATACACCAAATGGTGTAAATAACATGAGCTTTTTTAGATTTAGTGTGATTCACATAGCTTAACATCTTTCCAACATAAATCACAACTTTGATAGACATTCCTTGAATAGAGATAAAAATGCCCAATCATCTAGACAGACTTCTAAAAAGTCATAAATAAAATCTCTCATGCAATAATAACTACTCTAGAGAAAAATGTAGGTGATTTTTTCAAGCCAAATGACATACCTTATAAGTAGATGATCCTCATTATATTAAAAATGTTATTTTTGTTTGATCTTAAGTTATCATAGGAATTTGATGGTATCCATTAAACCCATTTGTAAACTAATATATCTCATATGTGAAAGGAATTGGAAATGGGTCATTAACACAAACATCATTCAATGCTTTGTAATCCCCACATACATGTATCTTCCCTATCTTTTTAGGTTGTACCACCATGGGACTAACAAAATCTAATATTTCAACTAGATATATAATTTTGGATTCTTTCATCCAATCTACTTCTAATTTTACCTTAAGTTTCATATTGGGATTCAACCTATAAGATTGTTTATTAATTGGGTATGTTCACTCCTTCAGCTTAATATACATCTCACCTAGTGAAGGGTCTACACCCTTAACTTTTGAGAATTTGGTGGGAAACACATCTTCATTACCTGAAATTTTTTAACGACATCTGATATTTGCGTCCAACAGTCACCAATAGCTAATAATTTTAGTATCGATTCTATATTGATGTTCTCAGTTTTCTTCCACATTAGTTTTTGGTATATTTTGATTGTTTAAGCCTCAATGGAGTCTATTAATTTCCTTTAACCTACTTGTTCTATGATATTCAAGTTTCACGGTTGATCTTCTTATATTTTTTATATATTCTTTATTTTAAGTTCCTTGGCATCCCTTTTTGGTTTGAAGAATCTTTTCAAATCCAGGTTTTCTTCACTTTCGCTATAACTAAGGTCCTCTACATTATTCTAGATTCTATTACAAGATTTTAATATACATTATTATTTTCCCTTCTTATTACAATATTAATTTATAGGTATGTGAAGACTTGTGTCTATCTCAGTCTATGATTTCTATTTATGTGCAACAAGTATATCTTCTTCACACCCATGACATAAGAAAATATTAAATTTATGTAGATCCTGGTGTACCATCAAATTTTCATCTTCAAATACAAACATTTGAATGAAGTCCAGTTTGATTTGTGGCCAAGTTCGAGTCTTTTGTCTACATTCCTAGTGCATGTAACAAGCTCTAGGTAGAGGAACTAAGGTATGTTTAAAAAAATGCACCCAATACCTTAGCTCCACTTGTTGTGATGTCCATACTTTGATGCACTTATGAACATGCATCTCTAGATAATGTCTCTCTTGAAATAATGGCCACTTCTCTAAGATAAAACTTGCAACTTGAAATATTTATCATAGAATTTCACACGCTTCTTCCCAATGACTACTACATCTATGAATAACCCACCAAATTGTAACAACCCTTTTCAATGCCTAATTCAACACACTGACTCATATGTCTATATTTGGAACATGATTTTATATCATGTGAAGAAACTATGTTATATATTCTCTATGAAAATAGTGGGGCAACTATCTTTCAATGTAAAATAACATTCTCATGGATATTATTTCATGATCTCCATGCACCCAATTTATGATACGGGCATATAAATTCCCACATATTTACTAAGTTGATTCCCATAAAAAATTGCCTTCATTAGTTGATTCACTATAGTATATATTTGTAGGAGTTAAATGATAGAGTTGATCTACCTTTAATTTTTTAGGAGAAGCATAAAAGGAGATTTACATTCTTCTAATTGAAATTATAGACATGTGCTAAGTGTTTATACATGTTGGGCCCAATGTTGTTTAATTTTTTATAGCTTTGGTATCTACCCCCGCTTTTCAAATGAATAGTGTCACCTTTCACTTGATTAAATTTGGCGTGCTCACAACTGTCATTGAGTGAAAAAAGAGTGGAAAAATTTGGAGTATGCTCAGATAGGGGTTTGATTATGCCTAGGCTACATGTAGTGAGGTTGGAGTCCAACTCCGTTGCAAGCAGGGATGTCAAATTTCACCTAGGGTGTTTACACAACTATTAGAATTTGTTGGGGATGTTTTCACAACCATCAAGATCTGTCAAGGGTGTTTATAAGGTCATTAAAGTTTGTGGGTTCTATATTCAAGGTTGTTAGAGTATGGGGGTCTACAAGTAACGTTGTCATAGTCTATTAGGTTTGCTTGTAGGCCCATCAAAGTCTATTAGGTTTGCTGACAGGAGAGTCTGATCTGATCAAGTTGCTCATAGAGGGGTCAAGTTCTGACTTGTTTGATTTCAACTACCCAAATGTCTGCCTAGACTTGAGTTTTTTCCAACTACCCAAATTGCTTGGATGGGTGGAAAAGTCCACCGAAGCTAGAAACATGCCAAGGTGCTTGTAGGGGGTAAAAACTACATTGATGTTAAAAAACCCTCATATCTACATATTCAGTATGGCTCCCATAAAAGAAAATAATGAACCACTTAATTTTTTGAAAAATCTAGGAAAACTTCAAAAATGATTTTTCTTCAAAGTCACTGGATGTATGTATTTTTGCAAAATTTAAAAAATAGCTTGAAACCCTCCAAAATGGTTAAAAAATGGTTGTCATGAAACTAGGTCATGTTTATAACCATTCTTAAGGTTTTGACACTTCTTGAATTTAATGGTGCTATCTATTTTTCATTTTGAGACTCTAGAAGTACTAATTTGCATAGACTTTCTAGAAACCCCACCAAACCCTTTAAAATTGAAATCAATGAAAAAATTAAACAAGCTATATTGTTAGATCTCACAATAGAGGTTATGGCATATAACTACTAGAAAAGCTTCGATACTATGTCAGAGTGGGCCATAATCAAAGATCGATCTGGATAGGATGGAATGCACAAAGTTGAAACAGTATAGAGTGGTGAAATTAGAAAAATAACTTAAAAAGGAATAAGTTTGTCTTCACAACCAAAAATTGTATTAACATCATTAGCCAAAAAGTACATAGGAAGGTGAATTATATAGTAAGGATTTAGGTCACCCAAAAAGGTAATTAACTCAACTCACAATTATAAAATGACTTAAAGTACATTTCCTCTAATGACCTATTATTAATCTAAGCAAGCTAATTAGACCATATAGGTAAAACCACATAGTGGGAAAAAGTCTATACTAACAATATGGTCAAAATAAATAAGAGTTAGAGAGTGATGGGTATGAAAAAAATTGTTGCATCTCTAAGGCTAAGGAGTATGATCTTGAATGAATTTGGTGAGGGATGTAAGAGTATACACTCTGAAAATGAGAGATTAATGACCACAAAGATTTGGTGATCAAAACATAATATACCAAACTAGCCTCATCGATATAAATATAACATGTAAAGTCTCCTTGCCATTTTCACTTGTAAGGATAACTAACACACAACAATAAGCACAAATAAAATGATAAAGGTAACCTACCACTTTTAACTTTTCACCCCTTAACCTCTTCTTCAAAACATAAAAAATGTGAAAACCCTTATACCTAATGATCAAATTTGAAGGGCTAGTGCTAATTTCGATGTGTAGGGTATATATTCATCCAACCCATACTATGATGACAAGTTGAATAAATATTTACACTTCATTTGAAAAGAGTAAAGCAAATATACATTTTTTTAGATGATTACTTTTGATTGGAGTAGAAACTAGGTCTGGGAGACATCAGGGGTCCCAGTCCCTCAAAAACCACATTCCACTAATCCTGGGCATGCTCAAGCCAAAAATTGAAAGCATACCACAACAAAACCAAGCAAAAGACCAAAGCTATCAAGATAAAACCAAAGCGAAGAACCCTAAATGCCTAAAAAAACCCACACAAAGCTAGTTAATAGAGGAAAACATCCACAAGAGCTGATAACAAACAAAGACTACCCACCTAAACCCATAATAGACTTGAAGTAAGAGATATCAACCCTGAGCCACAAGAGTTCACCTTCCATTGTTGGAGAGGACAACCTCCAATGTCCATTGGATACCACCATCAATGGAGCTCAAAGCTTGTAGTTGCAATTTTTTGCATCTAACTTTCTGCCAAACTTACCTTTCTCACCGTAGTTTGGTTTTGAGAACAAATAATTACTTGGAGCCAAAGTTAGAGTCTCTCTAGAGGCTAATTGTTCTTCTTCATATGCCTGAAAAGAGGCTACCTTCACTTCGACTCCACCCACTTATAAAGAGCCTTCGACATCTGACATGGCCTATTATTGAAGCTTTGAGGCCCCTTTGAAGCCATCTAGAGACCCTCTATTCAAAGAGAGTAGACCCTCCATATTCGGACTGACCAAGACCCCTTACTTGATATAAGGAGTACTTTGTTCAAATTCATGAAAGATTTATGCGTATTTGAGACCAAAATCTTCTGAGAGGCATCTAAAACACCCATAGGTTCCATTGAGGAAGACTTCAAATCAATAGCTGGAAATAAAGGAGACTCCTTTTCCAGCATTGGCGGAGATGAGCCATGAATAGCTGAAGAAACCTTAGGCAGGTTAGAAGAGTCCCTTTGAGGATCGAAACCCTGACCAATGGATTGACTGCAAGAAGCAACAAACCAAATACACATTTTATAGAAAGAAGAGCTATATGAAATATTTTCATTTTCATTGTTAACAAATTTAAAAATTAAGTAACAAATTTACTTTTTAGAAATGAAATTTATATAAAGCTTTCACTTGTGTGAAACCTAAAATGAACATTTCACTTTCCATCAAGTTCAAAGATCAAATCTAGAATCGTTGATAAATGCTATCTTTCCTTTGGTCACCTAATTTGGCACATATATAAGAAAACAATAATCCAACAAAAAATTACAAGAGCACTTTAGTGCCAAGATGGCATTCGTTATGCTTTCATTTATTAAACTTTAAAATCTCCACTGCTTCAAAATGCATGCACCCTCTCCAATAGTGTTGAAAGCATTCTCAAACAAAAATAAATAAATTAATTAAATGTTATAATATGTGATTGAATCCCTTGTAACAACATTAATAACCCAAATAAAAGACAATACCTTTAAAAGGAAATTAAATAAGCTCATGTGAGCATATTTCCATTTAAGAAGACCATCATGTGTGTAGGGAATATATAGATCTATTGGTCTAGTGGAAGAGGTTTTCGAGCTTTTATTTGCTTTCATGCACCATAAATAGCATTCCAATCTACCTCATTTAGATCATGAGGTGCACAAAGGGAGATAAACATTGACATATCCAATATGTTCAAATAAAGTCTAAATTTATCATCATTCTTTATCCTGTTTAACTTTGAAAAAGCTCTTTCATATACTATTATACCAGTTGGAATAACAAGAATAACTTGCCATAGCCACGTGAAACATGGAAACCCCTCAAACCATTCAAGTTCATGTCCACATAGATGCCACATTCCAAACATATGTTTTTTTGGGGTACGATTTATAAATAACAAAATAAATTCATCCATCTCACCTAAACATTTGATGGTATCCATAATAAGTGAGTTCTCAACACTAATTTTTTCACATAAACATGTTAAACATCTTGTTGTGTGATAGTATCTATCATCCATCTCCTCGTAATATTTGCGAGGACTAAAAAATAAGCAGCATTAAATATAGGTAAATATGTGGACCTTATATCTATAGAATCAATAACCTTTCACTATAGTTTTTTTTCCCAATACAATGCAATCATCTAGTGCCCTTGATCTTTTTGAACTAGGTAAACTTTCAAATCTCAATGCATGTACATTTATCATACTTGTTCCATTTGCAAACTCAAGAGTTCCTCCTTGTGCTCTATGTAAAAAATATGATATATGTATTGTACCTACCACAAATATGTCTCTTTGAAATATCACATGAAGCACACCAATAATAATATCTAAATTAATGCTTATGGAAGTAATGTTAACATGATTCTCTTATAATTTTTTATTTAACGTATTTAATTCAATAGGCACATCTACAAGTAAATGGATGCAAAGTTATACTTGATTTTTTCTACCAAATCATACATTTTTTCTCCACTAACTCTCGTTCTTTCAACAAAGCAGACATGAGTTTGACAAGCCTTTCCATGACCTTTCCTATGAAGAGCCACCTAATTTGATGAATTTTCAACATCTCTAACCTATTGATTTGAAATGACTCCATTAGCTCTCTTAATGTTCCATATGTTTTAGCATATTTCTCAAGCCATGAATAAACTTTATTTGTAAATTTGTTAATAAATTTTAGATATGTAAAATAAGATGAAGCATCATTTGTTGTTAATGCTTGTCGATGAGCTATGCAATGAATATCTAATAAATGAAGAGCATCTTGATAAAGCTTAGTATTTAAACCTTCTTGGACAACCCTCTTGGCAGAAGCCCCATCATATCCAAATATAACTAACTTGATCAAGGGTAAATCTATCTCTGCTAAAAGAGTTATCACAACATCATACATAGATTGAGTTGTTCCATCCTTTATTTGAAGGAGGCATATACAATTTTTTACACATTGACCTCTTCCTTCATCTATCAAATATGTAATATAAACTATCAATGTCATTCCATAGTTTGATTAGTACTTTCATCAACTACTATTGAGTAAAATGACTACGAAAAATCTCATATTTTGATTTTTTTAAATATACCTCCTTCATAACTAACACTTTTCCATATGTGGTATTTGTATATATAGAGTATTAATTTGTTAGAGGCATGTGTGGAGTGCTTTTATACATGTTCAAGTCAAAAACTAGCTTATATAGTTATAAAGGTAAATCATGTGTGGCAACAAAATACATATTTTCAATCACTGATATGATTCTCTCCTTCTCAATATCTATGATTAGTTATACATGTTTGGTAATTGGAATATTACTTCATTTAATTTCTCCCTCCAAAAGTTGTAAAGAAAATTTATGAGGCTCTAATTCTGCATGGGTTTTTAGTTGTTGACTTGAAGGATGGTACTCCAATATTTAATGAATGGAGTTTCTCTCTTATATTTTACATGCCAAGAACACTTTATCCTTTCAATGCCATTGTAGTCTTTTATAACATAAGCCCATGGAAATCATGCTTTCCATTTGGACTTGAATGTTCTTTTTAGTTTCTTTGATGTTTGTTCCTCTTCTCGAATTTCTTCTCCATCTAATGCATAGTATTCTTCATATGAATGAACATAAAAGTCTTCATTTTGGGAGTGACATTATTGATTAGAATCTCGAGGGATACCAAATGCATCATCAAGTGATAGTTGGATTTTATGCTTCTTAGGACGACCAATGGAAGCCATTTTTCCATAATACATTCAAAATGGAGTGTATGTCTTTCGTAAAAAAATGATCATTTGTAGTTAGAATTAGAGATTACAATTTATATTTCAACATATAAATGTTAGTTCCATATACTTATAAAAAAACCTTTGAAAGTAATATTTATCAATTATAATTCAAACTTCAGTGCTTTGAAGTGCTTTTGAAATTAGCTTTTGAAATTAAAAAATGATTATATGCAATCACAACCACCACCTTAAGGCACACAATTAGGCCCACAAAGTTGCTACTTGGGTCATTCCATTTAATTAAAAAATACATTTTTAAAAAACTTTCCACCACCACAAAGATATATCATATTTAGTGATCTTTGAAGAGGTGGTAGATAGAAAACAAAACAAATTCACACAACATAGCAATCTTAATCGTTATATACTTATTCTTTAGTCATAAAATAAAATCTAAATCATACGATAACACATCCTTGAGGTGGAATATAAAATATAAATTTTACAACACGTAATCTGTAAAACACCCTAAAAAGAGACTGATTGAGAATAAGTCCATCTTAGTGAAGTGATTAGGTGATGGAACAAAAGAGAATTGTTGAAAATTGATAGAATTACCTCATAAAGTTCCTAAACATCTACTTGTTGTTGTGCTTGGTAGATCCTAAGACTAGTGTAATATTCTTCTTTTGCAAACCCTATGCATCAACATAAAAGCCCAAATAGGGGACTATATCCATATTGTTTCCCCTAAAACCTTGCTTTAGAAAAAGTGGGTATTAATCATTTGCATTTCATGGGCCAAAGGGACGATTTTACCAATGTTTTTTTCCCTAAAACTTGTTGATAAAAAAATTATCAATCAATTGTGCTCCATTGTGTAAACCAAGATAATATAAAAGAAGATTTTGATGAATTCACAAGCTTTGAGTGACCAAATAAGAGTAGAGTTTATTATTGCTTACACATTAGACAACTATATAGTCTCATCACAGAGAGAAGAGAGAACATGCAACTAAAAGCAATGTATGTTTTTCACATTATTGTCTTATCCACGGGTAATAATTGTTTGCAACAAAGGGAAAGATGAAATTGAAAGTAGAAAACACTAAACATCTATGCCACGAGATGGAAAAATGTTGTCACTGCCACCAACTTTTGAATACCTACATTTCCAAGAGATGACATCAAGTACAATAACACTAAAATCTTGAATTATCTAGAAGCTTTTTTTACCGCAATAAAAAAAAGTTGTCATGATTTCTTCATGGGTTATACGACTTGGATCAAGTTATTGTGATTATGGCCACTATACCTAATGGCATTGTAACATATGAAAAACTTAGCTTTTCAAAGCTTTTTGGTATATCTTGAAGAAATTGTGCATAGTGTTTGACTCTATGGAAGTAGGACTGACAATAATAAATGGAAATTGGCCCTGCATTTGTTATGCTTCATCCCCATACATAAAGTTGTTAAATAATTCTCTAAAGAGGCCCTAAGAAAATCCATATGTAAAATCCCATAAAACCTGGATGAGCAAATTAATATAAAAATTTGTCAATTCACAAGCCAAAAAACTGTAGAGATGGAAGGAATTATTCATAATTACCAATCAATACACTTAAAACCTAGATAAACAAACCTAGAGCCAAATTTGTCAATCAAATATGCCGAAAATCCTAGGAAAGCATATTCATAACGATGATTATCAATCAATATGATGAAGCCCTCTTCTCTGGTTATTTATTTTGAATGTCTTTCCTTAACTCTTTCCTTACTCCCCGAACTTCAACCGACATGTTGGTATCAAACCCTACAAAAAAATATTACCCTCCATTTTATCCACCTCTTGTAATCTCTTTCATCTCATCACCTCACACAGATGTCCAATGTAGACACTAGTCACAACTCACACCACCACCATTTATGAAGTTGTCTACTTCCACATTACATCATGTTATGCCATGCCACATGGATTATTAAATGAGTGCCAATTGCCAATTGCCAAGTTGTGACACAATGCTTTGTCAAATTGTGATGTTTATTAATATCAACTTACAAAGATAGTTTGCACCCCTGACCCATATTGTCTTGCCAATGTAGATGTGTCCATATGAATTAGTGCGAAACAAATATAAAACAATAATTTAGAGGATATATATTATAGCAAATTTTATTATCAAGTTTCAATTTGACTTAACTCTTGAGATTACTAAAAGTGTAGACTTGATATAAGTCATTAATTAATAGATAACGCGTCGTTCAATTTGAACTGAAAGAAGCGTAACAGCTATCAAATATCAAAACGTCGGTGGCTCCATAACATTATATATATAAATATAATGATGGACATTTTTTGTAGCATACCCCATTAAAAATTTAAAAAATGGGCTATGCTACAAAAATTGTCCATTGTTATATATATATTTTGTAGCATAGCCCATTTAAAAAAAGTTTAATATACATTTATACTTTTACATTGTCAATATTTTTTATATTTTTTTATGACTTATTTTTTAATTATACTTCTTTAATGAATTTGAAGCCCTTCAACACAATGGGATGGACTCAATTGTGATCGCTTATACCCTACCTTTTTTTATTAATAACCAATTACAAAGACAATTTGTACTCGTGACCCCTATTGTCTTGTCAATGTAGATGTGTCCATATGAATTAATGTTAAACAAATATAAAACAATAATTTATAGGATATACATTGTATCAAGTTTCATTTTTACTTGACTCTTGAAATTACCAAAAGTGTAGATTCAATCATTAATCAATAGATTATGTGTTGTTCAATTTTGAAGGATATGTCACATTTGTCAAATATCAAAGCATCGATGGCTATACATATATATATATATATATATATATATGTATATGTATATGTATATGTATATGTATATGTATGTATATATATATATATACACACATACATATTTATATATATATATATATATATATATATATATGTATGTGTGTATATATATATATATACATACATATACATATACATATACATATACATATACATATATATATATATATATATATATATATGTATATGTATATTATATATATATGTATATACGTATATGTATATTATATATATATGTATATGTATATATATATGTATATGTAGATGTATGTATATATACATATCTATGTATATACATATATATATATAATATACATATACATATATATATATATATATATATATATATATATATATATCATATATATATATATATATATATATATATGTATATATATATATATAATCACGAACATTTTTTTAATATAGCCCATCTTTTGTATTTTTAATATGTATTTATACTGTTACATTATCAAATATTTTATAAATATTTTTTGATGGCTTATTTTTTAATTGCACTTCTTTGACAAGTTAGAAACTATTGTAGGTTGAGATGAATGAATGAATGAAAGATTTTAATAATATCTACAAGACCAAGCAGTCCATGAGACCGAATGTTGTAACATAACTATCTCGTGTTAACACAACTCCCTAACACAAGAACTGTCTATCTAATTGTATACAATTTCAAACCTCTTTTGATTCTAACTCTTTTAATATAAATCTTGATTATAAAACTTACTATACTATCTAACCAGAACAAACTCAATTTTAATCACTTATACCCTACTTTTGACACATAATTATTACCACTGTACAATCTGTCAAATCGTCCATATGTCCTAAAATCCTAGATAAGCATATTCATAGCCATAGATAAACAAACTCAGAGCCAATTTTATCAATTGATATGTCGGAAATCATAGATAAGCATATTCATAGCCATGATTGTCAATCAATATGGCAAGGCCTCTTCTTTGGTTATTCTTTTGGATGCCTTTCCTTGATTCTTTCCTTACTCCCTGAACTTCAACCAACATGTTGGTATCAAACCCTACCAAACATAGTACCCCCATTTTCTCCCCCGCTCCTTATCTCTCCCATTTCATCACCTCACATAGATGTTTAATGTAGGTGCCAGTCACGACTCACGTCACTCACCATTTGCAAAGTTATTTGCTTCCATGTTGTACTGTGCTACGACGCACCGTAGGGAGAATTAAACGAGTGCCAACTGTCAACTGGTAAGTTGCGACACAATGATTTGCTAAATTGCTATGTTTATTAATATCAAATTACAAAGACAATTTGCACCCTTGACACCTATTGTCTTGTCAATGTAGATGTGTCCATATGACTTGATGTGAAACAAATATAAAACAATAATTTAGAGGATATATTATATCAAAATTTATTATCAAGTTTCAATTTGATTTAACTCTTGAGATTACTAAAAGTGTAGACTTGATATCAGTCATTGATTAATCGATTATGTATCGTTCGATTTTGAAGGACACGTCACATCTATCAAACATCAAAACGTCAATCGCTGCACAACATTATATAAGATTGGCATTTTTTTAATATATATTTATACTTTTACATTGGTAAATATTTTATAATATTTTTTTTTATAATCGCGACTCACGTCACTCACCATTTGCAAAGTTGTTTGCTTCCATGTTGCACTGTGCTACGACGCACCATAGGGAGAATTAAACGAGTGCCAACTGCCAACTGGGAAGTTGCGACACAGTGATTTGCTAAATTGTTATGTTTATTAATATCAAATTACAAAGACAGTTTGCACCCCTGACCCCTATTGTCTTGTCAATGTGGATGTGTCCATATGACTTGATGCGAAACAAATATAAAACAATAATTTAGAGGATATATTATATCAAATTTTATTATCAAGTTTCAATTTGATTTAACTCTTGAGATTACTTTAAGTGTAGACTTGATATCAGTCATTGATTAATTGATTATGTATCGTTCGATTTTGAAGGACCCGTCACATCTATCAAACATCAAAACGTCAATCGCTGCACAACATTATATAAGATGGACATTTTTTAAATATATATTTATACTTTTACATTGGTAAATATTTTATAATATTTTTTTTTACGATTTATTTTTGAATTATACTTCTTTAATGGATTTGAAGCCCTTCAACGCATTGGGATGGACTCAATTGTGATCACTTATACCCTACCTTTATTTATTAATAACAAATTGCTAAGACAATTTGCACCCATGACCCCTATTGTCTTGTCAATGTAGACGTGTCCATATGAATTAATGCTAAACAAATATAAAACAATAATTTAGAGGATATACATTATATCAAATTTAATTACCAAGTTTCAATTTGATTTAACTCTTGATATTACCAAAAATTAGACTCAATCATTAATCAATAAATTATGTACAATTCAATTTTAAAAGATACGTCACATCTATCGAATAACAAAACGTCGATCGCTGTACAACATTAAATATATACATCTTAATATTATATAGCGAACATTTTTTTAATATAATCCATCTTTTTTAATTTTTAATATATATTTATACTTTTACATTGTCAAATATTTTTTGACCAACTTTTTGAATTACACTTTTTAATGAGTTAAAAACCATTTACAAATTAAAAATAAATAAATGAAATTTTTTAATAATATCCAACAAAAAAAAAAAAAAAAAAAAAAAAACCATTTACAAATTAAAAATAAATAAATGAAATTTTTTAATAATATCCAAAAATTTAAAAAAAAAAAAAAAATAAAAAAAAAAAAAAAATAATAATAAATAATATACAAGACGAAAAAATCATAACAAAACTATTTCATATTATCACCACTACCTAATACAATGACTATCCATTTAATTTTACAAAATTTCAAACCTTTTTTCGATACCAACTTTTCTAACATAAATCTTAATTAAAAAACTCACTATAGCATCTAACGGAAAAACACTCACTATAGCGTCGAACGGAAAAAACTCAATTTTGATCACTTATACCCTACCTTTCTCTCATAATTATTACTTCTGTACAATCTTTCAAATCCCATAAAAGATCCTCTACCCTCGACTCGCCAGAACCCCAAACCTGAGATTAAAAAAATTAAATTTCACACTTCACCCGCGTCTACGTTGTCTCTGTAATGATCACAGTGCGCGCCCTGTAAATGCAACCGTACTTAAACCAACATTGTAGGGCCTCTGTTTAAACTATGCCAGAAAGCTGCTGGGCGCCCATACCCTACCATCCTTGCACGGGACAGACTTTTAAAGGTCAGAGAGGCGGCACCGTCTTTCCCTTACAGGATTTAACATAAACCCTTGCAACCATACTCTCTTCGTTTAATCTACTCCTTGACCTGTTTATACTCTAATGACCTGCTACTCCAATTATTTTCCTGTGTGGTTTTGATTGACGCACTATAAAATTTTATGCAACCAAGCGGGGACAGGAGCTAGGAGCTGAACTCATGCTTCTGCTAATTACATGCCACAAAGAAGAACGGATTGTTGACAATTATTGCTTTTTAATGGAAGCCGTTTGATGACGAGAGCCCCGGGTTCGACTCCCTGGTGATAATTGTTTTTGTTTCTGTTATTAAGTTATGCTTGGCAAAAGGAAAATGGAGACGGAGGATAATTTAGACGACGACTCTGCGGTGGACATGGAAATTGTTAGGGAGCGAATGAAACTCGTCCCTATTCATGAAGTCCTTTTTCAAGAAATTGATTCGGAAATTTTCGATGACCAGGTAAAAACATTATATGTTTGAGATTTTCGTGTAATTTTTTTGTTCTGTTGCTTTTTATTTGAATTCCACTGCGGTGACATTTTTATATCCATTTTTGATTTGATTTGCAATGTATTTTGTTTTCATTTGGCAAATCTTGAGTGAGGTTATAGATTGCTTTTATGGTTGTGCGTGGGAAGGTTTTGAGTAAGGTTCTTTCACTGCAACCTCGGCGCCTTTCGGATAAAGCAAGTCGAGCGCCATTTCCACATTCGTCCTCCAAAACAGTCTCAATGCTGTCCATCCTGTGCGCATCCGCGCACAACATACCAAACAAAACAAGGCGTGGATAATGGTGGCCGATTTCAAGCTTCTTTGCTACGATTCGTCGCAGGCCTATCGGTGGCACGTCAGAGCACTTATTTTCATTAACGGAGGATGCCCGAGTTATATTTGAAGAGTGAGACTCGATCCAGCTAAATGTTTTTGTATGCCATTTTATTAGGCTCTGTTTATCAAAATCTTGTAAGGATTGGAGACTCTTGAATCTTTCCTGCAAAACGCCTATAGAGAGGTCCATGTAAAATCCATGTAAAAATTTTCTCCAGCAAGGAATACAGGTGTCTATGCCCTTTTTTGAGATCATCTATCTCTTCTGTGAAAACTGGTTGCAGCAAGGAAGGAAAATAATAAACTTACCGGTCCCGTAGAGTTTATTCGATTCTCCACAAATTATGTAGTAGCTTCAACTCAACGTGGTCGCTTCCCAAAACGCTGTGTTTTACCGGCGGGAAGGTTAATGAATCTCCCATTTGTTACATCCACAGCATTGAGAGAATGGTCCAAAATCGATCAAAATCACCTAAAACCAAAGTCGCTTAAATATCCAAAAATTAGTCTTCCATGCTGCAAATCCTTTCTTGCTCTTGTGGGAGCTGCAAAAGAAAGTTAGATGTAAAAATGAGAGAGGGAGGGCAGTATTGCAGCTTTTAATTTTTTGTTACTACACACATTATCTGCAGGGTCGATTTTCCCTAGTTTAGCCAGCAGTCTCGTTTGACCTGACCCTTAGAGTCTCATAACTATGGTTACACCATAACGAAGCCACATGTGGGCTGGTGTTATGGCTGCCTTATTTAGGTAGGAGATTTGAACATGGGTCAGGCTCTTAGGAGTCTTTTTTTCATTTTTTAGTATTTTTTGATTGATGAACATTGATACCACAACTGGTCTCAAATCCAACACATATGACCAAAACCGACATTGAATCCAGCACAAACAGCCACAACTGGCCTCAACGCCCAGCGAGATTTGACCCTGGGTGGGGCTGGACACAACCAGCCCACTTAACCAACCCACTTACATCTCATCAGCAAAATATGGGGTAAATTCAGGACACATCTTGAATTGCACATGTGGGTGGGCTTGGGTCCGTAATGCCCAGGAATGTGTTCCATGTGGTTCACATGGGGAGGTTCGACCTCTACCTTCAGGTGTTCCCATGGCTACTTCTTTGAAGTATCCAAGCAGCCTGCAGGATTGGAACCTAGGTCATTGATGTGAAACTCTTTGCTTCATTATTATTACACCACAACCATTTGGACAATTTACAAAATATTGGGTTTCCTCTGCTTGCTTTAATTATTGACATTTGTGTTTTTTTGGTCATATAATATCTTATTTTTCCTAAGCATAGATTTTTTCAAGACTTTATAGTCAACCAGCCTAGGAGTATATTATAGTATCCGGATTTGTGCTTCATATTAGATTTTTTGGACCAACCATTAGAAGCACAGGGATTTTTGGAGATACTTGCACAAGAAGGCATAATGGGGTCAAATCCAGAAAAAGCTTTTTATAGGATTTGAACACTTTTTTAACAGTCTGGGAATTGGACAACAATCTGAGTTTTTGTTTTTTTAAATTTCAGGTAAAGGGCCCATTAATTATGGGCAGCACCCCTCCCTCCCTCAATACAATATTCCTTAGCTGAGAAGCAATATAACTTTGCTGAATCACAGAAAATCAACTCCCCTGCTATTTTGCAAAGCTGCAGTGGGACAGGGGCATACCTGTTGGGTTTGCAGCCAATTCATTATGGCAATAAGTTTGCTGGTAATTATTGAGAGTTGTCCTCTCTCCCATTCAATATTGTCTAGCTGAAATGCTCACTAACCTTGTTGAACCAAAAGTCAAGGCCTCTGCCACTTTTCCAATTCACATTAGGATGGGGACATGCTCACCACATTTAGAACGTGGGTCATTGTGTGGATAAGTGTCCTGTTAATCATCGGGAGTGGCCCTCCCTCTCTCAACGACAGTATTTTGTTCCACATTAATAATCTCTCTCCCGCTCTCTCTATGCAATATTTTTAGGCTGAGAAGGTTGCTAACTCACAGAAGCACGGAATGTCAACTGCTTTACCATTTTTCCAAGCCACTTTAGCATTGAATGAATTTTAAACCTGGGTCTTTTTGGCAGTTAAGTGTCCTGACTTACTGCTAGACCATAGCCTGACAGATGTTCTTGGTACATGTTTAGACGTTTGTATTCAACTTTTAGTATTTTTTTCCTCTCATAGCTCGGCGCTTCCAAACAAATTTATATTATTTTTTCCCTTGTTTTGTTGTATTGGATCAAGGTGCTTAAGACCTAGCACAAGATACACCTGTTGGTGCATAGGTTGTGCAGATAAGATCTTTTTTCTTCCCCAATTTTGAAAATTTTAATGTATTTGCACGACCTATGCCAGTGGGTAATTATATTAATGGCGTACACAGGTCACAGGTGCTGGAAATGTTGTGCGACAAAAAGAAACTTTTTTGACTTAGTTTATTTATGCTATAAAGCTATGGCTTTTATTCCTAGACACTGTTCTTTTGAAGCCACATTCTTAAAAATTATTTGGTGTCAACTTTCATGTATGGTTATTAGGGGAAAAGGTTGACTGAAGAATACCCTTTACTATTAAGTTTGATGTTGATGAAAAAACTCAAAATTATATGGAAAGGGTGATGGGAGCTTTCCAATAAAGCAGCTTGATAATGAAACATTAAACAGGTTTCAACCTTAAAAACAAGAAGACAATATCCGATTAACAACTTGCAGATAATAATTCATTCTTTTTTCTGTATAAGATTCAGACATGTCTTTTGATTTGAATGGTGAATTTTTGATTTTACATGGTTCTAGCAAAACTGTCCAACAGTGTCAAAATACATCAACATAAATGTAGCTCAATGTCCTATGTGGAATTGCCTGTAATAAAGAAATGTTAAATCATAAAATTTGGGACGATATTCCTAGATTGTTATACTAGACATCGACCTACAATTCTTTTTAATTATCGACTCCACGTGAGTTTGTGGCTGTTTGGTAGTGACATCTTGTGAAGCTATGAGGTTTCCAGAAGTCAAAAATATAGTTTAAATAGAATATTTCGAATGCATCTCTTGATATCGTCTTTTGAATTGCTTGCACTTTTTCTGGTATTTGAATCTCTTACTAGTCAGCAAAGTTTTCAACTATTGGTATGAAGTTAAAAATATAGTTTAAACTTTAAATAGAATACATCTCATGGTATCATATGTCAAAGTGCCTATGCTTTTTTTTGGTATGGCTAATAATCAGCAAAGTTTTAGACTGTTGGTATGTTTTTCCTCCCTTTTTTCCATTTGTTTGAAAGATGACTTTAAACTGTCCTTTTTAGATGAAAAAGGCTTGTTGGCTTTTCCGTTTAGTGTTGCAGGGTAAATTTGGAAGACTACTTTTCATCTCACTTAAAGGAAATAAACCTATACTTATTTTTCTGAGTGCAGACCATTATGAAGGACACTGGAGGTTGCAAATTCGACAACTGATGGCACCAATATTAAATATCATGGCAGTATGTGTACGATAATGTCACAAATGATATTATATGATGTTGGACGATTTCATCTTTTTGCTCTAAGTTGTGATTCAAATGTCTTTTCTGGTCTCTTTCTTCGTATTGTATTCCATCATCTTGAGATGTATGTAGTGTAATGCCCCTCTTGTTTTGTAATGACCTTCTAAGAAATGTTGGTCTAATCCTTACACTTTGTTGGTGTTCGCACATGTAGTGCGAACTCGAAATAGCTCCGACTCCCTGTTGGCCACACTTTGTTACTCTTTGTGGTAGTTTTATCTCTGTGTTTGAACGAGTCTTCTTCGAGTTCACTGGGTTTTGGCATGCTTACCGAAAGACCTTTTAAACTTGTCAAGCTCTTAAATTTGATGATTGATAATTAGGAAGTGCGCAACAAGTTTCATTGGCAAGTGATCATCAATAGAATGCTTAAAGGAGTTCAATGATCAGGGGAATCTAATTGTTGCCTATTGATACATATGTCGACCTCCAATGGTCAAGGCCAAGAAGGTGGAAGTTCAAGTCGTTTGTGCTCAAAAGAAAAATATGAATCTTGCGGCAATGCATTATTCTTGCCGTACATGGACATATAGGTCTTCGTACAAGGGATAAGGGCCATTTTGAGGTGTCTAGTAGTGTTTTTACAAGACCCGTACTTCGAATTCACCATGGGGGAAAATCAGGTAATTATCTTATCATGTGTTTGTGTAGTGATAGTTTCAATCTTTTTCTTCTCATGGATATGTCTTGAAGTGATCCCTCCTAACCATAGTTACTAAATCCGGCCAGATCTGGACAAAATCCGGCCAGATCCAGTTTTTTTGGCCGGCCCAAATAAGTTTGTCCGTGTTGGCCGTCTTTTTTTTAGGTTTTCTGTGCAAAAAAGTGCCCCAAAACCATAAATATTATATAATATTAACATGTTATATTATTTTATTAATTTTATTCATTGTATTTGTCAATTTTGCATATTTATAAAACTGTGTTCAAATATATATGTATATATTCCGGATCAGATTTTTCCAAACTTTTTAAAAAAATTCTAGATTTCGGATTTTTTTGCCTCCCTAATGGATCCAGATTTCCGAACTTGGTAACTATGCTTCTAACCTTGAGACGCCCTAGCTTAAAGGGACAATGTTGAATGGAGAATTGCCATAAAGCATAAGTAAATTTATTTAAGTTGGGGTGAAAATAAAGTAGGCATGATACATTGATTTAGCTTTGCCTCAATCTTCAGACCACTTGTCGATTAACCCAGAATCATATCAAAAGGGACTAACCTTGGGATGCCCCACTAAGACCATTAAATACATTATCAATCTTTTTTCAATCTACTTTTTGATTTTTAAGTCAGCTCAATGGAGGGTGCCTCTTTTGGCACAAGCCAACTTCTATTTTTACAGCTGTTCTGACAAGTGTCAGCCCAGGACCACGTGGTTTAATCTACCCAGCTGATAGCTTTCCTTTTTACATTGAATGAGCCTTGAAGAAGGAAATGTGTGCAACTATTTAAATGGCCTGGGGCCTCTTGAATGCTGTGACAGGTGGGAGAAGCTTCTCACTGCTGGCTCCTCAAATGAGCTTTGTTTTAATCTGTCTTAACCCATTTAAACTACCTTGAAAGTCTGCATGACCGTAAATATTTTGTCCACTATGACTGCAGTTATATTTTATGCTCACCACTTTATAGATTGAAATCTTTCATCCAAGCCTGAGTAACCATCTGAGATGTCCCAGAATGGACTGCGTGTTGGCTCATCTTGGGGCTTCTGCGTGTTGGCTCATCTTGGAGCTTTTGCATGTTGGCTCACCTTGGAACTCTGAGTTTTAAAGGATTTCGCCCTTCAAAAACCAGGAATGTATTCTCCAATGTCTGAGTTTTTTATAAAATCTGAATTGCTTCTATGCTTTAAATAATAATCGCGATTCTTAATATTCTGGGTTGACATTATTAAAGAAAAATTGATTAACAAGTAAATTTCTGTTTCAGTTCCCTTTCTTACTTTCTGTTCTGTTCCTGTAAAATCTTCTGGCTCTCCTGAGCAAGATAAACAGTTAAACATGCATATCGAATCTGAAGAAAAGTTCATTGTGATTGTGTTGATTTTCCCAAAGGTTCTCTTTTATCGTTTAACATAGATATAAGTTTCACATGATGTGACTTGATTTACCTATATGTGACATTCATGTTTGTAAATCTGAATTTGATATTTTAGTGTTTGTAGTGATAGATTGTATCAAGAGTGGCTGCCATGACTATAATTAAGGCTAATGGGAACTCATCCTAATGGAAGTCTGATATAGATTTGCCTAAAGTCTTCAGTTATAGTGTTAGATTTTCTCATGAGTGAAAGAAAGTTTTGGGTGTGGCAGATATAGTAATCCTTGTGTATGCTAATCTTTGAGTCACCTCTTTTACTTTGAATGTTGGAAATATTGATCTATTTTCCTTGGCTGCAGTAAACCTTAGTGTGTATTGGTTGTTGACTATGGTAATTACTCCGTGATGGGGATCACCTTTTTGTAAATGTTTGAAGACTGTTACATTGTTGGAAAAAAACCAAGTGGAGGGGCCGAGGTACTGTAAATATAGAGTATGAGCTCATATAGGCCAAGGAGGGTGTTATGGACAATTATTGAGTTATACTATGTTCGATGAATGTCATTGCCCAGCGCAGGTTATGTTGTATATGGTTTGTAGTATGGAGTCTGGTCAGGTATGTGTAAATAATTGATTTTGATTCATAAGTAATGAATAATTGATTTATGTGAATTCTATGGGTGTTAATACTCCTGAACTAAAGAAAGTATTCCTTCTTCTTGGTTCCTCCTAAAATGTCACAAGCGTGACCAAATTCTTTGTAATTGAATGTTCTTTGGTGGTTTGAAAACTTCCTACTCGATTAAGTAGAAATGTAGTCAATGGATAAACACCTGCAAAGCCTTGTTGCCTGTCAAGTCTCTAAGATGGATCTTCCTACATCTTATTCTGCATCCAAACCATTACGAGGCTAACCATTTATTATATGAAAATTAAACTCTGTTTTTGCCCATGGAGATCCTTGTAAGGTGCACATTTGAAGTATAAAGGAGATACCTAAGGTCTGAAAGGTCTCCAATGGCTAGGTTCATATCAAATTGAACCCACAAGACAAAACAAAGAGGATACCTCCAGAGAAGCGACACCCTTTCTGCACTTCTTTAAATATCATGGCGTAGGAGTGACCCAGTTTAGATTGAATTTGAAACATTATTATGCTTATCCTTTGATTATTCATTATCACATGGTGTAATCTTCTAAAGTCAACGTTTCTCTCTACATCCAACCTGGAAAATTTCTATAAGAAGTATAAAAGGTGATTTGTTATCCTTATGTTCGGCTCAGCTGATTATTAAATTATCAAACATGGTCCATGTGATTTTGCTTATAGTGACCCTAGCCACTCTGTCTACATGACCACCTAGGACCCTTGTGTAAACCATAAATTGCTCACAAATCACTTCTTAACACGCTTTCTTAGTCTTGACATTGATGTGTAAACATATAAGCTTACCCGAGGTAATAAGTTCCTTATGGTTAATGCAATGTATTGGTATGTATACATGAAATAAGGACAGGTGATATTGGTGATTAAATTATCTTATGCCAGCCTCACTTCGATTAATATGCATGTATTAAGATTAATACTCATTAGGAAACTTCTGTTATTGAGGAGAAACATTGCCAGCGTTATGCTGACTCGTTTGTTGATTAAAATGCAGGGCAAGAATTGATCGGAAATAGTAAAAGCTTCAAGAAAAATCTCTCTTCTATGATGTCAATCCCATTGATTTGGATTTGTGTTGTTCTTTACCACCTCTCTCAAGTAGTAAATAATGTAGAAGAATGTATCTGAAATGCCCCTCTTCTCTCTTATGAAAGTGAAGATTGTCAATACCGTTTGAATGTAGCTTCTTTTTTGGCATACCTTTTTGTTATATAATCATTCTTAGAGTTTGTATTCTATATGTCATTGTTATAAGATGATTATTCTCTGCTTGTTGACCATATCTATCCTATGATCGTGTTTAAATAAGGAGAAACATTTTACTTTCCTTCTTGTTAAATGTTTGCATTGTGTTTGCAATATGGAAGAATTTTGTGAAGAGGTGGGGATCGCCAAAGGCTAATATGTTTTGCTATATTGTATTTTGTTGCTAGATAGGAGTTAAGAAAAAATCCACTAATGAAACTTCATAATATGAAAACTTAAGCTATTCTTCTTATCCTCAAATCATTTTAAGGATCACTTGTGTTTAAGGATTGCAATTTTTGCTTTTTGTTAAATTATATTACTTTAACTCATAATGATACCTTGTTTTGGAGTGATTGCCTCTTCATAAAATTAGGATTGATACCCTTGCAAGAAAGAATTCTAGGGTAAAATAGAACATACATGGTTACATCTTTTCAGGAAAACCTTGTTAGATGGATAAATAATGAAGTAGACCTTCATCTATGGCTTTAAAATTGATGACTTGGTTGTTGATTGTTCAGGTACACTATGATCTAACCTAATGAAGACAATACGATACCTTGGAATTGGTCAACACATTTAACCATATGGAAATCTTTATGCCTTAATCTGAACCAGTAAATATATCATAGTAATATGATTAATACCTGTTAAATTGAAAATTGTTTAGCCGCAATTATTGCTATATGCTTATACCCCATGTGGAGCCTGAGTTTAGCTGTTTTAATCTCCTACTTGTGTGTTCTCAAGACTTAGAGGAGTTATTAGTTCAAATTATCAATGGATTGAAGGTGATTATGTACTTCTCTGATCAAATTAGCATGCCTTGTTATTAAGGATTTATGGATTAAGAATGTCGACTACGATAGTGGTATAGTTTTTCTTAGTAACTGATGTTGGAGTCTATTGTTAAGATAAGGAAGTTCATAACCCTTGTGCCGAATGTGAGTTCTATTCTATGCCTATCGGCAAACGTATTTGAAGGTCGATAATTGTAATTTTATTGTGGTTGACAAAACCTATCTTAGTGCTGCTTTAAAGATGTTGAGTCGTTTTCATTTGAGCAAATTAATCCTGCTTTGAATTTGAAAATAAATTATGAACATAGCTATGGAAATTATTTTAACCAAGCTTAGTGTTATCTTCGGTAATCAACTTCTTGTCTATAAAAGTTTTCGTCTTCTTGCATCCAGAACTATTGAGAGATTTTGTATTAAAAAATAAATAAAAAAAAAAAAAATGGGTCGTGTTACTACACTGGTTGTGGTTGGGTGTGTGTTACATGTAGGCCTTCTTTGGCTTGTAACATTTGCTTCCTATTAGAGATGAATGTAGGCCTCTTAGGTTCCGTAATTACTTTTGCTAGTAATAATCACATAAAAGAAACTTATTTCCAATAAATTTATCTTTTTTTAATTTATTTCTTTGTTTGTCTGTTTGTCTTTCCCTCTGCAATGGCCAAGGTATGAAGCATACGTGATGTGTTATCCTTGGGACTGCAAGTATTCTCAGATTATTGTGGAATACATTCGTTTTCTGCATGTACGCACCTGATTTGGGTTCACTATTTTGGCCATTTGGAAAGGAAACAGCAGCCATCTAACTCGATGCTTAGATCCATAATTGACATTGTATTAATAAAGCTTTAGGGTTGCTCCTTGGTTTTGGTGCTCTGTTGTTCTTTACCTTGATGAACCTAGGGATAACTAAGCTGGGACGTATAACTATATGTTGCTTTTACATGGTTTTGCTTTTGAACCTTTGATCATTAGTAGGTCTTGGTAAACTCTACGTCCTTCGATGCCCCTCCTTGCCTTCTTCTGTCAAATGACATGATCAATAGGGCTGTCAGAGAGGATATTTACCAACAATACATTGATACCACTTGGATGCTTCCACCATAGTGGGCATCCCCAAGTTAGCTTTCTATAATAAGCATTTCTTGTGGATTGTAAATGATATCATGATACAGTTAGACTATCTGCAACATCATTGGTCACAACTACAAGGCTTGATGATTTATCTAGCCAACATATGGTGTGCTTCCATCAGCCACAAGTTGAGTCTGGCCACCATATTGTGCGGGGTCACAATATTTGTTGTCTCTCCCTAGACTTGGGTGGTTTTTTATCCTCTTTATTTCAACATCTTGATCAAAGGTGCTTGGATTTTTTATTTTGGGAGACTTATTCTTAGATGTAGATCCTTATAAGGTGCCAGCAGAGCTGTTAGGATGATTAGTTCCTTCGTTCAGCCCCCATCAAGTTTTTTAAGTGGTGAGCGCATGTTGGATACAGTGGACTGATACAGATTGGGAGGCAAGGGAGATGGTGTTCTCTTTGCGTATGACTACTAAAGAAGCTAACTTCCTCAGCCTAATTCTTGGCCGAGTGGATATTCCCCCTATCGATGTCAAGGGTCTTCCCCTTCGTCACAACTTAGATCACGAAGCAAACAAACATTACTAGATATCTCTTTGTGACCAAAGGTTCATCGACTATGAGTCTTAGGAGAGATTCTAGTGGGAAGACCTCACTTCCTCCTAGGAGTGTCTAGCCTGGCCGCCTCAGTATTGGACATTACCCTATGGGCATTAGATCTTGCATTGGTGCTTTTGCATAATAGAAGATGATGCCTTAGGTTCCCCTTTTGCAAGCTTTACTACAAACATGTGACATTGTTGGTCTCTTGTTCTATTCTCTTGTGTTCATTTTCATCAACTCCATGATTCATTGAGTGTTCCTCCCTCATAGGAATATTTGTACTCAATACTAAGATTGCATGTTTTGGGCTTTGATTGCTTTAGATTTATCCCTCTTGTTATGTTTACTGTTCTTTAGTGCTTAGTGTGTAGTTACTTTTTAACCTAGGGCATTTTTACCCTAGTATTTGTCTAATGTAATTGAATGCGCTTTTTAATTCCTATGACCTCATTTTAAAGTTTTTGTCATCTGTGGACTTTTATATAATTTCTTTCTTTCTTTTATCTAGTATTAGTTACATTTTTTTTCAGTCTGGCTTGTTAGGGTAAAAAAAATATCTGCTACTCACTTAGTAAAACTTAAATGAATCATTGCATTTTGCTTCTTTCTGCTCAAATATTTGAAACCTTTTGTGCAACATGACTGATTTGAATGTTCTAATGGAGGGTTTAATCAATATAAATGATGTTGATTGATGGTGAAGAATAATGTTGGAAATGACCGGGTTGACAAGGCACATTATAGTCTTTTGTAAGGTGCATGTCTGACAGCTATTTTCATTTGTTGGCACGTATAGAATATGTATGTAGCATGTACACATTTGTAGTTTGTTTGTAATTTTGATTTCATGCTTGAGGAGGGACAAGTGATGTAAGATTTTTTCATTAACTAGTTGCAATTTAGCATTTATAAAAGACTAAAGGAAATTAAAGCTTGTGTGTGCAATTATATGACATGCCTGATGTGTAGTTCCAAAGAGAAGCATATGGAATACTGTTAAATTACTGCCAGTAATGTCTAATAACGTGCAAATTGCCCTTCTAAGAATTTATACTTGAGTCTCCAAAATGTGACAAAATTGAAAAATATGACCCTTTTGCAAACATATGATATTAGTATATTCCCAAACAAATCGGGAAGGCAAATAAGGTAAGATAAATATGAAAACAATCTCAAAATTTGATATAATATCATGATAATTGAGTGTTATAAATATAATTGAGTGTTTTAATAATTGCCCTGTATCAGATTGTTACTTGGAGTAATGCTTTAGACACGAAGGGATGCTGTTTTTAGTGTTAATTGTGCTAATGCAGGCAATTTTTCTTGATTTAAATTTTACTGTACATAATGTACTTGATGTGCAAAGGACCGTTGCTCATTTTCATAGGATTATAACCCAGGTTGTAGACATGGAAAGATTTCCTAGCTTTAGTTGCTTGCATGTTTGGGGTTGTAACAAGCAACCAACATAAACATTGTATCTGTTTTGTGCACGAGACTGATTTCTCATAGATGTATGTGGAACTGATATCTTGTTATTTATGTACAGGCAGTCTTAAGATATGATGATGGAGTGAAAGGCACAAAGTTACTGAAACAAAACAATGAAGGGCCTTTGTTCGATATGAAGAACTGCATCAATGTAAATTCTGGAATCAACGGTTCTCAAAGCTTGGCAGCTGGTATTATTTCTGTTCCTTCTATTAGTAATCAATGTCATGTAATTGAGGGTTTGACATTTAAATTTTGTGTCTCCTAGGAAAATTCTATTTGTGGAGTATTTTAACAATTAAAAGATGTCGTGACAAAATTTTCGTTAAAGGGCATGTGACTCTCATTTTGATGTGTAAATTAAAACAAATATACAATTAGTCAATACCCGGATGGCAATTGATTGTTAGCCATTAGAACTTTACTACAAGGTAGCATCATTCTCTAGTTTCTCATCCCAAACTGTTGATCTCTTAGGTACTACAGAATCTTGTTTGTTGATGAATCTGGCTGTGTACATGTATCAACTGTGGAATCTTCTCTTCTCGTCTTAGATTGCATATCTCATCTAAACTCTGATCTAAATTTGTTGGTGGAATCAGTATCAGGTAAAAATGCCACCAGGAATCTTCTGCTGGCCATTGCTTTGCAGAGATTTTGGGCTGCTCCTGTGCTCTTCCGCATTGTCAAAATTCAAAATTGTTATTAATCCATCCCTGAACCTCGTCAGTGGAACAAAAAGGAAAATCTAGGGCGGTACTCCTGAATCTGCTAAGCCCCTTTAAATTGATTTCTTTATACAGAGTTTTTCACTACTGGAGTAATACTGTACATGATGGCTTATGAGTCCCTTCAGAGGTGATAGTTAGCTTTTAAACTTAGAACTGTACATGCCCCTTCAGAGGTGATAACTAGCTTTTAAACTATCTAAACTAGCTTAGTTTATGCTTTATATGAATCTAACAGTATAAAGCTATCTAAACTAGCTAAGTTTAGCACAGAGATAGTTCCTACAGATTTAAGTATCTGATCCTGACTATATGGTACAGTATATTTATACTAATGTGGGGTACTCCTGGCAGTTATAAATGTGTAACTTCCAGAGGACGGACACAATTTTGTTTGGTGAGAATGTCTATTCGGGCTCCCTCTATTCTATATGTATCTATTTAGTGATGATTCTAGCTCATGGCTAAACTGTGTGTTCACACCTTTCCTTTGTGTTGTGACAACACCTAACCTCATTGGTGGAGTGTCCCCAATTTGGGACCAAAGACCACAAAAGGGGTTTTCCACGAAACCCAAACAAATCTGAAAGTACTACTGAATTTTGAAATTAAAATTAGTAACCACTTAATTCACAAATGCAGTAAATAAAATCTCTTTTACCGTCCCTTCCAATACAATTATTTTGAACTTGCAGCCAACTGATATATGCTCAAAACACCTTGCAAACACTTTCAAATAAAATCGCCACACTCGGAGAAATATAGGAAATAAAACTAAAATGCTGAAAACCTCAACTTGCCTTTCAACAAGCTTCCCAAGTCTCCCAATGTTGGAAAATTAATGCAATAAATTCCAAAGTATAAATCAGAAAATATATGATTGTTCCTTTCAAGGTTAGAGACCAAAAACACTCCAAAAAACCTCCTTAGGTGTAATGCTCCACTTAGGAAAAATAATAGTAATAATTCAAAATCATTCACCTTGCAATCAACCCTCAAATCACCCAAATTCAGCATGCAAAGTTGATAGAAAAATCAGAATAATATAATAATAATTTTCTGAATTATTATCATAATCTAAGGCGTCAAATTGACCACTCAATGGCCTTAAAATGCTACCAAGATGTTTCACCCACCCATAGAAAATTCGTATAAAATACCTCAAACTCAAGATGAGGGTTTCCTCAATGCAAGACCCTCCAAAAGAGTCTCGAAGACCTCAAAGTAATTCACCCAAGATAGAAACTTGTAAATCAACGTCTCAAGGTAATTCGCCAACCTTCCAAACAATTCGCCCACCTTCCCAAACAATTAGCCCACCTTCCAAAGACTTGCAATTTTGTTCCCTTTCCAAACAATTTGCTGCCCCCAACATTTATTATTTCCTAAAAACAAGCTGAAACTTAAAAAATTCATAACTCCCTCAATACTTGGAATTATGATGCAAATAAGAGCTCAAACTAACCACAAATTACTGACTATCAAATAAAAATAATTTTAAAATTTTCCTTCCATGGGAACGCCACCAAAACTAGCTCTAAAATTTTGAAAACCCTAGTTTCCAGAATTTTCCTCCTCAAACCTTGGGTTCATTCAAATTTTCAAAAGTAGGTGGTAAACACTGTTTAGAGAATCAACACATCATAGTCCTCGCAGGGTAACATTCATCAAGAAACTATGCCCAAACTATGTTGCAGAGATACGCCCTCCCCCCTCGGCGCCTCCTGTTTGGAGACGCCTCTGGCACGGGGACGTCCTGGGTACGTCCGGCACGGCCACGGATGCCTCCGAGAGTACCCAGGACGTCCCCGTGCCAGAGGCGTCTCCAAACAGGAGGCGCCGAGGGGGGAGGGCGTATCTTTTCCGGCATGGCCACGGACGCCGCCGGGAGTACTCGGGACGTCTCTGGGCGTACCCGAGAGATTCCGGCAGAAAAATGGCAAAAAACTTTAGAAAAAAAACTCAAAAAATCCTTAAAAAAAACCCTAAAAACTAAGCAACCCTAAAAGTAAATCCAGTTCGAACCCAACAGTATATAATTAAAATAAACATTTAAGTATAAGTTTACATTTAGATATGGACATCTAGTTTCTTATACTTTAAGTTATATTTTATTTATATACTTCCAGGATGATTGAGAGGGGTTTCGGACCGCTAGGAGCTATAATGCAAATTCTAGATTTTGGAGGATCCTATCATATTTCAGAGTTAGTCAGATTCCAGGGTTTCAGACTTAGCCATATTTCAGGGTTTCAAGATTTCAAGGAGACATCATAGGATGTATGAAGGCTGCATGAAGGGATGTATGCGTGATAGAATAGTATGAAAATATCTCTCGCAAAGTGCCACAAGCCGATCCCACCCCATTCCTTGTGCACCCCTTAAGGCATGCACTCGTGAGATTCAATGCACCGATGAGCCCTTGTGAGAGAAAGTGTCAGTAAATGATAAAGTTGAAAAATAATGGGAGTGGCATTCATGATTTTGTGGGCAATCGAGATGATTTATTCTAGATTTGAATGTACATCTTGTCTTTGAAGTAATGAATGAATATCATATATTTTTAAGTGTTGTATCATTTATAGACAAATATTTTCATGCTATGTAGTTTCAAGTGTTTTACTAAAAAAATGAGTAATATACAATATATATATACAGACGTACCCACGACGTATCCAAATCAAGGTTTTTGAAAAATGATGTACTTGCGTACCTGAGACGTCCCTATATCCGTACCCGTACTCGTACCCGTACCCAAACAACATAGTGTCCAAATTAACCAAACTTGACATACTTGATCAATCCACATCAATATCATCCATTCCATGCATCATATCAAATGATGGCTTACCTTCTTTTTATATCCTCTTTTCTTTTAGATAACCCTACCTTCCAAAACTTTAAAATGACATCCCTTATTATTTTACTTTGGGCATTAGAAATTAAAATTACTTTTTGACAAAGTAAAATATTTTACGAGGTACTTGCTCCAATAATTAATTAAATTGCTCTAATAATTGAGGTGATAAAAATCTCCTTTTATGCAATTTATTAATTATAAACCCTTTTAGAATAATTATTAAAATTACCTTAATTTTTCAAATGGTTAAAACCACTTTTCCGGTAATTTGAATAATTATCCAAGATACTTTTATTTTAATAATTAATTAAATTGCCTTATATTTTCGATTGATTAAAATCACTATTCGGGCAATTTTATTAATTACTAAAATTATATGAAAATGGGACATTACAGTCCTTCCTTCCCAAATTTGCTTGCCCTCAAGCAAATTTAAGCTCATATGCGCAATTCCCATGTGCAAGTGGTAAAACCTACTGTAGTGTTCAAAAAGCCTTGCTCTTGTACCTGTTAAGTGTAATAACTTTTGCCAAAAAACATAGCGTGACATACCCCAAATAGATAAAGAATGCCACACCACTTTGCCAATATGTCTTACAATTCAACAAAAATCTGTCCTTGCTTCCCAAGGGGGAAAACATGACAATGAAACCTGTAGCGTGGAGGCTGCCCCCAAGTGCAAAAGGTGACATAACAACGTTCCATAGGCTTCCCATACCTCCATGTCAACAATTCTTTCATTACCAAGTTGTACATAGTGGAGCCCTTCGAATCAAACAAACAAATGCATCCGGAAAATGCTACTTCTTTGTCCCAAATGAAGTAGCCTACTTGATCCTTCCTTGGAGAGTGTATGCAAATGAAGTTGATGCCCAATGACCTCTCATGAATTCCTTCATACCATGGTGTTACTTTCCAAGCTTGCAAATAGTTGACAAGATTAAATGCTTTGATCAACGTACCTTGGAAGGAACCCTTTACCACGTGCCATCCTTCTTGAATGGTTCTGTCCATGTGTATCATATGCCCAAAATATAATGACAAACACTGCTGTACCATACCCACATATTTCCTTCTTCCTGTGTGCCCTTTGTGATGCTTCAAGAAGTTGTTTTCAGACCCAAGGAGCTGCTGTAAGTGTGCATGAGAATCAGATATTTTCTCCCAACAACAGGGTTGAAAGAGAAGCCAAAATTCTGATTTTTGTAGTGAAGAGAAATCAGATTTGTATAACTGTTGTAAATGGGCATCAATGTTGATCCTTAGCCACAAGTTCCGTTCTATTGTTAGCTCACAGTCACAAGTACATAACAGTTGTGATAGAGGACAAAAATCAATCACTTCTTCCCAACAAAGGGGCTGTCATAGAGGCAAAATTTCTGATTTCTCTGATTACATACAATCAGAAATATTATGCACCTCATCCTTCCTTGTCATGGGTGACAAGATACCTCCTAAATCAATTTTATATATTGTGCATACTAGGTGGCTGTAAAAGAAGGAATAATTCAGAATTCTTTGAAGCAACTTTTTCATACTTTCCAACAAGAATTTCGTTCCTCCTAGTTGTCCGCCATGTGCCAATCATGCTTTCTCCATTGGGGTCCAATGGCTCACCATGTTGCCAATGAATTTTTGATTTTTTTGGAAAGGTAGGAAACAAATTTTCCTTCACCAAATTGTTGTCCAAGGCTGCTCTTGATTTGGGCCTTTGCCCCTTCTGTGGTAGTCCACAAGCTTTCATCCATGTCTACATTTTCAACTTTTCCAAATAAACCTACACAAAGAACAAACATGTTAGGAAATTTTTTAGTGTCTAGCAACACTTTTGCAATTACTTCATCATGCCTCATGAGCATGACATGGGCTACCTTGTGGTGTCTTAGCTTTTTCATATCATGGTTGTAGCATGATTTTTTCTCCTTCAACCTTCCCTTTATAGTGGCTTGAAAATCATTCATGCATGTGGAAATCACTTCCATGGTGTTGGGGTGTGAGAGACACACCTTCCTAGGACCAACACTCTTCATGGAAACAAAAAGCTTAGTGAGAAGCAAACATAAAATGTGAAAAACAACAAATGTATTACTTACAGCCCTTCCCTTGATTTTTGGATCATGGTGCTTCTTGCTTATGCCCTTTTCCATGAGGATCCAAACCTTGTCCTTTGTTTCACAACATAACAAAATAACAAAATCATGTTTATAGTGCTCACCTGGATCCCACAACCATAATAGAAGCTTGTCATGTCCAACCCACAAATTGATAAGGAATAGTTCCTCTCTTACTTTAGTGCCCCTCATCTCTTCTTCATGGTTGGCAATATCAATATCAACCTTTGCAACACCTGATTTTGTTGCTTCTATTACATATTTGATTGGGGTTGAATAAAAATCAACAATCATTACCTTCAAGCATTCCTTCTTTTCATGGTGCATTAATTCATCAAGAAGCCTTGTAATGCCATCCAACCTGGTCAAGGCTTGCACTTCTCATTTGTGACTAAAATTTGTTCTTTCCAAACTCTTTCACCCACTCTAAAGTCATGCAACAAATTTGAACAATTATTAGGGACCAAATAAAATTTATTATTCACAACATACCTTTCTATGCATATTTTGGTTTCCTTGTCTTCTTCAAAATCATCTTTTTGAATCTCAAGGTCTGGGGTACTTGGTCGCTCTCTTTGCTGCTCCAAAAACTCAGATTTTTGGTACATTAGAATTCCCACTCTAGGCTGTTCCAAAGTGTTACTTTTTTGTTGCTTACCTTCTTCCCTCAAATATGATTTTTTTGTTTCATTGGCTCTTTCGTAGGAGCCCTCATGAAGGGTTACCCTTTCATTCTCTTCCTCCAACTCTCCATGTAATTCGGTCCCTTCGTCCTTGATGACTTCTTTTTGCCTTTCCTTTTGATGCAAGTGTCTACGAGGCTGCATGTTTGGTACTCTTGATTTTGATCCATCCTTCATCTCACAATAATTATGAAATGACAAGAGTGCTTGTGTGTCAAAGTTGAGCGTTGCATACTCTTGTTGACGTGTATCAAGTGGATCACACATCGATGTCTCAATCTCAACTACTGGTTCTCTCTGCAAAAATGTAACCTTGAAGAACTTATGAGGGGGGTTGATAGACCCTCTCATTGCCATTTAAACTTTTTTTTACATTGAGGTGATGGCTTTTGCTTGGATCTAGTGTAGTCTTTAACATGGTTACAAATTGCATACTCAAAGTATGCTGAAGATCACTTTGGCTCTCTTTGATCAAATCTTGCAAAAACTTTACTTGTTTTGAAGTAAACCCTTGATCACCCATGGCTTGTCCTCTTCTTTGATAACATAATCTTTTTATTTGCTTGCATCCAAATTTGCAACACTAAACCGCACAGGTGGACAAGATTGGTGCTTTGATACCACTATAGTGTTACCAATTTGGGACCAAAGATCACAAAAGGGGTTTTCCACGAAACCCAAACAAATTTGAAAATAATATTGAATTCTTAAATTAAAATCAGCAACCACTTAATTCACAAATGCAATAAATAAAATACCTCTTTTGCTATCTCTTTCAATACAATTAATTTGAACTTGCAATCAACTGATACATGTTCAAAACACTTTGAAACACCTTGCAAACACTTCCAAATAAAGTCGTCACAGTTAGAGAAATATAAGAAATAAAATCAGAATGCTGAAAGCCTCAACTTGCCCTTCAACAAGCTTCCAAGTTTCCCAAAACAAGTCGTTGATGTTGGAAAATTAATGCAATAAATTTCAAAATATAAATAAGAAAATATGTGATTGTTCCTTTCAAGGTTAGAGCCCAAAAACACTCCTTAGGTGAAATGTTCCACGTAGGAAAAATAATAAGAATAATTTATAATTATTCACCTTGCAATTAGCTCTCAAATCACCTAAATTCAGCATGTAAAGTTGATAGAAAATTTAGAATAATATAATAATAATTTTTTGAATTATTATCATAACTTAGGGCATCAAATTGACTACTCATTGGCCTCAAAATGCTACCAAGATGATTCGCCCACCCATAGAAAATTCGTATAAAATACTCAAACCTTAGATGAGGGTTTTCTCAACAGACCCTCCAAAAGAGTCATCAAGACTTCCAAGTAATTTGTCCAAGATAGAAACCTACAAATCAGCGTCTCAAGGTAATTTGCCCACCTTCCCAAACAATTTGGCCACCTTCCAAAGCCCTGAAAATTTCGTTGCCCTTTCCAAACAATTCATTGCCCACAACATTATTTCTTACAAACAGACTGAAACTTAAAAAATTCACAACTCCCACAATACTTGGAATTATGATGCAAAGAAGAACTCAAGCTGACCGCAAAATTAGTGACTATCAAATAAAAATAATTTCAGAATTTTCCTTCCATGGGAAGGCCACCAAAACTTGCTTTAAAATTTTGACTATCAAATAAAAATAATTTCAGAATTTTCTTTCCATGGGAAGGCCATCAAAACTTACTCTAAAATTTTGAAAACTCTAGTTTCCAGAATTTTTCTCAAACCCTGGATTCACTCAAATTTTCAAAATTAGGTGGTATTTCAAAAGACCGTTTAGAGAATCAACACATCATAGTCCTTGAATGGTAACATTCCTCAAGAAACTATGCTCAAATTAACCAAGCTTGAGATACTTGATCAATCCACATCAATATCATCCATTCCATGCATATCAAATGATGGCTTACCTTCTTTTTATATCCTCTTTTCTTTTAGATAACCCTCAATTTCAAAACTTTAAAATGACATCTCTTATTGTTTTACTTTAGTTCTTTTTGAATTAATTAAATAACTTGCCTCAATAAATTAGTAATTAAAATTACTTTTGGACAAATTAAATAATTATTTAATGTTAGGTCCTAGCTTCGATAATTAATTAAATTGCTCTAATAATTGAAATGATAAAAATCACTTTTTAAACAATTTATTAATTATAAAACCCTTAGAATAATTATTAAAATTACTTTAATATTTCAAATGGTTAACACCATTTTTTTGATTATTTGAATAATTATTCAAGATAATTCTATTTTAATAATTAATTAAATTGTCTTATATTTTCGAATGATTAAAATCACTATTCGGGTAATTTTATGAATTACTAAAATTATATGGAAATGGGACATTACACTTGGTCTGGCGAAGCTTGACTTAAAGTAGTGGTGATGAGGCTTCACTCCCTTGTCCATTTTGTTCTCTTGGCAATTACAAATGTGTAACTTCTCGAAGACAATCACAATTTTTTTTTGGTGAGATAGTCTATTTGGGTTCCTTATATTTGATATTTATCTATTTAGTGATGATTCTAGCTCATGGTGAAACTGTGTGTTTGTGCCTCTGTTTTGTGACAACATCTAACTTCCTTGGTCTGGCGAAGCTTGACTTAAAGTACTGGGAATGAGTCTTCACTCCCTTGTCCAATTTTTGACCTTTTTGCCATCCCACGCACCTACGAAAATCACACTTCAAAATTTTCCAAGTTCCATCAACTCTCAATATTACTAACTGATTGATCCTAATTACCTTTTTGCCATCCCCTGCACCAACGAAAATTACATCAATTTTACCAAGTGATTGATCGTAATCAAATTACATTATCACTTTTGAGAGATCATCCTCAAAGCCTTCTTTGATATCTTTCCATGGTCTAAAATGTTATGGTCGATGTTTTGTATATAAATCACTGGCAACTTCATGTAGATAAGATAAGATAAATATATTAATGTGCGACAAATGACCACAAAAGTAGGTCAAAGGCATTGTAGAGTACAAAAGTGTCAGAGCAAAGCGGGAAGACCAAATGGTTTCTCAAGGAGAAAACAAAGCTGAAAGAGAAATAATACAACAAATAGCGGGAGTTGTCGAAAATGAAAGAGGGGAAGAACAACCTGCATCCAACAACCCCAGCCAAACAGAGGTGGGAAAATACAAAATGAGAGAAGAACCAGGAAAAGCAATGGAGGTCCATCAAGGAGTGGACCCAACTCTCCTAACATCCGAGGCTATCGAGAAAAAACTCAAAATAGATGGATAACCAGTGGAGGAGGTGGAGTGTCTGGTCTGTCTCGTGTGCTGCCGTCTAGAGGGAGTAGCCCATCGCGATGATCTAGTGGACCTAGTCTGACTCCTAGGGCTGGCCTGGAATGACTATGCAGAAAAGATCTCGGGGGGTTGTGAATGGTCCCTTGGATCCGTACTGATCTGGAGTGTGAGGCCATGTTGGTGTCAATCTGGTGCTTAGTGCCTTTCCCCGAAGGTAGCACAGTGAAGAAGGAAGTAATTCGTTGGATAGGCTGTGGTTTGGTGTGGCCCCAAATCATGTGGTCACGAAGCCTGAGGGCCTCCTGTATGTGTAGAGTAGTAGGTAAAAGCTAGAGCTAGTTTTGGCCATTTCTATTTTGGATGGTTTCGCATATGTTACAATGCTTGAAGGCTTCTTCCATGCCATTGCCAGCGAAGGTGGGCATGCACCTCTATGGACTTGGGCATTCCTTTTTGTGAAGCTTCATTGTTCTTCTTAATGGAAACTTGTATGGTTATTGTTGATTTGTTGAAAATCTCTTAGTCTTTGCTTTGTGTTATGTAGTGCACTCTCATTGCCTCACCACCTTGTAGCAAGTTTAAAGCAACACAAACACAACCACCTTATAAAGCCTGTTGTTAATCTTCAACTTCCTTCAACATCATCCTTAATCTCTCTTTGCTTTGTCCCAAAGAGAGAAGAAATCTAGTTTTTATGTTAGGATACTAGCACGAAATACACCAGATCCACAAAAATGAAACAATGATATTCACCACAGATCAATGAAGTGAAGCAAATGTGTAGAATTGTAGGGCTGTATCCCAAAACTACTTCATTATAGAATTTGGAAGTAATGTCACTTCAAGCAGGTAACGACCCAAATGCTTAAGCTAAATATGAATTCACCCCAATGATGATGTCTAGATGAATATATAAGCCCTATTTATAGCTCAATTAGGTTGGGAGTTGGGGCAACCCCACAAACCCCAATGAGGCCAACTACTAGAAACCAGTACTTGTACATCACCACGAAAAAGGATTACGCAGGTACCATGTAGCATCCTGTGTAGTCCATCTATACATATAACATCTATGACTAGGAGTGTAACTTGCTCCTCCCCTTAAAAAAGCATTTCCCTCAATGCTTTTCAGTTGTGGGTGCTTTTCCATGCAATATGCATCCTTGCATGTCGCGTCCTTTATTGGAAAATTGATTCATTTGATAATATATCACCCGAGGGCTTTGTTACATGGTATCTTGATTTGCCCGTCAATCACTTCTTTTGGCTCTAATATGATTAGGTCCTTGTCATCAAGCTCTGGTAACTTTGTTTGTACACGGATTATTGTAACTAACTACCTTCTTCAAACAAGACTTATGGATTTTGTATCTCCAACTTGTAAGTGACAATTCCTATCTTGGAAAGTACTTGTGGGGTCCATAGAACTTAGGAGCCGATTTGTTTCCCTTTTGTCATGGCAAAGATGTTTCTTTGTATGGTTGTAGGCAATCCTTGCCTCAAAACGATGCTCGCTTCTTTGCTGCTCTGTTTTTTGTTTCATCCTATTTTGTGCAATTGCTAAGTTATCTGTGAAAATTTGTAGCACCACTTACTGATGTTGAATGTGATTCTCTATTGCATGGAACTTGGAGTACTTATGTAGATATGGAGTACTGGATGATAATGGATAGCCATACGATGCTTGAAAGGGTGTGCCATATTGGTGGGTGTATGAAAATAAATATTGTACCACCATTCAACTAGAGGCAACCATTGGACCCATTGAGGTTGTTTATAAGAGGCAAATCAATGAAGATATCATTCAAGGAATTTTTTTAGTATCCATGTTTGCCCATTTGATTGAGGGTGGTAAGAACAATTGTGTGCCAACTAAGTGGCAAGAGTTGCAAACAAGTTTGTCCAATTTGTTCTGGTCAGAAGTGGAACATGATCACTAACTATATATTTTGGATTCCTGTTTTGTTTTTGTATGGCGTCCATGAAGGCGCCAAGTGCCAACTACTACCTTTGTGGAGAAAGAATGGGACAGGGCACAAAAATGAGCATATTTCTTGAGTATGGCGAATACAACCACGATCACGTTCATTCCTTCAGACTTGGGTAGCTCCATAACAAAATCTATGGCTACTTCGCCCCATCTTTGGCTCAGTATGGAGAGGTGTGCCATTGACAAGTCATTCATGAGAATTTGTACCACAACCTACTGATGTTGAATGTGATCATCTACCTCTTGGAATTTGTATTGCTTATGCAAATATGAACTAGTGGTTCATAGGGGATAGCCATATAAATGCTTGAAAGGTTGTCATTTTGGTGGCTCTTTGAAAACAAATATTGTACCACCATTCAACTAGAGGTAACCATTGGACCCATTGAGATTGTTTATACAGTCAAAACAACAAAAATATCCTCAAGAAATTGTTTATCCATTTGATTGAGAGTGGTAAGATGAGTTGCGTGCTAACTGAGTAGCAAGAGTTGCAAACAAGTGTTTCCATTTTTTTTTGGTGAGAAGTGGATCCTGATCACCGACAATAATTTTTGGATTCCTATGTTGTTTCTGTACATTCTCCATGAAGCTGCCAACTACTGTCTTTGCAGAGAAAGAATAGGACAAGGGACAAAAATGAGCAATGTTTATTGAGTCTATTGAATACAACCATGATCATGGTAATACATTCAGACTTGGGTAACCCCATGACAAAATCCATGGATACTTCCTCCCATCTCTGGCTGAGTATGGAGAGTGGTTGAAGTAGGCCCAGAGTTTTACATGTTTCCCCTTTATGTCACTTGCAAATTAAGCTTTCTGCTACAATTTTTTGAATATTGTCTTTGAGTCCTTCCCAGAAAAAGTCACGCTTGACCTGCTGCTAGGTTTTGTGAAAATTCCAATGTCCTTCAATGGGTTAACCATGTAATTCAAAGAGTACTGCATTTTTAACTGGGAACTCTTTCAAAGGTACAACCTATCCTAGTACCTTAATGTGTCATCCGTCATAAAACTTGTCAGACGAGTTGGGAACTTGTTGAATCTTTTAAATGAGTTGCCTTATTGAGGAGTCTTGCTGCCATTCCAGTTTTGGGGCATCAACGTAGTTTGGCTAGTGGACCAAATTGCATGAATGGTGACCAAGCTTCCTCTTTTCTAGAAAGTGCATCTGTCACCACATTTTCCTTTCCTTTCTTATATGTGATCTCATAGTCAGTTTTGAGACCCATTTTCATTGTTCTTTTGAAAGAAGTTGCTATTCCATGATGTTCTTTAAGCTATCATGATCTATTTTAACTTTGAAGTGTTCTCCCTTGAGGTAAGGATGCCACAGCTTAATTGCATGAAGTATAAACGTTGTGCTTAAGTTAGGTGGAGCAACAACAGGAGTACATGTGGTTGAATTTAGGACCTTAAATGCCCGAGTTACCTTTTTGGTCCGCACAAAGCCACATCTTTCTAGGAGCATTGTAAAGGGAGATGCAATGTGGCCATAATTCATCACAAACTTGCAGTAGTATCCTTGTCAGCACTGAGATGTAGGTGTAAATAATGTCAATGCAAATGTAGGGTCTCCAACAACAGCTCAATTGCTTTTGTCTTCCTCCTTTGTAATGATGATTTAGGAGAAATACACCCTGTTTTTCAGGCTGATAAATATGTTTGGTCAGATGGTAAATACAGTTGCTTTTTGTTAGTTTTCTCAGTATTTTTTGGAAAGGATAATATATTAGATTGTATTAATTCTGAAGCTAAAAACGCTACATGTTGTCTTTTCCATTTCACATTACAAAGAGTTTACTGACAGAACTGACTCTAGAATGTTCTGGATAGGAAACATTCAAATCCATATATAGAACTAAAGTTCATAGATATGCTCTAGAAATTGAAATCTTAAACATGGGAAAACTCTAAGCCCCATAAAGACTAAAGAGGACGGATAGAAAATACAACAATTGCAAACCTACAGAATACGAGGCATTGCCGATGATATCAACCCGCATCTTATAGATCAAACTAATATAGTAGTTAACAGGTGTCAAAATTGATGACAATTAGTAGCTAGCTAAAGTGAGGCTCCCAAGATGGCATAGAGGTCCCTCCAATTTAAACTCAAATCTTTCTAGTCAATTCTTGATGACCAAATGGCAACAGTCAGACTTTGTGATGTATTTTTTTATACCCTCGAACAAAGAGGTAGGACACTCTTTGCTTGTGGGTATGTCATTTGGATCCTTAAGTTTTAAAATCATCACTTGTGGTTTGCCCATCTTTTAATGCATTTCCGAGCATACACTGTGCTTACTATTGGTGGGGTCTCAACTATTACACTTAAAAAATGGGATTAGTGGTCAGGTGGTTTGAATGGGAGCAAAGTGGTTGATGGAATGTAATGACGATTAGAGAAATATTTTTGAATCCTTGATTTTTCTAGTAGTTTGTCAATTTAATCCCTTCTTTATTCATCTTGCATCGCCTCTTATGATCTGAGTGTGACGTTGTTGGTATCCACAAAAGGAGTTAAGGATTTGCATTCTTGACGATTGTTTGCTCTGGGTTTTCCATGGCAGCTATTTTGTGGTTGCCCGTGTTAACAAAAATTGTGAGCTATCTATAAAGGATTATCTTACCTTTGCTTTGGCTACATCAACTAATATACCTCAATCACCTAACTACTTCGTAGATATATTCACATGTACAAATATGTCCACACAAAATGTCCAAGTAGTCAATCTTGGTACTAGTACAAGTACTTGGTTTGGGTATGCCGGTACAACAATTCTTTGGGGCCTATGTATGGATGTACATATTTTAACAAAAAATATAGCCAAATAAGCAAAATTAACCACATATTATGCATAGAGTAAACAAAATAAGTTAAATAACTACAAAAGATATTGATAATTCAATGCCAAATGTTATGATATTTAGTGGTCAAACTTAGAACAAGTACTCAGTGCAAATGCTACAATGTATACACAAAAATCAAGACAAAATAACACATTCATTGTATTCATATTGGTCTTTAGTGTCTTTGTTGAGAGCCCCAACATGTGGTTCATTAGAACCACAAGTAGTAGCAATGCCACTCCCACTAGCTCCGCTATGCAACACGTGTGAAGAACCCTCTAGCTATGTGTCGAGCAATGGAAGGTGGGCAATGGAAGCATCCAAGTCAGAATTCTCTAGGTCTACATCCCAATAGTTTGTTTCACTTTGCTTGTACTCATTTGGCTTGTGTGTTAGAAGGCACAGGTTGGAATGCATGTAGACCAAATCCTCTTGCCTTTTTCGCTGCCAATTTGTTGTGCTTAATTGAGTGGATAAAGGAGTGCGCAACCCCATTCCACTCAACTGAAGAGGAACTTGCAACCTATTGAGATCACAAAGGAAATATGATTAACTAAAATCTACAAAAATACAAACTTAAAAGTTAAAACAAAATGTCAAAAATAAAGTTAGGGAGTTAAAAAAATTTGAAATCTTATTTGTGATAGAATTCTTATTGCAAGTGGTTGGAGGTGGGTGGATGCTTGCCTATGAAGGTACCCCCATGTATGAACGTCCTTCTTGTACTTGTCACAAGGAGCACTAAGGGAATGATCCGTGGAGGCTATGAAATTCTCATACTCTCCCATAACTGTCTCTTCGACTTCTAGGTTAGGGAAGAGTCTAGAGAATGCTGCCTTATATCTCTCACTAACTTCAACATCCTATATGGTGTGATCCTCCTGGGCAAAGAAAGAATCTTCATGCTGTAGTTTTTTGGAGTCAGGGAAAAGCAAGAGGATGCAATAGTGTGGTCATTTTGTTCCATTTATCAATGAGATGTGATTGAACTTTCTTGAAAACGCTGTTTGTAGGAACTTGCTACTTGGCATTTATGATAGACTTAATCTTAATCATTGAATCGATCCAATCATAAATCTCATCCAAACATTGATGATTCATATCAACAAATCTTATCATATTGAAGATGGGCTCGAAAAAATTGAGCAAATACTCCACACGATCCCACCACCTATCATCGGGGATCAACCCTTTAACCTTTGTGGTTCTCTTAGTGTTTTGATTTTCTCCATACATCCCAAAGGTAGTTGGTAACCATGTTATTGAATGCTTCACACACCTTGACAAGTCTTCTCAAGATGAGTATGTGCGAGGCAAACGAGTCTCAATAGCCTAATAAAAAATTAAAACAAATAAAATTAAAAAAATTCAAAAAACAAAATTTTACGAATTACAAAATTAAAAAAATTAAATTAGAACTATACATGAATGGCAAATGATTAAAAATATAAAAAATATTGTTACCATTAATAGTTGCAACTTTAAAGTATGCGAGGCAAACTGAGTCTCAATGACTTAATAAGAAATTAAAACAAATAAAATTAAAAATTTAAAAAATCAAAATTCTACGAATTACAAAATAAAAAAATTAAATTAGAACTATACATGAATGTCAAATGGTTAAAAAAATAAGAAAGATAGTTACTTTTAATCGCTGCATCTTTCAAAAGACCCTGAAGATGCCTTGGGGCATTGACGGTTGCTTGTGAACATTTGGATCTCTGTCACCTCTTCACATACTTGTTTGATCCAATTAATTTTGGTGCCCAATTCTCACAACATAGGGTTGAGGGAACGAATGGCACAAGGTGTTCAAAATATGTGCCTATACCTTGCATTAGCTAACATCCCTGCAACTTTGCAATTTTTTGCGTTGTCCATTATAACTTGGACAATATTTTGATGCCCTATCGCCTGAACATATTATATGAGGATGTTGACGATGAATCGTGCATCCTTCACTTGCCCCTCACAATCAATGACCCTAAAAAACATTGCACCGTTAGGGCACAATGCGACCAAATTAATCAATGGCTTATTTGTCGTATCTTTCCATCCATATGAGATGATGGACACCCCTATTTCGATACATTTATCCTTGATGTGTTGCAATGAATCTTGCAACATGTGGTGCACACTTTTACCATTTCCTAGGCCTATCAATTTCATCATAACCTGTCAGTATGACTATCTAACAACATTAAATGGCAGCCCACATAGGTAAACACAATGCGCTACGTGCTGCTCTGCTTTGTCCCTAGATTCATTCTGGAATGCCCTTTCCAATGGGCTTGCACTTTTTGTTCTCTTTTGATTAAGAAATGAATCCTCTTCCTTTGTGGCTATGGGGGATGTAGACAAAATGGGTGGTGTGATGGCGTCATGACATTAGCACAAGATTGAGCAATAGGTGGTTTGGTAGATTGAGATCCTTTCTTTGCGAGGATCTTTGCGATTGGCAAGCCCTTTCTAGTTGGGCCTAGCCCAGCACAAGCTTTGATTCCGTGGCTAGGTATCACACACAAATGGACTTTCATCTGACTATACAAGTTCTTATATTTGACCTTACACTCTAAACAAATCCAAATGTTACCCCCTTCACTTGGCACCAATTCTAACATTGTCACATACTTTAAAGGGGAGAGGAAAAATTAGTTTTGAAGGTCGTCACTTGGCCCATGGAACTAGCTCTTGTAGAGCTAGACATTCTAGCAAATCCCTATAGCTCCTCGTTAAAAAATAATAATATTGCTATTAAAATTTAATTCTCAAGGGGAAAAGAAATCTATTTGGCATTTGTTGAAAGAGTATTTAAAAACATAAAAAAATCAATTGAAAACAAGTTACAAACCACAAAACTTAAAAAAAATCACAATAACTTACTTTAAATCAACGATACTCTTTGTTGTGAGCTCCTTAAACTCCTTGGCACCAAATGGACAATTGTAGTGGGGTAGGATTAGCAAAAGGAGGGAGTTTCAGCCCTAAGCAATTAAAAAATAAAGGTGAAAGAGCAAATGTGCAATGAGAGGTAATTGTGGTGTTATTGTTGTTTGCTTTTGATAAAATAAGTGTCAGAGTTGCATTTAGGGTTTCCTTATACTTTATTTTGTTTTTAATTGTATTTTAAAGTCTATGTTTGACGTTTTTTAAGTAAGCAAATTAAAAAAATTGCTTTTTTCCTTTGGGTTCCTGCCGGATTTGCTTAGGGCATTGCTGCAGGTCTGGGTATGTCCGGGTTAAATCCTGGGATGAACTCGGGTGTACGCATACCTACAGTGCTGCAGTGCAGTGCCCTGGGCAAATTTTGGCAGTGACCAAACTGGAGCTGATATCTGGTTCATGCCATAGTGGGACCGCTCCCTCTGTATACAGTTACCAGGTAACGTAGCAAATTATACGACAAATCATAATCTAGACAAGGTATTTTTATCTTGTGTGTGCCATGTCATACATTTCTGATGGTTTGTTGTAGAGATAGAGTTTACATATTTTGAGGTCTGGTGGAAGGCATTTATTGGGGCACTGGTCCAAGTTTTTGCAATATTCTTGATGAATTGTTTGTATGAGGTCAGTTGGGATATATGACGTGTGATGCTACAATCCTTCTTGAAGATTGGAACATATGTTGGCACCTCTGTGAACACGAGAGGATTGAATGCCTAGGATTTTCATGCCCGATGTCCTTTGAATAGGTTAACAGTTTCCAAGCAGGTTAATAGCAACAGCTTTAAGCTCTGCCACATTGTTCATTGTAAGGCTGCTGTTGACTGCAGACATGCATATCACCTCACCATTGTGGTTTCAAACTACAATGGTACGTTACCTTTTTGGGGTCTTGTTTGGCAGGGCTGTCAAATTGAACCACATCTTTTCATTTTGGTAGTTTCTAATCTTTGTACTTAGTCCTACGATCTGTCTTTTGTATTCCAAGCTTGCATCAGAAATTCTTTCAGCCTTTTATGATAGCTTGTGTTTTGTAATATGTTCCATACTTAGGCCTAAAATCATAATACCAAATAAAACTAGCTTGCACCATTACATTCTATAGTTGAGTCCATGCTTGGAAGCAATGATTGGGTTGAGAACCTTTTGATTGAGGGTGTTCCTTAATAATGACATCTTCTTTGGTCATATTGGTGCAATGGAGATCGTAGCTCTAAGCTATGAATTTGCATCTAATCTTAATTTGAGTACGTTTTTTCTGCTTTATTATTTGCAGACATATTCTGCCAGTGATTTCTATTTATTTCTATCTTGGTTTGTAATTTTGAACTTTATACATGTATGTAGTTAATGTTTGTTTGGCATTGTCATGAAATATTCATGAATTAATCATTTTCTCTTCAATCATCCATGGTTATTTTCTTTCTTTGAGACGCTTCTGGTTATATGTAACATGTTTATAATTTTCCAGTCCCTTTGGACGGTTTTTGGTCATATGTGAATATAAGTATAATTTCTTTCTCTTTGTCCTGTTCTGATATCATTTTGTTTTTGTTGGGTATCTGGTATCTAAGGAATCAGTATGCGACATTGATTATGATTACACTAATATGTATGGAAACTGTACCTGTCCTCCCTGTTAACCCTGTTCGCAAATTATGCATGGCACCCCACAAAAACATCATAACATGAAATATTTAACTTCATTGAATTTTTTTCGTTGTAGATAAGTGCAATGCAAATGAGGCAGAATTAGCAATTGCTTATGAAGAATCTGCTGCACTGGTTCCAACACATCATACTATGTCAGATATCTGCCCTCCTGACTTCAGCATGTGGACAGCAGATGATGATTTGTTGCTTAAGAATGCAGTTGAGGTGATCTAATATTATTTATCTTTGTTAACATATAAATAATTATATTTGATTCTAGGCTATGTAAAGCAAGTCTAATTCGCCTCATTGAATTTTAATCATTCTGTACCTTATATTTCCTTTGAATTTCAAAACCCTTGCATATCCTTTTGGACCAGTCTTCCAATTTGAGTGATTTAAAACAACAACTTGTTGAATGGTATTAATCTCTACTTCACACTTTAATGTATTCTGCTATTACATTATACATGTTTACTACATTTTTTCAATGCACAAACTACCTTGCTTTTGTGATCAAATTTTAGCCAGTTGAATGAAGAATCCATAATTTACTAATCGTTTTGTGCTGGAGACCTGACTGCATTGCATATTTGACAAGCTGGAACTGAGGTCTTCAGGTTGTTGAACCTAAATTCCATATTTTTTCGCTGCAAATCCTCATAGTCTAGACATAATTAAGAAGAGTATTCGGTTTCTTTAAAAATCGTGCCATTTAAATATCAAAACTCTAGTGTCTCCCAAAGGTTTCTATGAGATTTCTACAGCATGGAATAGGGCATATACTTCCTTCCACTTTTGCTAATATAAGGTCATTCCTGATGCACAATACAAACTTGTCTCGTTAGAGTATTGTGATTAAGTTTATCATGCATAAGACTAAGGGGTATGATTCAGAGTGTTGATTGCGATGCGTGATCTCATTAAGATGCCATCCACGTGAATTTTATGGGTGTGGAAATATTTCCTTCAAATTGAGTCTTTGTTCACAAGTTTTTGAGACAACACCTAAAAGAAAGAAAGGAAGAAAGAATAAATTGTTTAGAAAACATGAAATGTTACTGAAGATGCTTATGCAGCAATCTGGAATCTGAAAGCGGACCAGAAAGAATGCTAACAGCTCTGATTTCTTAGATCAGCGAGCTGATATATTTGCAACGGCACCTGCTATATCTATAACAGTCAAATCTCTTAAAAATAATATTAGAAGATTCAACAATAACAGCTGTAGCTTATGGTGTCAAAGCTATTTAGAAGCTAGAAAAGCAAATTTTGTATACAAAATCTTTGGCAAAACTTTAATGATATATAAACAAAACAATATGGATGCCAACTCAGGCTTAAATATCCATGGCAGCATGAAATCTGGATGCCACCTTTGGCCCAAATATGGTCGCTGTAGACTTGTGCACACCAACTTCCATCTAAAGCATAACCTTCCATTAGAGGGAACAGGCCTTTTATTATATACCTACCAAATCCTACCAAACAACATAGATACGTTGAATCTGGACATTTTGACCAAAGGATGAGTTGATGGACCCACTGCCTATAAAGGCGAGTTGGACCATTGTATTGGCCCCAAAAGAGGTATGCCCAGTTACATAATAAGGATAGGCTGGGCCTGGTACCTAATTATATCATTACATTAGAAAAGAGAATTTTTTTTCATAACATTGTGAGTAGGTAGAAGCAAGAACAATGTCATTGTACCAAATGCGTGGATATAAAAAAAAATTTACCTACAAAGGAATATATGATGGCTTATTGTACTTAATGCTGCATTGTAACTTTGGAATCTTGGTGAACATTTGGTATTCTTGTTTTTGACGTTAACAAGGTAAGAATGATAGCATTTTAATTGAATCATGGCAAGGAAAGGGAAGGGATCAGTACCATGGCACCTACTTTTTAGGTCTTTCTTCTGCTTGGGCAGTAATGCTTTATATATTTTACGTTGGCAAGTTTAAATGCTGCAGCAATCTCTATCAAATGTAAAGGTGAATTGGTACGCTATGCATTGTAAATAGTTTATCTCTATCAAATGTAAGGGTGAATTGGTAGGCTATGCATTTTAAATAGTTTACTTCTCATATGAAGTAAAGCTCCCTATATTGAATATTCTAAGAGCTGAATTACAAAGTAGTGTCCAAGACTCTATTCCTATGGCTCATAATGCAATCACTAGGAGTTTTAGGGCATTTGCAAATCGGTGAGTTGCCCTGGATGTATTCCTACGGTTTAGTGGAGGAGACATGAACCTTTGGGATTCTGTATTTTGTCAAAATGGAACATTTACTGAAACAAATGTAAGTCTGTTATGTTTGGATGCAATATAGAATCTAGAATATGACCGAAGCCAATGGATTGATCCAGGTTTATAAGAAGCATTGCAGAAAGCTAAGAGGGAATAGAAGAAACAGACAAAGGTCATTACTAATTTCCTCCATAGAAGGTTTACATTATGTATGTATTCGTAGCTAGGATAGCTAGATACTACCCAACTCATCTAACCTACTAACTTCTCATTAACACATAGATCCATAAAATGGAATATGATCTTTACCATATTACTCTTAATTCAAATGTTATTACTCCAAACAATCAGATAGTATGCATGCCATTTACGGCAGAAAACTCTGTTTATCTTAAAGTAATTGTTGTTTTGCTCTTGTATTCTATACAGAGATAGTTTCTCTGCCAGCTGCCAATGTTAATACAGCAGCATATACTTTCACATTGTACTGGCATCTTTCCAATGGTAAAAGCTTAATTTTAAGCTGTTTTCTGTGACAACTGTAAATAGAAAATGAAGCTAATTATTTAATCAAATACAGACTTGTGGCAAGCTTGATTACAAAGCAAGGGAGATCTGGCCATACATTGTTCACATATCATTGCTATATCTTTAAGTATTCAGGGGTGATACTATCTATTCTGAGACTCGGGCAGTTCTTTATGCACTTTTTTCTGATACCATGATAGTGATGCTTGCCCCTTTTTTTTAGGAGGTTGCCATTCTCAGACATAGATCCTTGCATGATACCCCTAGGTTTGTCTATTTGATTACTTCTTTCAGCTCTGCCAAAGTTAATATCAGTAGCATAAACTTGCACTTTATAATGGCGTCTCTCCAATGGTAAGTTAAAATAATAATTATATGCTGTTTTCTCTGACAATTGTAAATAGAAAGTGAAGATAATCAACTGGTCAAATGGAGGCTCTTGGCAAGCTTGATTAACGCCAATGCTTTGTCAAAGCAAGAGAAATCTGGCCATACATTGTTCACATATTTGTCTCTATTCTTCCAAGTATTCCGGGGAGATACCAGCCCGGCCTCAGTCCTTGCAGGGACTTGAGGGACGACCCTGCCTGTCATGATTTTTTTTGATTATGGTTATTTATTCAACATTGACCTTCAAATGTTAGTAACTTAGTATAGTTCATCACAGAAGGAAACATTAAAGCTAATATCTATATTTATTAAAATCCTTTAGAGTTTTTGACGGTCTGTCCAAAATTTCACCTTGCATCTGGTACGGTCTACCAAAACAATTGATTGTATTTTATGTCTGAAAAATGCAAATACAGCCAAACATCAAATTTAGTCCCCAAACTGTCCTCGGCATCCCCCTATGAGGACTATTAGATGCCTGCATTGGGCGTTTCATGGTGATGGGTGATGATGCTCTTAGTTTTACTGGCCCGAGCCTTGTTATGAAGGTGTGATATTGCTGCTCTCTTGTCATGGTTTCATGCTTTATTCTTCGTCATCTCCATTCTTTCTTGTGGGGTGCCTCCCTCACAGGACTATTTGTACTTAGTTCACATGGTTTGTGGTTTAACTACTATTAGGTTAACCTTCTTGTTATTTTTACATTGCTTAGTTCTTAGAGTGCAGTTATTTTTCATAACCTAGAGTTCTTTCACCCCCCCGTCTTCTCTATTGTAGCTGAATGTACTTTTTGAGTCTCAGTGACCTGGATTTGGTCATTTGAGGTCTTTCTTTCTTTCATTCTATATATCATTTGAAAGCTGGGTAAATTGATTAATCTATATTTGCATTTTTTAACTTTGTCTAGGTTTTGTTATTAACTGGCATATTGGTAATGTTGTGGATATGTAAGAGACTTGATAATGAGCCATCCATTGAACTTAATTGCAATTACAAGTTCTTTGGAAAAGTAGGATATTGGGACTAAATGTGAAGTTTCATACGTGCCAATGTAATCTAGTTGTCCTTTTAAGGATACGATCTTTATGATTCCTTGGAATTGGTTATACTCTTGTATATAAGAAAGAAGTGAAATTATCTTTATTTATAGCAATCATATCTAGTATCTGATGTATCTAGGCCTATTCATTTCTTTTTCTTTGAGTCAAAACAAATTTTTAAAGATCTGCATGATTTTGAGTAATATTTTGTTGTGAATGTTTTGAAAATTGATAATTTCTGTAGAATATTCATTTTGCATGATTTATAGTTCAAACCACATGTTGGAAGCTCCATGTAAGAATCTAATGAGCAGATTGCAGGCTGGTGCTGCTCTGGAGGCTCTTGCAAAAGGTGCTGTGCGATTCTCTCATCGGTTTACAGCTAGAGAGCTGCGAGAACGGTGGCATGCTCTTCTTTATAACCCAGAAGTATCAGCAAAGGCAGCTGCTGGCATGGTTGAGGTTGAGCTGTCTCAGATAGGCCTTTCAAACCCGACTCAGTCTAGCAAGTTGAAGGGAAAAGATGATACTGTACAGAAACACAAATTGCAGAATGTTCGCAATCATTACTACCAAATGAGAAAGAGAATTGATGCAGAAAGAATTCTGCCTGAAGAGGTTAATTCTCTTTTGCCAAATGACACTATTGTTGTTTGTACAGGGAACGCAAATGAAGCTGTGCAGGAAGAGGATGCTAAAATGCATGAAGGGCTTCCTTATACAGTTGGCATGGAAGAAGCTGCTGTTGCACCATCTTTTGGGTTTTCGGAAGAATGTCTTGATATTGAAGATAAAGCATTTTCCCAAATGGTTAGCTTTTTAGCCAGTGGGGGACTTGAAGGTGTTTCAGGTTCTTTTCCTTCTACAAATATGGATTCAGTAGAAGTTAATCATGCACCCATAGGTCTTATGTCAAATGGATGTTATGACTTCTCAAGGCATGATCAATCTGTTATGCCCAGTGCCACTTCTGTATGTAGTGGGAATGAGTATATTTCTACTGAAACTATCCATCATTTGATTGAAGACATACGCCAAGCCATTGTGCATAATGCACCTACCATTCATGACAGCTCATATATTGCAGAATCTAGTTTGCCCTCGAATACCATTGGCAGTACTGCTTCAACCATTAACAATGAACCTACTATGAACCCAGTTTCTGTTGTCAATCATGATTCTGACGCTTTCCAGAGTATTGACTCAAGATATGTTAGAGTGGAAGGATTTGGGCAAGCTGTTCTAGAAGAAAACATTTCTGCATCAGGTAATTTGTCACAGCCGAGCATCAGAAATTGGGAAGGTGATGCTGCATTTTTAATGCCTCCCATGACTGTTGCTATTAAGGACAATGTTGATGAACCAATCTTAAGCACTGAATACAATGGAGATGCAGTTCGACCTGGAGAGCCTGTTAGAGATGGGCATTCAATGTTGAGCTCATCAACTACTAAAGAGGAGCTTCTCATTTCAAGTAGACTGATCCAATCCTTAGTTGCTAAGGTGCCACATGAACCTTGTCAGCAATCAATTCCTGAATTTTTACCTAACAGTAGTGAAGGAGCAAATGCATATGCATTAGGAGATAGGAAGGGCATGCTGCATGATTCAGGATATATTATCTCAGGTACTTCTGTGAAAGCTGAATCACACGTTATACCTTCACAATGTGTAAGCAATATGGCTCTAAGTTGTTCAAACAACTCTGCATTGGAAGTAACTGTCAGTGTGCAATCTAATGGCCTTGAAATGACACCCATATGTGCACACATGGCACCTGTTCCTTCACAAGCTGGTAAAGAATGGAGTCATAATGCAGTCAAGTCAGAAGTTACACCATTAACGTTTGCTGCCAACTGTCAGCCGCTTTTATTTATTCATGGACCTATGGAATGTACATTGAACACAGAGGATATTAATGTGCCTTACAATGATGAATTCAGTCCATTAGCATATCAGGAGCCTCCACCCATATCAACTGTTGTTCTGTCCGGTTATGTTGAGCAAACTACTGCTTGGTGTGCTTTATCTATTGAAGGAAACCCGGGTAACCAGATGCCTCTTTGTAAAGGACTCCCTGTTGTTAAGGAAGAGCCTGAAACAATAGAAACCCCTGTGGAGGCAGCTAATGAGTTGCAGCCACTTGCTTTTAAAGACGAGGAAAGTAACAAGCCTTCTACAGATTATCAAAGAGTTAAAATGGAGATGTTAGAATTCACTTCATCGTCCGTAATTTGCGAGGAAGTGCGTGCAAGTATGAATGATTGCCATCCAGGGGTTCCATCTTCTATTGTTCCAACAGCTATTCTCCCAGTTGCTTTACAACAGGGAGTTTCAACAGTACCTTCGATGTCAGAAAACTGTGCTAATAATAAATTTAATTTATTGTCATTGCACAAATCTATCCAAGCCCCCTTGCATGGTAATGATGGCTATGTGAACTTTACAAGACCTTTGCAGTTTGATGTGGCATTACCCGCTGCCGTTCAAGATAATTTAATGCAAGTATCTCAAGCAGCATCCGTTGCTCCTATTGACATTGAATTAAATGATTTTCAAGTGATAAGCTGTGAAGAAGCTGCAGGCAACCAATTTCCAGGGAATCAAGAGGATAATTTTTCAGACAGTGATGAAGATTTGCCGCATTTTTCCGATGTTGAAGCTATGGTGAGCTTTACCGATCAAAATTTAGTGCTTCTCTTCCTTTTTTAATTTTTTGTTTATGCTTTCTCTAGATGGCTATTTGGGATTTTAACGGTTTTGACTTTTTTCCATTGAGCCTCATGTTTACTTGTCTAATGTTCAGTATGCTTCCATATGTCTTCTTTTCCATAATTGACATGCTGGACATAGATATTGGATATGGACTTGGATCCTGGTGATGATGAAACCTTTTCTGCAAGGGCTGGTGAGTTATATTTCTTCCCCATATAAGTTATTTACAGACAATACAAAATCGAACGTATTGTATGGTATGAAGATATGAAAATTGAGGTTATACTTGCTTTGTCTGGTCTAATTGGAGAAATAAAAATAATGCACATTTTTACGCTTGAAATTATATTTTGAATCATGGTAAATATTGGATGTTGATTAAAAAAACAAAACTTAAAAGAAACTATATGCCAATATTTGTGAATATGCTACTATAATAACATCATTCTACAGATATTTATTGAGTTGAAGAAATAAAGTATGTGAACTAATTTGAGATAGAAATTTTAGTTTTCTTTGAGAAGTGAAACGACACTATTTTAGTTATTTTGTAGTTTCTCAATTCATGGTCATTAGTTCGATTCATATGGATGCACATTGTTTTTATGTTACACCACTAGTTAGGGAGTAACGGATTCCTTAATTTTCTCCATGAATCGGATCGCCCAAATTCAGGGCTACCTAAATCTGTCTTTTGCAAATCCATCCATGACTTGCAGGAATCCATATTCAGAGCACGCTATACAAATTATATACACAGAGGGAACTCAAAGGGTACAAAGAAATCCATCTGTATTCATCTCAGACAGATTTTGTGGGAAGTTATAGCAGGTTTCTTTTACAGGTTTCAAAATCAACAATTTGCAGTCTAGGGCAGAATTTGTGGGTATTCAAATCTGCAATTTTCTATGGAAAACAGAGGCTGCATTCCACAAGGAGTTCCCTCTAATGCAGGAGTTTAAAAATCCTCGCCTTAACACAGTTTTGTCACCAAAAATAAAAGCACCAGTCTTTGCAGCAGGATTACAACATTAGGATATGAACTTTGAGACCTTTTGTGACTGTTCCAGAAACAGTTATAGCCTATAGGAGAAACACAGGAGTTTAAAACTCCTCGCCTTCACAGGGTTTTGTCAACAAAAAATAAATACACTAGTGTTTGCAGCTGGTTATCTGGAATTGAGACATTAGGATTGAAACTTAAGACCTTTTGTCCCTATTCCAGAAACAATTATAAGAGAAATATGGTATTATTGCCGATTTGTAGGTAAAATATTGTGAAACTTGAGCAGATCCAAGCCACCCACTGTGATTCCCTGTGCTTTCAATAGCTTAATGAAGTGGCTTCAGAAATTAAGAACAAGCAATCAAAGATAATCATTCCACACGAGCACCTAGAAAAGGAAACCACAACCCAACAACAATCTATTGAAAAACAGGCTGAGAAACAAAGTTCGTGGGTGCAAGTGGTTCAACGGAAGAAGGCACCTCCAGTTGTTGAAATGGCTGCCCAAGATATTCCAGAAGAAGAAACGACACTACAAACCAAGGCCTCCCTAGGTTGGTTGATCCCTTACAAGCAGGTCATGCATTCTTCAGTGAATCTTTAGAATTAAAGGATATCTCCCCTAACAAAGCTTGGATATTGTCAGACAACACCCTTGTTATCCAATTCCAAACTAGAGAAGAGTGTTTACAAACTCCTAAGGCAAAAATGAAACTTTTCTCTCTCCCTTAAAAAATATATTTGGGTACAAATCTCACACGACTCTAGGTGGAGGAGCTTTAGAAAGCTTATTTTCAAGTTTTAGCTGCCAAGAGGGACAAGTGGGTAGTTATCTGAGACTGCATGGTTGTCATTCGTGATTCTCCCCCTCGTGGGTGGTCATGTTGTGGACTGTGAGCATGATGTCAACCTCATGTCTTAGTAGGCAGTGGTGGCTTCTCCATTGCATGTTGGAATTGCAATGGTACCTTATGGCATTCTCTAGTCATAGGTTATGGCATCTTTCTTACTAATATTAACGAGAGCTCTAAGCGGGTCCTCCCTCTACACAGGTTATGCTTTGGTTTTGGCATGTCTGCTTGAGACTCATAGATCTGGTGGCATTTATGGTTTAGGTGGAGTGGCTTCCCTGATTCATGACAGCCTCAGGTCTAGATATTCGCTTGTAGCTTTTGATGGCCATTCTAGATACATGTGGTTGCATGTTTAGAGGGTCCCACCTCCTATCTGTGATGTCTTCATTGCAGTATGCTACCTCCCTTTTGCCTCATCGCCCTTCGTTGTGCATATTGATGGGGAGCCGTACCTTGACCTTTATCCGAAGACCTCTTAGTATTCCTCAGTGGGCTATGTTATTCTTTTGGCCGACTTCAATGCCTGTACAAGGATCCACTAGACACCTATTCATGATATTGCACAGGGTGAGTTATGCCTTTAGGGGCTGGTATAATTAGATTAAATTATATGCTGTGTCTATCACATTACAATGGCATCTATATATGACTAGACATATATTACATCATGAGATCCTTTTCATAATAAGGGAACAACCCAAATCCTAACATAGCCTAGTTGTAACAAACTAACAACAAACTAATATTACGCTATCAATGAACTAACAATATCCTAATATTGTATAGCATTTAATATATCAAACATCCCCTCTTAATGACTTAATCATATTAATTTCAAATTATTTAGTCATCACATCAATAATATGATCTTGTGTAGAGTACGAGGCTCAAAGAATCTGAGTAAGTCCAAACATGAACTTAATCAATGTGTAACCCTACTACTAATGCAACAAATATTGCTAAGTGTCCCTATGGTTGCCAGTCCATATAACCAAAGTATATGTGTAACTAGCTGCTGTAACTGTTGAGTGAACTAGAGAGTGGTGTTGAATACCGGGTTCACTAGGTTGTACTTTGATGTGTCTTGTCTTTAATGTTTCATTCTTCCCTTGTTCCTTGTTACAATGATGAATTCTAACAAAAACCTAAACAACAATACAGTGCCATGTTATATCCTATACGGGATATTCCTGCGTTGATCCATTGAACATTTGACACCTAATGCTCTCCAACCTTGAAGTATTTCGGAACATATACCGCAAAAACACTCTGGTGTCCTATCTACATGCCCATATTGCACATCATATCTATGGTGGTGTACTCCTACCTTGATGTCTCTCGGGACATGTAATGTACACTATAAATAACTATGGTGCCTTGCATACCATAACAATAGTGGACTATTAGAATTCTCCTACTGTACATCAAAACTATGGTGGCCTATTTGAGTGCCTGGAGGTACACCTTTAATGATTGCTCTGTCCTGGATGGAACAATTTGCCTGGTTCTACCATTCCCCCTTTTGCAAAATGATCATTTTGTTAGCCTCCAAAATTTTCCAATGATGAAAGTTCCATCACTAATGACCTAACATGTACCACTTAAGTGCCTACTACCTTTGTCTTTTCTAGTGATGAAAGCTCCATCACTAATGACTTGATTGGTACCGATTTTCAAGTGCTTCTTACTTATGTCATTTTCAAAGACACTCTTTAGGGCCACATTCATTATTGGATGTCATCGGTATTCACTTATTGTAGAGTGCTACCACATCAGAATATGTTGTCACTTGAACACTTCTTCTCATGCACTTCCTCCACATTAGAACACCTTATCATTGGAACACTTCGTCTGATGCACCTTAGCCTTAGAGAATCCTCCATGGCTGCTTGACCTTGACCTAGTACTCTCCATCTCAATAGATGAGATGCTTTTATTTATTTTTTGTTACCCAAGATAAATACGCCATTTTTCAAGCAATATATTAAATGAAGGGACATGGCATTATTTGTTAGGAATATATGTCCATCAATCCCAACTATCTATTATATAGACCATATATCGCATACTCGTACTCAGAGAGTACTCGCCCAGCTCCCAAAAAGTTTACTCGGTGATTGTTGGATAACCACTCGCCATCGTTCGACAAATTAAAAAATACTTAAATTATTATTTTTTTTAATAGAAATTATAGTTGCAAAATGTATCAAATGAGTCTTTAAAACGTTGGGGAAGTGTTTTCTATTAGATTTGAATACAAGTATAAAATTGCATAATTATGATTCATGTGAATACAGCCGTGACACTATCAAGTTTCAACAATAAACTGATATAGTGATACTTATACAAGAATCTATAATTTTCTCTTCCCTGCTCTTTGGAAAATTAATGGAGACTAAGAGAGTCTAGTCCCCTCCCACTTGGTTTCCCCTCCTTGCTCTGCGTAAAATGTTACATCTGTGGCTCCACCCTGGAACCAAATGGTAGTGACTCCTCTTCCTCATGTTCGACAACATCTACAAGGATGTCATCCAATCCAATATCTCCTGCTTCTGCTAATACACAAGGAAGCCTTTTAGTTGTTTCTTGAATGCAAGGTGTCTATAATACCTACATCCCTTCATGCATCCTTCATACCTCCTATGATGTCTCCCTGAAATCTTAAAAACTTGAAATATGGCTAAGTCTGAAACCCTGAAATCTGACTAAGTCGGAAATATGATTAAATACTCCAAAACCTAGAATTTGCATTATAGCTCCTCGAGGTCCGAAACCACTCTCAAACATCTTGAAAGTAAACTTATACTTAAATGTTTATTTTATATATATATTGTGGGGGCATGCATGCTAAAAAATGACAAAAAACTATGTTTTTCCCACATTTTTCATGCATTCTAATCACATTGGTGAGTATTTGCATAGTACGCGTCCAATACTCGCGAGTACTCGACGAGTATTGTGCTAGTACTCGCCGAGACCCAAGTATTCAAAACCCTTCGATTTCAAGTGGCGATTAATGGGTTTTGGGGAAGTTTGGCGATTACTCGCCCGCTCGGCCAATAATCGGCGAGTATGCAAACTATATAGACAACTTGATGCTGAAATACAACTTTAAAGATCTACAATAACTTGCAAGCAGAAAATATCTGAAACATATCTCTACAATCCAACACATTCTCCAACATGGCCTATATTTTATGCTTACATTTTCATTATTAAGCACACATGAAATGCATGCCGTTTCGTCTCCTGGAGCAGACTAAAGAGAACAATATGTTTGCTCACCACATTAACCCATTTGTTTCCTTGATCTACTTTCCATTACCACTTGAAATTCATCCTTTCGACCATATTTTACCTTGGTAAGATACCACTTTAGTCTCTGTTGATTTTCCACTTGGAACTCAACTTCTTTGATGTTCTCAGTTCTGAGCCTTATTTCAACACCAAAACTTATTCCATAATTATCATCAGCAGTTACCCATACAATACTATCTATAGACTTACCAAAGAAAAATATCTTCTCATCTACAACCACATCTCTACTAACCACACTTCTGCTTGACCACAAATTTGCTCGTTGAGACAGATCTAGTAACTTGTATGCTTTTGACTGCGTAATGTAACCAAGCAAGACATACATATTGCTATTCACAGATAATATACTTCTCTTCTCCTTAGGAGTTAATGTAAAAACAAAACAATAACATAAAAGTTACTTACATATGGTCTCCGGCAAACTTTCTTGATAGTCACCACTGGCAAACTTGCACAATCAACATGTACTAGGAAGTTGCAAAATCTTGTTATGAAAATCAACACCATAACCCTCAACCTGCCCTCGCACATTACCTTCTTGCAGTATCGTCTTGATGTCGCCTTCCCCAATGAGTCTCTACCACATGCCCTCCTTGATCTTAGTCCTATCCACCTTGGAGAGCAATATACAACTTAAAATTTAAAACTCACAACACAATATTAAAACTTTCTACAACCCATTCAAAATAAATATGGCTGTCCCTCATTGTGACCATTTTCACGTTTTCCATACTTGCGTGCCATTTACTTGATCTTTCTTCCCATCTTCTAAAAATTTATCTTTCTTTGGACTATAAAATATACTCCTGTTGTATTTTCTCCAATCTCGAAATCCATCATTCTATTATAATGATCATATATAAAATCATGATAAATATAAAGACGGTGACTGAAATCTGCCATGTTGATGAAAAGCACAATAGCTACAAACCTCTGTAGCACAATGTTAACCATTCTCCTAAAAGGACTCAAACCTATCTTATGGTAAACAAATGTGATATTGCCTTTTCCTACCTCTTTGCTTTGACTTCCACCATGTACGTAGCTTTGGAAAGGATTCGATTTTGTCAATCTTCAGCATATATTTCCAACGAGGAAAAGCCAAATTCCCTTCTCCAATCCACTTCAAAGCTGAAGTAATATGCGGCACCACAATTGCATTCTTTTGCTCTGCAAAACCAGGCTTCATGCATGGCTAATTCTCATCCTTTGGGGCTGGTAAGTATCTTGTCCGTGCCCTTGGGGCCAAGGGAGGTGTGAATGATCCTCACAACTGCCTTTGCCACAGTAATTCCTGCAAAAATTGCTTTGCCTCTAGCATTCATCCTTTGCTAACAAGCCACTGTATGAAAATAACATTCCACCCAACTAGACAATTGTGGAAGAGTGTTCAATTTTACAAGTATATCTAAAGATGCAGTCTTGGATGTATAAATTGGCACAAGGGTTCAAGCAAATCTGATCCCAAAGCTGTCCAAAAACTGAGCCAGAAGCAATATATACATGCACTTGGAGACCAAAACATCCCCACTGCATAGAAAAATAAAAAAATGGAATATAGTACCTCCCCAAACAAGTTCGACTTTTTCTTCAATTGCTTGTGCAAATACATTGACCTAACAGCTTCCCACCACATTTTCTTTTCCCGGGCCGTGTTGATTTAAATTGTGCTCTACAAGGTTTACCATTCTCACAAATATCAGAATAAAGAGGCATTGAATTTTATTCTTATATAGACTTTGCAGCCTTCACAAAAGATCAAGAATATCTCATCTCGAAGCAGGATGAACCCACCATTGACTTTCTTGAATGATTTTCTATTCTAGACAACGAGGGCTTACTTAGAACTTGAAGATCATCCTTCTTCATGCCACAAAATCCAGATTTGACGAGGGATCCGGCTCAAAACACACATAGTGGCACTGCTTCTCCCTCGTTTGAGATCGCATCAATGCTTCATCAATTGCTGTTTCGCTCTCCCACCAAAGCTTTGAACAACAATGCATCTGATTGTTTGTAAGAAGCCAAAGTTTATTTAGATAAGGGAATTCACATTGCATCTATTGCAGCTCTGCACACTAGCATTTCTTTGACACAAAGTTTTAGCAGCCGTTACTTGTATTTGGAAGATTAGCATTGGAACTACTGGCATGAAATATATTTCATCTCCCTTCACAAATACCTCAGCTGCATTACATGCCTTAAACATGCTTAACCCCATAGTAACAGGTCTATGAGGCATGAAGTCTCAAAGCCTGCTATACATTTCATCTCCCTTCACAAGGACCTCAGCTGCATTACATGCCCTAAACATGCCCAACTCCATAGTCACAGGCCTTTGAGGCACGAAACCTCAAAGCCTGCTCTGACACCATCCAAGATTAAATCATAGGCCATGTCTATTACATTACAATGGCCTGCATATATGATAAGGTATAGAGTACATCATGAGATCCTTCTCATAATATGGAACAACCCAAATCCTAACATAACCTAGTTGTAACAAACTACCAAGAAGCTAACAATATGGTAACAATACATTAATAATATTCTAATAATATTGTATAGTTTCTAATATATCTAACAGCTGGATCTTGAGGAGTTTGGTTTACAGAGAGAATCAGCGGATGGAAATACTCCGGTCACAGCTTATGGGAGGCACCTTTTTTAGATGAGCGAATCTTAGAATCTCCACATTTTCAACGAGCTTCCTTGTTTTGCTGATTCTAGTAGATTCACTTGTTTTCCTCATGGGTGGAGAGCGAGTGTAGTGTATAATGTTCTCACTTGCAGATCCCTTATCGCACACATCCAAGATTTTCTTGTTTCCCATCAGCCCCAAATTGCCGACGATGCTGCCTTGAATTTCAGCCTCCATGCTCCTCCCGACTCCTATCCCCACCTCCTCCTACCATGCCCCCCAACTTTCCACAACACGATCGACTTTGATGATGAGTACACCATTGACTATGCTACCCGACTCTCCAACTTATGTCTAGATACTATTCCATTCCTCTTTCCATCGCAGAGTCCATGTATGAGTTTTTATGTCATGCTCTCTAGGACACATCCCTTGACTCTCGTCCCCACACTATGCATTACTCTAGCTCTTGTCCCCACACTATGCATTAGTCAAGCTCACATTGCCCCCATGGGACTTGTCTTATGAATTGTTGGTATGACGACGAGTGTAAATCCTTGCATTAGAGCCTTTGTTTTGCGATAGCTCATGACTCTTCCTCCATAACCTCTACTTGTACAAATTATTGTTGTCTTTCATGACAAAAGAAACTCGAGTTTCTTATCTCTAGTGATTTTATCCCCTGGCTGCCCTCCACCATTCCCCTAAGACCTTTTGGCACACTCTCTTCTTGAGGAAAACCACTGCTTTTTACATTGACCGACAATCATGGGTTTCCTATGCTAGTTTTGTTTATGACATCCCAGACCAGCTTGTTGTCATTGTCTGCATTCCACCACCATCTTTGATTGTTTTCTTTGCAGGTACAGTTAGGGGGCTTTTTGGAAGTTGTGTACTGGTAAAGCAACATATTGCGAGGGCCTCTAGGCTGGGTTCCTCAAATATGGTGTGGATTCCCTTACCTCTCAATTGGTAAAACTATTTAATGAGGTTGTCTGCTCTAGTTTTCCTTGTTCTTGGTCTCGACACATAATCCATCCTATTCATAAGTCCTAGGATAGCTCTAACCCTAGCAACTACAAGACCATTATGATTGGGCATACGTTTGGAAAACTTTATGCCATGGTGTTAGACATTAACTTTCAGAGCACTTGGAGAGAGGTAATCTTAGAGCAAGGGATACTTTGGCTTTAGGAGAGAATACCACACTATCAAACACATCTTTACACTTTGGGCTATTATTGAGGAAGCTCGACATCTGTCTTCCAAAGTCTTTTGTTGTTTTGTTGGCTTTCGAAAGGCCTTTGACTTGGTTCTACGAAATTTGCTTTTATGGAAGTTGTGTGATGTTGGCATTCCAAATTCTCTCAGTTTTGTTGCTTGGAGGCTCTATGAGACAATTGTTGGGCAATTTCATACTTTCGAGGCTTGTGAAGAGTACCATTGGAATCAAGCAGGGATGATCCCTCATTGGCCGCCTTCAACATTTACATTGATGTGCTAGAGGATTTTCTTTGACAGCTTACCCATGCAGATGATGGTTGCATTTTACATGATGTGGTGATTGCCATACTTTTTTTTGCCAATGACGTTGTCCTCTCACTCTGTCGATAGTTTACAAAGACAACTTGCTCGTTTTTGTGAGCTTTGTCAGTTGGTGGTCAACCTCAACAAAACTAAGGCCACAATATTCAACACCTCCAAACTTTCTCTTTCTAGGTTCTGGTTCTTCTACAAATGGGAATCCTTTGGAGATCACATTGACTTATGTTTTATTTAGGGGTATAATTTTCCGTATCGTCTTTTAGTATGAAGCATATCTCTCAATCATGCCTTTACAAGGGATATGCAATGTATGATCCATTGCAAATGGATTTTTTCTTAGTACATCGTCCAAGCTGAGTTTTCCGCCTAGCCTTTGTGCCTTGAAAATATATTTAGGCTTACTTTGTACTTTCATAGACTCATAACCACGGGGGATTCATCTTCAGGGCATGAGAGGTAGCCATAGTTAGCCCTCTAATATTTAGAAAGGATTTGCATAATTGGGCCCCAATAAACGTGAACATTGCTGGTAATTTGAGATTGGTTACTCCTTCAGTCTATTGAAATCTCTATTGATAGGTTACTCCCTTTCAGGTACTCCTTGAATGCCCCTCGTCAGCTTCTTCCCTTAAAGGTCATCATTAGAGCTGTCAGGGTGGATATTTATAGGTAGTACATCCAAATCACTTAGACCTCTCCTCCTTGGCTGCTTAGCCCCAAGCTTGCCTTTTACACTGAGCATTTCTTGTTGGCGGTGGATGGTGTCATTTGTCATCTGGACTATCTCCATCGTCATTGGTCTTATGGCTTGAGGTTTCCCTTGTGGCACAATTGAGGATTGAGACTGATTATATCTCACGCAGGGACTAGATATGTCAATTTTTCTCCCTTCCGGAGGTGGAGATTGAGGAACATTTCATTTTTCAGATGCCCCATTTTATTCTGAGATCTACTGGAGATATCACTGTCTTTACATAGACTAGTGCAAGACTCTATTGACTTTCTTGCGCCACCTATCCCTTTTTATTTTAAAGGCTATCACCCTTCGATGCAGGGCCCTATTGGGATCCCCTAGAGACCTCAAGATGATCACCTCTTTCTTTGAGCCCATCATGGAGGTTGGTGGCATTAAGCGCTCCTTGGATACTTCTGCTCATACATTGATGGGGATAGGCCAGTGAGGCAACGCTCATCTTCAAACACCATTACGCTTACCCTTTGATGCAGGTCCCTATTGGGAGCCCCTAGAGACCTCAGATTGATCACCTCTTTCTTTGAGCCCATCATGGAGGTTGGCGACATTAAGCGCTCTTTGGATACTTCTGCTCCATACATTGATGGGGGTAGCCCAGTGATGCGACTCTCATCTTCACACACCATCACTACTAAATGTTTTCCAACACACTCTCTCTCGGCGATGTGGATCAACTTCTTCGAAGTGTCATGGTTCTACTCCTCAGCGTTGTGGATCTACTTCCCGATTGCTTCCCGAGCCAAGGGGATATTCACACATTACGAGGTTTGGCTGCCATGAGTTTCTTTGGCCTTGTATGTTAGTAGTGTTTCTAGGTGGAGTGCTTTGCTTCCCCCTCATCGCTAGAGACTCGATGAGCATTATCAGATTCTACATTTCACACTGATGGATGATGACACACATGATTCCTTTGTCCTGGTCGTGGTCAAAGATGTTTGGTGGGACTAACATCAAATATTTTCGACTTCCATCAGCCCATGCTATTTGGGGGTTCTTTCACCTTCCACATGGCTATATGTATTGGTACCCTAACCACATGGGTTGGGCATTTATTGCCTTTTCAGTGCTCTAGTTCTTTTTTTGTTTATTAATTTTGTTGCTCTTTGATATTAGGGTCCTTTTACCCTAGCATTTTATATTGTAATTGGATGTATTCATCAGTCCCATTGACCTAATTTTGGTCATCCATGGACAATATTATAGTTTCTTTTTTCTTTATCTCTATGATGGATGCATCCATAATAGGCATGTTTGTTAAAAAATAAATTTTTGATGTTCAAAGTTTTTAAAATTACATTTATACAAAACCAATTTGGGAAAAACAACACAAAGGATTCTTTCCAAGCAAATATCCCAAAGCATGTTGAATTTCCTTCATATAAGATAAGATAAATATATTAATGTCCAACTAATGACCACAAAAGTAGGTCAAAGGGACTGCAGATTACATATATGTGTCAGGAAACAACGGGAAACCAAAAAGGTCTCCAAAACAAGAAAAACAATGCTGAAAGAAATAGTATAAAACATGGCAAAGAGCAACCATGCTCAAGAGTCTAAGAACCAAAAGACCAAAAAGCCACGAACAACCACGCTCAAGTCCAAAGAAGGGAGTAGAAGAAATGAGCAACCCCCAAGAATCTCTAAACATCGGGAGCACGAGAATGAACCCTGAAATGGAAGAACCAACAGGGAACCTATCGAGAGTTCGAACCAACTCTCCTAGCATTCAAGGCTGACGAGAAGAAGCTCCAAATAGAAGTATGACTTGAAGAAGGGGAGGTATGATGCTTGGTATGCTCTCCAATCCTTTGTTTAGAAGGAAAAATCCTCTGTGAAGATCTGGTGGATCTAGTATGTCTCCTGATGCTGGGTCTGAAATGAATACACTGATGAAAACTCGGGGAACTGTGAGTAGTGTCTCTGGGCCACACTGATCTGGAATGTGAGGCTGTACTAATGTCAATTTGTCGCTTAGTGCTTCTCCTCGAAGGTAGCACCGTGAAAAAGGAAGTAATCCGCTAAGTGGAGATTGGTCTAGTGGGTCTCCGAATAAAATGATCATGAAGCTTAAGAGCTTCCTGTATGTATAAAGCCAAACATCTTTGGTCCTCATATCTGAAGAAGTCAGAAAGAGTCCGTGTCCTCCTAAATAGGTAGTGAAATCTCCCCTTGATCTCATAGTATATGGGCAATGGAAGATGAAATGCTCCTTGGACTTTGTCTCCTAGATGCTGCATAACTGACAAAAGATCCATCTGGTGGTCTATCTCAATCCTAAGCCTGTGGGAACCGACTTGAAACTGTCCTAATGGGATGCGAAGAGAGTGCAGCCAGTGGCGGAATGTATACTGTGGATGAATGATAAGCCCGTCAGTCAGCGCCAAGAAGTGCTCTGCATAAAATGCCATCTTTGGGCGTAACCCCCCAGGAGGGTTTACCCAAGTAGTATGAATAAACTGTTTGTAAATATCATCCCTAATAATCCGGTTCAGCTCCTGTCTAGTGGGTAGAAGATGAGCCGACGCGTCCAAGGAGTACCTAAATGGAGGAAGTCGATCCATCGTGATTCCCACAGAGTCCAATAGATCAGAAACCCATGTATACCAACAACATCCATGGGTCGAGGGAGCTGAGAGAGCAAGATTCTCTGAAGAACAGTGTGCTAAGTATGGATATTTGTCATGTCCACTTGCAGAATCAACAAACCTCCGTATGCGATGTATAAAATTTATTTGAGGGCCAACTAAGGTTAGAGAGAGTGGGGGTCAATGTCAATCCACTATCTCCAAAAAAATGATATTTTGATACAAATGACTGAAAAAGAGAAAAATATGGCTTTTTTCACTTTGGAAGTTTTTAACTACTATGGATTTATATCAAATTTAGGCATTAAATTAAAGAAATAAGGGACATCAATAAAGAGACATGAATGATAGGGACTTCAATTTCTATAAGTGATCACCCATTGATCCACCTACCTGTAAATTCAAAGCATAAAGTTTTATTTCAAATAAAGTAGCATATGGCTTTTTGAGTCAGCATACATAGAAGATAATTGTTCCATGCAACAATATCATTGTTTATATCAGCAATAGAGGGAACAATGTCATCGCTGACAGAGTTGACAATGTACTAGAGGCTTTTTAGGTTATAGATGTTTCATATTTGTGTTGTGCTACATCCCCATCTGGCGGTCTTTTTTTAGTTTCATTAAAAATGTCACATAGCCCTTTCACCCTAAAGAACACCATCATTATCCGACTCCAAATAGCACAGTTGTCTTTTGTTAACTTCTGGGACTGAGTTAAAATATGAACCGTTTTATCTTTGAAGATATTTAGATTTAATAAAATGTTTCATCGTTTGAGATGAGAATTCAATTAAATATTAGAAGTCCTCCAAAAAACAGCCACAATTTCACACACAGCCTAAAACTTCCATTAAATAATCATTGCTCTTACAGATTGAACATTTCCCAAAACAACTTTCATTAAAAATTCTGCTCAAAAGAACTTAGGCCAAAAAAAAAATTACGCCATATTTCCCTAGGGCATTCTTCACACTATATCATCAAAAAACTTCACCAAAATCTTTACTTAAAATCATTATTAAATTAACCAAACAATAAAATAATTTTATATAAAAAAATGCCTCATCAAAGCCTCTCAACTACCCGTGCTGACAGAAATCTGCTGAGTACCCTCTGAAAATTGCTCCTCTGTTCACTGTTTTCAATCTCTGCTTTGTTCATGCAGATTTTCTGGACTTGAATAATGCCCTCGAATCTTCTTATGGAACAGCTGTTGATTGCATTTGGAACAAGTGTAATCAGGGTATGCACTGCTGTATGCCTCTTAATTGCATGACTTTATTTAACAGACGTTCACAGATATCTCTTTCAGAAAGCACCATTAAGAATTGGAGTTAATATCCCAGTCATTCTGGAAATCACTGCGATGGAATTTACTTTCAAGCCTCTCTTGAGATTTATCTTTATTATTTGACCTTGTAACTTGCAACTTCTCTCTCTCTCGAATGTTTGCCAGGGTTTCAATACACTTGAATCTTACCTGTGTAGCTCCAATACCATATCAGATTTATGCACTAAATTTAATTAAATAAGGGACATCAATAAAGAGACACAAATGACACATGCGAGAATGAACTTTATTATAACTTGATGTCGTATACATCACCACAAGATGTTTCATGTTAGGTATGTAACTACCAATACCTAATCACTTTATTTAATAATTAATTCTAGTGACACATCACATATATTCAATAACTCTAACCCAAAAATTCTAAACGAAATATAATCAATCAACTCTAAATAGACATTATATTTCCAATAGTTTATCCATTGGGGAGTCATGGAAAACTCTTTTTTCTTAAATTTGATCTATAGACTATAAATAACTTAACCCAACTCCCTATTGTCTAACTTACCTATCTAACTCATTACAAGCTCCAATACCCCCATCTACAGTTACACACCTCCCTTTGGTCACCCTACCACCAAAAAAAGAAAACACGAAAAATGGACTTTATAATGAGCACAAAGAGCAGCCAGCAGGTTTGATGATCATTAGTAGCAGAAAGCTAAAGTCATGATTTTTTTTTCTGAAATTCCCAACGTCATTTCCTTCTATCCTATAAAAGCCTGCCCAAAACTATCAAATGTTTCTTGACATGAGCGTCCCTGTTGCTGATACTTGTGTTTGCAAAGTTACCTGGTCCTGTTTGTGATTCTTGATGCAGCATGCATGCACATAATAAATTTGATTTAAATGCCATGATGTTCATTGATATTTTGTCCTCGAGTTGGATAGGGAAAACATATTCCTAAATTGGTGGTTAAAAGTTAAAACAGCTAGTCGATTTACCTGTTTTTGATTCCACATATATTGGTTGATCGTGATTGTTTGCTCTCTCTTGATGTTTTAGCTAGTTTCTCTTCTGATTTGGAGTTTCTCTTGATCATATCTTATTAGTCCGAGGTTTTGTTGAAGCTATGAAATACTCTTTGGTTATGTGGTTTTTTTGTTCTGCAGAATCTAAATGTATGTACAAGCAACATAGGAAGGTCATCATCAGGTTAGAACAAACTGCCAATTCAGCGATGCAAAGATCTCTTGCTTCCAACAGAGCATATGCAATCTTGTATGGGCGCCATTTACGATATTTTATTAAAAAAAATGAGGTATGGGAAACTTGTTGGAAGGAACAAGCTATCACATTCATATAACTTCCTATTTTTAAGCTATAGGTGACCAACTCTATTGATCGTTCTCAGTTTGTATGTAAAGAAACCTTGCAATTTGGTAAATATGGTATTTCTAGTAATTATGTGAGATTAAAGACAATTGATCTATTTACTTTTCCTTATTTCTTTCTCGTTGGAGACAAACATGCTTCATACTAACGTTGGAGCTCAAACATGAGATGGTTTTGTACTGAAATGTGATCCTCGGGCCATTGAGTTCAATTTCAGGCCCTGGCCTCTTTAATGCATGTTGATGACTCTGAAAATACAGGCCTCTTTTACATTTTTGTACATTTGATCTTCTGCATCCTTCTTATTAAATATAAAAATGCCTATGAAGATTTCACTGCTAACATTCTCATTCACGTGAATATTCATACTTAGTCAGATTTTCATATAGATGGCAAAGAAATCATCCCTGGGATCAAATTTCATGTCTTGCGTATGTGTTTGCAGGTAGGTAGTTATTTATTATCTATATAATAGGCGGGGTTATTACATTTACAGTGACATCAATCTATGGTGCCTCACTTCTTATTTTACCTGCCAGTTTTTTCATTTCTTACGGGAGAGTCAGTTTTTAGTTGATGGCATATTATAGAAACACCTGTAGGTGTTGAATCTGAACATCGTGTCCACATGGCAGATTGTCATTTGGACATGTGGAAAAAGGTCATATACATTGCTTATAGTTAGTGGTCACATTTTCAGGATTATGGGAAGAGGTTTGTATTTTTACATCCATTCTATAAGTGTACTTGTTTATGTTGTATATAGAGGGGGTGTGCCATATTTGTTTTGTTTGTCTTGTATATAAATTGATGTTTTTGTACATAAGTCAGATGCGGCCAATTGTCAAATGTTTGCCTGCTAGATCCCCATACACTTATTTGGAGACATACATCCTAGAGACATAAGATGAGGATAATATTGATGTATTGGGAGTTGGAGGGTTTTTTGACGGCAGAATCCAAGGATGAGGACAATGTATGTGCATTTGAATTATGCACTTAATTTTGTGTAATTAAATGTGCACTTAGTTATTTTTTAAAGCAATTGTTGAGGGATCTAGATATGTGATTACTTCAATTAAATTACCTAGACTCATCATCATCTTACATTGTAAATATCTTACCATGTCATGCATTAGTATTGCTTTAAGTCTAGGTTAAGTTTAAATTGGAGAATCTTCTTTTTTATGGCGCTCTCTCTCACTTAACCATCTCATGCATTTTTCTATAAAAATTCAGTGAGGCTTCTTAGTTTGTAAGTTAGAGAGTTGGATTTGTAAATCTCTGTAAGAGTTCTAATGCAATTATTTTGCCGGTGCAATTTTATACCGAATTGTGAGTTGATTATTGTGAGCAAGTTTTGTGAGGTTTAAATCTTGTGTGCATGTGAAACTGAACATGGTATTGGAGCACCTAGCTCCTTTTTTGACTGCTTTGTAGCTTTTGTTGTGTTGGCATAGGATTTTCATCATGTGTGCATGATCCAACTTTTGTTGCATTGATGGAGATTTTTTGTCATTTTAGCATGTTTATTCTCATCACAATTGTTATAGAAAATAAATAAATAAATAAATTATATTAATACCCACGAACGACCAAAAGCAGGTCAATGAGACTCAAGAATACTTCCCAATTACAATAGAAAGTGCAAGGGTAAAAGGACCCTAGGATATCGAAAGGGTTGTAGTCCAACTGGTGAGGATGATGGTTGCTTATATCCATCCACCAAGGTACAAATCCCTCTAGATACTCGACACAGAGAGTCAAGCGGTTAAGGCCAGGTTTGTGCCTTGGGTGATTTTGATGGCGTGGATGCCCCTTACCCCTGGCTGCTTAGCCAAAGGAGCTCACTGATTTAGATGTATGCTTACTTAGCATTGTAATTCCGCTATATGTTTATTACTGAAATATGGGTAGAGATGCCAACATTCTATGTAATTCAGTGATTCCATGTAATGCCTTAAAGGATACAATACAATTAAAAAAAAGGACCTTAAGATCAAAGAATAACTAAATAAAAATTTAAAAAAGAACAAAAGCACTAAAAATAAATGAGGAAGGGCGAACCTAAAGTAGTAAAGCCCCAACCCATGTGGTTAAGGTGCCAATACAAATAGTCATGTGGGGGAAAGAACCCCCAAAGAGCATGGGTTGATGAGAGTTGGAAAGACTGGATGGTAGTCCCATCAAACATCAATATGACCATGCCCGGGATAGGGCAATCATCTGTCTTATCATCTATCACTGTGAAAGGGCTAATGCAGGATCTGATTATGCTCATTGAGGAGTGTCTAGGGTTGAGGGTGCTAGGTTGGTTTATATTAGGAGGAAAAGCACTTCCCCTTGAATTCAGGGCCAAATAAACTCTTGTGGCAGCGAAGGAACTTGTAATATGTCCTCGTGCCCGCATCTTGGAAAGCGGTCAAGGAGTAGATCCATGATGACAAGGACCAGATCCATGGCGCTAGGAAGGAAAGATCTACATTGCTGAGAGTGTGTTGGGGCACGTTAGTAGTAGTGGTGTGTAGAGATGAGCTACCTCACCGACCTACCCCCCTTAGTATGTAAAGCAACATTAACCAAAGGGCACTTTTTTAGTCAACATACGTGATGGAATGAAAGAAAGAGTTGATCAACTTGAAGGCACTAGGGGATCCTTATAGGGATTTGTGTCGAAGGGTGACAACCTCTCGAAGAAAAAGTGCTAGGCATTATTGGTAGAGAGTCACCCGAGTCTTTGTAAGGACATTGGTATCTCCCCCATATCTCATAATAAATGGGGCATTTGAAAATAAAGTGCTCAGTCCCCACCTCCTAAAGGGAGCAAAGACAATAGATTCGGTCCCCATGTGGAATATGATGATCAATATTAACCTACAACTAGTGTGAGCACATCCTCAACTGGTCGAGGGGAAACATGAAGTCGTGAGGCCAATACCATTGGAGATAGTTAGGACAATGAATGACACCAACCACCACCTTCAAGAAATGGTTAGCGTAAAGGCAAGCTTGGGGCTGACTGGTCGAGGAGGAGAGGTCCAAGTGACTTGGATGTATTTTTGTAGATATCCTTTATGACAACTCTAATGATGATCTTTAAGGGAAGAAGCCAATGAGGGCTATCCAAGCAGTACTTGAAAGGAGGCAATTTATCAATCGAGATGCCGATAGATTGGAGGAGCAAATTAGTCGTAGAATACTTGTAATGTGGACATCTATTGGGGCCCAATGTTGCAATCCCATTTGAAGAACATAGGGCTAAGTATGGATACCTCTCATGGCTTGAAGTTGAATCCCCCATGGTTTCGAGTCTGTGAATGTAGAAAGTAAACTTGAAGATAGTCTCAAGGTACAAAAGCTGGGCGGAAAACTCAGCTTGGTTGATGCACCGAGGAACAATCCGTTTGCAATGGATCATACACTAAATAATGAGATTCTAGAGCCTCTCAATACAAGCCCAATCAATGGACCCCATACTAGGTCCCCAAACCTCAGATTTGTACAAAACATTAGGGTTGATCCTTGTAACAAAGAGGCACTTTTTGAAGGGATATTCTAGAACTGGATCTAAAAACATTGGCGCTCCAAGATAAGAAGGGAGGCATATCCCTTACAAATATGTTAGTGAGAGGGAGTCTTCATACTAAAAGATGATTAATAAAATTGGACCCCCAAGTAAATGTAGGCTGATGTGATTTCCAAAGCTTCCCCTTTGTAGAGGAACTGGAACTAGGAAAGAGAAAGTTTGGAGGTGTTGACTATTGTGACCTTAGTTTTGCTAAGGTTGACCACCGATTGATGAAGGTCACATAAATGAGCAAGTGCATCAAGTTGTATCTGTAAACCATCGACAAAATGAGAGAGGAGAACAATGTCATCAGAGAAAAAGAAGTATGTCTATCACCACATCATGTAAAATGGAACCATCATCTAGATGGGTATGTTGTTGAAGAACACTATCTAGCTCATCAATGTACATGCTGAAGAGGGTCTGTGAGAGAGGGCATCCTTGTTTGAAACACCACGAGAAGTATGAAATTGATTGACAATTGTCTCATAGAGCCTCCAAGCGGTGGTATTGAGAGAAACGGGAACGCTGACATCAAGCAACTTCTGGAAAAGCAGATGACTTGGAATCAAGTCGAAGGCCTTCCAAAAATCTTCAAAACAAATAGAAGGCTTTGGAAGACCAATGATGAGCCTCTTCAATAATAGTCCAAAGTGTAAATATGTGGTCAATAGCATGGTATTCTCTCCAAAAGCCGACTTTATCCTTTGCTCTAAGATGGCCTCTCTTCAAGTGCTTTGATAGTTGCATGTCTAACACCATGGCATAAAGTTTGGAAAATGTATGCTCGATCATAATGGTCCTATAGTTGCTAGGGTTGGAGCTATCCCCAGACTTATGAATGGGATGCATTATGTGTTGGGACCAAGAACGAGGAAAACCTGAGCAAACAACCTCATTAAAGAGTGTTGCCAATGGGGAGGTAAGGGAATGGGGACACCATTCAAATGAGGGTACATGAATAAATGATTAAAGATAAAACTAAATATTATACATAAATATAGCCACTAGAAGATGTGGGTGTGGGGACGAGGGCAGGGTACTTGTCCCTATACTAGAGTTTCCTGGTGGCTATATGGTATACACACATTGTTGGAATAGATATGGCTGTCTTGTAGCATGCATTTTCACTTGTATGCTCAAGAAACATGGTTGTAGCAAATTTTCCAGGTCTGGTTTTATATGATATTAGTTTTATTGTGTACATGATTGACATCTGCAAGTAGGATGCTCACAAACCAAAGTTGCTCAACAATATCAATGTGAAAATGATTCGAGGTGTGTATCACTCAACAAATTAGATTGCTGATTTCATTGGTGAACAACTTACATTCCAACCACCTTCATTGAAGGCATTTCCATCTAGTTGCATTTGTTGTTCTTTGGTGCAAACTTCGAATGGTTGGACCCAAGTTGGGTTAGCCTTGTAGAAAAGGTTGCAATTTCAACTATGCACATGATCAAGAATGCTTTGTCCACTTCTTGTAAGCATGATAATGACAAGGAAGATGACATAGCAAGCCTCTCCAAAGAGAGAGAATCATGATAGCCTACAAGCATGTATCGTGTATCAGGGCTAAGAAAAGCAGCCAAGTCAAAGACCACTACCAACCACATAGGCATGAAGCCAAGACACCTAAGAGTGCAAAAGCAAGTCATGTGGGTAACAAGAGGGTCATATGGTGAGGACATCATTTGGAAACCACTTGATGGGGTCATTGGGATTCCAAAACCAATTTGATTTTGTAGGGCAACAGGTTGAAACAACAAATTCCAAAGAGAGCAATCAATTCACTCCAAGAGAAGTGAGAGAAATTTATCCCATTTGAGAAGGTAGTAGATAGATCCTCATATTTTCAGCTTATGAGCTTTTGGGGACCAAAAACCTGAGGTATGATTGAGATATTCTGCTTTACATCATAGTTTGTGTGATTAATGAAGTGCTTTGTGTCATGTTTTCACTCACTCCAAGAAGTGGATTTGATACCAAATCAGCGTAGAGGTAGGGATACAGGGGCACGAAAGTTCCATGATGATCCGAATATCTTGGGGCCCACAACATGTGTGGAATAGCCATACATATCGGGTTTGGCTATGTACAAACATGTATGGCAAGTTCTGTGTACAAACCTGTACAACATTGAAAACAATGCTTATGAAGATGCATAAGGCTATAGCTGAACCTGCCCCATATAAGATAAAACAACAGAACACAGCGCCTAAAAAGAATTTAAATCAATCATCTTTTGTCTCTTCGTGTGAGCGGTGTTTAGAATCCTCTGTATGATTTAGTTGCTCACTTATAAGCATAAATATAGCCCTTGGGGTCATGTGTAAGCATTTGATTGAAGGTAACTGTTGTCAACCTGGAGCTGCGCCTTGATTCGAAGACATGCGTGAAACGGCCAGTCCTCTATCTGGCTGAAACAATGGGATCTTCTCATGAGGGTGGGTGCCTCAACGGTGAGAAGAACCTCTAGAGAAGGCTGGTTCCTGTATGATGTATCGATGAAGATCCCTACTCTACGCTGCGGACTACCATGGAAAAGGGAGAAGGAAACTTAAAGGGGAAATCCTACCTAAAAGTGGTGATACACTAGAAGTTCGATCCACTCAACTTGGAACCTTGAACACTGAACGAACAAGGGAGAAGGAAGACCTTAGACTTCAATTAATCACTTATGCATAAGTATTTCATGCAGAGGTTCGATCTAATAACTAAACCTGAGGGAAAAGGATGGAGAGAGGTCTGATAAAAGACACTTTGCGGCCACCTATCATCCACTTACAGTTTCAGCAAAAGACAATAAAGAACATTTTAACATGACCTGCACAAGGATAATATATCAACTAGGTATGAAACAGAATTTGGGAAGGGAGAGAAATCTACCACTTATGCAAATTGCTGAAGAAATATACACTATGCCAACACTTGAAACTGAAAGTACAGCCTTTCTATTGATCGAAGAGGTTACACAACTCACCAATGGCAGAGTCTGGTCTAACCAAGAGACATTGGATTATTTTTAATCAAGGCTGAAAGCCATTTTATAGAAAATTACAAGAAGCCAAAGATTGGCGTTGAAAATTTGAAGAGAAGGATTCACTTCGGTTAACTCAAGGTTTTGCTTGGCCTTTCAATAAAATATATTTTCCTTTTTGTCATTGCATGAAGCATCTTCGTTTGATGAAGTGAACTTGTCTTTTGTTATGAACAACTCACCTCTCTTTGCATGTAAATCCATGCAAATGTTAATTTTAGAACTTCTTCGTGAGCTGCTTGATGCCGAGTTGTGGCATTTGAACGCTGAGTTGGACGAAGAGATCAGCTGAGTTGACTATTTGGCCGCTGAGTTGGTCGAAGAGATTATTCTCCTCTGCATGGAAAGATCCTAGTGGATGCGGGGTTTAACAATTAGTCAACTCTAAATCTGGAACAGTCAACTTGTTGTTCGAATTTGGAACCCTTGTTGAAGCTGAGTTAGCCTTCGGATGCATGCGTTGACTGGAGACGAACAGGGTTTTAATAATCAGTCAACTGAAGCTTTGACTGATGTTCGAAAATAGCTCCTTGCTTGCATGTATTTTGTTCTATTATGGTCTTCTTGTTTGTGTCTATTTCTGGCAGGATTCCGTATTCAACTCTTTCGTCGGATTATCTATTTTCTATCCTCTTTTGCACAGTTAGCGTCCACTTATTTCGAATTTCTTGTCATCTCCTTGGTTTCAACGGTTACTTGCTGCGGTCAAAATTTGACGGCTTGCGGGACGTCACCAGAGTTTTCTTATTTCGGATTTCTCTGCTTGGCAATTTCCTTCGGGTTTATTTCCGCATAATTCCTTTGGACTTCTCTCTCTTCGGATACCTTCCTTTGTTGCGGGCTTTTTCCGGCAGTGTTTTCTCCGAATTCCTTCGGACTTTTTGTCTGAAGGAATTCCTTCGGACAAAAGTCTGAAGGATATATTTTTGCTTCCTTGTTTTTCTGCGGCCTTTCTGCACGTCATTTTCCCGCGGACCCTCGGGATTTTTGCCTTTGTATTTTGCCGTCGGATTTTCTTCGGGCTTTGCTTTGTGCAAGCCTTTCGAATTTCTTCGGACTTTTTGTTTGAAAGAATTCCTTTGGACAAAAGTCCGAAGGATATCTCTTCGCCTTTGCTCTTTGAAATGTGCCCTTCGGCACTGACCAAGTGTCCTTCGACACAGATCAAGTGCCCTCTGCAAGGTCTAGTTGATCTCCCTCTGTGCCCTTCAGAGAAATTGGATGGCACCCGGGCTTTTTGCAAAGGTCTCTGAATTTGGTCTTGTGCCTGCCCGAAGGGTAGGCGCCCTTCAGGAATATTGAAAGTGACTCTTCCGGAGGGTAGGTGCCCTTCAGAATTCTTGAAATGGACTCTTCCGAATTAATCCTTGACTTTTCCTTCCTTGCCTTTTGCAACTTTTCCAAAATTTCTTCGGACTTTGTCATCGGCTCTTTCTGTCTTTTTTGCCCTCTGCAAGGGCTGTTTGCCCTCTAAAATTGCCTTTCGGAAAAGTTACAAAGGCCCTTTTGTCGCCTAAGTGTTGGGAGAGTCCGTAGAAATGGCCTGCAGAGTTCGTAGAAATCCTGCAGAGTCCGTAGAAATGACCTATTTGGTCAAGGAAAACCATGTATTCTTCCTTCCTTGGTTAGAGACGAGAACTTTCCAAGTGGCAAGAGAAAATCTGACTTGTGGAAGGTTTGTCAATAGTAACATCAAATTTAGCATTGGTGAATGTTAGAAGATGACCCTACTGTTGAGTGCAGCAGCGAAGCCTTTTGGTCAAGCAAGTTTTCCATAGCAAGGAAAGTTGGTAGCGCATAGAAGTGATAAAGGAAGTCCAAAATGCATTCCAATTGAGCAATTGGCTTCTAAATATTGCAAGATGATGGTGGAGACGAGGAATCTCAATCCCACTCTTGTGGAGTTTTTCCACATTGAGTTTCTCTAGGGTAAATTTTTGTGTTGATCTTTATTTTACATGCTTAATTTCATTCGATGCAACTCCTTCACAAATCCAAGCCCACTTAAACAAGCATCCAAATTACATGTTAAGTTGATTTCAAGCAGGGCTCTTTTTTACAACAGCAAGTAGAATTAAATTTCATTCATTAAGTTTAAAGAATCAACACACTTCTTTGCTATACCATTGTTTGATGGATTGGAAGGGTCACATGTTAGTAATAGCTTAAAAGGGGTGTGAAATCTGGTTTAAAAGCATTTTCGGAATGTATGTGAGCATGTACGGAATTGCAATTTGAGTAAAGGATATAGATGGCAGTCCATAACTTTATCAAACATCATTTTTCTTAGTAGCATAGTGCATTGGATCGGCACACAAAAATAAATTTAAATTCGTGTTGGTGAATGGTACATTAGAATATATAAGTCGTTTTCAGATCATGTGCAGAGATTTGTGCACCAAAAAGGATTTTTTTATAGAAGATTATCAGCTTATCAGTGCAATGACATTATTCCATGAGTGTAGAAGTAAGATGACCTAAAAATATTTGGACAAAGGCAGACGTTATATGAGACGACAAACTCTTCAAGAGCTATGGATTTGAGGAATGAGCTAACCAACTTGAATATGAAAGGAGAGTTGGTCTCCAATTATATGATGAAGTTAAAGGGGTTATCTGGTCCAACTTCTTTCATGATCATGCAAAACATTCAAGCCAACAATGGACAATAACATTAAGTTAAATATATGATGTTTGAATTTTGGTATGGTTGGTCCTACAGGAGCATATTGATGAGAAAAATAAATAATTGCATGAAAGAAGCATTTGTAAGTCAAGAAAAAAGGAAAGGTGAAGGGTAAATGAAAGATTGAAAGACAACAAGAAGGTATTACAATTGTGGAGGTCCTAGGTTCTTGAAAAAGAGTTTTTCTTATCGAAACCAAGATTTGGATTATCTGAGTCGTGATGTATAGGATGAAGGAAATCTAACACCATTTTCAATATGAAGTGGACTATGGTTGCATAGAGACTGCAATCTTGGTATGGATAATGAGGAGATATGCTATGATTTCTTTGTCATCCTAAATAGATGATTTCAAATCTAGTAGAACATATTCTTTCACCTTCACACTAAGACCAAACGCAATTCACACCTGAAATCAATAAGTTGAAGACAAAGTTGTCAAGACAAGAAGTAAGGAAGAGGACAATTTGATGTAGAGATAAAATTCATCCAAGAAAGAGGCCTTGGAGAATGTTCAGACCCCTTGGAAGCCAATGGCAGGTTCAGTTTGATGAAACATGGTCATTCTGATAGATTTGGAAATTGCTGAACTCATCACGTGCAGAACTCCTCACCTTATATTCAGGAAAACATGATAGAGTTGACTTTTGCCAAACTTATCAAAATGTGGTCAGCCAAGTTCAGCATGTGCTGAACATGTCTAGATACAACAATAAAGGATGCAAAAGCACCTATATGAAAGGATAGACAAATCCTCTTCTTGACACTCATTCAACAAACTACATGCATAAATAACCATACTTGGCATTGGACAATACATCTAAAGTTGGATCTACAGTTACAGCAGTAATTTTAGGAAGTGTTTGTCAGAATTTTCAGTCTGAGAAGTATATTTTGCATCCAAAATGATGGAGGGCATTGAAGGAAGGGCATTCTTGATCCAAAGTACTCTTGTGATGCTCCATAGTTGAGCTAGTTTCTTGTAAATTGCATTGGTGATTGGAAGAAGAGGCTTAACCCATATTTTAGTGGAGTTTTCACTCATTTTGTTTTTATTGGGTAACTCATGGTGTTTTGGTGATGTGTTTGCTGTAGTTTCTATTCTTTCCAAGTTTCCTTGTTCATTTCTACAATTATTTTTATTTTGAGCAAAATGGCAATTAGTTGCAACTTTATGTAAAGCCGATATCTTAAGCATTGTACTTAGAACAACAGTGTAAATCTTTGGATTTCATTAGTGTAGACTTGTATTTGAGGCGAACACATTCGAATCAGCATAAAATGTAGTTGGCATTTAACAGCTGTAGCACATATCAATTTTTAGCCTATGTATGTTGGATTTCATTAGTTTCCTATTGGATAAAAAATATAGAAAACTAAAGTTATGTTGTGAAGATTTGTATTAGGCATAGCATGTGAAAATTTGGGGTCATATCGGGGTATCAAAGCATACTTGTCTTATGTTGGGTTTCGTTAATATACTAATGGTTTTGGGTATTTACTTCCACCTTTTATTCATTTAACAAGAAATTTCAGGCCACATCTATGAGCAAAGCTTTGAATAGAGAAAAAATTGTAGAGCTTCAAGATTTCAATTTGTAGATTTAAGAGGAGAAAGAAGAAATGGAGAACAAATTGGCTAGCCATTTTGGCATAGATGCCATGGAAGAGGTGGAGAAGTGTAGAGTCCAAGTCTCACACAAGGGGCAATATATTTGTAGAAAATTGTACCAAGGAACACCCAATCCAGGGGAAAATTGAAACAAGAATTAAAATCGAAGGAGGTATTGTTGCAAAAGCTCCAATTCAAGTGTAGAGAATTGCTAGATAAAGAAGGGTCTTGCATCTTGTTGGGTGAATATTTTGTCACCAGTTGACTGACGGCAAAATAGGTGTTTCAACCACAGCATAAGGAGATTTGATCGGCCAAATGTGCAGGTCAACCACATCAAAATGGGACAAATCTCTCCTCTCATCAAGGGGAGGTTCCCTATACGGCAGGGGAGGTTCCCTGCTAACTATGGCTAATGTAGATATGCTGAAAATACACTCCGAGGTAGGATAACACCATCCATCTCTCTTTTTTCAGAGATGATGTTCACAGGTCAAAGGAGAAATCCTGGGTGATTGTTGAAGGTACTCCTTTTCTTTCAGAAGTAATGTTCAGTCAACAGCCAGATTCCTTTCAAGTAGTAATGGTAACCACGAGAAACCCACGAAAGCACAAAGTCTTTCGTTGCTTCTCTCACTGAAACATGGCATAGTAACACAGCAGAATGAAGTGCAGCCCAAAGTTTCCACCTCAACTGCGAAAGGGTGAAATAATTATGAAGGATAATGAGGGCACAAAGTCTTCCCAAGATCCTTTATACAGAAACAGAAAACAAACAGACTAAAGACAATTGTGGCAGCACAAAGTCTCCCCACAGTTGGCTTCATGACACCTTTACTTCCACTAGTTCTGCTTATTTGATTAAATGGACGAGACTGCATTCAGGAAACATACATAAGTACTATCTCCTAAATAACACTAGCTATTTCAGCACAAAGTTTGAAAGGTCGCTTGCTTTTTCATTCAAATGATGAAATATGATTAACAATCTGAGCTCAAAGTCTCCGGAAATGTCTTTCAATTTGGGCAGAGTTTTGCTTCTATAACAGAGAGATCTCCCTTTTACAAAATGAGAGATTACAATATATAGCAGCCAAGAAAGACTTGGCGCTTTGTTTCACAAAATGGCCCATGCTGCATTCAATGCCTTGAATGCGTTTGAAATTTTGTGAAAGGGCCATGCTGGAACAGGGTATCGGCCTTAACTTTGGCATTAATTTTTCTCAAATGTCCTCTCTAAAGTATGGGCCGCCTGATCCTCTTCAAGATATTTGCGCAATTGTCCACTTTGTCTTTACTCGATGAAGAAAACAGACCGTGCCTTTGAGTGCTTGCGCTCTCTGATGTCCACTTGGTGGATTGTTCCACCTACTGGAATAATTCCTGTGCTGATATTTTTGGTCTTTCTACATCGTTCCCTCTTTCCTTGCCACGTTTTGTCCGTCCTTGGTGATCTGAGCTCTCGGGGTATCTTCTCGCTTTCAGTTGGCTCTTTCGGCTTCTTCTTTGACCGGCTGTTGAGTTTATTCTCATGTTCGTGCCATATTTGAAAAGTAACGGATATTTCATTACCCCGAATTTGATGTTCGCGGGGACGTCACTGGTCTCTGGTCGCTTGAACCACTTTGAATGTTGAACCTTTGAACCTTCGGAGTGCATCGGTTCAATGGTTCAACGATTCGGGTGGTTCAATCGGCTCTTTGGGAAGGGCCACGTTCGCTTTATTTTCCTTTTTGGTTGAACCATCTCTTCTAACTTGTTTTTGGAATCTTTCGCTTCTTTCCTTCACTCGAAGCTTCCTTTCGAACTTCAAACTTCTTCGAACCTTTGACCTTTTGAACCATTTCGGTTTAAAGTTCAACGGTTCATTCTCTTTCTTTGAATCTTTTGAAGCTTCGAATTTTCTGGATTCTTTTCTTTTTTGTTGAACTCGTTGAACCCTTGAACTTTGAACCTTTGGAAGTTCAAGGTTCAATGGTTCATTGGTTCAATCTTAACTCTTTGAATCCTTTGAATCTTTTGATTTTCTAAGTCTCTCGAACTTATTGAACTTGTTGAACCTTTGAACTTTGAACTCTTTTGGTTCAAGGTTCAACAGTTCAACGGTTCAATCTTTACTCTTCAAAGTCTTCTTTTTCCTTAAGTCCATCGAAGCCGTTGAATCTTGAAGTGGTTGAACTTTTTTGAACTCTTTGAAGCGCTCAGCTCTTTAAGTCTGTCGATGTCGTTGAACTTTGAATTCGTTGAACCTTTGAACCTTGGGAGGTGGGGTTCAATGGTTCATTCCATTTATTTGAAGCCCGGCGTTAAGTCTTTTGATTGAACCTTGGCGTTGAACCAGCCTTGAAATTGCCTAAGTGTTGGAACTTCTTTCTTTGTTAAAGCCCGCCAGTTGAACCTGTTGAATTTGCGAGTTCTTTAGCTGAAAATGCTTGAATAATTGAAGAACTTGGTTGCTCAGAACATTTTTTTGAAAAAAGAAGAGAGAGTTTTGGTCTGCAGGTCCAAAATAGTTGATATGTTGTCCTCAAAAACAAGTTACGGATTTTGGGAACAATAGCTGGCTCTAGTTGGGGAACTTCTTTCGGTTGAAATTTTGAAAGGGGAGTAGAAACCAGAATGTCAGTGCCTTCATGTATGTCATTGGGCTACGGAGTCATGCTACCCAAAAAGAAAGGTGCCAAAAACAAAAACGAACAATTCAAAACAAAAACTCAAGACTATACAAAAATTATACATATGTACAACGGGACTTATCTAATACTTCAAGAATTGAAGTGCTTCAGATGCTGCCTATTGTGAGGCAGAGAAAATGGCGTGCCATCTTTTTACTTCAACAGAAAACTATTTTGACCATTGAGCTGATGAATAGCAAACGGGCCTCTCCATAAGGAATCGAATTTCCCATGCATTCTTTTTGGTTCTCTTCTCTTGTCCCATAACAAAACTTGATCTCCAATCTGAAAATCACGGGTTCTTGCTTTCTGGTCGAAGAGCTTCTTCACCAGACTTTGATGCGCAACAATTCGGTCCATCACCACAGTTCGCTGCTCATCAAGTTCAGTCAGGCACATGATCCTCTTGTCGATGGCATTTTCAAAAATTGAATCTTCTACTGCGTTCGCCAACTTTAATGTTGGTAATTCCAAGGTGATTGGTATCTCTGCATTGAGACCATACAGAAGTTGGAAATGTGACATATCTATCGCCCTTTTGGGCGTAATTCTGTCTGCCCATAAAGCATCAGACAATGTTTTATGCCAGGTTCTTTGATTGTCATCTACCAGCTTCTTAATAATGGTCATCAGGTTCTTGTTGCTTGATTTTGCTTGACCATTTTTTTGCAAAAAATAGTCAGAAGAGTGGGAGAGGGTAATCTCATAATAAAAACAGAACTGGGTAATCTCATGAGAAGAGAAACAGACTGCATTGTCTGTTACAATCTTGGTTGGGACCCCAAACTTGGAAATGATGTTTTATTTGAGGAAATTGCATATTACTTCTGAAGTAGCATGCTTGACTGGAATAACTTCCACCCATTTGGTGAAGTAATCTATCGCTGTGAGGACATAATCATGTCCAGCGCTTGAAGACGGGTTTACAACACCAATGAAATCAATTCCCCATTGTTGAAATGGCTCTTCAATTACTATTGGTTTGAGGGGCAACGCAGCCAATTTGGGTCTTTTAACAAACTATTGACACAATTCACATCTACGCACCCATTTGTATGCGTTTTGAAATAAAGTAGGCCAATAATACCTGGCTCGCAGAATTTTATGGGCAGTCAGGGGCAAAAAAATGTCCTCCACAGGGCAGATTGTGGAAGGACTCCAAAAGTTTGTTCTACTGCTCTTTATCCATGCAATGAAGGAATACCCCTTCGAGGTTCCTCTTATACAGGCCGTTGTCCCACATGACAAAATTGACAGTTTTTAACTTAACAGTCTTCTTTTTTTTACGAGACAGATGAGCAGGACACTCACCATAGGTAAGAAAATGAGCAATATTCAAATACCACTCGTTCGTAGTGGTGACAAAGAGAACTGTTGGCGTGTCTTCAACTACTGTTTTTTCATGCCCTATTTTTTTTTGGTATGTTATCAACAATTAATTGGCAGAGGCTTCTTCCCCGCACTAGCTTTGTTGGTTTGATAACTAGATCAAACTCTTGGATTTTAACAAATCCAATTCCCTGTTTTTGTTTCAAACGCCTGCTGAGTTAATATGGACTGGATTGTTGTATTAGGAACCATGGCAACAGTGTGTGAATTCAGAATGTAAAAGCGGAAGTGCTTTATTGCCTTTACCACTGCATAAACATGCTTCTCCATGTTTGAATACTTCAGCTCATGAGCTGTGAGAGGACATCGCATGAAGGATATGAGAGATTCCACACTTTCTTGGTTCTGCTGAATCAGAATTGCTGAAAGTGTGTTCGAAAGCATAACTGTACATTATGAAGCCTTTGGTGTAATCTGGACAAACCAGAATTGGGGCATGGGTGATGGCTGTCTTGATGTCTTGAAATGCTGATTTGCCTTTTTCAGTCTCGCTGAAAATGGCCTTTCCCTTCATCATGTCCACAATGTGACGAGTCTTCTCTGCGAACTCAGGAATGAACCTTCGTAAAAAATTCTTTTTTTCGAAAAAAGAGTGAACTGCAGTCTTATTAGTGGGCAGAGTAAGCTCTTGGATGGATTTGATTCTTTCTGAGTCAATCTTTATGCCTTCTCGGGATACAGTGTGACCAAGAAGTTTTCCTTCTATAACTCCAAAAACTGACTTTTTGGGATTTAGAGAAATGCCATTCTGGCGACATCGTTCCAACACTTGTTGCAGATGATGCACATGATCAGGCCGATGCTTAGAGAAGACAGTCAAGTCATCAAAGTATATTACAATGAACTTACCCATTTCGTCTCTGAAAGCAAGGTCCATTGCTCTCTGGAAGGTGGCGCCAACATTTATCAAGCCAAAAGGCATTATTTGATATGCAAAGGTGCCCCAAGGTGTGTTGAAGACAGTCTTATGTTGCTCTGCTTCACCGACTTCCACTTGATTGTACCCTGAAAAATCGTCTAACATTGATAACATCTCTGAACCAGTCACCGTCTGAAGGACTTGATCCATGATGGGCAGAGGGTAGTTATCTTTTAGAGAGGATTGATTCAGGGTTTGAAATTCACGCAAAGGCGAATTTCGTCATTCTTTTTTCTCACAGGGACTATGTTCGCAATCCATATGGAATGATGAATTTGAAAAATTATCCTTGCGTTCAACATTTTTTGTATTTCAGACATGATAGTATTTGATATCTTGGGGTTGTACTACCTGGATTTCTGCTTGTGAGGCAGTGAATCATTCTTGAGAGAAATTTCATGGCGAATTTTTTCAGGTCTGAGTGTTTTTAGATCATCATAAGAGTACGCCAAAACATCTATGTAATGGAGCAGAGCAGCAAATTTGAACTTTTCTTCAGGTGTGCAACACTTTTCAATGTTCACCATCTTGGAATTTTCCTTAGTATTCAAATTAATTTGACCAAACACCGGGGAGGAGCTCGAATCTTTTTGTTGCTGCTTGATGACCCTGTCGTGCTTATCAAACAGTTTCTCAAGAAAAACCAAATTTTTTGGAATTTTATTCCCTTTACGCTGCAAGAATTTTTCACCTGCGTTTGAGCTTGTTTCAGGCGCTGATTCTCGTGGTAGAGGCTCACTGTCTTCGAAATGACGCTCAAAGGTGTTTTTTTGTTCCAAAAAGGAAATGATTTGGTTGTCGCTATTGAACACTTGCCAATGATTGGTATTATCAGGCACACTTGATCGAAAGACCAGTTCGATAGTGTACCTGTCTCTTTTAAAATCTGGGTGAAGAACTATGAGGGTCGCAGAAACAACCAATGCATCAACGCAGTCATTGAACTCTCTGGGCACTGCAGAGATACTGAAAGCATCAAAGCTTTCAATTTGATCCCAAATCAGATTGCGATAATGACACAATCTCTCATTTTTGGTTTGATACAAGTTTCTCACTTGGCAAACCACTAATTCAGCGTCTCCTTTGGCATGAAGGAGTTTAACACTTCTGTCATGAGCAACCTTTAATTCGAGCAGCAGCGATTCATATTCAACAGTGTTGGTGTTGCTGAATTGCAACTTATATGAATAAGAAAAAATATCTCCTCGAAGAGATATCAACACAATCTCGGCACCAGAGTCGGTAGAAGAATAGCTGCCATCGAATTCAAGAATCCAGACATCATCAAAAACTGCTCTTTTCTCAGATTTTTCTTCGTTTGGAGGGGAGGATTCTTTTTCATCTATACTGTGCCCCACCAATTCTTCTGATGTCTTGTCTGAAATTTTTGAATTGTCACCTACAGAACTCTCATCAGATGAGACATGAACATCCTCTATAGACAGGAAGTAGTTACCCATACTTGAAGACTCAAATAGAATTTGAGCTTCAGGTGTTGATGTTTGGGTGACAATGTATTTCGATTCCTTCTCAGGTAGCAGCGTCTACATGACACCTTTGACAGGGATTTTCGCTTCAGACAGGTCCATTTTTAACTTGCCACCAACATCATTGCAGAAATTTCGACCAAGGAGGATGTCGTATGACGCTGGGACGTCGGCCACCAGGATTGTCATCTTAATTCTTTTTTCTGGGAAGGCCACAAATGCGAACTGGGCATCCTTGATTTGTCCCAACAAAGGTACTTGTTTGTTTTCCATAAAAAAACATCTCTCAAAGGTCTTGGACAGTGTGAGACCAAGAGACTCTGCCACCTTGACAGGAATGACATTGTCAGATGCCCCTGAGTCAATTATGCAGTGGTTCAGCTGATGAGCGTTTATCAACAAGAAGACATAAAACGGTTCTATCTTCCCAGGGGCAGCGGGAGGAGTAATCACAAGGTTATTTCGGGTGGATGTGGGAGTTACTTTTGAAATTTCTTGCCCGGTAGGGACGGTTATACTCTTCACACATTCAACTAGCCTATCCAACTGCTCAGGGTTGGATTGCAAAAATTCAAATTCAGTGATTTGAATTTTGGTCTTCTTAACATGGTTGATTATGTCAAATGACTGGAAGGATTGATAACAGAGGAAGGAAGTTCATCCTTCTGATTTTTTGGGGGTGTAAGATTGATCTGCGAATTTGAAGCAGAAGATGAAGGAATACTTGGAGTGCTTATTTTTTTACTGCTCACCGGGTCCTTTGATTGAAAAGGTAGAGAAGTACCTCGTTTAGCAATTGAAATTGTTGGTTGAGCTCTTTCCCTTGTTTTGCCCTTATCAGCTTGTTGAGCTGACTGGTTCTGTAACGTGGTAAACACTACGTATGATCCATCAAACGCTTCACCTTTGCTTTTGGATTCATCCTGGTAATTCAGGTAACCAATGTTGGAGTCGTCTGTTGATTCTTCTTGCTCTTCTACAAAGAGATCAACGTCATTTTCTTGGTTCAACTCAGGTTGGAGAAAAAAATTGGATTCAGTTTCGAGATATCTAACTGCTGAGTTGGCTGGAACTGCTTCAATGACAAGCTTCCCCTGTGGGGGAGGAAGACGATTTGGCTGCCCTTGATTTCTGATAGCATTGCCTTGATATGACTAATTGGGAAACGTCCTCCTTGGTATATTTCGGTATGGAGGAGCAGACATCCCTTGCATCATTTGCTTTCTGAGAGCTAGCAACTCATTTGCTAGCGTCTGCACCATAAGATCAGTGGTCCCTGTAGAAAAATTCTTAGAAGATGAAAATTTACTTTTATTAGGATCCCTTCTTATCTTTCTTGCCAAGATAAGATCATTTTCGACCTCAGTGGCCAAATCTTGAGCTGCTGCAAGGTCTATGTGGCCAGCCCGTCTCAGTAAGAAAGTCATTTCTCGACGCTGAGAATTGATGAAAAAACATTTGAGATTCTTAGCTGTTGGCTGATCAATTGTGGGGATTCTGTTCCTCAGCTTGTCAAATTTGGCTATGAAGTCTCTCATAGGTTCATGAGGCTCTTTCTTCATTTGTGTGAGTTGGGCCAACAGGGCATGCACATCTTCTGCAGGCTTGAACCTTGCTTCGAACTTGGCTTTGAGGGTGTTCCAGTCAGTCACTGTTTGTGCTTGCAGATGATAGAACCAGTTTGCAACAGCGCCTTGCAATGTTTTCACAAATAGCCTGACTGCTACGTTCTCATATTTCACACCTATCACGCCACAATGTATGTTGAAGGCAACAATATGTTCATCATGATGAACTCTCCCATCACCAAAAAACTTAGAGAAATTTTTTACTGGAACTGCGAGGTAGCTCATGTAGGGGTGGAGTTAGATTGAGTGGACCAAAAGAGTTACTCTAGGGGCCTTGAGCCATCATGATATGACTATGGAAAGGGGGATAACAAATTTGGGTGGAATATTTTAGGCAAAGCTCTGCTAGCAGAGGTAAAAAAAGCTTTGCCTTGTATTGGTGACCTGGTGTTGGTAGGAGGAAGACTCCTAGTTCGTTGGAGGTGAGGTTGTGGAGGATACAGATCAAAATTACTTTGCTGTACCAACTCGAATACAAGGTCAACAATACCTTTAGCTCTCTGGCTTCGTGTATACTGTGGATTTGTCAGTGTAAAAAGGAAATGGATAAGGATAGGAACTGCTTCAATTTGAAGCTTGAGGCTTCAAACTGCACAAAACGTTCCTCAACGGAGTCGCCAAACACTGTTTGGGTGAATATTTTGTCACCAGTTGACTGACGGCAAAATAGGTGTTTCAACCACAGCATAAGGAGATTTGATTGGCCAAATGTGCAGGTCTACCACATCAAAATGGGACAAATGGTTCCCTATACGGCAGGGGAGGTTCCCTGCTAACTATAGCTAATATAGATATGCTGAAAATACACTCAGGGGTAGGATAACACCATCCATCTCTCTTTTTTCAGAGATGATGTTCACAGGACAAAAGAGAAATTCTGGGTGATTGCTGAAGGTATTCCTCTTCTTTCAGAAGTAATGTTCAGTCAACAACCAGATTCCTTTCAGGTAGTAATGGTAACCACGAGAAACCCACGAAAGCACAAAGTCTTTCGTTGCTTCTTTCACTGAAACAGGGCGTAGTAACACATCATAATGAAGTGTAGCCCAAAGTCTCCACCTCAACTGCAAAAGGGCGAAATAATTACTAAGGATAATGGGGGCACAAAGTCTTCTCAAGATCCTTTACACAGAAACAGAAAACAAATAGACTAAAGACAATTGTGGCAGCACAAAGTCTCCCCACAGTTGGCTTCAGGACACTTTTACTTCTACTAGTTCTGCTTATTTGATTAAATGGACGAGACTGCATTCAGGAAACATACATAAGTACAATCTCCTAAATAACACTAGCTATTTCAGCACAAAGTTTGAAAGGTCGCTTGCTTTCTCATTCAAATGATGAAATATGATTAACAATCTGAACTCAAAGTCTCAGGAAATGTCTTTCAATTTGGGCAGAGTTTTGCTTCTATAACAGAGAGATCTCCCTTCTACAAAATGAGAGATTACAATATATAGCAGCCAAGAAAGACTTGGCGCTTTGTTTCACAAAATGGCCCATGCTGCATTCAATGCCTTGAATGCATTTGAAATTCTGTGAAGGGGCCATGTTGGAACAGGGTATCGGCCTTAACTTTGGCGTGTTAATTCTTCTCAAATGTCTTCTCCAAAGTATGGGCCACCTGGTCCTCTTCAAGATATTTGCACAGCTGTCCACTCTGTCTTTACTCGATGAAGAAAAACAGACAGCGCCTTTGAGTGCTTGCGCTCTCTGATGTCCACTTGGTGGACAGTTCAACCTACTGGAATAACCCCTGCGCATATATTTCTGGTCTTTTTGCATCGTTCCCTCTTTCTTTGCCACGTTTTGTCCTTAGTAATTTGAGCTCTCGGGCTATCTTCTCGCTTTCAGTTGGCTCTTTCGGCTTATTCTTTGGCCGGTCGCTGAGTTTATTCTCATGTTCGCGACATATTTGAAAAGTAACGGATATTTCATTACCTTGAATTTGACGTCCGTGGGGATGTCACTGGTCTCTGGTCGCTTGAACCACTTTGAACGTTGAACCTTTGAACCTTCGGAGTACATCGGTTCAATGGTTCAACGGTTCGGGTGGTTCAATCGGCTCTTTGGGAAGGGCTGCATTCGCTTTCTTTTCCTCTTTGGTTGAACCATCTCTTCGAACTTGTTTCTGGAATTTTCCGCTTCCTTCTTTCGCTCGAAGCTTTCTTTCGAAATTCGAACATCTTCGAACCTTTGAACTTTTGAACCATTTCAGTTCAAAGTTCAACGGTTCATTCTCTTTCTTTGAATCCTTTGAAGCTTCGAACTTTCTGGATCCTTTTCATTTTTGTTGAACTCGTTGAACCTTTGAACTTTGAACCTTTGGAAGTTCAAGGTTCAATGGTTCAATCTTAACTCTTTGAATTCTTTGAATCATTTGATTTTCTAAGTCTCTCGAACTTATTGAACCTTTGAACTTTGAACTCTTTTAGTTCAAGGTTCAACGGTTCAATTTTTACACTTCGAAGTCTTCTTTTTTCTTAAGTCTGTCGAAGCCGTTGAATCTTGAAGCGGTTGAACTTATTTGAACTCTTTGAAGCGCTCAACTCTTTAAGTCTGCCGATGTCGTTGAACCTTGAACTCGTTGAACCTTGGGAGGCGAGGTTCAATGGTTCATTCCATTTGTTTGAAGCCTGCCGTTAAGTCTTTTGATTGAACCTCAGCGTTGAACCAGCGTTGAAATTGCCCAAGTGTTGGAACTTCTTTCTTTGTGAAAGCCCGCTAGTTGAACCTGTGGAACCTGTTGAACCTGTGAGTTCCTTAGCTGAAAATGCTTGAATAATTGAAGAACTTGGCTGCTCAGAATATTTTTTTGAAAAAGGAAGAGAGAGTTTTGGTCTGCAGGACCAAAATAGTTGATATGTTGTCCCCAAAAACAAGTGACGGATTTTGGAAACGACACATCTCAAGGAAAGCAAATCTTTACACAAGATGCCTAAAACACTATGAGGCTACTAGGCTACAAAATGTGAAGAAGCTCCAACATCTTGATTCTCCTACATTCAATTGCGGTCAAACCAAATTCTCATATGAAAAAATTGGCTCGTCATCAGTTGCAATCCATTTTTTTAAGGTTTAATCTCATCAAGATCTTCGACACTACTTGATATTATCAAGGCATAAGTTCGTAGTACGCATGCAAAAAATTCAAATTAATTGTGTCGGTCATTAAAATTTAAAAAGTGACTTATAATAAAGTAACTATTGACCTTCAATTTTTTTGAAGCAAAGCTGAAGGTTGTGGTGCAAAAACACCAAATCATTCATTTGCTTTTGGCACAAGCCGCTGCCTCTCTTGGAGTGTATGTGCTCAAACACACTCCATAAATGCTTGCAAGCGATAGAACTATAGGGTTGGATCGAAATCTGCCTTATTATCCACCCAAGCGATTTAGCTTCCTTACCAAAGCAATCACACCATTGCCATAGCATTTTTTTAATTTGCAAAACCAAAACCTATTGGAAATCCATAATGCATTTTAAATGTTAATGACATTAAAAATATGAATTCATTGGAAGAAATATCAAATTTCAATAAACAAAAAGCTAATTGCAGATTATTAATTTAAAATTTAATACTTTGTTTCAATGTTTTCCTTATATTGACAACACATACATTGGAAAAAATCTCTTAACCTGTTGGTGCATTGGCAACTCTAGTATAGTTGCTTGCTGCTCCTTTGCATCAGGGAAAAATGTCGCAATGCATTTGACTAGACCCTCCTTAGTCGCCTCTACATTGCCCTTGAATATTTTGTTGTAAAATAATGATGGACTTGAATAGTATCCAACATCATTCAGGTAACAATGCTTTTGTCGGTCCCACCTCTCATCATTGATCTCCCATATCAACATGTACTTCTCTATTTAATTCTCTAATTGGAATCTTATTGCCTCTTTCGCCCTATCCATGGCCTTGTGAAGATAATCCATTGGGACCTTTTCCCCATCAACCATTCTCAACACCTTGACTAATGGCTTTAAAATTTGCACAATCTCATGCACAACCGTTCAAAAGGAATCATTAAAAACAAGGCGTGAAATGATTATGCCATCCATGTAATTGACAAAGATGGATTGCACCCACTTAGATGAAACAACCATTTGTTTTAGGTTCATCCTTTACTTACAAAAAAAATGAGTGGCAATTCTAGTCACACCTAGGCAAATAAGCTCCTTTTCATCAACAAAAGCCCATATCATGATGAGAAACCTTGTGTGATTGTTTAGGTATTTTTTGATTGTATATTCCTTTCTCTAATACAAGCTTAACCCACGCAAGTTTGCCAATATCTTCTAGGGCTAAATCAAGGCAACATGCAAAGCATGGGCTCCAAAACAAGGTAGGGTACTTTTCCATCAGAAGTTAGCATTCAACCACACAATTAGAAACATTATTTGTAATAAACCGCATTGTGTAGATACTAAAATCTGATTTATATAGCATCTCAGTCTTGTATACTTGACAAATACCTATCAGGGCTCTACTCTTCAGTTCTAGACCTTTTGGTTGTTGAAAGGCTCGCGTGCACTCTCTCGTTGTGCCTAATTGTTTATCTTATGGTTTGACCCTATAATTTTTGATGACACGGATCTCTTGCATTGTATAGAAAGCTTAAAACCTGAGATATATCCTTCACTGTCAGTTTCAGTTCCTCAACAGCGTCTTAGCCTATTGACCACTTGCGTCCCACACAGGGACACTTGTGTTGATGCAAGTGTCCAAATTCTTATCAAGTGTCCATACCTAAAAAGTTATCTAATTTGCAAATCTTTCGAATCCCATGGGTTGACCCATTTGTTTTATTTAAATTTAATGTGAGATATTTTCAAAAGGTGTGGTATAAATACAAATCTAACCCTACTCATTATTCATCTAGCAAATAGCAAACAAACATCTATTCAAGTTCACAATTGATTGCACAATTGAGTTCCATTGCCTTATTCTTCCCTATTTTCATATCAGTCATAGGAGCAGTCATATTACAGGTTTGAAGCATTCAAAGAACAACCCATGAGCAACTTTTGTCAAGTTACAAACTAGATCATTGCATGCCTTTGCATATAGTATACTGCACCCTTGTGCACACGAGCCAACACATAGGGGAGAACTACATAAGTCTGAGGCCCTCTTTGGAATATTGGCTATGTAGGTAGCACTCATTGACAGAGGGGTCCTTGAGGTCAGCTTGACACCATGAGCCTATTAATTCATTTTTGGCAAGGTACAAAGGCCTAAGGTGAAGAACTAGGATTTGATCTACATGCAGTCATTGACAACTTGTGTGCGTGAATGAAAGACATCAGCAAAAAGGCGACAAAAAACTCAGAAGGCTCTAGGTGGTCGCTTTGCAATACAATGAATACTTCGTATAGGATTGTTGCATCAAGATTAGGACATAAGCGTCGACACAAGTGTTCAAGCCTTCATAAACAATATTTCAAGAATCTGATGATTGGATCATGATCTCGTCTCTGCTTGTTTCCACCTCTGTACTTATTAGATTTGCCTACGTATTTGCAGATAAGCTAAGTATTATTTCTTCTTTGTGTTTATGCAATCAGAATTTTGTTTTGAGTGTACTTTATATATTTAGCATAAAACCTTTAATTCAAATTATTCATTTATTTGAGTTTTCAATTCCACTTTATTGAAAGCCGGGTAAACTTTTTAACGTGACCGGCGCTGCTGGCTAGACACGACTAATACCGGTACCACGGGGCCGGTGGGGGACTTGAACACTGATGGGTAGAGCCGCAACGGAAGTACCCGACCAACCGACTACACCCCCCGACCCTATTTGAGTTTTCAATTAATTTGCTCACTCTTGAATAGTTTTATTCATCTTTGTGCATAGGCTATTCTACCCCCTTAACCCATAACCCACATATATCAAAAAAAGGGTTAAACACACTGCATATTGTGGCCCAACCATGGACACAACCTTGTCAAGCGAAATAAAATGTGTGTTGGTTTTACTTAGATGTATACACGGATTTGAGGAAGTCTGTACCACTTTTTGATGTCATAAGGAAATTGATCAAGGTACATTTCCTTTTATTTGTGCCACTCTTTGATGCCACTTTTTTTGATGCTCAACAAGTACATCACTTACATCTTGCACTACTTTTAACATATCGACCTTGAGTCTTTTATATGATGGGGTTTAAAAACCAAGAGCCAAAATAGTTATTGCATTAATCATTGCTTGCCAATAGAGAGTCCTTGCAACAATGAAATGGATTATAGAGTAGTACCAAAAATTTGCTATTCCCTTTCTAGCCTATGCATATATATTTTTTCAACATTGTGCTCTCTAAAGTTGGTTGAACTCCATGTGTGGTATGGGGTGCCAAAAATGTATCCACATTGGCCCCACCAATATAAGTTGTTTTTTAAAAGAACAAGGTGTTGATATATCAAAATGATGTTGCGTTTGCACAACATAATGTAGATGTTCCTCGTCGTCGTCTAGAGCTCCAACTTTGTCAGAGGACCTTGTGGATGATCCAACAATAGCCTTTTCCTTTTTCATTTTGCCTTTCGAAAAGGCCTCAAGAGCTAGTAATGCTTGGTGGGTTATGTCATTAGGGCATTTTTTACAAGTCTTAACATCCCCTAGCATCTTTGTCAAATGCCACTTTGAAGTGATTCATGCCCCCACCTCATTCATTCCCACAAAAATTACATTTCAGCTTGTTTGAGTTGAGCATTGGTTTCCGGAAGGCCTCCTGTGGCATTATCAGCTGAAACAATAAATAAATGCATAGGCTTGGGGTTACTAAAAGCTGTAAAATTCTGAAATTTTACATTTCAAATAAATAGTAAATTATACAAATTAAAACTTAATAAAAAAATAAATGCCCTAACCCTAATTCTAAACTAGTTTTTTAGTTTATGGTTAGGGTTAGTAAAATTCAAAAAGATAAAAGGGCTAGGGTTTAAGTTTTGCAGTTTAAACCCAAACACTAACCCCAAAACTTTAAAGTCACTTTTAATTTTTGTACCTGTAAAAAGACCTTTTAAATCTTGTGGTTTTAGGAGCAAAGTGCAAAACACCTAAAAATGTCGTGACCTAGTGGGATGGGGATGTTTCCTAATTGTTTTGATGCGGAATGTAGCTTCGAATCATTGATTGGAAAATGTTTTAGTCTACTTTTTGTTCGTAATTTTCTGCATCCGAATTTGACTGAAACTTGGCATGGGGGACAGGTTGAGTGGCGAGTAATCGTGAGTTTTTGGCATTTTTGCATCTGTGATATTCACTTTGTGGCCAGATGTCGTGGACCCATTTGATGGTGATTGGCAACTGGCCTAAGCTTCTAAGGCTTTTCTCAATTTATAAGGGGAATGCTATTATGGTGACTATAAAGTTTATAATATTGGTGGAAATGCTATAAATGGGGGTTGTAAAGTTTATAAAATGGAGAAAGGATTTATATTATTACTTCATTCCATAATTGAGAATTTTCACATCTTACCCATAAATAATGCCCAAGATTGAAATCTCGGTTGAGAGAATTTTTTTATAGAACTCAGAAAATCGTGTTAAGATTCGAAAATTTCTACCCTTGTACTCTCCTGGCCATATTGTGAGTGATATCTTATTCATGCCAGCCTAGAGTTTGGCCTCTTTTAATTGTTGGGCTGATGGGGAGGGGTAGAGTAGGGTGTAAATGGGAACTTGGGAAAGTACTAAAGGGCTTAAATAATAATCATAAACTTAGTTTATTCGAATGGTTATTGTCAACTGTCGTGACTATTCAAATGTACATTTTAGTGGTTATAGAAACATGTTCACATTGGATTGTAAATTAACGCTTGTGGTGGAGTCAGATTTACTAGCAATGGAACATTGTATTTCCTATATATTATTTTCTAGATATTTCTGGTTGTGTTGTGTGAGTGCATTCTTACTGTAAAGAACACATGATTCCTTAATGGATTTACGCCCTAAAGTAATTAATTTTCCTGTTTTGATGAATGCCACCTGTACGCGATCGTTACAGATTGAAATTAAATTTTAATAGTTGTATGTCTGTTGGTACAGCTATTTGTGTATTCTCTCTGATTTATTTGAACAAACAAGTTTTATTCATTGAAGAGTGCCCGTGGATCATTTGAGTTTAATGTGATGTATTGGTTTGGAAGTATTTGTACTACATCAATTTGTTTTTTGTTTTGCGGCAGTGTTCATTTATTTCAGATGGATTAGGAATTCTGTAGAATTGCTACATCATTTGGCCCTACCAAAGACCTTGTGTGTATTGACTCCTCGTAAGTTTTTATGTACAAATTATATCAACTAGCTATTTTTCTTCTCGTGCTGCGGGTCCCCAATATTTTTGAAGCCTCTAACCTTAATACTTTATTTAAATATGGAACTTAAGTAACTTGGCATCCCTTTTGTTGTTTCCCAAAGCAAATCAAGATTTGCTTACTTTTCTGCCATTGTTTTTTAGCTGTTGCGGAAAGCGACCTGAAGTTCTACACTTCTGACCTTAAAAGAGCTTGATTTCCTTAACAGCAGTTTTTTTAATACTCGTGTGGTTAAATAATCAAGTATCTTGTTTAATAACTATGTTCCGGGTACTTGTACCTGGGGGGCGGTCCTGGTATGGCACGTATTGGGTACCGGTCCCAGTTTGGTATGTGCCTAAATTCGTCCTGGGAATCGCCCAGAAGGGTTGGGTATGGCCGGGTTTGTCTTGGGCGTACCCAACCTTTCTGGGTGGTACCTGGGGCGAATCCGACAGGGACCTGCAGCAGAAAAACAAAATTTTCAATTTTTTTCCGTTTTGTTTTCACCCTTAAAAAGGTCAAATTTGGAATCCAAGCCATACTTGGGCCAAAAATTGTCATACCAGCATACCCGAACCACGTACCCGTACTCGTACCAGGATCAGCTACTTAGTTTAATAACATATTTTAATCCATCAAAAACTTGAGGCTTCCGATGTCCATACAATAGAAAAACAGCTTTTGAATAAAACTGCGTAGAATTTTTATCCAAAAGACTTTTTAAAATATTTTAATCCAATTAAATTTTATTCTGATTTTACAGCATTTTTGAATTTATGTTATTTTCAGGCACCTGCCAATGAGATTCCACTAAAAGCATTAATAAACTTTGGTGTATACACCTTAACTAGATATACATTGTTTTTCTAATTTTTCAGAATTATCTTTTTAACTTTCTGATATCAGAATCTCAAACTGCCATCTGATATTATTTCCATCAAATTTGGTTCTTTTTTAACGTATCTCTTAGATGCCTTATTTTTACATTGCAGGTGACAATAGGAAGGGTTACACTAGAGAACATCGTTGATATTGATTTGGGAAAGGAAGGTCGTGCTAATAAAGTATCTCGCCGACAGGTGAGTTAGATGCCATTATTTTTAAGTACTCCAAGTAGCGTTTTTTATAAGTAGTATTTAGAACATAACTCTTTTTGCTAACTGAATGCTGGCTACCCTCTCTGTCCGATTCCATGTTATATGCATATAGAGACTCTTTGACATATATCCATCTTTCTAAAAATACTCAAATAGAATTTTATGAGTTCACATCCATATGCAATGTGTTCTTCAAGCTCTATGTTTCATTGGATAAGAAACACTTCCATTTTTTTGAACCTTTTGACGGGTTTGGTGTTAACCTGCTCTTATTTCCTTAAATGGTTATTTTAGTCTTACATCATACAAAAAATGGTTTTGGTACGTTGTTCATTAGAGAGTATTGCCTCTTCGGACTTCTCTAGATGCTGACATTGTTGGTATTTCTATGCCACTCTTTTCCTTCAATCTATTGACATCTCTATTGATAGACTTCCTACATTCAAGTATTCCCTCGATATGACTCCTTTCCTTCTTCCTTTGAAGGAGGTCATTGCTATAGTTGTCAAAGCGAATATTTAGTGACAATTCATTCAGGTTACTTGTTGCTCTTCGCCACAACTGCTGAGCCCCAAGTTGGATTTCTATGCTTAGCTTTCATACGGATTGTAAATGGCATCATCATTCAGCCTGTCTCTCTCCAACAACATGGATCACATGGCTTGAGGATTCCCCTTGAACAGATGAGGGTGTGCTCCACCCATTTACGCGTAGAGACTGATCACCATAACTTGCCGGGTGATAGGATTTACCCTCACTTATGGAGGTGGAGACATAGGAGCACTTTTTTTCAATTGTCCTGTATACTAAGAGATTTGAGGGAGATACCATTGTTTGTATTGAAACTAGAGCAGTTCTCTATCCACCATCTTTCAATACCCTAATCAATGGTGTCTTGCACCTTTTCTCCGAGAGGGGGTCATTCTTAGATATGGATCCTTATAAGGGACCTCTATAACTGTAAGGCTCATTACTTCATTCTTTCAGCCCAATACAGGCATTGGAGGTGTTAAGCGCCCTTTTAGGTGGGGTACATCTTCTTTGTTAATAGTTTTTTCCCTGCCATTAGAGATTCATCAACCTTGGATGTTAGGAGAGTACTCTAGGGAGATTACTTGACTTCCTCCTAGGATTGTCCAACATGGCTCCCTCAGCCCTGGGCTTTCCCTTATGAGCATTCTCAGATCTTGCATTGACCCATTCATGGTGATAGGTGATGTTGCTATTGGATCTTAAGCCTTACTACTTTGATCTCCATTAGCTCATTTAGGGGCCTTAAATCATAGGGTTATTTAAACTTGTACTATGTTTTGTGGGTCAGGGTTTAACCACTTTAGGTTCACCCCCTCTTGTTTTGTTTGCTTTTCTTTTGTTCTTTGTGATTTGTTAATTTTCATAACCTAGGGTATTTCTAGACTAGTATTTCTTGTTTGATAGCTGGTGTAACTCTTTGTGGCCCATTGACCTAATTTGTTCATTCACATCACTAATATAGTTTTTTTCTTTTTTCTGCTCCTGATTCCCTTTCTGATTTACAGCACAGCCCCTTCTTGGATGACTCTCTCCTAAAATAAAATATTGCACAGGCATTTTCTATTTATTCACAAAAATTCTTTTGCTTGGGAGGAAAATGAATAGCTTTGCCAAAGAGGGCTCTTTCTGAAAGGGAGTCTTCTTATTGGATTGTGGTTATTGGTGTGATTTTATGTAATGGTTTAAGGTGAATGCCACACAAAGGGCTCCATATAGATAATAGAGAAAATCAATGAACAGTAAAAAAGCAAAACCCTTCAACATGGGCAGTCTACTAATAACAGCCAAATGGTGCCACCAAATAGTCTGCTGGTGGTTGAAGTGCTGTTATCTAAATTACATAGTATTCAATGTCATGGTGCCTTATTTGTAGTTTATATAATTAAGTTATTAACTAGCCACAGGGAAGTTTGTCAAGAAGGCATTGCTAGACATCGTTATATGATTGAGTGTTTGTCCTTCGAGTATTTAATGCAATTTTATAGATATTTTTGCGCTGAATAGGCACTCAATGATGCTGGTTTTCAAATCAAACATTGGGGAAAAACTTGATCCCCAGAGCTGATCTGAGTGGTCATCTACTCTGGGCATGAATATCTATTCGTAACTGGGATCTTGTGTCTGATAATCAATACCCAAAATCCTTGAACTATCCGTTGTGGGTGCTAGAACAGCTGGATGACCACAAGGAAATATGCTAGGATCTCCAATGAGTTCCTTGGTTTGTCACTTGATATCATCATTCTCCCATAAGGATCTCCAATGAGGAGTCCTGGGCAAGGTGGGGCCCAAAATCAATTCAGTAGCTTTTGTTTTACATATAACTGCAGAAGTATTGCAGCCAGTTTGTCAAATACATCTTCGAATTCAGAAAGAATTTGATTTGTTTGTTTAGTTTACACATTAGAAGAATGTGAGGTTTCCCTGATAATGAATGCTGGCGACTATGCAGATATTTTTGTCATTATCATTAGTAGCACAAATTGTTTGCATGAGAAATCATAATCCTTCTTTGTTTGGCCGATACGAGTCCTGTGCCTTCCTTTGGCATAAAATTTAGGAATATTGTTTGTTATCCCATGCATCGGAAGTAGCTAACAGTCTGGGTGAGATTCATATGTGTCCTTTCTTTGCCTGAAATGGGTGTCCAACAGAACATCATGTCTCCAATGGAATCACATTACAGAAATTTCCTTCCCATGATTGAACCAACCGAATGAATATGGTTAAGGATGTGGAATAGTCAACAGATAATATTCAAACATGGTCGGAAGCTAGTTGTGTATATTTACTTTCGTTATCAATGATTGTATGCAAAGGGTTCAGGTTAAGAGATGTTTGCTTTACTCTCTGGAGCTGCTATTTGCAGAGTCACAGAGGGGCAGATACCAAAGCAGATGTGAAAGGTTCAGCATTGGCACTTTCCCTTTATCTTGAAAAGATTTCTCCATAGTTGCATTATTTCTCCATAATTGCATTTCACACTTAAATTTTTTTCAGATCATAGGCATAGTAGTTGTGATATACTCTCCATAAGTTGATATTTTGTTGTTGATCCTGTGCTGGACATATTTCTTGTTGCTATTTCTCAGCTGCCAGTTATACTGATTATTGCTATTGAATTTGCATCCTCGACTGCTCTTATTCTGATAGCTATTATTATTGCTAGGCCATTGATTTTGACTGCGTCGATTTTTTGGTAACTACCCAATCGGTTGGTCTGTTGTGTTTGCTGCTTTTGTTTATTGTCTTTTTTCTGCCTTTCTACTTTAGTTTGAGATAATGAAGCAATGTAGGCTCTATTACTTATGCTTGTTCTTGAGCTTCACTGCTTTGGTAGGAAGATGGGATGCATTCCCTGAAAGATTGATTTTGAGAAAAAATAATTCAGATTGGATGTTTCGATGAATGCTTGGCTTCTATTCGAGAATTCAAGTTTTCTTAGGCTCTGTATGTCTGATCAAATGGCGATGTATGAAATTCATTTTAATATTCATCAGCAGTATGATTCTATCTCTGATGTAACTGGTGTCTTTGCAGAATATTTAGAATTGTTATTGATACATGATAAATATTATTGAGAATGTATCGGTGTTTGGTACCTATTTCTCAAGAAATCTATGAGTCGCCATTTAGCTGATTTTTCTGACAATAACGTGAGAATTTGTTTCTCATCTTTGTCTGAGAATGGACCAACATTGAAATTGAAAATCATGGCTTTTAATTTTCAGTGCATTCTTTTCATGTAGGTAACTGTTGCATGTGAGATCAATCATCATCTAATTATTCATTGTTTAAATGTTGATTGACTTTTCAACTCCCATCAACAATGTCATTGATTCGTGTAAGTTGACCATTAAGCTATCGTTGCATGCTCTGGATTACTTAACAACAATAAAAATTCCACCAGAAACCAAAAATATCAATTGGGTTGGAAGTGTTGTTATTGTTGGGGAAAATGATGTGAAAATTCCAAAACCACAACTTTGCCGTAACTTTGGAAAACAGATCTTGGAGAATAACTAAGGGAAAAATACCAAGCATAAATATGAAAGGTGTGCTCTATTGATTATTCACCAAAATTCCATGTACAATGGGGCATCGTGGAATAAGTTACAAAAGCAAACCAAATGAATGTTGCTCAGGGGCTTTTGATCAAGAACACACTGTTGGAATTTTCTATCTGCGTCGCAGCTCTACATGTTGTCTCCTTTGTTGAAACAATTGGATTTTATGTTGGACCAAATTTGTACAACTCAGTGGCATCAGAATTCCTACTTCCTTCTAGTTGCCTCTTGTGGAACTGAAGATTATATTCTCAAATGATAAATCATTCAACTGCATTTTGGTTGATTTCTTGTATTTCTTGCAGTGTAGGTGTTCAGGCATATTGCAATTATGCTGACAATTGGAAGTGTTGTAGATTCAACTTGACATGAATATCCTACCACCGTACACATAATTATAGCATATGCATAATATAAAATTATAATAAAGACAAAACAAGATTGAAACTACTTGCTAGACTGTCTTCCTTGCTTGAAATTTACTTTGGAATCGCCACTGGATTAATTCTTTGGTATCTATATCAGTAATGGAGTAAGCCTACGTAGCTTCACCTGCTAATTAGGAGTGGACTTATTGCCAAAGAAATCTGGGTTAAGTTAGTACTTGACTACACGTATATGCCTAGGAAGTTTATGCTATCGCTGAAAGTCAATAATTTTCATCGAGGCACAATTTTTGGGTCCCCACCCCTATATGTAACTCAAATAGAATTACTTGGCCTATTCATGGTGTCATAGGTGTAAGTGACCGGGGATTTTCCCATATACTATCCAAAGCATTTTCACCAATCTTTTGAGAGTTCATAAGCTATTGAGCTTCCTTCCATAATTATGCTGATAGATGTCCTACAATGGCATTTGGGGAGGCTGTGGGGCTGTAATGTCCGTGGATAAACAATTAATGATGACCTAAAACTTGACACATCCATTTGGCTATCATAGTGTAGTTTCAACCTTCAATTTGACGTCCATTTGACTGTCACTTAGAAGTTTTTCTTTTTTGCTTTGAGAAGCCAATTGAAAAATCGTAATATCTTGGCCTTATGGTGGAGTTTGAAGCCAGTTGTTTTTTTTATCTGAAGATTTGTTCGATCCCACCACATTGGTGCTGCTAAATTGATGACATTGTCACCGGTAATTGGGAAATTTTTGACGAAGGTACTGGAGTTATTAATCAATATGGCATATGTAAAATCCAAGATGAGAGCCTTGAGATTGACATCTATCGTCATATTTGTATTTAAGATAATTGTACTAGTGGATCATTAAACACGGGCCATGATATCAACACAGTTTGTTGTCTTGTTCTTTTTGGATTGTCTTTTGATTTATTATATGACAATTTTCTTGTAAAATTTCTCCAACCCCACACAAAGGGCTTTTGATATTTGGTTGGTGATGCAGGGGCATCTGTGTCCACAATAAATCTTGCATCAACCAAAAACAAGAGTAGTGTTAAGAAGCAATAAGCAGTGTTTGCAGGCTGGTGATGTCTAAATTGACTGCAGTACTCTAAGGTCACCTCAGAGGTTTTAGGTATCTATGAGATCATCAAATTATAATGGCAAGCTGCCTCACACTCTGTAACGACGCAACACTTGAAAACATGATTTGCAGTTGCAATTTTGTTCGGGGCTTTAAATTACTCTACAATGCACCTAATTGTCTCGCGACATGTATACAACATTTGAAGAGTCTCAACAAGTGGTGCAACACCTTAAAATCTGATGCATCGCTGTAATTAAACATGGAATTCTAGAAAGCGCTACAGTGCTCGATGGCACCTTGTGGTTTACGTGCAACATATTGACAGCTTTAGAAGACCATCTGTCAAATCAGAACATGGCGTGCGGTTATGGTTTTGTGAGAAATTTCAAAAAACACTAGAAGGCTCCACGACATCTCGCAATATGTAGAAAACATCTATTCAACCATACAAGACCATCTGTCAAAACAGAACATGGCACATTATTACAGTTTTCTGGGACATCACCAAATATGCTACGCCACATTGCATCTTCTCTCGACTTGTATAGATACTCTAGATAACCTTAGGAAGTGCCTCATAACTTCAAAACATGGTGCATGTTTACGATCCTAAGCAGAGCTCCTTCAACTTTGAAACGACCATGTGGATGCTTTGCATTAGGATGCAGCCTGGGCAGTCTTCGATCCAGGGGTCGCACTATGACATCACACTTATCAGGGTTTCTTGCACCTATAAGAGGTACCTCATAATCTAAAGAAGCCAAAAAGTCACAATGGGAAGAAAAAAATGCCTCGTGAAGGGAAGCTGAAGGGTTGGGACTTACATATCAGTTCTTGCACAGTTCTTTGATAAGAATATGGCTTCCATTGGAGAGGGGGTTTGACTTAGGTAGGGTTGGACTGAGCCAGGGGTTCAACTCAGCGAGATAGAGGTTTGTGAAGATAGAGTTATTGTCCTTAGAAAACTGCAAGCAGAGACTTACTAAAGAGTGTGCAAGTCTGAGTAGCGCTGTAGAAGTGAAACAGATCCATTAATGGAACGATATTGTAACACCACATGTTTTATAGTCTATAACAAATTTGGAAGTATGTTGTAGGTATGGGTTTTGTATCCTTCTCATTGAAAGCAATAAAGAGAAGCATGCTGTTTTCCCTTTTGCACATGGACTGTGTGCATTTGTGTAAGTGTTGAAACCTTAGACTGCACGGTCTAAGGCCGTCCTTCATTGGACCCCCTTAATGTGATTGCATCAGTTGGTCACTTTTGTTATGCCTCATTAAACAAGAGAGGGACTAGCTATCCAATATTACATTTTATTAATCCCAAATTCCTTAATTCTTGGATTGTTGTAATATTTTTCCTCTTTTCTTTCGAGCTTTGAGTTGGATATGACTGGGAACTTGTAGTGGCATTATCATAAATGGCTCTCAAATGTACCCTTGCCATATCGACTTCCGGATACAATTCTCAACCGTATCTATAGCTGCATACAAATCCTAATATTGTCCTCTACCCTTGGTCACACATTGTACTTGTATATCTCTATTACTCAAATATGCTTGTGTGTTATGGAGGGGTACAATATAACCATATTTGACGGGTCACGATTTTGTATTTTTAACATATTTGTGTTTTGGATTCGACTCCAGTGTAACAATATTGTATGTATTTGTCATTAATCCTAGTGTCTTGGGTAGCTTTTGTCTTATTCTAATAAGTTTATTCTCCATTCCTATAGGAATAGGATGGGTCTTTTTGGGAATGTGAAGTGAACAGCCATCTTGGCTTATTTATTGTAATGTTTTGTTCCTTTTCAATTTGAATCGTGAAATACAAATTTTGGCTTGCTCCAAATTTGATTGTTCACTGTCATTCTAAATTTACATCTGCCTGATGGTGGGATCCGAGCTGTGGATTTAGTTATTCTTTTTTTCCTTTTCTTCTCCATTCTTTTAGCTGTACGGCCTGCACAGGTTTGTTCAGGGTGGCTGATTCTCATGAATTTGAAAGGTGTTCTGCCTTTGCAAGGTGGAGTATCAACAAAAGGGGGCATTTTATTCTAAATATGGCACAATAAATGTCTGATTTCCTGCTGTATGCCAGTTCTGACAATGTTCAGCTGTTGCAAAATTGGTTGTCTCATTTTGGAGGCGTCTTTCACTAGTTTCAGACTGCATATCAACTAACAGGGCAGTTTGAGCTTGGTAGAACTACAGGGACGTGATGACCAAGGCATCCTTGCTGCGTTTTATTCCGCGTGTTCTGCATTTTAACTACTTCTGACAGGCCTGTTCATGTATGTTGGTCTTTGGCGCATTTTTTGATGGTGGTTATTCCTTTTGCAGCTGTACGTTGGACTGTTTTTTTCCTTGCTGTGTTGGCTTTGGACATGCATAGGTGGCAGCGTTCCATTTTTCTATTGTCTAAGTGGGTATTTACAAGGCGCTTTACAAAGATATTGTCTATTTTGTCATTTTTCATTTGACATTGAAGTCTCCAAATTGCATAGGGAAGACAAATCCTTTGAATATTTCTGAGGTCTTAGTTTTTCATAATCCAATATTGGAATCTTGTGCATATAAGCCAAATAAGGAGAAGGAAAGGTACTTTATCTTTAAGCTTTTTTGATTCAAAAGCAGAATTTCATTTCTCTAAATGCTACTTTTCAAATTTTGAAAGTTTTTTTCAATTTTAAGCTTTTAAAAATTGTCATTAGAGAAAGCTACTCTAAGCAAATTTGGTAAAAAACAATTAAATTTTGCAAATCAAGGAGAAATAAGGAGAGTTAATCTTTTACCCATTCGTATCTAAGTTTTTACGAAAGACGTAAATCCGGAAATCAATAAAAACTGAATATATTATCAAGTATGATTTTTTTGTTGTTAAGCCGGTGCTAATGATAGAGCGAATCCTTTTCACATGCCACCTAGGTGTCACGTACCACTCTTTTCTAACGTGCCTTAATGCCTCTTTCACTTATTGCCGAATATGAAGAAAGGGCGAGCTTCTTCCATGTACCAATGGGTATATAGGAAGGATGGATATATAGAGAGATTTGATATATCGGTCTGGTGGTATATAAAAAAGAGGACCATTTGGAGTGATAAAGAACCAATTTGAGGGTTTCAAAAACTCAAAACTCAACTCAAACAATGCATTCAATCAAATCAATCATTGGCACAACATTGACCGACAAAGACATCTGGTTAGAATGGTTTGGGCAAGTGGAGAACACACTCATCTTCAATGATCTATAATTCAATATTTATGAGGGAGGTACATAGCCGGTTGAGCCAATAGGGAATGCAAAAGATATTTAGACATGAAGGCAGAAAAATCGAAAAACATTGGCTTTATGAGGGTCTCAGTCGACGGAGATGTGTTTCATCATATTCAGGGGTGCGGTAATCCGTAGGAAGCATTTAACAAATAAAAAAACTATATGATTCCCACTCAGAGTTAGAATTCATTCAATTGCAGTTGAAGTTCAACCTTGAGTTGAAAGATGGTGATGTGATGAGATTGACTTCAACATTACGTGTAATCAATCATGATGTGGATGCCATGGGTGTCAAAATTGACATCTATATGACCACATTCAAAAAATCCCTTCTTCCCAACTATTCAACTTACATGGAGTCTCTACAAGCAAGCAATTAGTTGAAGACTCACATTTGATCAATTGGTTGAAAAGATTGCGGAAAGAGAAAATGCCTTGAAAAAAAATTGAGAACACATGAGAAAGTGTGTTATGTAAAAGACAATTATTCCAAAACATCCAATAAGGCTGCATCTTCCAAAAGTGAAGGCAATAATAAGTACAAGAAAAAAAACAACGGAAAATGTGGCAAAAATCACAATCAAGGTGGTCAAAATCAAAATCAAAATGTCAAGCAACACCTCTATTGCAAATGGTGTGATAGAAAAGGAAGCAATGAAACCCACGAATGTAGGACTCCATAAGAGAAAATTGAAGCATACCGTAAGAAGAAAGAGGAAAAGTCAAAGAAACAAATCAAATAGTCAAACTCTACTCAATTCACTAGTGAATATGTGCTTTCTAGTTCAGAGGATGGAGCAAACAATGTCTCAGTTAGTTCCTCATGGTTTGATGCTTGGGTTCTTGATACTGGTGTCACCCTACACGACTTTTCGAAAGATTTCTTTGAGGAGTTTTATGAAAGAAGTTGTCTAGTATTCCTTGTAGATAGATCAAGTGTGCAACCACAAGGAAGAATACAATTCGACTCAAGAGTTCAGGGCTTCTAGATTTCAAACTCCAAATGTTCTATACCTTCTTCAGTTGAAGATAAACTTATTGTCCCTTATGCTCATTTGGCAACAAGGCCATTCCATCTTGTTGGACAATGACAACGTCACCATTAGAAGGAAATGTGACAATGTAGTCATCTTGACTAGATTTGAGGAAGGAAAATTGCTCAAACTCAGGGGCGAGCCATCAGTTACAAGGAATTATGCTCATCTTGTTGAACGCTGAATGTCTTCAAATATATTGTGGTATGCTAGATTCGGGCATACTCGCTATAACAACATTTGTGTGTGGTAAAAGAATGGTGTTGTTGGTTTACCTACCTTGCTTGCAAAATTTGACGAAAAGTGTGAAGCTTGCATTTTGGACAAACACACAAGAGAACCATTTCCAAAGTCACAATGGAAAGCCGATAGAAAGTTGCAACTGGTCCACTCAAACTTGTGTTTTTTCCCAATTCTCTCAGTTGGTTTACTTCATGTTATTCTTTGATCACTACAACAAAGTGACTTTGATATACTTTCTAAAATAGAAATTTGAAGCATTCGAGACATTCAAAAAGTTTTGAATGATGATTGAAAATGAAGCTCAATCCCGCATCAAAACACTCGGGGATGATAATGGTGGTGAATACATTTCAAAGAAGTTTGAATCTTATCTTTGAGCAAAATGGGATCAAACTTTATGTTACAGTTCTTTACAGTCCACAACAAAACGGAGTTGTAGAGAGCATAAACAGAATCGCGATGAATATGGTTCGTGCTATGTTGTACTTCAAAAGGGTAAATCTACACTTTTGGGTTCAAGCGGCTAAAACAACATTATACCTCTGCAACAAATCACCATCAAGAACCCTTCAATTCAAGATTCCATCTGAGATGGGGTGTGGTCATCTTTATTTAGTGCGACATTTTCGAGTTTTTGGATCCACTTGTTTATATTGATTCCAAAAGAGAAGAGTAATAAGTTGAACCACAGGGTTGCAAATGCATCCATTTGGGATATTTTGAATCCTCCAAGGCATACAGGCTATAGTATGAGAAAAAGAAGTTTCTTGTCACCGGAGAAGTTGTCTTTTGTGAAACTGCAAAGGACAAAGCCAACATTGATCGACAATTGAGTCGACTTGATAAGTAAGCAAAGTTTGATGTCTACAAGGAGAGTGATTTGGATATTCCAAACAGTGAGTGGGGAACATACAATTGGGAATTGATTAGATTTTTATTGTTTCCTATACATGATAATGAAACTTCTCTTGAAGGAGAATGTTCAACTTTATCAGATAATGAACAAGGGCCACAAGAACAGAGGACAAAAAATGAAGCAACTTCAGAAGATGAAATTGAAGCACGTAAACCACATAAAAATATGCCTTAGTGGGCCACCCAGACATTGAATGATGTTAGATCCAATGAAGTTGGGAAAACAGGCACTAGAAGTGCACGTGCAACCACATCACAATCAAACAAGTTCTTTGAAGAACTTCAAGATAAGATTGAAAAGCTCATCTTGAATGATTCTCTTGAAGAAAAACTCAATGTTGTGTGTGATTCAGAACCAACATCTCTCAAACAAGCTGAGAAGCTTGAATCTTGGAGAAAAGCAATGAAAGATGAGTACAATGCATTGGTAAAAAATGAGACTTGGAAATTGGTTGATCCTCCATATAGCTGCAAACCAATTGGCTGCAAGTGGTTCTACCGCAACAAATACAAGGTTGACAACACACTTGACAATCATAAAGCTAGGCTTCTCACAAAGGGATATGCTCAAAAAGAAGGAATTGATTACAATGAAACCTTTGCACCTACAACAAAATGGACTACCATTCGAACCGTGTTGGCTTTGGCAGTTCACAACATATGAAAAGTTCGTCAAATGGACATTAAAATTGTGAATGGTGACCTTAAGGAAACAATGGACATGACACAATCAAAAGGTTTTACAGTAAATGGCCAAGAGCACAAGGTGCACAAACTTGAAAAATCGCTATATAGTTTGAAACAAGCCATTATTCGAGTATGGTATGATAAACTAGCTGAGCACCTCATGAACACGAACATAAAATATTTTGATTGTGAAGATGCAACTCTTTTTGTCAAAATAGTTGTAGTTGTGGTGGTGTATGTTGATGTTTTGATCATCACATGGAACAATGAATGGTACATTTCAAAATTCAAATCAGAGTTGATGAAAAACTTTGAAAATACTGATTTGAGTTATCTTCATTACTATTTGGGTATTGAAGTAATAAAAAAACCAAAGTATATCTTTATCACATAGCAAAAGTACATTGGTGATATTCTAAGCAAGTTCAAAATAGAAGATTGTAAGTCTCTCAGCATGCCCATGGGACAAAATCTAAAATTGACATTAGAAGATATATGCCATTGAATACAAACAACTCATTGGAAGTTTGATTTATGTGACCACAACATGACCAAATATATCATTTTCTGTTGGTGTTCTTTCAAGATTCATATAACAATTCAGAGACAATCATTGGGTAGTAGCAAAAAGAGTCCTTTAATATCTCAAAGGAACACAAAATGTTGGGCTCAAATACTCCAGGGCAAGAGACTTCACACTGGTTGGATATTCAGATTCCGACTATGCTAGTGACCATGAAGATGGGAAATCCACCACGGGTTTTCTAATGAACTTGGGAACAACAATTGTCAGTTGGAAATCCAAGAAACAATCAGAGCCAAATTCCTGCCATCCTGTTGGGCACATCAGAGCTAATGACCTGCCATCTTGTTGGGTAGTTTGGGTATCAATATGGCTTTAACGGGTGTCAAAGATTTGGAAGAAAGAATGCACAATGCAAATAATAAGTTAGATAATCCGTTTCAGCAAGCAGATGACATCCTAAAAACTTTGGAGGAGTTAGAAACTTATTTAGGCAAGGTTGATCAGTCAAATACTTATGATATGCAAACAACGTTATCTCCAGCGTTTGGTTCATTGGTGAAGCCCCGATTATTGAGACATCATGATGAGGTGGTAAGACTTGCAACTCTCTCTTGCATTAGTGAAATCATGAGGATAATAGCTGGCTTTAATTTTTATGATGATCGGATTATGAGAGAGGTACTTCACGCCATGGTAAAAAGCTTCGAAAAGTTGGATGACATTAGAGACCCTCATTTCTCAAAGAGGGCAAGATTACTTGAAACATTTGCAAGGTATGGATTTGAAAACATTATGATGTTAGTAGGTTGTATTGGTGGCATTCGCAGGATGTTTAACATATTTTGGAATATTTTAGATGAGTTTCATTCCAGTGATGTATTAGCATCAATGCACTCTATCATGTTCACAATCTTGTTTGAGGAGGATAAAATTTCTAAACTTTTGGCAGAAGATTTATGGTATGTCTGGACAAAAGAGAAAAATGTCTCACCTAGAGCCGGTATGTGGTTAAAGAGTTTAATTGATAGGCCTAAGGATCGTAGTACTTTCCCTATGACATGCAAAAGTTTGAATGATGAGTTTGACAGACATGCTGATCCAGTACAGGGAGACATTAACACATCTTCAGGTAATGATTTATCTGCATTATCTTCACAGGTAGGAGCAGTTGAGGATGTTGTGGACGAGCTTTGTCTTAAGGTGAGTTCAGCTCAGGTTTTAGACAGTGAGAATGAGTCTGATGCTTGCATTCAGAGTGTGGAGGTATACTCAGAGGTTAGTACATTAAGTATTGGTGATGAGTATGTTTCTGTAGCTACTGATGAGGGGCATGTTGTTGAGGCTAACACACATGTTCAAGATTTGGGAGTACCTGATGAGTTTGAGATACCAGTGGAGTCGAGTGTCCAGATTGATTCTTCTCACACATATGACAGTGTGGTACCGTTCGCTGTGCCACCGTTACAGAGGGATCAGTTATGGGATGGATTGACACCATCTTTTGTAGATGGAATTCGCAGTTGCCAATTACACAGCCTACAGTATCGACACATCCCGGGCAGTTGTGATTTTAGAGATTGGTTGAGTTGCATTCACCAGTTTGATTATGGATCCCTCTTTGTTCTACTTTTGATGATGTTGCAGGTACTTGCATTGATTTACAACAGTGCAGAGCATAACTACATTTGGGATCCAGGTGGATCAAGTGGTTCATTGTTCCGAGATTGCTTGGGGACAAGCAATTTCTGGAGGGGTGGATTGTCATGTCTCTTTTTTCGTGGACATTGATAGACTTGATGATTAGCCTATTATGCGACCTTCGTAGGCTAATAGGATGGATAGATGGTCATGATGGAGATTGGCTTGGCTTTGATTTGCAAAATTCCTACAGTTGGCTTTCATTCAGGTTCACTCCCCGATTCACCAGCTTCAATGGGTTCGAGGATCGGACATATATTGAGGGAGATATTAATATTTGATTGATTTAATCAAATATTAATTATTTAGCCTATTTTTAATTAGAAACCCTAATTCTAATTTAAGAAAACCCTAATTAGGGCAAGCATATCTTTTTGAGGGTATAAGGGTTTCTCATGGAGGCCATTATTGATTAGCCATTGATTATTGATTATTGATTTTGAAGAATTCTTCTGTGAAGACTGAGCCAAGGGTTCCAGGATTCCATTGCAGTGGAGAACGTCAACTCTTCATTGTGTGCGATTTAGAGGCTGTGAGATATCAGCTGATTTATTGCCAAATTGAGAGATAGCTTCATACAGAAGTTATCACAGAGGTATACAGATTTGAGAGATAGCTTCACACAGAAGTTATCATAGTATTTCAGGTATTTCTTTATTTAGTTTTTTGATCCAATAAGTTATACAGATATAGATCTTTTGTATTAGAATCATATATTCTTGAGATCAGGTTGTTCAGCTATCAGGGGTTGAAAACAGATAGGTTGTGCTTAATTGACGGCCGTACTAAGTCCGTACAGATCTGCTCAGACACCGACCTCGGCAGATAGAGATCCCCAGTGACCGACATTGGCCGACTGAAGACTGACGTCCGCAGAGAAGGACCTACAGTGACCGACGTCGGCAGAATATCGACCGATGCCAGCGATTGTGTGTTCAACACAGCAGGCCGAGACTTCCAGATTCAAGGTCAATCTCCAGATTTGCAAAAGCACAGGTTTCAAGACAGAATATTTCACGTTATTTTATTTGTATGACAGAGACTCAATTGTGTAATCATCTAGAAGAACAAGTGATAAGATCTTTGATTTGCTATTGAGAGATTATATTGTGAGTTATTTATTCAAAGCCAAATTCCTGCCTTTCTGTTGGGCACATCAGAGCTAATGACCTGCCATCTTGTTGGGTAGTTTGGGTATCAATATGGCTTTAACGGGTGTCAAAGATTTGGAAGAAAGAATGCACAATGCAAATAATAAGTTAGATAATCCGTTTCAGCAAGCAGATGACATCCTAAAAACTTTGGAGGAGTTAGAAACTTATTTAGGCAAGGTTGATCAGTCAAATACTTATGATATGCAAACAGCGTTATCTCCAGCGTTTGGTTCATTGGTGAAGCCCCGATTACTGAGACATCATGATGAGGTGGTAAGACTTGCAACTCTCTCTTGCATTAGTGAAATCATGAGGATAATAGCTGGCTTTAATTTTTATGATCGGATTATGAGAGAGGTACTTCACGTTAGGGATATTACCTCTCTCATCATGGAAATGAGGAAGCATGGATTCATTATTGTTGGAGTTTTCTCAAATTAATTTTCTCTAGGGTATGTCTTGTGTAATATGTCTTTGTGGTTATATATGGATGGTATCAAGTGTGGTCACCCTGAAAACTAATTATCTTGTGCATATTTGCTTGTGCATATTTGCTTATGCACAAGATAATTAGTTTTAAGACTTGGTATCATATTACACAAGACATACCCTAGAGAAAATTAATTTGAGAAAACTCCAACAATAATGAATCCATGCTTCCTCATTTCCATGATGTTCTACATTTAAAAATATTTTGCATCTTGGGATTATAATGAAAACCTATCTTATGGATCCCATATTCGTAATGATCTCCACATTATTTTAAGACTTGGTATCACAGAAGAGATATGAGGATGAGCTTGGTCTTGAGGTGAGTGCAGTTCAGGAGTTATCACATGTGGTAGGGACTCAACTTTCTGTTACAATTGGGTCACAGGGAGATGATTACAATTGTGTGCTCTGATACCACTGTAATATACAATGTCTACTTATGATTTTTGTCTGATTTTACTATCACATTTAAGGGTTTAAAAAAGATAAATATCATATATATATATATATATATATATATATATTTGATATTCATCTTAGCACAAATCCACTCATTAAACTCAAGTATAATTTATATTTGGAGATAAAAATTCATCATAGTTGACCCATATATAATAAATAACAAATTCACTCAACACTATTCTACCATGTGGCTATTTATAAAACTAAAACAAAAAACTAGTACCTTATAGTTAGCTTTCACCAATCCTCAAATGTTAGGGGCATTAGTATAAGAATAAGTGTTGTGCATTAAACCCACATAATTAGGTTTTATATTGTGTTATAAGGAGGGTCCTATTATTTGAATCATTTTTAAAATTCATTCAATTTGTGAACATTTGATCTGCTAGTAAAATTTACAATGTCTACTTATGATTTTTGTCTAATTTTACTATCACCTTTAAGGGTTTAAAAAAGATAAATGTCAAATATATTTATATACACACACACACACACACAAAATATAATCTCTCAATAGCAAATCAAAGATCTTATCACTTGTTCTTCTAGATGATTACACAATTGAGTCTCTGTCATACAAATAAAATAACGTGAAATATTCTGTCTTGAAACCCTGTGCTTTTGCAAATCTGGAGATTGACCTTGAATCTGGAAGTCTCGGCCTGCTGTGTTGAACACACAGTCGCTGGCGTCGATCGATATTCTGCCGACGTCGGTCACTGTAGGTCCTTCTCTGCCGACGTCGGTCTTCAGTCGGCCGATGTCGGTCACTGGGGATCTCTATCTGCCGAGGTCGGTGTCTGAGCAGATCTGTACGGACTTAGTACGGCCGCCAATTAAGCACAACCTATCTGTTTTCAACCCCTGATAGCTGAACACCCTGATCTCAAGAATATATGATTCTAATACAGAAGATCTATATCTGTATAACTTATTGGATCAAAAAACTAAATAAAGAAATACCTGAAATACTATGATAACTTCTGTGTGAAGCTATCTCTCAAATCTGTATACCTCTGTGATAACTTTTGTATGAAGCTATCTCTCAATTTGGCAATAAATCAGCTGATATCTCACAGCCTCTAAATCGCACACAATGAAGAGTTGACGTTCTCCACTGCAATGGAATCTTAAAACCCTTGGCTCAGTCTTCACAGAAGAATTCTTCAAAATCAATAATCAATAATCAATGGCTAATCAATAATGGCCTCCATGAGAAACCCTTATACCCTCAAAAAGATATGCTTGCCCTAATTAGGGTTTTCTTAAATTAGAATTAGGGTTTAATTTTTATGATGATCGGATTATGAGAGAGGATGTTTTTATGTTTAGATATTCCCTACTGAAAGGGGATATTACAGTGGTATCAGAGCACACAATTGTAATCATCTACCTGTGACCCGATTGTAACAGAAAGCTGAGTCCCTACCACATGTGATAACTCCTGAACTACACTCATCTCAAGACCAAGCTCATCCTCATATCTCTTTTGTGATACCAAGTCTTAAAATAATGTGGAGATCATTACGAATATGGGATCCATAAGATAGGTTTTCATTATAATCCCAAGATGCAAAATATTTTTAAATGTAGAACATCATGGAAATGAGGAAGCATGGATTCATTATTGTTGGAGTTTTCTCAAATTAATTTTCTCTAGGGTATGTCTTGTGTAATATGTCTTTGTGGTTGATGTGTTTGCTTCCTTTACTTGAATATTTACATATAACTCAAGACTCATCCCTAAGGGAGAGACTGGAGTTTAAAATACCTTCTTTTGGTCTTATCAAGACCCTGTGGGCACTCACCGGTAGTAAGGAAACATCTCATATCCAGCATCTAATCCTTTATGAAAGCTAGTTCCTCTGCAGTGTTTGCATCGTGAATTAACAAGCTGTCTTTCCTTTCTTGCTTTAAGTCTGTAGCGAGTTGTTTGCACAGGCCTCTTCCGCTCACCAGCTTGGTGATCTTAATGTCTATGTTGTACTCCATCACTTTGGTAATCCACCCTGCCCTCTGCTCATTTAGGTCTCGATTGGTCAAGAAATCCTTGACGCCAGGATGTGGGACCATAAGGTGAATCCTACTGTTATAACTTATTATTTGCATTGTGCATTCTTTCTTCCAAATCTTTGACACCCGTTAAAGCCATATTGATACCCAAACTACCCAACAAGATGGCAGGTCATTAGCTCTGATGTGCCCAACAGAATGGCAGGAATTTGGCTCTGATACCACTGAAATACTAAATGTGAGATATTTAACCTTTAGGGATGAGTCTTGAGATATATGTAAATATTCAAGTAACGGAAGCAAACACATCAACCACAAAGACATATTGCACAAGACATACCCTAGAGAAAATTAATTTGAGAAAACTCCAACAATAATGAGTCCATGCTTCCTCATTTCCATGATGTTCTACATTTAAAAATATTTTGCATCTTGGGATTATAATGAAAACCTATCTTATGGATCCCATATTCGTAATGATCTCCACATTAATTTAAGACTTGGTATCACAGAAGAGATATGAGGATGAGCTTGGTCTTGAGGTGAGTGCAGTTCAGGAGTTATCACATGTGGTAGGGACTCAGCTTTCTGTTACAATCGGGTCACAGGTAGATGATGATATGACTATTTCTAGCCTTCACAATCCAGATTTAGATATTATTCAGGTAAAGAGTTTGCTTGAGTTGCTTGCTGATTTTCATTTATGGATTGGATGTTGGGGTGCTTATCTTAGTACTAGGGATGGACATGGCATGGAGTTGGCATTGATTGACATCAGGGAAGATCATGACTACATTTGGGATCCAGGTGGATTGATGGGTGTATCATTCAGCGATTGCTTGAGGGCAAGCAATTTCAGGAGGGGCGGATTGTCATGTCCCCTTTTGAGTTGACATGTTCAGAGTTGAGGATTAGCCTATTATGCGACCTTCGTAGGTTGATGGGATGGATAGAGGGTCTTGATGGAGTTGGGCTTGTTTTTTGTTCGGATTTTTTTGGATATGAATTAAGGGAGATATTAATATTTGATTGATTTAATCAAATATTAATTATTGGGTCTCATTAATAATTAATTATTAATTATTAATTAGTTGGTCTAATTTTAAGACCCTAATTCTAATTTAAGAATTGGTCTAATTTTAGGACCCAAGTTCTAATTTGAGGAATTCTATTTTAAGAAACCCAAGTTCTAATTTGAGGAAATCTAATTTTAGCAAGCACACCTTTGGAGGGTATAAGGGTTTCTCATGGGAGAGAGTTTGGATCAGCGATTGATTATTGATTATTGATTTTGAAGAATTCTTCTGTGAAGACTGAGCCAAGGGTTCCAAGATTCCATTGCAGTGGAGAACGTCAACTCTTCATTGTGTGCGTTTTAGAGGCTGTGAGATATCAGCTGATTTATTGCCAAATTGAGAGATAGCTTCATACAGAAGTTATCACAGAGGTATACAGATTTGAGAGATAACTTCACACAGAAGTTATCATAGTATTTTAGGTATTTCTTTATTTAGTTTTTTGATCCAATAAGTTATACAGATATAGATCTTCTGTATTAGAATCATATATTCTTGAGATCAGGTTGTTCAGCGATCAGGGGTTGAAAACAGATAGATTGTGCTTAATTGGCGGCCGTACTAAGTCCGTATAGATCTGCTCAGACACCGACCTCGGCAGATAGAGATCCCCAGTGACCGACATCGGTCGACTGAAGACCGACGTCGGCAGAGGACCTACAGTGACCGACGTCGGCAGAATATCGACCGACGCCAGCGACTGTGTGTTCAACACAGCAGGCCGAGACTTCCAGATTCAAGGTCAATCTCCAGATTTGCAAAAGCATAGGGTTTCAAGACAGAATATTTCACGTTATTTTATTTGTATGACAGAGACTCAATTGTGTAATCATCTAGAAGAACAAGTGATAAGATCTTTGATTTGCTATTGAGAGATTATATTGTGAGTTATTTATTCATATTTGAAATTATTTTGGCAAAAAGTGTATCTTTGTTCAGAGCTATTTGTGTTTAGATATTCCCTACTGAAAGGGGATATTACAGTGGTATCAGAGCACACAATTGTAATCATCTACCTGTGACCCGATTGTAACAGAAAGCTGAGTCCCTACCACATGTGATAACTCTTGAACTGCACTCACCTCAAGACCAAACTCATCCTCATATCTCTTCTGTGATACCAAGTCTTAAAATAATGTGGAGATCATTACGAATATGGGATCCATAAGATAGGTTTTCATTATAATCCCAAGATGCAAAATATTTTTAAATGTAGAACATCATGGAAATGAGGAAGCATGGATTCATTATTGTTGGAGTTTTCTCAAATTAATTTTCTCTAGGGTATGTCTTGTGTAATATGTCTTTGTGGTTGATGTGTTTGCTTCCTTTACTTGAATATTTACATATATCTCAAGACTCATCCCTAAAGGTTAAATATTACACAAGACAACCCAGAAAGGAAGCAAATTACATGAAGATAATTAGTTTTCAGGGTGACCACACTTGATACCATCCATATATAACCACAAAGACATATTACACAAGACATACCCTAGAGAAAATTAATTTGAGAAAACTCCAACAATAATGAATCCATGCTTCCTCATTTCCATGATGAGAGAGGTAATATCCCTAACGTGAAGTACCTCTCTCATAATCCGATCATCATAAAAATTAAAGCCAGCTATTATCCTCATATAACAATCCAGAGACAATCATTGGGTAGTAGCAAAAAGAGTCCTTTAATATCTCAAAGGAACACAAAATGTTGGGCTCAAATACTCCAGGGCAAGAGACTTCACACTGGTCGGATATTCAGATTCCGACTATGCTAGTGACCATGAAGATGGGAAATCCACCACGGGTTTTCTGATGAACTTGGGAACAACAATTGTCAGTTGGAAATCCAAGAAACAATCAATGCTGACAATTTATTCAGTAGAAACAAATTATATGGCCGTTTTAGAGGCAACTAATGAGATTTTGTGGCTCAAAAGAGTTCTTTCAGATTTGTAGGAACAACAGGGTTCATCAACACCTTTCATAGTTGACAACACTTATGCAATACAAATGATAAAGAATCCAGTCTTTCACGACCGAATCAAGCAAATCAATACTAAATTTCATTTGAATTGACACTATGTGAAAGAAGACAGTGTCAAGTTGCAACATTGCCCTACAACAAAGCAACCAACAGATATCCTGACAAAAGCATTTGGACGAGAAAAATTTGAAATGTTCAGAGGAATGTTGGATATAACAATGACCCTTGCAGATTAAGGGGGGATGTAACATTATTGTACATATTTGTCATTAATCCTAGGTGCCGTAGGTAGCTTTTGACTTATTCTAATAAGTCTATTTTTCATTCCTGTAGAAAAAATAAGGATCTTTTGGGAATGTGAAGTGAACAACCATCTCGGCTTATTTATTGTAGTGCTTTGCTCCATTTTAATTTGAATTGTGAAATACAAATTTTGGCTTGCTCCAAATTTGATTGTTCATTATAATTCCAAATTTACATTAGCCCTGACATCCAACACAATTTTTTAAGTAGCATAAGAACTTATATGACTAACTTTCAGCTTTATGTACAAAAAAATCTTAGTTAGGTTGATGTCTGCAACTATAGGGGAGTTGCTGCTACTTGTAAGTCTTTATGGGTTGATGTGTTTTGGTTAATTTCGTATTTTCTTAGCTTTTTGAAGTTGGGACACTTGAGCTATTAATGTAATATGTATTTGATATTTATCGATCCTTTGATTATGTCTTTCTTAGGTTTTTTGGAGATGGCAAAAATTCCTAGATATTGGGGATGGCGTGTGGACGCCTATTAAAATAATATTTAAATATTATAACTCTATTTAATGAAATTTAGGGGTAAAACTTTATTTAATGTTTTTTAGGATACTTTCAAGATTAGGGTTCAATGTTTTTGTGAATATAATTTTTTTTTGGGGGTGGAGGGATCCGTTATAAGTAAAAGCATCAAAATTAAAAATATTAAAATAAATTTTTTTTGGGGATGCCCCCTCTAAGTACGCAAATCCCTGAAATGCTTGGGATGCTCGGAACGTCATCGAAATCTAGGGGATGCGTCCCTGAGTAACACTATATAATACTTATTAACTTCTATAAATAAAATAGAGGGTAGCATACACTTGTACAGCCATTGTGCAACATAAAGAATGAGTTTCAGCTACGAGAATGCAAGATCATGGGTTTTTTCATGACCCAAAGTTTACAAAATGCAAAAATATTATTTTACTAATTTAAGGTATTTTTATACATTTTTGTATTTTTAATTTTTGAGGCCCCTTAGAGCATTTTTTTTGCCTCAACTTCTAGGATAGTTTTTTAGTATCATGAACTTTAGGGCCATCAAAATTAGTTCCTTTCCTTATACTTCCAACGCATATAAGAAGTTGAATTCTCAGTTGTGGTCAAGGAGTTATGATCTTGGCAAGGTGACATACTAGTGACTTACTAGTTTTTCGGTACTTTTCCTAAAATATTATCTTGAACTGCCATCTTGATCATTTGACCTTCCTTGAGAAGCAATGGGCCCCATTATTCCTATTCTTGATTTCTGATGAACATAGGAAACTCTGAGTGCATAAGTGATTAGCTTCCACTTGAGTCGGGTGGACTATCCAAAATTCATTTTTATTGATTGCGATGACCCCTGTGTAGGGATTGTAACTAACCAACATTTATAACTGTTTGGTTGCGATTCCCACATAATTCATAAGGATGGATAGTCCAACAATGGATATAATTGTGGCCTCTTCTACCCCAATAATTGTAATTAATGTGAAACCAAATACCTTTTGTATGTGTGGCATGAGTAAAATGCTCGCATTGATTTTGAGCAGGTTGTTCCGCATGCATGTTTTGATTTAATGAAAGTGGGACCGAAGATGGGTTGAGAAGATTCCTTGGTGTACCCAAGATCATTATTCTTAGGCCTTCTTTATGCTTAAAAGAGTTTTTTGAATTCCTTGACCATCTTTGCATGGTTCTTGACCAAAATGCCCCATTGTTTTTAACAAATTGAAACCAATGTGATTTGTTTGTTTTTCAAAACTGTTATATAAATATGGATAAAAATCAGAATGTGAGGAACTAGAATAATATACTAGGTTTTCCTCTGTTTTTGTTTGTGCATCGGTAACAAGTGTCTATTTCTCTTCCATTCTTCCAAATTCATCTTGTAAGATGGTCATCTTTTTAAATTTCATCAAAAAATGCTTCTTTTTCTCCATGTTCTTGTTGAAGCTTGTTTATAACTCTGTTGCACCTTTTCTATGGTTGGGGTGATCCTTGCATGATGGCATCTGAATAGGGAAATATTCTTTTGCATCGTCGTCATTTGCTCGTTGATGATGCGTTTGGAACCTTTGATTTTTATCCTTTAACCATTGATTTTATTCGAGGAGCGACTAGTGTGGATTCACATCTTGGATTTGTTCCTCTCGCTTTTTTTTTCCTGCTTGCTTTTCCATTGATTGCGAGATTCCTACAAACTATATGGAGTGCTTTTTTCTTGCTTAGATACGATTGATCTGGAATCTGGTGAACTTAATGTCTTACACGGAGGTGATTTAATTTCAACTAAAGCATGAAGTAATATTGTACAAGTGTAGCAAAGTGAACCTTGAATAAAGGAAAATAAAATATATAGAGAGCCAATTCTGAATAAAATAATTTACTGTTTCATTGATATTGGAGGTGCAAGTTGCCATCTCTGGGAAGAGATGTGAGTTGTTTCTCTTGTGCTATTACAAAAATAAGGTAGCGTTCTCATATTTGTCCTCTCTCTATGTTCTCTTCGTATTACAATTCAACATTTTTACATTCGAGTGCCCATGTCTTTATCTCTGTTTTAGTAGGGAATATATGACATAAAAATAGTATATAAAGTGACTTGGAATGGGAAGAGTCATGTGATAAGCATTTCTCCAAGAAGTTGAGAGGTTTTGCCATGACTTAAAACTCACAAAAATACAATTCTTACTATTTTTAGTTATTTGTATACATTTTTGTATTTTGCATCTTTGAGGCCCTTCTAAGTGTTCTAACTTTTTTTGCTTTGAAACTTCCACAGAAGCGATGTCAACATTATCTTTACAACCATTATAAGTAGTTCCTTTTGTGATCTTTCCAATACATATAAGAAAGAATTCTTAGATGCGGTAAAGGAATTATGATCCCGACAAGGTGACGTGCTAATGATATACTAGTTTTCTGGTATTTTGTCCAAAATATTATTGAGTTGCCACTTGAATCAATTACTCCTTGGTGGTGAGTATAGTGGATGATGTCTAGAGAGTTGGCTAGGCGATTGTTCACTTGTGGCTAACCTTCTAGTTATGGTGCTACCTTTGCATTGAGAGGCCTTATAGGGTTGGCCGATGGGAGGAGATGCACCATGACTTGCTTTGAGTGGACCAGGGCCCGACGGTTACATAACCACCTTTGAGTCAATTCTCAGTCGGGTAGGGCAAAGGACAAAAATTAGGCTTTATCGAGCATTTGTAGGAGCAATTTCAAGTGATGGAGCAATTTTCGACAAAGGATACAACTTATGATGATTTAGGAGATTCTTGTTCTTCCTTATTTATAGACATAATTAAGTAGGGCCACACACCTTTTTCCTAATAAGGGCAACGTAAAGAAACATTGAGAACTAATATATGAAAAGATTAAGTCTAACGTGCCACAAGTCGGCCACCCCCTATCCTCAGTACACTTAGGAAGATAGAATATTAGGGCGTAACATGCTCTTCCCCTTCAGACAAGCGTTCCCCTCAACTCGTTGAAAATTTGGAGGCTTTTGCATGAACTATTTGTCTTTTCATGTTGCATCCTCAGCAAACAATTTCTTCCACTTGACTAGAAATTCAAGAATGGATCGATTTCACAACTGCTTAACTCATTTCTCGATGAGTACCTCAAGTTCCATGATTAACTTACCCTCTTTGTCAAACTCGAGCAATTCTTGCTGTATTAGAAGCTTGTTGTCAATGACTTTCTTTTAGCAGGAGACATGAAATAAAAGATGAAATTTTGAAGAGGGCATAAGCTCCAACTTGTAAGAGACATTGCCAATCCTTTGGAGAACTTTATAGGGCCCATAAAATTTTGGTGCTCGCTGAGGTTCTTATGCGAGTTAAGTGACATTTATTCGCAGGATCGCAATCGAAGGAATTCCCAATCTCCTTCCTCAAATTGCTTCACTTTGATGCTGATATGCTTGTGGTTTCATCATGTTTTGAGCCATGACCAAATTCTCCTTGAGGACTTGGAGCATTTCTTGTTGGTATTGATTATGATCCTCCATCGAATGGGCTTTGGAATGACCTAATAATTAAGAAGTGGTCTATGTTGGGGGTTAAAAATAAAGTGTCTCAAATTGAGTCACCTTTGTTGTTGTGTGAAACTAGGTGTTATCTCACCATTCTCCTTGTGAAAGCCATTTGGACCATTGTTCTTGCTTGCGTGAGACAAAGCAATGCAAATACCCTTTCATACATCTATTCACAATTTGTATTAGTCCATCCGGTTGAGAATGATAAGAGGAATTGTGTGCTAGTTTTGTGCTCCATGTCGATAATAACAAAATATGCTAGTGAAGATAGGGTCATGATCACTCACAATGATTTTGGAAATGCCGTGGAGTTTTTGCACCTTGTCCATGAAGATTTATGCCACCATATTGGCTTGAAAAGGATGAGAGTCCACAAAATGAATCCTTATTGAATAATGTTGTTAAGGGTGCCACTATGTAAGTATTGTTGCAAACAAATCTTTTGAAGTATCCAGCCAACCCTAAAAATCCTTTAGTTACCTTGATTTTTTTAGATAGTGGGCATCTTTGATAGCTGCAATCTTCTTCGTGTCCATCTTAACACCTCCACTTATTTTACTCAACATGCACATTTGGATTTTTTTGCATAGAGTTGATTGTCTTCTAAAACTTGCAATACCTTCTTTACATGCCACAAATGTGCCTTCCATGCCTTATTGTAGATTAGGATGTCATTAAAGAAAACCAACAATTGTTTTTGATGAAATGAATGGAATACTAAATTCATGAAACTTTGAAAGGTAGAGGGGGCATTAGTGAGACCAAACGACATAACTAAGAATTCATAATAATATTCATGTGTCCTAAATGCCACCTTATGGTCATCCTCCTCTTTGACTTTTATTTGATAATAACCGGAACGTAGATTTAACTCAGTAGAAAAAACCACACCATTTAACTCATCCAATAATTTATCAATAACATGAATAGGAAACTTATCTTTGGAAGTGAGCTTGTTGAGTTCCCTATAATGAGGACACATTCTCTATGATTCATCCTTCTTAACTAGCCATTGGAGATGAATAAGCACTTTTGCTGGGTTGAACAAAATTACGAGTCCAACATTTATAGGTCCAATTTTTCAATTACAGACTTCTGTTCATAGTGGTAGTGGTAGGGCCTAAAGTTAGATGGAATATTTGTTGGACTCAATTCAATGGCAGGGCATGATCTTTGATTTAAGCCCTTGGGTTCTTCTAAAAATCTGCGGATGATTCTGAATGAGCTCTTGATTCTTTGGAGAATTCTGAATTTCCACATCTTATGCTTCCAAGAAATGTAGTTGTGCCACCATGCCATATAATCCTTTTTTGAGCAATTTCTCCATCCTATGAGAGCTAATAATTTGGCTTGGTGGTATTTGCATCCTCACAAGTTTGTTCTTTGTGTGTTTGCACTGAAAGCCATGAATAAGTACTGAAAATTGAAGGACATTGTTCCCAATTGTTTTAAGCATAGTTCCACGGCATTTCGGGACTAGGGGACGCGGGGACATGTTTCCAGGACGGGGGGACAGGGGGCCTAAGTTTGGGGATGGCGGCAGGCGAGTGGTGCTAAAATACATATAGTACTTGAAAAATTAGTTATAAAAAGACGTATAAGGATTAAGTATATTGCATTGAACATCAATAATTTAACATTGTGATTTAATCATTTAAGTTTCAAGTTTGATCCATTGAACAATGAACATTAACAATTTAACTTTGAACATTAAACAATAAACATTGATGATTGAACATTGAATTTTCAAAATTTCATAATGATGATTCATGATTACAATTAAATATCAACAATGTTAAAAAAAAAATACTAAAAGTAAATAGTAAATAGTAAATACAAATGACTCAATGGCTAATCATCACCAATGTGGAACTCCTCATCACTAGAACTGTTGGACTCCACACGCTCAAGCTCCAAGCTAATACCAACCAGCCCTGTCTGTGTAGCATCAACATCAATCTGTGCTGGCTCCTCTGACTCTACATGCCATTTGGCTGCTGGAATCCTTGTACGCAAGTGTTGCGGTCAATGAGACGCAATGCACTATTTACAGCCACAAGGTTAGGGTAGAAAGCATAAAAATCCAATTTTTTTTTAAATTTTTTAAAAAATGACACTTTATGGTTTTGGTTTGCTCAGGGGATGCCTAGACGTCCCCGGGACGTCCTTGTACGCAAGTGTGTTGTGGTCAATGAGACGCAAGGCACTATGTATAGCCACAAGGTTAGGGTAGAAAGCATAAAAATCCATTTTTTTTTTAATATAAAAAAAATGACGCTTTATGGTTTTGGTTTGCACGGGGGACGCCTAGACGTCCCCAGGACGTCGAGGGGACTTCTGGGCGCCCCCTGGAGGGGACGCCCCCTCTCAGAGGAAGATGTCCTCGGGACGGTGGAGAACCGGTGCGGAGGGGGACGTTCTTGACATCCTCGAGACGTCCTTGTCCCCGAAACGCAGGGTTTTTGGGGGGGACGCGTCCCCGTGGAACAATGGTTTTAAGTCATTGTGCTTCCAAAACTACATTTGCTTCTTGAATTGGGATGGAAAATATTTCTGAATCCTGCAAATAGTCCCTATTTGAGAGTTTCATACGATTAGATTACCCCTACAAGAAAGTTGCTTCCCATAAGCTATCATGAACTGAAAATTAGAGATTGGAAACACAAAGCAGTTGAGCTCATTAACTAATCTTCTATCAATGAAGTCGTGTGTAATACTTGCATGACCATCTTCTTGATATAACCAAGGAACTTTAGTGTTTGTAGTGTGCTTATCCCATTAAACAAAGAGATAGTGGGGTTTTCTTTCTCATTGGAATGTTCATGCCCGTGGTCTACAACTGGTTCCTCTGCAACTACTTCCTCTTTTGTAGCCTCACTCTCAATAGTCATTAATCTTTTTTTCACTATTAGCACACTTATGACCTCTAGACCATTTGTTGTCACAATGCCAAGATAGTCCTATTTCTCTTTTTTGTGCCTCCTGTTGAAGATATAGCTTTGTAATTTCCTTGGGTTAAAGGAGTTGGCCACATTTTTGTCAACAACTTTGGCCATATTTCTACCTCGCCATCCCAGAGTGTTTGAATTTTATAGCAACAAAGTTTCGTTGTTCAGTGTGCCATGCTTGCTGCATAAATTTCCAACAAACGAACATCGTGCTTAATTTGGTCATTTAAGTCCATTGATGTAAAATTGTAGCCTCTAATAAACTGTTGCGTCGAGTCCAAATAACCAATCTCATATTCTCAACACGATATTCTGCATAAACCTTGTTTGTTTCATATTTGTCAATTGGGTAAAATAGCTTCCTTTCCATGGTTTCTCGTACTGCGCCATGAGACATATATATGAAGTCACATTTGTACCATCAAACTTGTGAACATCTATTTTGAGTAGATTCAAATTTGGTCTTTGGAAAGGCTGCCCTGTACCTTGGTATGGTTTGTTTGGGTTGTATACTCCACAGATGTTTCGTTGTGTATGAATGTTTGGCATTGGCCCAGGGCCTTAAGGTTGATTATTTTGGGGCTTTAATTCTGACAACAATTGCTGTTTAAACCTATCCAAACCCAAGGTAACTTTGTTTTAAATGGGGCAAACAAACTATCCGTGATAAAACCTGGCACTTTTTCACATCTCGATGGATTCTTTCCCTTGACTTCAGGGGGTGGACAACAAAGCGAGTCACTGGTATAAGTGGTTGTAGAAAAGTCATCTATGCCAAAAGGTGAGGAGGGTGACATGACTATTGATGTGGTTGTTTTCCTAGCTTTAGATTTGTAATTAAGTAGGGGAGGAAAGTATTGGTGCAAGTGGTAACCATAAACAAATTATGCTTTGTTGACAAACGTGAGCCTATTGGGTTTGGACAGCTATGCCCTAATTTTGCATATAAAAAAAAATTCACTAAAAAATAGATTCACATGGTTAAATTTACATGAACCATACCTCCTTCAATATTGCTTAGAATCTTTATTGTGACCGTTTCTTTAAAAGCTCTCACAAATCTCCTTGCAACAATGAAAGAATCAACTTAATCAAGCACTTGAATGAGGAGATGGAGTCTCTGAAAAATAGATGTTTTTTCAAGAAAACTTTGCAATATTAAACGTGTTCCAAAAATAAATTCTCCTACTTTGCCCAAATCGCAGGTTTGATATCACTTGTTAGGACATTAAAAAAATAAACTGAAGTAATAACAAATCCACTTAAATATAAAATATACAAACATAATCAAATATATTGGCCACTTGGAGGGGGCAACATATATGGAATAATAATGGAAATATTTTGAGAGTACAACTTATGATGATTTGGTAGAGCCTTATCGTTCTTTATTTATAGAGACATTTAGGTAGGATCACACCCCTTCGTACTAATTAGGTAGGTCTAAAGAAACATCTACAACTAATAAATGAAAACATTAAGGTCAAGCGTGCCACAGGTCAGGCACACCCTAACCTTAGTACGAAAACTTGGTGACCAGCTGAGCGGGAGTGGGAGAGAGGTAGGTTTATTTTTATTTTCTTTTTTGTTTGTCTTTGTTTCTAATAATCGTAAGGTTAGGTAAATGAATTTTAGCCTTTAGGGTTTCTTTTTACAATTTGTTTTTTCGTCTTATATAATTTATTTTTGTTATTTTGTTTTTAATTATTTTACTTCTATTTTGATTTTGTTTTTTAAATTTATTTACACATTTATTATTATTATTTTCATTTATTTTAATTATATATAATTTATTAAAAGAATTAAATATTTTTCGTATGGTTCAAAATGAGACATTTAGTTTTTCAAGAAGTATCTTTAATACTATAATTTGATTTATTTGATTTTATTAATTTTTTGATATCCGAGGTTTTGAAGAGGACCCCCTATTAACGAAGGATGACCAGCTCCTATTCCTTAGGCTTCGCGTTTGCCTCTAAGCCTCAATGCATCACATGGTACTCAACAATTATTGAACTCGAGACCTAGGCGACCGAAGTCGTTGATCCTATCCACCCGAGCTAACCCTTGGGGCTATTTTTATATATTTCTTATGTTTTTCTATAATTCAAATTTAATGGTGATTTTTTTTTTTCAAACTTTATCCATTGGCGAACTTGAACTCAAACTTGAACCTTGTGATTTAGGTGGCAGGGATCGATGTAGGGTTGGACTGACTTGTCATGTCCTCGCTGCAGTTGTTGCCACTAAATGTAGTTGTCATCATAGACATCTTTAGGATAGTATTCATCCTTGAAGGCTTTGGGGAATACTTCCCAAGTTGGCTCAGACTCATCTTTTGTCTGATTTTTGCCCCATAGAGTGTGCATTCTCCACCACATCTTGATGGGCGAAAAACTTTGAAAATTGCAATCTTGATCCTCTCTTCATCAGGAAAATCATTCAACATAAAAATATGACATTAATTGATCTAAACAGTTATCTGCTGCATCAGCATTTATTTTTCCCATAAACACATGAATGCCTAGATTTACTTGAAACCCAAGGGGTGACTTGACCACCAAAATCCTTTCTTGATGTGTGAGTCAATGGAACCACTCATTTGAGGACTTCAGCAAGCTGGTTGAACCGAAATGTCTTTTTTTCTTGAATAGCTTTTACAATCTTAGTATTGATCATCACGTGGATTTTATCTTGTGTTGTGTATCTCTTGCCACGTGAACTTTATTGAAATGACATAGATTGTTGTTTGAGGGATTTCATGGGTTGACGTTGAGCTTCAGATATTCCAACCTCGTTTGATAGGACGTGCAAGATGAACGGCTCTGATACCAATGATTCAAAACTTGGGAGGTTTTGGGGACAACACTCTAAATGAGGATCTAGATGTGTGATATTTGTATGTGGAAGCATTATTGAATAAGATGGAGAATAGGGAAAGTAATAGAACTGAAACAAAAATCTGTATTATTTTGTGCATCTTGTATATGACATAGAAAGATTTATGGTTGTCTACTTTTATACTCTCTTTGTTATATAATGCTACAAATGTGTATACATAGATTACAATTGTGTGAAGGCCAAGATCCATTATGGAAGCTGAACTATTTGGGTTTGCATGTGTGATTCTTTATCTTTCGACAATTACATGGCCTGACTGATAGGTGTGCGGTATGTTGATAGATGTTGCGGCATAATGCAAACTATGGAAGTGCCCCCTTGCATGGCACAATGTGACACAAAGTGTCCACGTGGTCAATGTGCAATTTGGAGGTATTGTGAAAAATGCTGAGCTACGCAGTTGTTTGAAGGTGTTGCACCATTGGTTGATGTTGTGTAGAGGCTATGCACATGGTTTGAAGTGGCATAGTGTTGTGTATGTGGCACAAAGTGCATGAAGGTTGTGTTGCATGGAATGTGGCATCATGTTGAATGGCGTTGAAATTGATTATCCACATTTTGTAGCACCTCGAGAAAGGGGATGCTGCCCCTAAACCACGCAAGGGCCAAAGCTATTGACATTTATGGGCTTGTGTGATGTTGTTTTCTAAGTTGTGTTGCATGTTTCCAGGCAGTGTGCGGGAGAAGCATTACGCTAGGAGTTGTGTGGAGGTGCTTAAAGCTTGGGAGTTGTGTGACATGCTTCTTGGCACTATGCGGGATGCGCATGATGCGAGGATCTACATGGTTTAGTGTTGGGAGCTACGCGACATGGATCCTAGTTTTGTGTGGGATGTGCATGATGGTGGAAGTTGTGCAGAGGTACTTGAAGCGTGGAGATTGTGCGTCATGTTCCTTGGTGTTGTGCGGGAGGTGCATGAGTTGCCCAAGTGACCAAGGCACTCAAAGTAAGAGCACGAGGTGGTGCGACAAGCGGATCAACGGTTTTCAGTAGACCGCAACGATGCAACCCGACCTACTTTAATTGGTGGTTTCATAACACAAAAAATCCTTGCAACTTGCAAAGGCCATAGCTTTTGCATAAAAAGTCGAAATTAGGTATTTTTTTTGAAATTGTAATTTTTCAAGAAGAATTTAAATGTATAATCTACAACTACTTTGGATATTTTTCCCTATGATGTTTTTGACCTTGCACCAAAATCAATTTTAATTGTCATAACTTGTTGCAACTACTTCCCATATTTTATTGACATTTGATTAACTCAACCAGCTAATTTTGATAATGTACATGATTCAATTTTGGATCACACATCCCCAATTTGAAGGCTTTTGGTCCCACAAAAGCTCTATAATGTAAATATAAGCAAAGTTGCATGCACACAGATACAAATATGTATACAGTCTCAGCTATGGATATGAGTAATTTTCAAAACCCCCGAATATGGATACGACTAGATATGGCATTCATAAAAAACACACGCATATGTTAAAAGATAAAACATAATGTTTTAATGCAAATATAAGTTGTAAAGAAGAGATTGTCATTACTAAAATATAAATATAGGATCGTTGCTATAATATCCCAATTATTTTTACAAATATAATTTCATTATAAAAACAAATACATTGATAGAATCACATGCTATAAAAAATGCCATTAGTATTCTCTTGGAATGGGAGTTCCACATCATAAAGATTTTATAACATGGACTGGGTACAACTGCCAGCCACACTCCCAATGTTGGATGAAGATGCACTAGATAACATCCTATTGTGTCAGAATCATCAACAACAGGATTGAGATGTGTCAGTATGTTTATGGATATATCAATATCATACATCTTAGGCTGCACATTACAAAGCCTACTAGGTCCCTCCTTGTAGTCTGGGAAGGAATGTGATAGGAGGCGAAGATTGTAATGGGCATATATGGGTCCTCCACCTTGCCCATTGTGAATTTATTATGCTTCATAGAATAGATAAAACCACATATGCTTTAATTCCTTTCAGTTGAGGAAGAACTAGAAACCTATTAAAAAATTAATACCACAAAGTTACAAATAGAGGCCAATAATTAATATAAAATTAAAACAAAAAACAAAAACAAATTAGAATATAAAATCCGAACCTATGATAAAATCCTGATTGTCATTTTTGCCAATGTTTTAGTAGCACTGTAGTAGTTCCATCACTTCATAAGATCCATTTATTTCGTATCAGTCATTTTTTGCAAATGTATTAGTAGCACCGTAGTAGTTCCATTGCTTCATAGAATCCATTTCTTTCTTATCAGCCATTGCGTCAATATTCAACATAAGTTCCTTCTAAGGATGCAAAGTTCCCAAATTCATCTCGAAACTCTGCTGCAACTCTAGGATCTGTATCCATCTTCTTGAAGGCCTTTCTATATCCGTCAACTACCTTTACATCCATATTTGGTGTTGCTCTATTCGGTATATGCTAAAAGCTGCAAAAGGGTATTCATTTTATCCTACCTCTTTTTGATGATGTCATATATTTGGTTGTAAAATGTTTCAGAGGCGTCCAACTCTTTTGCCATGATATTGTCTTTGATTTGCTCCACCATTGTATAATTGAAATCATAATCATTGCCCAAAATTGGTTGATCTGTGTCACAAAGATGAATGAGGGCATATATTGGCTCAATGAAAGAAATTAAATAGTATAGTTGAGCCCACCAATCATCATCAACAATGATATTCCTCATATTATTTACCATCAGTTTGGGATTGCATCTAAACTACCTGAACGTCACTAATGACCATGCTTTTTAAGGCTTGTTTTACATCCACAAGCCTCTTTAAAACAATTTAATGTGTGTTAAGTGGCAAAGTGAGTCTCCGCCACCATCAGATTGAAAAAAAACCAAGTTAAAAAAAAAATCCTCTAATGACTATTTGATAAGTGCAAACTTTATTCAAAATTTGAAATAAAACAAAGATTTTTGAAACTAAAGCTTGAAAATTAATCTTTATTAGCTTCAACTTAACATTTGAATTTCTCAACTGTGGATAAATGGCTTGTCACATGTGGTGATTACAAATAAACATTTTAATTTCTTTTACGTCTTCATAAATTTTTTGTATCCATTGAATTTTGCCAATTTAATGTAACATCAAGTTCAAAGAACGAATTGCAGAAGTAGTCTACCAAATGTGGGAATAGCTTGGCTCTATGACCAACCCTATTGTTGTGCATACTTTGGCATTATTTGTGATGACTTGAACAACATTTTCTTTCCCCACTGACTCAATTGCTTGAATGAGAATGTTGGCAATAAATTCGGTATCACTTTCATCAGTGTAGACCGATGGCCTCCACTATCGAGAAACTTATAGGATGTGCCACATAAAGGATGCATGCAACTGCATTTAAAAGCATTGCACTTGTAGGGCTCATTGCAATGACATTGATTAATCCCTTTTCTAACATCATTCCATCCATTAGAAATGGACACATGCCATGAAGCTCGAATAGTATCTAATGATTTATCAACAATGTCTCTTTCTTTAGCCAAGAGGGTGGTACAGACATTTTCATATACTAGACTTTTGTATCCATTTGGCGCCTCATTGATTGATCTAACCATCCCTTGCTAATATGAGAGTGCACCATATTAAATGAAATGCCATTTGCATACAAGCAATGAGCAACTATTTGATCTATATCCTCCCACCTCTACAAATTCAATGATTTTTCAAGAGATCCCAAATTGCTTCACTTCTGCCTTATGGGGGACCTGATTGTGGATGTAAAAGGGGCCTATGTGAAGATCCTTGACCAAGCCTTCAAAATAGAGGAGACCTTTGTTTTGCTACTTGAACAAGACCATCTATGTCATCTTGCTCGTATTTTGCGATTTGAGCAACTGATAACCCCTTACTTGGGCGGTCATCAACATCTAGACCAAGGCATATAGCACAACATGTACTTGTTTTGTGACACGGGTGGCCACAGAGCTTGGTATATGAATCTTTATACTTCTTTTGGCACTCCAGGCAGATCCATACATAAATTTCACCACTTGGGATTTTGTTAACAATGGTGACATTTCCACAATGGAAATTTAAGGTCAGATTTTATCCACTTGTCATTCCCTTCCGTAACATTGGATGATGATGATGCCATTATGTAAGTTAAATTTTTTAAAATGTAAAATATAAATTAAAAAAAGATAAGTTCGAAAGATTAAAGTTTATTAATTTTAAAATGTTTATTAGTTATAAAAGAATTAAAATTAGAAAATATTATAAAAATATATCACGATAATATATATATATATATATATATATATATATATATATATATTAAAAAATATGAAAATAGTACAAACAAATTTTATGTAGATTATAACTTGATTTATAATTAAGTTTATAATAACCATTTTATTTATAAATAAGATTATATTAACCATTATTTATTTTCGAAATAATAAATATAAAATTTTTATAAAGAAATATGAAATATTAAAGTCATAGTTCGAGCCTTGGTTTACCCATGACGTGGAGTGAGGCATTTGCGTGCCACCTTGTGGTTATAGGAGCTTTCCTTGCTTAAAAAGTGCACCAAAAGGGTTGTGCTTGGGCGTTGGGTTGCCGATTCCACCAGTTAACCCAAAAAAAAAAAAAAAAAATCTAATAAATATCTAAAAATAGTAAATATTACCAAAAAAAAAAAAAAAAAAAATTTAAAATATTAAACCAATTTTTTTTTAAAATCTTAATTTAAAAAAAAGTATAACGTAATTTTTTTATTTTAAAACATAAATATAAATTAAATGCTTTAAATTACACACACACACACACATATATAACCAAATAATTTTTAAAAATAAAAGAATTTTTTTTCTAAAAATAAATATAAATTAATCATATTAATTTTTTATAAGTATTAAAAATATATATATTAAATAAAATATTTTAATAAAACCTAAATAAGTTTTTAAAAGTAAAACCATATTTATGCATCGATAGGTGTTCTACAGTGGCAGTTGGGGGAGTGGTGGTGGGCTATCATGTCTATGAGTGTGTTAATTTTTTTGTGACCTTGAATTTGACGTTCATTTGACTGTCACTTGAAGTTTTTCCTTATTTCTTGGAGAAGTCAATCGAAAAATAGTAATATCTTGGTCACACATTGGTGTGATTAGATTGACATGATTTGTTGCTAGTTAGTGGGAATTTTACGAAGAAGGTAATGAAGTTATTAATAATTGTGGTATGTGAAAAATCCAAGATAAGGGCCTTGGAATTGATTTCTCTCGTCATTTTTCAGATAGATGTATTTAAGATATTTGTACTAGTTTTTAAAACATAAATATTAAATAGAAATCAAATAAAGCTTATAAAGTTATAAGCTTTACGATTCATATAAGCTTCCTTTAGGATGTACATAAAGGCTTTTAAAGCTTTTACATTATACTCTTATTTCTCAATGGTGGATGGATATGTAAGTGAAAAGGCAAAAAATTCCAAATCTAACAGCGTTTGAAGGGGAGGGATGAAAGGTGCGTTCATAAGGCAAACTTAAAAATCCATGCTGAAGAAATTTGCAGGTGGGATCACCTGTACGGCTGTTTTTGCTGTAACTCACTGCTCTTGGATGCCCATTTCTGCTGCAAATCTCTGCACCCTGTTGCAAATCGTTGTAATTTGCTTGCTGTAAATCCCTGTGCCCTGCTGCAACTTGTCAAACTTTGATTGTGAGTCTAATAGGTTGCAGCTTCAAATTTATAGAATATTTTAGAGATATTTTAAGAGTTTTCCTCTCTTTAAATTGGCCTGGGTTTTGTATACTAATAATAGACTGTTTTCTAACACATGAATGGATACAACTATGTGAGCATTTTTGGATCATGAATTGTGATCCAAAACTGCTCATACAGCTGTGTTGGCATGTTGTTGTCATTGATGTCAAAAGGGTGCATCATGTAAAGGCATAATGGTCATTGATGTCAATGGTCTGTTTGATCAAGTGCTTGAGCATGGCAGTGGCATAAAGAGAGTGTTGATCAGTGCGAGTGAGTATTGTGGATATGAGTACCTTGTTGAGAGTGTGTTCTCAGTTGCCAGCATGACGTTGTCAAAGGTGACCAAGCTTAGTTGGCAGTGTGTGATGAGACAAGGTGCATTGAGAGAGAGTGGTCATAAGAATTGTCATGAGTAAGGCCATTCATGAAACAGAGAGTGTTGCATGGATGAGAATTGTTATGAATGTTGTGAGCATGGAAGGTATAGGTCATGGAAGAGTGTTTGAAGACAATTTGTCTTGCATAGGAAGCATAGTGTATGAAGAGGTCTATACAAGTCATTGATATCATGACATGAAGAGTTTCAGGGTGAGCCATGTGACAAGATGCATTTGAAGGCAACTAAAGCCTTATGGTTGCATGAAGGTACAGGGCAAGGTGTCAAGTGCATTGGAAGCTTGAGCCTAGTCATGGCATGGTGAAGGTATGAGCTGGTGGCATGATGAGGTGAGTGAACTCAGGAATGTGAGAGGTTGTGTGAGCATGAGAATAAGGTGTGGATGCACTCAAAAGTGTTTCAAAGTAAGTCTTTGAAGGGAGGGCCTTCAGTCTTGGTCTACACCTAGACCATTCTTTAGCCTTGCCTAGCCTAATGAGGCATGAAGATCAAATTTCAAGGCAATTTTGCATATGTGAGCATGGATAGAGGTAAGATAAGTTTTTTTAGGCATGTTCATAAAGTTTGAGGTCATGGTTTGAAGGAAATTGCATAAAACACTGTTTTAGGCCTTCTCGAGTTCACATAATGAGATTTCAAGACCTTGGAAGCACTTTCAGATGTTCGTTGGCACGTGTAATCTCTGCATGGGAACTTGAGCTGATAAGGAGAGATGGGGAAGTGTCCTAGCTAAGATCTCTAGGCATTGATTTTGGATTAAGGGGCAGTCCTTTATGAACAATCGTTAACACCAAAATCTGTGTTACACCTCTCTAAAACCCTAATAAGGACTTGATGTGAAAGATCTTGTTCAAATCGGCTCATAATGGACTCAAATGCCTAGACAAACAATTGGAGCTTGTAGTCAACTCTCCAAGGAACCTCCAGGTGGTGGTTGTTAGTCAGATGAGAGAGAAAATGCACAATTACATCTTATTTGTCAAGAAATTGCTGTAACTCTCAAAAGTTATATTGGTCAAGAAGAGCAAATGGATGGAAGAAGAAGCTAGAGACTCATAATACATGCCTATGATGGTTTCTGGATAGGTTCCACCCTTCAAGTGTGCTAAATTGTTCATCCAAGTTAGCTAGTCACAGACAAACCTAATGGTGTGAATACTGATAAACCCAGACAAAGATGAAAAGATGGATTTGAGGGTTTGAGCATGTGAATTTGATGCAACCAAGTGTATGAAGAGTTTATTTATGATTTGTAAGTCATGTTCATGCTTGCAAGAAGTTTTGTAGGTCAGTGAATATGGTAAAAAGTTGCTCACAAAAATGACATGTTGGGTTCATATAAGATCGTGTGATATAAGGTCAAGAAATTGGTCTGCAAGACCAATATTTGCCATTAGACGATATGATCTTTCTATCTGAGGATGGTCTAGAGATCTCATAGGATCATTTACATGCATCAGGAGTCATGACAAGTGTCTACACATGTGTTGGAGGTCTAAGTCACCATGATTGTTCTTTGGGGTAAATTGGTAGTTCTGAGTAAGTTGCAGAGATGTTCTTGAGCCTTTATCTCCTAAGTGAAAGTGTTCTAAGCATTTGATGATGACCCTGAGGTCATGGAGAATCTATCTACATGTTTCATTTGTCAAAGTTCAGTAGCCTAAGAGTATTTGAGCTTCATTTTTGCAAGATAGACTTTTGAGGTACACAGGCCTAATAGGGTAGTTGGTCCTAAAGGAACTTTCATGGTATGAACGAAAGACACAGGTCTAATTAAGCATGGAGGAGGTTAGTAGAGGTCTTATGCTAAGTGATTGAATGGTTTTCAGTTGTTGGAGAAGGCCATTTGGGCCCAAGAGAATCAAACTTTGATGCTAAGAAGATAGACCTAATGCAATTAGGTCTCCGTGAGGCTTAAAAGAGAGATAAGGCCTAATTGAGTGTTGCAGACCAAAAGGGGTCCAAAGTTCGTTTAACTATGTTCATAAAATGTTCTAAGACCTATTCTATGGCCAACCTAAGAGGTTGAAAGTGTATAGCTGACTAAGTGGTGTGTAACCATGAGTATAGTATATATAAAAGGCATTTTAGGCCTATTTGGAGAAGAAGATAGAAAGGGTATGGAATTGATAAATCAATGAGCCTAAGGAGGTTGGGTCACATGTTGTAAACCCTTAGGAGAGAGCAGAGAAGCATTTCATGAAGATCATACAGGGGTTTTGCAGTTGAGGATCAAGGTCATATGACCTATTTAGTCTTGAGAGGGCTAGTTGAGCGAAGAAGCCTAGAGGTAGTTTTGAGAGAGATCAAGTTGAGTAGAGTTGGAGTGATCATCATATGTTGAGAGGCTATCAGAGTTGCATCAGAGATGTGTTCTTGATGTATGATAGTGGATAGAGTTCAGATAAAGCAAATAGATACCTGAGTGGAAGAGTAGAAGAAAGAAGTGTGATTGGCGGAGTTGATGCTTGGTTAAAGAGGGAGTTGAAGCTTCCTTGCAGGTTGGTGCTTGCAGAATCGGTCTTGACTGAGTTGGTGCTTGGTCAAGAGGGAGTTGGAGCTGCCTTGCAGGTTGGTGCTTGTAGAAGTGTCCTTTGACTAAGTTGGTGCTTAGTCATAGGGTTTGTAGCCTCCTAGCAAGTGGGTGCTTGCTAAAGTCAAGTGGGTGCTTGATAAATTTGGGGTTGGTGCTCCATGTTGGGATGGTGCTCAACTAAATTTGATACATTATCTTATAGGACATTTTGTCCAAGCTTTGTTTCAGTGGGTTTTATTCCCCACGAGGGTTTCCCACATGTGTGATGTGTTATCTTGTTTCATGCTCATGTGATTGGTTCTTAATGAATTGTTAAATCACTAAGTTATTTTGAATGATTCATGAATGTTCAAGGGTAAGTGGTTGAAAGTTTTTGAAGACTGATTCACCCCCCTCTCAGTCATTGTGCTTCCAACAAGCTGTTATCCAGAAACATTCACTATAATCTACATGGACTGTGTAAATATTATTGCTCTTATGAATGGATATAGATGCAAATGAGCGTGCACAGTATCTAGCCAACCGTATCTGAAACGAGCTATATTATGGCTATTTTTTGGCACAGGTGGACACGGTTTTCAATCTTAGCCCAAGTTGTACTGTGCCCTTACCTGTGTCTGGCATGGTCATACAGGTGCCCAAGCAGGGGGGCATATCATGCAACATCGAAGATAAGGATTTCCTATATATCTTCTCAAATGGAATTATTTTTCATCTCTCTTGGACTGGCAAAGTTTATCTCTTGAAGAATACTGTTCCTACCTCTTGGAGTGTATCGTTCCAACTTGCAACTTGCAAAACCAAACTAGTTAAGAGTCCTTGACTCGTTCAAATCTCTGTCAACTAATCCTCTTGCACACTAGGGTGTCTTGGTCTTCCTCTTGGCTTGTCTTTTAAGTCTTGATGCTTTGCCTTTTGCTCTTGGCAATGCCTCTTAACCCCTCCGCTGTAATACACATGCTTGTAGGCTATAGGGTGAAGCTCTCTTGAGAGATGATTTATACAGCTTCTCTCTCTTGAGAGATGATTTATACAACAATTTCCTTGCTCACATTCTTCCAACAAGTGAAGACCACATGTATCGTCATGCAAGTGGTTGAACAAATCACCACTTTTACAAAACTGACCCATTATCTTGGGATTTACAATTCAATGTTTGCATTAGCAACAAATGCAACATATACGGATTGAAAACACAATTCCATCCACAAAGCTGCTGCTGTCTTGCAACTCAAAGTTTGCATCAAATCAAATTCAATGCGAAGGAACATGGAGTCCAAATCACACATCCATCATATGAGCAGTCATCATGTGGAGTGATACTCACCATGGGCACACTTCTTATCTTGTATTAATGACCGGATGTCATGCATTTTCTCCTCCCATCATGGAAGAACTCTTAGGATCCGTGAGCATGCTTCTAGATGCCCATCCTTGTGCTTTTTCCAGCTGCTGTCATACCATAACCCAGTTTGGAAAACCTTTTGCAATTTTATTCCATGTGTGTACGACAACAACAATTGCATGCGACAAACTGCTACAGTTGTTACAACTTCTCATGTGCATACCACAACCATCATAGGCATGCTATAATCATTCTGATTATGAAAACAGGCCTATAGCTCTATGCTACAATCATTGTAGTTCCCATATGCATGCTACAAGACCGATAAGTAAATAGACATGTTAAAATTGATATCAATGCATGGAAAAAATTGAAACCAACTTACTCTCACCTTTGTGATGCCTTGGTCTTCAACCTTTACTTGGAGTTCTCTTAGAATTAATTGCCTCTTTCTACTTGTCCTGTCATGTGCTGGAACAAGTGGTAATGAAATTATGCATATCTTGCATATCAACATAAACATGTGAGTGTTGGAAATGATACAACCTCTTTAGTGCAGTGGGCTACTCATATGTGTACTTCTCAAACTGATTGAATGGCTACTCCATATTCAGCCTTGTTGAGTGAAATTCCTTTTAACTTGATCATAGAAATGAGGTTAGTTCCATTCTTGCTTCTTTCAACAATGGAACACAAACAATTTGGAGGGTACTTGCATATGCATGCTAATTAGCATATTAGCTCTGCAAATACTCTATACATGAAACCAATAATGAATGCTTACCATTGCCAACTTGCAATGACGATGAGGAATCCTGTATAGGTTGCTTCCTCTTGACGGTTTCCATCTCGAATAGCTCTTCAAATGGATGTAAATTAAATTTTTAGTTTTGCGACTATCCTTCTAAGGATTGATCTCTTACCCTGTTTACCTCTTTGTAATGGTGATAGTGACTCCTCTATGGGCTGCTCTCCTTTGATGGATTCTTCTTTTGATAGTTTGGCTTATATGTTTGCTACCTCTTGTCTTGTAGGGGCTTCAACAACTTTCCTCCTGGTTGTAGATGCCTCTTCCTTATTGGAATGCCCCTAGCAATTCTTTGGGCGAAGTTGTGGATGAAGTTTTCATCATTTTGCATTCCACTGCCCACTTATGTTACAATGAGTTTTATATTCGTGCCCATGTATTTGGACAAAATTTTCCTCTTCTTACCCTTCTCCTGATTTGGAGAGTGATCTTTACAACTTGGATCCTTTTGTCTTCTTATACCTTGACATTTTCTTTGGCTTGGAGAGTGGTGTTAACAAATTTTCTTCCTTTTTTAAGAAGTTTGGATTGTTAGTGATGGATTGCTTTTTTTTAACACATGGCCACACAATTATTACTTATTCGACAAAATGAACATAGATATGCGTACCAACATTCCTGTGTTACTTTACTTCTCTTCTAACAATTTAAGCAAACAATAGAGGACTTGTTCTTACCATACCTTCTTACGCTGTTATGCTTTTTGGTGCAAGTTTAATGAAGTGGTAATGCTTTATCTTCACGTTTGGGATATGCTCCTCTCTTTGGAGATTCTTTGCATTCTTATTTAATGCCTTTGCACTTATTGGGAGGCTGTCCACTTCTTGGATTCAACTTGCATTCACTCACATAGTCATGAAGTGATGATGTGCCATCTCCTTCTTCATGGAGCTTCTGTCCTCATTTTGGAAAATTTTCATTGGCCCTTTGAGGTGGTGAAAATGCTACCTTCCTCATTAGATTTAATAAAAGAAACATGATAGTCCTTGCATGGGCTGTTTTCGTTGAGCCAATTGCTTGGGTTCTATCTTTGCAAGCGTGTATTGTTTGAGCTGTTTTGGAGCATTCTCCATCTTCTTCTTTGCTACTAACATATCCCAAACTTGCATATTGAGGCCTTTCTTCAACCTTTATAGCATAAGTCATTCCTTGGCGATTCTTACCAAGCCCTTTTTCATCATAACCCATCTTGTTCAACAAATTAGAGCCAATTTCCTTGGTATGCTTCTGAAAATTACCAAAGGACACTTCTAGATCTTGATTGAAAGAAAGAGTATATGGCGGAGTGCTTACTTTGCATACCTCAGTCATGGTTTATTCCTCTTCGGTAGAGGATGGTCTTCTTTCCACGGCAGACTCATCTCTCCCATTCACTCCTACACCATAATCTTGGAACTTTGCCAACATTTCTTCTTTCACGTGCAAATCTTTATTAGGAGGGCCTTGTTAATGAGTATTTTTGGATAAATATTTGTATGTAATGGTCAATTTGAAGTTGTAACATAGGGATAAAACATTTGGTTGTATATGCCAAAAATGATTAGAAAGTGAAACATCACAATGTAATCTATAAATGTCTGTAATATAAACGCATTAAAAATCAAATATGAAGCAGTAGATGTGTTCTTATTAATCAATGGACTTGTTCTTATAGATTTTTTTGTTTTTCCTCCCTAGCCAAATATACTTTACTCTAATATAAATCAATAGACCTGTTCTTATTTACAGTCTGATTTATGATGAAGTAGAGTATATGTACGCCTCCTCCTTGTTTAGCTTATTTTAGTTGAATTCACAGTAAACTATGGTAATCTCCATTCTGTAGGAAATGATATAGGTTAATTTAGTTTCCTGCGAATGACTCGGGTAAAATCGAGTATTTGTGAGGAAGGAATGGTATTTCCTAGACTACAACATTAGCTCCTCAGAGGGACTATTGCCACGGAATCGAGCGAGCACTCTTGTTCCAATGTCTGAATGATTCTCCACGGCTCATCAATTTAACTTGTAGCTTCTGATTCTCATCTTGTTCAAGTGCTGCAAGATAAGTATCACTTCTATGTTTTCCATTTGGATATGCCAATTTATATCTACAAGCTCTTGAACCTGTTCTCTCTTCAGAGACTTACCCATGGTTGTACCTATGCAACCAAAAACCTGCACTTCCTTGTCAGTGGATAAATATATAAGCAAATATAAACACAAATCTGAAATTGTGTTAGCAAACCCTTAAAGTCATAAGAGAAACCTGCTTTGATCCCATCTGATGCTAATTGACATGGATATTCCATAACATGATTTGTGACCATAGATTGATTTTTCTACATCATCTAAATGCTCATACTCGATGCTTTATACAGCTCTATTACTTTCATCAACATCACACATTACATTATGCAATCTTACATGTGCTCTCATACATGCCTCTTACATTGCATTGCATATCATGCTTCATACTCCAACCATGCGACTATTAAAACATATGACTGTTATCAAATTCACAAAACAATACTGCAGAATGAGTATGTTCTTAAACTTCATGAGAGAACGAATTCAATTATGGTTTGTCGTTAGGAACAATTCCCATGCTTATGTTCATACATTCAACGGATTTGCCTTCCTAAGTGTTTGAGATAAGTGAATTAGTTGCAGGAAGTAGAAGTAAGCAACAATGAATTGAGGATAGACTTTTGGAGAAACCCAATGTACGGAAACTTCAGAAGAGTGAAGCCATGCTTCCTCATCTCGACTATTTACAATTTTACAAGCTTACTGCCTTCTTCAGCACTATTTACAGTTTTACAAGCTTACTGCCTTCTTGAGGCTTTCAAGGACACCTAGATCAGATAGATAACATCATCCTACACTGGCAAATGCTCCCGACAATATACTATGGATCAATTACTTCCTTAGCAATCTTGACTACTATCCTTTGCCATCTCATCTGTGTAGTCTCGCAAATCATTCTACACCATGTATTTGAACTGTGGAAAGAATTTCCTTCAATTCACTCCTTTTTGGAACCTCTACATGCTCATTTATGCAGTTGCAAACTTGCAACATCCCATTGGCTTGAACAAGAAGCCCAAAAGTTAGGAATCTGAAGAAAAATTGTTGCTGTGTCATTTACTCTTCTCCTGTGTTGCATTCGGGCAAAACTGCTGCTTAAGGCCAAGACAAACTGCTGCTCAGAGAATTGGCGGTTGTGAAACTGTCACTTAAGGTTGCAAAATTGTTGCTTAAAGTAGACCGACGGTTTTGTAACATTTAAAAGTCTTGCAACTTGCAGAGTACGTAATTGTTTCATGTGTACTCGAAATCAGGTGTCATTTTCTTTGAAAGTGTAACTTTTTTGAGGAGAATCTATATATGTAATCTGATGTTTTCCTTATGAGGTTTTTGCCTTTGCACCAAAACCTATCTTTATTAGATCATAACTTGTCAGAACCGTTTCCTGAATCGCATTAACAATCAATTAACTCAGCCACCTGATTTTGATAATGTAAATGATCCAATTTCGAGAAGCATTGGACACTGCTGAAGATTAATAATTCTTTTGTGGGGTTGTCACACTCACTGGATTATTTGTTTAGAAAGGAAGTACCATTTGAGTGGGATGAAAAACAGTAAGAAGCATTTGAAAAATAAAAAAACAATGTCAGTTACTGCTCCCATTTTATTACACCTTGATTGGGATAAAAAATTGTGTAAACATAGATGCTTCTAATTATGCTATTGGGTGTATGTTAGCACAAGGACCCAAAAAGTTATTAATACTTTCCGTATTTCACTAGTACATTATTACCAAAAGCAGAAAAAACTACACAACTACAGAAAGAGAACCATTATGAATCGTCTACTCAGTTCACAATTTTTGCCATTACGTATAATCAAACACATTCACTTTTTTTTTGTAGACCATCAAGCACTATTGTATCTGATAAATAAACCAGTGACGCGTGGCAGAATTTCAAGATGGGTGCTATTACTACAAGAATTTACATGTAAGTGTTGGTAAGGAAAGGCAAAAGCCATGCGATAGAATATCATTCTTAAATGGTGAACTATTTGAAGAGTGAGTGATGAATATCAAGATTCATTGTTGCTTCATATAGTGGTGTTATCATAGTTGGCATATTTGGCGAGTACTCGCGGAGTGGACGAGTACCCACAGGGAAATTACAGGGCGAATACTCATCGTTTTAACTCCCAGGAGGTTTTTTTTTATTGGCGAGTATTGGTACAATACTCGTCATTGAGTGGATGAGCACTTGCATGGAAATGTACAAGGCAGATACTCACCATTTTAACTTGTAGGAAGTTTGTTTTTACTGGAGACGTGAGTACTGTGCCAATACTTGCCCGAGCCTTCATACATGTAGTTTGCGTCCAAAACACATCCAATTTGGTCAAAATGCGTCTAGAACATTGCAAAAACACGACAAAAACATAAATGTATCCTATTTAAGCATACATGCCACCACACTCCCATCACACAACATTTGGAGCGAATTGGAGGGAGCAAACTTGAGCAAATTCGATTCCCAAGATAGTTTATTTATTTTTATTATTTTTTTCCAAGCATGTAAATTCTTTGTGAACATGTTTGACAAAATTACATGCATTCCATTCAATTCAATAATTGTTATTCACATTTATGTTAAGTTTTTACAATTTTGAATAAAATTGTTGATTTTTTATTGTCTATAGGGTTTAGTTTTACAAATTTACGGTTTAAAGTTTTTTTAGATTCTGTTTTTAAATTTTTATAGTTTTTCATATACATCAAGTTTAGTTTACATTTACAACTTTACGGTATAAGTTTAAAAAAAAAAAAAAAATTCTCATTTTAATCTTTTTTTGCATTTGAACATGTTGCAGGGTAACCGTTAGACTTCCCATACAATGACATCCAATGCTGCATTAGGGTCAACATCAATCAGTGATAGCTATCCCACTAAAGCTTGCACTGTTGTGTAGAATCATGTTGTACTGGTTGGATCGTCCCAATCGAGTGTGATTTATACATTTTGCTCGAAGATCTCTCGAGACATCAATCACTTCAAGTACCATATTGCATGCATTGCTTGCTACGATGTCACACAATATCCAAGTATAAGAGCCAAAATGAGAGACAATTGTAGAGCTTGCGTTGTTGGATGAAAAAAAATAGAGACGGCAAAGTACAAGCAGCGTTAACAATAGTGATTGCTCTCGTATCGACAGAGGAAGTTGAGGTAGCTTTGATAGAGATTGTGGGCTCTAGTCATGGTCTACACATGCGAGACACATTCATCTCATCCAGTTCGTGCAAAAGCCATACACAATTTTTTTTCTAGAAACATATCTGGGGCACAACCTTCACTAGAAGACACATGGAACAAGGAGGTGCACAAGGAAGTAGATAAGGCTAGTGCAAATTTTTGGTACTTCAACAACCTTCCCTTTAATATGGCGACGAGCCTGTACTAGGAGTATTTGGTGACAACATTGACAATTATAGGGAAAGGGTACAAGGTACACTCTCTAAAAGACTTAAGTGGAAGGTTGTGTTGTCAACCTGGAGTTGCACCTTGAATCGAAGATGTGCTGAAATGGCTAATCCTCTTTTCAATTGAAACAATGGGATCTTCTCATGAGAGTGGGTGCCTCAATGGTGAGAAGAACTTCCAGAGAAGGTTGGTTCCTGTAAGATGTATCAATGCGGATCTCTACTCTGTGCTACGAACTACCATGGAAAAGGGAGAAAGAAACTTGAAGGGGAAATCCTACCTAATGACAGTGATCCACCAGAATGTTGATCCACCCTACTTGGAACCTTGAACACTGAACAAACAAGGGAAAATGAAGACCTTTGATTTCAATTGATCACTGTGCCTAAGTATTTCATAAGAAGGTTCGGTCCAATAACAAAAACGTGAGGGAAAACGATGGAGAGAGGTCTGATACAAGACACTATGTGGCCACCTAACATCCACTTACAGCTTCAACAAAAGACATCATAAAACACTGAACATGCTCTGTATAACATGATAAGCTAGCAATTAGGTACAGATCAGAATTTGGGAAGGGAGAGAAATATACCACGTATGCAAATTGCTGAATGAATGTACACTGTCAGCACTTGAAATTTGAAAGTACAGTCTTATTGATTAAAGAGGTTACACAACTCACCAATGACAGTCTGCTCTTACCAAGAGAGGGATGGATTTTACAACGCTGAAAAGCCATTAATATAGAAAATTACAAAAAGCCAAGGGATTGGCGTTGAAAATAGGAAAGGAAGTTAACTCTTCATTAGTCCAAGTCCAAATTGCGTTGCATGAGTCTTCCAAATTTGTCTTTCCTTGGCTTATACCTGGCTGTTTTGCATGAAGAATCTTTGGCGTTGAAGTGGACAGTGGTTAATTTTGGGCTGCTAAACTCTTATCATGCAAAAATGCAATGCCCACCTCCAAATATGGACTTCTTGAGCTGTTTGATCGTTTGAAAGCATGAGATAAACAAGAGCATGCATGAAATCCACGTCATGCTAAAATTATAACTCGAATTGAAACGTTGGACGCTGAGTTGGAATGTTTGAAAGCACGAGTTTGACCAAGAGATGAGCTTGACTTCAACAACTAGTGAATTGAAGCTTTGACCAGTCAACCAAAAATAGCCTTTGCTTGCATGGATTTCCATGTTGACTACGTCTCTTGTTTTGGTCTGCCTATTCGTGTCTTGCCTATTTTTGGCGGGATTCTATATTTGGATTTTTTTTATCTATATTTAGTCTCGGGATTATCTTGTTCTAACTTCTTGCGGATTATCTATTTTTTGTCCCCTTTGCACAATTCTTTTGGAATTCTCTTGGCTAAGTTTTCCTTGGTCTTCTTATTTCCTCGGAATTCCTGCCTTTGGCTTTTATGTCTGTGGATTTTATTGTTGACTTATTTCCTTTGGATCTTTCATTCCCCTGCGAATTTTACCTGTCTTGCCCTTATTATTTTATTCAGACTTATTTTCTTGGTCTTCTCCTTCAGATTTTATGTTGTGCCCTACGGACTTTTTGCTATCTCTACCTTTTAATTTCTTTTGGACATATTGTTGGATGTATTTTTCCTTGGACTTTTTCCGTTGATTCTTTTTTGGTTGATTCTTTCCTTGGTCTATCTCCTGTTGACCCTTCCTTTCATTCCTTTCCCTCGGACATTTTTGTTGACTATCTTTCCGAAGCTTTGAATTTTATTGGCTTTTATTTTCCTCGGGTTTCTATCTTGGCTTCATCTTAATTTCCTCGAGCTTTTTCCTTGCCAATTTTCTCAAATTTATTCTTTCAGGCTCTTATGTCTTGCCCTTTGGTTTTTTTCGGATTTTTTGAGGCTGCGGACTTTTTGTCTTACCCATTGTCTTATTTCTTTTCTTTGGATTTTTTGTTGACTTCATATTCCCACGGATTTCTTGTTTGACAATTATTGCGAAGGGTTTCCTTAAATTTTCTCATTTCCTTCTTTGCCTTTGTTTTTATTTTCTTCAGGTTTTTACCTGTCTTCTACTTAGCCTTTATTCCCTCAGATTTTTGTCTTTCGGAATTCTGTCTTTCGCTGTATGCACATCATGCCCCTGCAAATATCACAAAGCATCCTTAATCTCCTCCGCCAACTAAGTGTTTTTCCCTGGCCGCTTGTATGTATTAAGTGATACAAAGAACCCATGTGCATATATTCTGCAACCATTGAAAGACGAGGCGGTGCTTGCAAGCTCCAAGAAATAATGACTTAGAACAGATATTTCACTGCAAAAAATCTTCCACGTTCTCCACTGTCAAATCTTGTTCAAGCAAGATCTTAATTGCCACTTCCGTTCCTCTCCACGCACCATGAAAAACTTATCCAAATGAACCGATGCCAACACAAGCCCCAGTTTTGAACTCAGAATATTCAATATTTCATTATGAAAATGGTAACAATGACTTACACTCAAGTTTTTTTTAATCAATTGAATTGCATGCAATGTTATTGATCTCAATTTGGCTGACTTGTTTCTCATTATCTCTCTTGGGAACAATTGTAATGGTGCAGCCTCCTGAGATGATTTGTCAATTCTCTTAAGGGAACCAAATTCAAGTTTTCCTTCTCTAGACATAGTTATTCGGTTGGCAGAATCAGAATTTGTTACCTGTGCTCACGCTTGTGATCACTTGTATTTATCTGTAAATGAACCTATAGGCTTGGAGCTTTAGGACTGTATGTGACATTTTGAACAGGGGATATGTCCTTTGAACTTGATGTAGGTGTCTTTTAGAATTTGCATGGCTGTAGGTGTCTATTTAAGGACCCCAAAAACTAATTTACAAGACAAACTGGGACCATAAGAGAGTTTCCGAATAGCAGGGTTGACAATTTTGGCCTGTGGAAGAATTGTCAATAGGTTGTTCTAGGATGTTGTTGAAGATGCAAATACAATTATGGAAGATCAAAAGACGCTGTGGTGAAAGTTCACATACACCATTTTTTAGATGGATGGACGAATGGAAAGAACCACACCCTCATCAAATTTTTGGTGCCTTCAAATGGTGAGATGATTTTTTTAAAGTCAATTGATGCCTCTAACAAAGTAAAAAATACAAAAACTTTGAGCCTGATGCTTGAGGAGTTTGTCTTAGAGGTGGGCATTGAAAATGTTGTGCAAGTTATCACTGATATTGCAACAACATATGTGGTTGCTAGGAGACTTCTTAAGGAGATGCATCCATCACTCTTTTGGACCCCTTGCACGAACCATTTCCTTGACCTTCTTTTGGAGGACAAGCAAAATTGATTGGGTGAGATTGGTCATAGAAGAGGCTAGAGACATCACCAAATATATTTATAATTATCCTCGTGTTCTCAACTTGATGAGAGATCACACCAAGCGGAAAGAGCTTGTGCAAGCAGGGGTCACAAGGTTTGCAAGTAACTTATTTACGTTGCAAGGTATTGGTAGTTTGTTGACAACTTTGAAGTAGATGGGTGTAAGTCCAGCACGGGTGGATTCAACATACTCAAAGAATGCTGATGGAGTCAAGGTCGCAAAGACAGTTTTTTATGAAGCCTTTGTGGAGTTCGCTATAGACATCATCTAGATAACTTTAAATTTCAATTTAAATTTTAAGTCGATTCCTTTATTTTCAAAATTTTAAAGTATTTACTTTAATTATAAGTTTGTAACTTTTTAGGTGTTAGAGCTTTTGGTGAAGGTTTTGCGCTTGGTGGATGGAGAGCAAAATCCAATGGGATACATTTATGAGGCCATGGATAGGGCCCAAAAGGTTGTCCAAAACTTTTATAGGGGGATAGTGCTAGATTTGATCTTTTTTGGGAGTTAATTAATCGGAGTTGGAACAATCAACTCCACCAACCCATCCATGCAACAGGGTGCTACTTTAAAGTTTTCTACTCTAATGGCTTCACAAATGCTAATGGGAAGGTTATAGAGGGTCTCTCAACATGCATTGAGAGTATGACACTTGAGGTTTTTGTGCAATACAACCTTTGGGTCTACAAAAGAAATGTGGAGAATATAGCCCAGGAGCCTATCGATTTGGATGAGATTGATCCCTACAGTGATTGGACAACATAGGATGAGGAGACCCCTTTATTTACATAAGACAAGATTGTTGATTTAGAGAGGCAAGCTATGAAGGTTGCAATAGAAGTATGAGATATTGGATTGAATGACATCCTTCTAGATGTTGCTGAACATGATGCAAAGGAGTCAACAATTTGGTACTAGGGTGGAGCCACAGGGGCAACATTCTAGGCAGAGCGAGGGGGGCCAACCGAGTGTCTTATTTTTCACTAGAGCGGGAAAGATAAAATTATAGATTATTATAATTTGTATCTTGCATTCATATGCAATTTTTTGATGATGATTTTCAATGACAACCATCATAAAATTTTTAGCATCAATTTGTTTTTGTATTTGCATGATTATGCGATTTTGTACTCTATTTGTATTCAAATCTAATAAAAAACACTTCCCCAACGTTTTACACATTCATTTGATACGTTTTGTAATTTTAATTTGTATAAAATTTGTCTTTTTAAGAAATTTAAGTATTTTTTTAAGTTGCCAAGTATTAGTGAACATTTGTCGAGTAAACTTATTGGGGGTCGAGCGTGTACTCGTTGAGTACGGGTATGTAAACTATGGGTATTACCACAATGATACAATAACATTGGAGAATACTTGTCTGCAGGAATATTTGTTGAGGATGTACCAATGGCCCAAGGAAGAAAAATCGTTCTTAAGTCTAGACTATTTTAGTTAAGCCATGGGTGGTTGTACAATATGGGTGAAGACCAAGTGTCAAGGAGATGTGCCTTGGAAGAGGACATTGATTTGGTTATTAAAGAAGCACGAGTGTGAAGTTGCTAAACATGATGGAGAGGAGTCAACAATTTGGTACTAGGGTGGAGCCACAGGGGCAACATTCTAGGCAGAGCGAGGGGGCGCCACCGAGTGTCTTATTTTTCACTAGAGCAGGAAAGAGAAAATTGTAGATTATTATAATTTGTATCTTGCATTCATATGCAATTTTTTGATGATGATTTTCAATGAAAATCATCATAATTTTTTTAGTATCAATTTGTTGCCGTTTTGCATGATTATGCATTTTTGTACTCTATTTGTATTCAAATCTAATAGAAAACACTTCCCCAATGTTTTACACATTCATTTGATACGTTTTGTAATTTTAATTTGTATAAAATGTCTTTTTAAGAAATTTAAGTATTTTTTTAAGTTGCCAAGTATTAGTGAACATTTGTCGAGTAAACTTATTGGGGGTCAAGCGTGTACTCGTCGAGTACGGGTATGTAAAATATGGATATTACCACAATGATACAATAACATTGGAGAATACTTGTCTTCAAGAATATTTGTTGAGGATGTACCAATGGCCCAAGGAATAAAAATCATTCTTAAGTCTAAACTATTTTAGCTAAGCCATGGGTGATTGTACAATATGGGTGAAGACCAAGTGTCAAGGAGATGTGCCTTGGAAGAGGACATTGATTTGGTTATTAAAGAAGCACGAGTGTGAAGTTGCTGAACATGATGGAGAGGAGTCAACAATTTGGTACTAGGGTGGAGCCATAGGGGTAACATTCTAGGCAGAGTGAGGGGGGGCAACCAAGTGTCTTATTTTTCACTAGAGCGGGAAGAGAAAATTGTAGATTATTATAATTTGTATCTTGCATTCATATGCAATTTTTTGATGATGATTTTCAATGACAATCATTATAAATTTTTTAGTATCAATTTGTTGTATTCGCTTGATTATGCAATTTTTGCACTCTATTTGTATTCAAATCTAATAGAAAACACTTCCCCAATGTTTTACACATTCATTTGATACGTTTTGTAATTTTAATTTGTATAAAATTTGTCTTTTTAAGAATTTTAAGTATTTTTTTAAGTTGCCAAGTATTAGTGAACATTTGCCGAGTAAACTTATTGGGGGTCGAGCGTGTACTCGTCGAGTAAGGGTATGTAAACTATGGGTATTACCACAACGATACAATAACATTGGAGAATACTTGTCCGCAGGAATATTTGTTGAGGATGTACCAATGGCCCAAGGAAGAAAAATCATTCCTAAGTCTAGACTATTTTAGTTAAGCCATGGGTGGTTGTACAATATGGGTGAAGACCAAGTGTCAAGGAGATGTGCCTTGGAAGAGGACATTGATTTAGTTATTAAAGAAGCACGAGTGTGAAGTTGAAGGACACGAGTATTGAAGCAACGACAAGAAAGATACTTTGACACAGTTAAATCAAAAAGCCTCATCTTTAAGAAAGATACTACTTAGAGGGTTGTGGTGGTCGACTCTTCATTATGATTGTATTGAGTGTGTCAAAATATGCAATGCATGTCAAATAACTGGAAGACTAGTTAAGTCAAACTTTTAGTCATAAATCCAACCTTACCATAGTAGTTGTTCGAGAAGTGAGGCATTAACCTTGTTGGACCATTTAAATATCCCTCGTGAAGAGTAAGACATGGACACTTGTTGTAATAGATATATTATGCAAAGGCAATACGTAATAGATATATTATGAAATGGGCAGAAGCAAAGGCAATACGTAATATATATATTATGAAATGGGCAGAAGCAAAGGCAATACGTAATAGATGTATTATGAAATGGGTAGAAGCAACGGCATTACCACATAGGAGTACAAAGAATACAACAAAATTCTTGTATGACAATGTTATAATGTGATTTGGATATCCAATGAGTATAGTTAGTGATAGGGGTATACATTTCATTGATGAAGGGACATGTGAAATGATGGACATTTCAAAGATTAAACATAAAAAGTCCACAATGCACTATTCTAAAGAAAATGGTCAAGCAGAAGCATTCAATAAATCCATAATTGCAATAATTCAAAAAGCTTATGGCATAGAGAAACATGATTGGTCAAAAAGCTACCTAAAACATTATGGTCATATAGAACTGCATTCAAAAAAGTAATGGGATTTACACTCTTTCACTTAATAAATGGACAATAATATGCGGAAGCTATAAAATTTGTGGACCTAGCTTGAGGGTGGCAATATAAAATTGATTAGGAGAAGAAGAAAGTGTAAAAGAAAGACTGTTTCAGTTAAATAAGTTAGAAGAAATGAGGTTTTGGGCAAATTGTCAAGAGAAATGGAAGAAAAATGACACAAATATTGACATGTTAAACACATCAAGAAAATGCAGTTAAACCAAACATGCTCATTTTAAAATATAGAAGAAAATTATGAAAGAAAGGATAAATTATTAAAATGCAATGGGAAGATATTTGTTGAATCCAAGAATTCTTGGAAAATGAATCTATACAAATAGAAAACTTGGAACTAATTTACACACATTGAAGTATGCCTTGGAACTAAGACAATCTCATGCCAAAAGATATGTTGGAGTAAATCTAATGGAAATAGAAGCATTAATGGAAGCAACAAAGCAGATGCGATTGGAAACTAGAAAAAAAAATGCAAGTGGTGACCATCAGGTATGGAATGCAATTGGCAAACATTGGACGTACTTTGGAACTATCACTAGACATTTTTTAAGGCCACAACGGGGAAAATTATTGTGTGCAATAGTTGTCAAAGGACATAGCTTGATGGCGATTGTGAAACAACGTAAATCAAGAAGACAACAAATGTATCAATTGGCGAGCATTAAACAAAAGAGACTAACACCAAGAACTGACAAGCCTAAAGAGGTGAACAAAAAAAAAACAAATTCAATTGAGCCTATGAATAAGTGCCACGACTTTCGCGTTAATGTCTAGAAACAATTAACCTTAATTAAGAAAAAGGACAATTTCGAGGATTGAAAACCGCCGAATGAAGCTAACAATCAACAATAGATGGATGAAGCAATAGACCAGTGATCGGTGATTGATTTTTTGTTTGTGAGCGGAGCAAGTAAATTTCACAAGACATTAGTAAATTACAAGAAATTCATCGATAGGGAGATGACACGTGGTGAAAATATTCAAACTCAAGAAAAACAAAATGGAGGTTTGCATACTCATAATTAGTGTTGGATTTGGTTGGAGACAAGTAAAGTGACGAGAACAAACATGGGGGCTGAGAGCAAGGGGAATCTTGTGAAGGCCAAATGCCGTTTGCAGTAAAATTGGAACAAACAAAAATTGGATTCGAAAGAATGAAAAAGATATGTAGAAAATGCTTCCGTCCCATTGGCCTCAAAATGTCCCATATGTACGGGACAGCACCGGGATTTTGGAGGGGGTGGAGGGGAGGGCACATCCCTGAGTAACACTGAAGATCATGCCTCTGTTGCGATTCATAGCTGTTATTTGTATACATAGCCAGTTGTGCTTGCTGTTATATTCTTTTTTTCTGTTTTTTATGTTATACTATTATTGTACTTTCTGAATAACCTGTAAAGAAAACTTTAGGATAAATGCATGTTATCAAAGTACTCGGGGACTAAAGAATGTAATCATGACAAGGAGTGAAGCGGTGTAAATTTTCTTGGTTCCAGGCAACGGGTGTACCTTCAATTCTGGTTTTGGGATCCTTTCTAATAAAGTCTTGAGACCCCAAGGAGTGGGTTTTTTCATCTGTTGTCCATGCCAGTCTTCTGCAAAATAACCATATGTGCTTTGGCTTTTTAAAATTTCTGAATTAAAAATTGTTCTCTTTTTCCCTATTTCAAGGCGGAGTATGTAGAGTATATTTGTACTGACCTAGGGCTTGCCTGCGAATTGGCTTGCTTGCGAATTGGATCACACCCATGGCTTCTGCTGCTTGGCTTAACAACTGAAACCATCCAGCTTCAAAAGATTGGTTGTTGGGGAAAGCTCATTGCCAGCTGCTTCCCTTTATTTTTTGTGTTTGTAGGCTATTTTATTTTTTTGGTTTTCCTTTATGAAGTCCTCTTTTGGTTGTACTCTCCGAGTCCCATTGATCTATTTTGGTATTCATGGAAATTATTAAAGTATCTTTCCTTTTTTCTTCTATCTTTTGTGGAATATTTTCTTGTAGCCTGCTGCTCACCCTAGTTGCTTTCTCCAACTGCATAGCTAGTTGCTCCTTCTGGGCTGGCCCTGTGGCTTGCATCGTGTGTTTTTAATTATTAAGGTTTGAGATATGGCATCATGTGCCTACTCCGAGTTTTTCTATTTCCTCTACAATTTCCTCAAATGAAATGACAACAACAGAAGATTCTGATGTTTCAGAACTTGCATAAAAGGTTCCTGTTGGATTTTGACTTGTGTTGGTAAGCTTTTCTTGACTGCTCCAACTCCTGCAGCTTATCTGGAAAGTTTTCCTTTGGGGCTGAGGCTGAGGCTGGTGGATTTTGAGGTTTCCATAGACGGGTGGTGGGACTTGATTTCCTACTGCTTCACTATTTTGAGTATATGAAGCACATTGTTTCCAAATTTTAGGCATCAGAACGCTGTTGGAATTGGCCTGGATTGCACCAGCCTTTCCTGTATGCTCTGTTGCCTTAGCTGCTTGTCTGTAAGGATGTTGATTGTAACATAATGTTTTTAGAATGCAAATACAGATTTTATTACTTTTTGTTCATTTAAATGTCTCTAGTCTTTTGATTTCGCTGGTTAATTGGTGCTAGGATTGTTAATATGCTTGCTTGCAGATGATTGTCTTAGTTATGTGGTGCAGTAGCTATCGTAACTAGTTTATTGAGTTTTTTCATGTTTTATTTAGACTCCTCTCAGTCATTGTGTGCAATAGCTACATACTGCCAATAGTTTTATTTAGAATGGATTCAATGAATAAATGGCTTTCACACTTGTCCTTAGAAGCTTACTCACTGAGTGGCTCACATTTGTGTAATTGCTAGACCAGGCACACAGTAGAATAACTGTGGTTAGTTATGCTTTTCAGTTATGCAATACCAAGAAGCTCGCTTAGATCAAAGACGCCCTCTCTTTTCTGCCCTACCCTTTCTCCCCTTTTTAATTTTTTGGATGATTTCCTGCCTTAGTTTAGGTTTGATAGGAATTGTAGTGAAGTAAATTCTGATTGTTTTATCAGTTGAATCAAGTATAGACAAATAATAAGCAAGTAAATGAACATGAATGCTCATATCAATTGAACCTCTGGTGGTAGCAGTTACAGCTCTTGGAGTGAATTTGGTTAAATTGCTCAGTCCTTGGATTTAATCAGCATCAATCCTAAAATTAACGAGGGGGCATATCGTCCCATGATTTTTGCCTCCCTTTGTCATCTCAGAACGGTTAGTCCAATTAGCTGTTTTCTGGGCGGGTCAGTTGGAACGACCAACATTTCGCCACGCTAATCCAAATTATGCATCTGAATGAGATATATTCATAATACCATGGTTAGTTGGATAATATTCCACCTAATTCTCCATGTGTGTGTAACATCAATTGCCTATTTTGGTCAGTGAGTTTGGCTTGATAACAGGAGTTTTTGTATACTGATGCAGAAAATTCAGCAGGTCATCTCATGAGATCTTGAGAATTCTCCCTTGCTACTGCTGTCTTAAAAAAGGCCGAGGTATTGGGATACGGCAATAGCCTCCTCACCTTTTGGTGTTGAACCAGAGCTGATGTAAGTTACCAGGTTCTTGCCATGGACACCCAAATCTGTTTCTGGTTCTAACCAGTTAAAAAAATGAAATAAAAACTAAACATTAAAACATAAAAACTATTTATCAATTAAATAACCTTAAAACCTAAAAAGACACTAAGCGAACAAAACCGAACTTACTTGTCATTCCACATTCACCTTTTATGGATGCTCAGGGCTGAAACCAGATCAAGCTAGTGTTCCAATCTCATTGGTTTGATATTTTTACGCTACTACAAGTGCTTATTTGCAGTCAAAGATCCGCATGGTGTAGCTAGTGGGAGTGGCACTGGCTCTGCTATTACTTGTGGTTCTAATGAGTTGAATGACGATTTTGATGTTCTCAATGAAGAGCAATATGATGATTTATTTTGAGTTTGCTTATGCACTATGTAGTTTGATCACTGACTATTAGTCTATTTTGAATGAATTCTAGAAACCATTTTGATTTATCATTTGACATTTGGCATTGAATTATAAATTAGTACTATTGTTTTGTGGTTAATTTTGTTAATTTTTGCATATTAAAGTTAATTTTGTTGGCTAGATTTTTTATTTTTTGTACGGCTGTACCCAAGCTGTGCGAAAACTGGGGCAAAAATGATGAAATTGGCAAACAGCCGTACCTACACCTGTATGAAAACCCATGAACTGCCCTACCCAAACTTGAACCTGCGAACCGACATACCCAAAGTCCCAAACCTATACGCCAAACAGAAACTTAGGATCTGATTGCTATGATGAAGGTTTTGTGTAAGATCAAGGTGGTGTAGAATCAACCATGATTAAGAGGGCAGGAAGGTGACGGAATATTGATAATAATGCTATTAGTGCATGATATTCTATCTCAGCTTTGAGATTGGCAACTTTAAAACATAAAATTGCGTTTAGAGGCTAAGCTTGAAAGTAAAATTATTGATGTTCTGGCACTTGCAATGCTACTTATTTTTCTTTTCAAAGTACCAATATATGTTGTTCTAAAGACTAAGGCCTTCCTTTTTTGGCATTGTTAAGAAGAGTGGGGCATTTATGTTTTGAAGCATGCCATGTTTTCTTTTTTAATCAATATGCAAAACTGTTACATTTGAAAGTTCAGCATATCAAGTATACTTTTATGTTTGGACACTGAACTCTAGTGCAGGCAATTTATAAACAATTGTGTTACTTGCTTAACATCTCTTCTAAATTTGATGCTTTCTGACGTTTTTAGGCAACCATAAAGCTCAAGGAAGATGGATTATTTTATCTAGAGAACCATGGGAAGCCCACAATAACTGTAAATAGCCGTGACATTACGAGAGGGCAGTGTATTAGACTGGGTTCTAATTACTTGATAGAGGTTTTTATTTCTCGCCCTTGTTATACATGAATTATTGGTTTTAGAATACTTCCACATGTTTAAAAATGGCAACTATAATAGTATATTATTTTGGCACTGATATCTTGCACACCACAATCTATTCTACATGTATTTGTTAGGGCTATCATTACCAGGAAGTCTTACAAGTCTAAGGATGCTAGTTTTATGATTGTTTGTCTAAATATTGTGAAATATTATAGATAGAACCCTGCACACCTTCATATTGAGATTGAAAACATATTAGGCGATCCCTTGAGATAACTCGCTTTTATCTGCTTGTTGGTTATTTATGGACATCAATTCAACTTTTATTTCTTTCAATTATTGACTCTCTAAATCTCCTGAGGGTTTGCTTTAATGAGTCAGGATTCATAGCTTAAAAGCTTGGAATTTAGTACTCACACGCTTGCTTTTTCAGACTAGATTTTTTTGTGTATCATGTTAGCAGGTACATTGTGAGTGATAGACTAAAACTTTTTGTTCCTATTTTCATCAATGCAATAAAGTAGTGTTCCGAAATTCACATGTAATGTGTGCACTGTGCATGCCATCTGTTTCTTGTGGTTCTTCTCAGTGTGAGAATTGACTACATATGGGTTGAAACTTATATAACCTAATAGGATTGCTGACCTTTAGAAACTTGAGAGGGGAAGAATTGAGTGTTTTGCAAGAGAAAATATAAGCGTCTTTGATTGATTATTTTAGTGGGAAGATATAACTAATTAGATTCCATTTTAGTAGAGAGCTATAAAAATGTCAATGAAAAAGTTAAGGATGTATTGGAAGATTATGTCTAGGATAGGATCAAGGCTGTTAGCCTAGTTAAATGCTCAAGATTGGTGTCAGTGTTTCAAAAATACTTGTTAATTTCATATTCTTACAATGCAACTTATTAATGGCATACCAATTTAATTAACTTAAAAAAATTAGAGACTTCAAATTTCTGTAATTCACAATGTTTAATAGATAAGCTTTAGCAGACAATTACATAGGAAGAAAAGATGACTCGACAGTTTGGGCCACACTTTATGGCTCATCATTCTGATGAATGATTAAATATTGCAGATGGAGTTTCTAATTTAGATAACTCTGGGTACATCACATGGTGTGAGTTCCCCTCGAGCATTACTTTGAATATAATTAATGCATATCAATTTAATAAATTCCATGCATTAATTAATATCCCATATACATTAATTATCTTCATTTGTCCTCTTTAGTTTGTGAATAATGGGCTTCCATGAGTCAGTTCCAACCCTCAATCTCTATTCACATTAATAAGGTATTTTCCAATCTCTATAGCTTCCTTCAGTCTTCTTTTCATGTATTAGGTGTATGTGAGTGTTATGCTAAAGCTGAGCTCTTTTCGCTGTCATGATGAATGTTTGCACGATCTTATTAGGTCAGGACCAAGCAAACCACCAATTTGGTGAATGAGACCCCCTTGTGGAACCCCACAAGGGGATTGTTTTTCTATTTACCTTATATATTGTTCAATGAAGTGTACAACCCTACCCGCCTCTGGATTCAAACATGTGACCTCTTCTATGTGATACACACGCCTTCACCATTAGGGCCACACAGGTTGTACATCTCCAAATGCACTACCAACATTGACAAAAAACAAAAAATTGATGATAAAGATATAAAGGCTTTGTTTTTATCAAGGTAAATTCCTATGTTATCAGCTCCTTCACCCCAGACCTTTGTTTTTATTAGGATAAATTGCTACGTTACTGGATCCTTCACCCCAGACCCTTGGATCTTGGTACGAAACATTAATGATACGGATCCTAGTTTGATCCTACCTGGACATGGCCAGGATCCTATGGGAGGACTGTGGATCTGCGGGAGGATTGTGGATCCTCTTGTATATGTCCTGGGATGTATCCAGGAGGATCCACAGTCCTCACGTAGGATCTTGGCTGTATCTGGGGCAGGATCCGCGGCCTAGTAATTTTTATTTTTATTTTTTTTATTTCACTGTATAAAAAGTCAACTATGGACTTTAAAAAACAATTAAAAATAAAACAATATTTCCAGTTCTGCTTCACATGCTCTATTCAGCACCTTTCATAACATCATAAAGGAATACATTCATACTCAATATGTAGGAGCCAAGTTCCTTCAAATGATCTATTGTTAATGGCCTTCAGCACTTGAAAGATCTACTTGTGTACCAACCCTAGTATATGTGTATAATTCTTGGGTAGAGGCTGTTTCCAATATGTAAACAAACCTACCAATCTTATTCCTCGGGCCTTGAAGACCCCTTCACAATTACTTGACGATCCTTCTTCATTTTCATCACTGTTTGTAGGCTCATTTTCCAAATGAACTTCTTTGTCTTGATACTTCGAAATTTCCTCCAGGGTCTTGTCAAAACTCTCAATACAATATAGGAGGATCCTTTACTCTCTTGCTAAATTATAGGAGGATCCTTTACTCTCTGATTCTTGATTCATAAAAATAACCCCATGGTGGATTTTCAATTGAATATCATGACATTTGGCATTGAATTATTAGTTGTTTTGTGGTTATTTAACTTATTTTGTTTACTCTATATGCATATTATGTGGTTAATTTTGCTTATTTGGCTATAATTTTAATATTTAATATATATTTTGTATGGTCGTATCCAAAAATGTATCCAGGGCCCCAAAAAATCTCGTATCTATGTACCCGAATCCCGTATCCATATCCGTACCAGTACTAGGATTGATTACTTAATCAAATTCCAATGAATGCTTTTCTATATCCAAGGACCAACAAGCACCTTTTTTTTTTAAGAAATTTTCTCATGCTCAAATTAACTCAAATAAGCCCCATCACAATACTTGGTTCAAAGCATCACTGAAAGTATGTGTGTCATACTTATCTCCTTTTTTGTGCTTAGTAAACAAAGAACTTTATTAAATTGAAATGTCAAGATAATGCACATATATTAAAAAATATAGTCTAAAATTTGCAAATTTACATAACGGAAAATGATAAACCAAACAGTCAAAGGAAAAAAAACTCATACACAGGTTTAAAGAAGCTCTAAGTTTTTTTTTATAAAAAATTTCTATAGTATATCATGTGTTACTTTGTTAGTTTTCCATAGTTCCACGGAGTTACATGACAGGGGGCCTAAGTTTGGGGATGACGGTGGGGGAGCGGTGCAAATGCATATAATACTTGAAAAATTAGTTATAAAAAGATGTATAAGGAATAAGTATATTGCATTGAACATCAACAATTTAACATTTAAGTTTTAACTTTTAACAATAAAGTTTCAAGTTTGAACCATTGAACATTGAAAATGAAAATGAAAATATCGAATCCAAAATTTTCGAAATTTCATTCATGATTACAATCAAGTATCAACAATGTTCAAAAACAAATTACTAAATACTAAATACTAATGAGCCAATGGCTAATCATCCCCAAAGTTCTTGCCAAACTCCTCATCACTAGAGCTGCTGGACTCCACATGCTCTACATCCCATCTGACTGCTGGACTCTCCTTGTACGTGTGTTGCGGTCAATGAGACACAAGGCACTATGTACAACCACAAGCTTCTCTGCCCTCCTAGAGGTAATTTGTTCTTCTTAACGGAGTGGATGAAGCTATAAGTAAACCGATTCTTCTTGATCTCACTTTCCCTCTCCTAATGCTCTCACTTTTGCAAACTTCTCCCTTTTAGCTTGCTGCCTCTACTTTCAGCTCTCTACTTCACTAAATGAAGTTTTTGTGTGATTTGGAATGAGAGGGATGGGGCTTTTATACAAGCTTTTGGGAGGCCTTGGGGGTGGGGGTGGGGTTGGCACTCAGATCCATTAGCAATTAGGGTTAGGGTAGAGGGCTCACAAACCAAAATATTTTTTAAATTTACCAAAAAAAAAATGCTTTTTTGATGTCCCCCAGTGTGGGGGATGCCTGGAAGTTTCTTGGGGGGTTGAGGGATGTCCGGGCATCCCCTGGGTGTCTTGGGGATGTCCCAGAGTTCCCCAACATGGGGGACACCTGGAAGTTTCCTGGAGGGTTGAGGGACATTTGGGTGTCCCCTGAACGTCCCGTGGACGTCCCAGAGTCCCCCAAACGTCCCCTTTTTGAAGGGACAACTTGGGGACGCCCCCTCTTAGAGAGAAATGTCCCGAGGACGGCGGCAGTTTAGGGCGGAGGTGGAGGGATGGAAGGGGGACACCCCCCTGACGTCCCCACATCCCAGGGACGTCCCCATCTTGGAAACGTGAGGATTTTTTGGGGCGGGGGGGAAGGGGGACGCGTCCCCGTGGAACACTGATAGTTTCCCATTTGGTTAGAGCTTTGGCAGCATTATTCTTGTTGATTTTGTGCTGCAATGTTTTAAACAAAAATTATTGTCCAGACTTTCCTGTTGTGTCTCATTTTTAATTTGGAAAAGATACAAATTTACAATTACGGGCAGCATAAATATTGCATCATCAGATTTGTCAGCAACTGAGTGAAAGATGGATTCTGACAATGTGTCTTGCACTCCTAAAACATGGCTGGGTAGATATTTGTTTTTCCTCTCATCATTTGTAGATTTTGTGAACCAACTATCAATTGCATTGCAAACCCTGCCATGGTATCTTGTATTCTTGAAGCAGTTAATACACAGTACTGTCGACATTCTTTAGCCTTCACAAATGGCCAGGATCCTCCTCAAGTTTCCTTCAATAAATATGTTGTTTTTGTTGCTTGTGCATTGATGATCATTTACAATAGCTTGGAATGTAACTGAATGTAATGTACTTTGCAAAAGTTGTACTGTGTTTTGCAATTCCACCCTACTCTCATCTCATTGGGCTGCAGCCTGCCCATTGTTCTGATCATACCTCCGAGTGATGAGTCCTATTGATACTCAACTTTTTTATCACTGCAGGAAGATCTTTGTCATCATTTCTTTATCCACGACCTATGGCCATTACTACTGCCCACATCAACTAAAAAATATGAAGCTGTTAAAAAGAACAAGGAGTGGCTTGCCCTGCTTGCAAAAGCTGTAATAAGACTACTTGTTTTCGTCCACTTGCTATTTTCCTAATATAATTAAATCTTCTTTAGTGATGATGAATGCTCTCATGAATTTGAAAATGCTTTTGGCCACTTCTTTGGTTCTAACTTCTCAACTAGCAGCTTGTGTGGCCAGTTCTTCAGCCATAATCTGAACCGTATCCAAATACAAGGGGTTCCCACCTGGATCTTATAACCTTGGGTAGGAAATGAAATGGGAGATAAGGAAATGAAATGGGAGATAGAGGCACGTTGTTAATATACACATTCTTATCCTTAAATAAGATCCCAATGGAGAGTATCATATCGCTAGTAAGGATAAATTCTACTAGAATTTACCTTGGGAGTGATAATGGCAACACTTCAAATGGAATTATAGCGGAAAATGTTGGAGGAGGAGAAATGACAGGAGGGAGGAGAAAAATATTCTTGGAGGAGAAAACTTTGACGCATGTAATGTGGGGATTTAGCAGGCTAATGCAACAACTGAAGACCCGGCATCAATCCAGTAGCCCTTGAGGAATCTCTAGCTTTGTTGTAACTACAAATAGGAACTACATATGTTTGCATGTTCAACTCAAGCATGCTAGGAATCTCTAGCTTTGTTGTAGTGCTGCTTTGACTTCATCTTCACTTGCTGTTTTTGCTTTACGTTTCAATTTTATTTAGGAATGCACAAAGAAGGTTGTGTTCAGCTCTTTGAGAATATATTTAGACTTGGATTCTTCAACTGCCACTACAAGTTCATACCGCACAATCTCCCAAGCATTCTGGAGTAAGCCTATTGGGAAACCATTAAGTTTTGAAGTTTTGTCCTTTCTAATATAAAACATAGGATCTTCTCTTCCTTCTCACTGATTGATTTTGAAAAGAATTGATTCTGAATCTCATTAAGTAGAGAGGGGACGTGTGCTAAGAGTTTCTCCTTGGTTTTTCAAGACTCTTCTCTCTGGGACTTACAGAGAAAGTTTTGTTGACTTTCCTCTTAGCTACAGTCAATTGTTAAAAACTGTGTTTGTAACACATTTTAAACAGGATACTCTTGTTTTTTGCTTCAGAGCATATTTTCCAAATTTTGTTCGATATCCCAGAGTTGACATACAGTCATTGAACTCTAGGAAAGACTGGCTCTGACTAGAAGCACTATCAAATTTTTTGTAGAGGGTTTCAAGATTGCATTACAATCACCCCCAATTATCCTGTTTGCTGATTGTGAGTTGACCTACCTGTCTCAGCTTGTCATTACACCTTTTTCAGGAGGATCCATTGGGCCATAAAGACTGGCTCTGACTGGAGTCCAAAAGCTGAAAATTCCTTGAACTGACCTCTTGTGCTTACTGCATTATCTTTTACTTGCAAACTTGCAAAGCAAATAACGTGTACTTCCAAAACAGTATGTCCATTAACAGTTGGGAAAAAAAGGCCAATATGACAGATGCGTCCGCCTCTTACCTAGGCCTGTCGCTTTAGATTTATTGCGCTACTTCTCCCCCATGGTGTCCATGCCCACATTCAAGCTTTTGGGTATCCTCTTCATGCTTCCATCTGTGGTGATTGTGCCTGGGTTCAGGTGCCTTCTCATGTTGGTTTCTGCCACGCAGCCTGCCGCTGCTCTTTTGCTCAAACCCTCACTGACCGTTTCTCTTCAACCTTCTGCCTCTGTGGTTGCCACTCTTCGGCCCAGCCCAGTTTTTCTTCATTTTCTCATTCTACTCCTGTTTTTTTGTTGTATCCGTGTATGGGCACTCAATAGTCCTTCAAAAGCGCTTTGGGGTTGCCTTCCTGGATAAAGCTGGTTTGATGCTGGTTATTGATTTAGGGTAGGAAACTGCAGATCAGGACGATTTCTACATGGAGCATGGCCTGATTTGCATGTTTGATGGCTTTTGGCCACTACTCTTTAATATCCATAAGTGGGCTTCGTCCTCTCGGAAACCCCTACTGTCAAAAGAGTTTTATATATACACGTGCACACAGGGTTTCTTCATTGTTGAATGCGATTAAAAAAATTGGGACCCTGGTTTGAGGATGGAGCTGGCTTTTGTATGAAGTCCTGATTCCCCTCTTTTGATCCCTCCTCTGATGTTTTTTCTTCTACACCTGTGTGGGTGAGGCTGCTGAAACTTCCCTTGCAATTTTTGGAGTTCTCACAGTCTGCAATCAATTGGGGATGCCTTGGGGAAATCCCACTTTTGCTCCAAGAAAACAACTCTCAGGCATATCACAACCTTCTCCCGGTTGTGTTGGCTTGGATTTTCACAAAAGGCTTGCTAGGACAGATTTGGCTTAAGGTTGGAGGCTGGGTGTGGAAACAAAAGTTAGACTATGAGCAGGTGGCCTTTTGTTGCAGATATTGTTTTACCAATAGGAATTTGGCTTCTGTTTCTTCACTGCCACTTGGTGGTGTGGGGCGGAAGCCTACCACCATTTGGTGGAACCTGCTGCAAAGGATTTGGACGTGGTAGGGGTGTGGCTGTGTTTATTGTTGTGGAGCTCCGGTTGTTCCTGTGGTTGTGTCAATGCTTGAGCTTGTTTCATTCTCTGAATGGGCACTTGAGGGTTCAGCTGTCTCTGAAGGAAAGGGTCATGGTGGTTTTGAGGCTCCTTTGGATGAGGCTTCTGTTGGAAAGGGCCCTTTGGACCCATCCCTCCTACTTCAGGAGGCTCAAGGTGCTCTTGCAGCTCCTTTATATGGGGCTGCTATTGGAAAGGTCCCTTTGGACCCACGCTCCCTACTTTAGGAGCCTAAAGTTGGAATTTTCTCTGATCAGACGTCTGTTGGTTTGTTCTCCTTTCCCTCTGGTTTTGTGACCCCTTGCGGTCTTGTGCACTGGAGGAGAATGTTTGGGTGTCCTTTGATCAAGGATGGATCGAGCTCAAGAAAAATGAGCATGGAAGCTGCCTGCTGCCAGCCATCTGACTTACAGGTTGAACAAAGGATTTGGTTAATGTTTGTCGTTTATTCGACCTGTTCTGTTCTATTCTCTCTTCATTTTTCTCCCAGGTGGATCCCAGTAGAGCCCCTCGTCTTCCGGTGCATCGCCGCCCTTCTCTTCCTATTACCGCCTAATTTCCTTCTCTCTCCTTGACTCTTTTTGTAAGGAAGCTTCTTTTCTGTTCAATCCATGGGTGAGTGCCCCAGTAGAATCCCTCATTTTACCAATAAAAAAAAATAAAAATCTTGTACTTCCAAAACAAATAACTTAGTTTATTGTAAAATACTACTTGCATACAATTCTCTTGCATCTGTTTTTCTAGAAGATTTGGGTTGCAGGGGTGGTTCATGCACCTAACATTTTACGAGATGAACTTTATATCTTGCCCTGGGTGAGAGGGCTAACATTTCCCCCTTTATAAGTATTAGGAGACAGCAGCTAGCTGTCCAATCTAACAATGGTTTGAGCTTCTCTTCAAGCCTATTAGCAGCTGAAGTTTGCGTTTTTTATGTCTTTGCATCTGCTTCAGATTTTTCATTTTTCAAGGTTTTGATTTTGTGCATATTGGGACAAATTTCCACATCTGTTCCCCAGGTTATTATCTCTAGTCTCTGATAATCAGTTGGGCTGCTACACATTCAATTAAAGCTACAGCTATCCACAGAGAAAAAATATAGTGAAAAGGATTAAGTACTTACACTTGAAGGCTGCTGTCTACAGCTGCTTTGAAGTCTACCAATCTTGATAGTTTCCCCATTCCATCTCCTTTTCGATCTTAAGTTGTAAATTCTGAAATTGAAAAGTGCTGTCAAGTAATTCTTATAAGGTCTTAAAAGCAACAGAATACTGATCCAAACCAGGTCCTATGGCAGCATCGCTGTAATGTCTAGTATTGGTCTGATGTTGTAGCTCTTTTCAAGTTTCCTCTATTTTTGAAAAATTATCTTCAAAACCATTCTGTATGATAAGCACGTGACTTTCAAAATGCATACCAAATATGTCCATCATATTTTGTATTCCTAGAAATAGTTTGGAAGAACCATATAAACATATTGTCACTCTTAGTAATCACTGGAATCTTTTGTTGGGGCCTTAAGTTTATCAGATAGATAGTTAAGTCCTCCATGGTGGGTTGTTTCTTCTTAGACACCATTCGCCTAATATCATTGCAAGAACCAGGAACTTTGAGATACCTTATCTCATATACAAGTCTCTTAAGCTGTTCTATTGAATCCGATATCAAATCCCTGTGGATGACTTTTGAGTCGATCATCGTGAGAGTGGACACAACAAAAAAGGAGATGGATTAACAACATATGAACAAAATAATAAATTCAAATGATAAATACAGGATAAAATAATAGATACCCCTCAGTATATACATAGTTCACTTCATGGTAACGGTGTGTTAAAACTTAACAGTAAGTAATGCTATCCTTGGAGCTTTCCTGACAAATAATACCTTGATAGTGCCAGAATTGGTACTCGATGGCTGATGGAAAGTTGCTCATGTCCATGGCATCAATACAAATGGCTTCGCCTTTGGCCAACATGACTTCCACATATACCAATAGATCACCCACTTGGTTAGCTGTTGTTCTAAGGAAGCTTCCTATTGTCCATATGGGAGATCATAGTTACAGTTATGAGATAATTTGTGGGGCAGTCTTTTACCTGTACTTGCTGGAGTGATTACACCATCTTGGCAATGCTTTGCACTTAGAATTGATCTGTGTTGGTAGGTTTCTTTGATCTTTTTTTTTTAATGCAAATTCCAGAAAAAATGTTTTCCAACATCCTTGCAGTGCTTTTCATTTCTCCATACGCTTTCTCAAGGAGCGGGTATTAAAAGTTATTCTTTAAACAATCTATCCCTTGCATTGAACACCTATTGCTTTGAGCAATATATCCCTTGCATTGAACCACCTTGTGTCAGAATAATGAAACAGCGAATGGCCAAAATTCAAGGAAATATGAAGCTTCATTCAGGGAGACTGCTCCCATTTTATGTAAATTTGGAGCTTGGTTTTTGTGTGATCAGTGTCCAAAACTATGAACAAATGAGTAATGAGAAATGGCATTAGCTTTATGATAATTTAAACTCACCTCTTTCATTTTGTGAAATTTGATTGCAGGTTGGAGGTATGACTTTCATCTTTGAAATAAATAGGAGGCTTGTAAAGGAACAAATTGAACAAGGACTTCAGGCCGGACTCCATGTTTAGTTCATAAATAGATCCGAGTTAAGATTATAGAGTAAGGCAGATTCATAGGCTTTTCAAATGATTAATTACTCACATCAATGCTTACTTGTTTAGCAGCCAATAAAAATGTGCTTGTACAAAAGTTTCCATTTTTCGCGTTTTTTTGTCAATAGGCTTATATTGTGATGGGTTTTAAATCCATCTTCAATTGTCATTGTAATTCATTACTTAAACGAGTTTTGAGCTTTTTTGGCATCTTTCTTGGCAAAGAATGCTGTTCAACATCTAGGCATATTTTATAGTAGCAGCATAGATGTTGTAAATCCATTTTTTAGTTGGTTAAGAGTGCCTCTACTTATGTAATTTTATCAGTTGACTGCACTGGTGGAGGTAATATCTGTTGTACCAGAATGACATTTCTATTTCAGTGACATGCCCACAAATAAAAACGTAACAATGTGATTCATTGGTGTCAGCTGTCAGGAATGTTTTATGAATAATGCATTGAATCCAACTAATAACGTTTCACTCTGGGTATTCATGTTTCTAGAATGAAATGCAATTATCCACGGGAAATATAAAATTTGTTTTTAGGGAAGAATTTCGTTTTGATCCAGTTTGGTTTAACTCACAAGTACAATTTTCTTCACCTGACCAACCTTGAGCAGATAATTGTACATGGGTTCAAATATGTCGCTGTGCACCCCTTTGTCAAGTTGAATTGCATTTTGTCTACTATTCCCTGCTACTTTTAATTTAGTATTAGAAATGAATAATGAAGCAATTTTAATGGAGTATTAAAAATGAATACTGAAGCTGTTGCAGGATTAGTTCCATGTCATGCAATTCTTCCCCATTACAGTCTATATGGACTATCATGCACCCAAAATGTTTTTTGTGTCCTCAATTCAGGCTAGGGTTGAAGAGCAAATCGTAGACATTTGGTTAAGTAGGAACATATAACATTGATGAAACTCCTGATGAAATAAATAACTGTATTTGCATTCAGGTTGTAGAAGTTATTGCTAGAAGGAACATTTCCATAAGCGATGGCAAAGGGAAGTATTCTAAAAAATAAAACAAAGACTCGAGTGAGAGCTTGGACGACCCAAAATTCAAGAGTAGTTGTACAACCGAAAATAGCAATTAATTATTTTCTATTTAATAAAATTATTTAATGTAACTGTGATTTTAATTTAGGGATACATCTAATTAATGAATGAATTTATTGGCTATTTAAGTGCCACTAAATAAACGAGGGCGCCATGTGACAATCCCTATGGGGATTGAAATAAACAAGATTGGGAGTGCTCTTGACACTGTCGTGGAGTACCCAAATTATGACCCAAAAAAATAGAAATAATTTCTACAGAATAAACTGAATACAAGATTAATACTACCACTTGAAACAATTTTTATATAGTAGTAAATAAATAATGACATCTTAATAGCCGAATGTAAATTGTTGTTGCAAATTAAGTTTTAAACAAGCGGGGTTTTGAAGTTTCAAAAGGATATGTTATTTGATTTTCCTTAATTTTTAAAGTTCTATGTTAGTAGTATTTTTTTTGCCTCTTTTGACCATGAAGGGTTCTTGCATTTTGTATTGTACTTTATGAATTGTGAAATAATGATAGAATTTGAGGTGTATGTTCTTGATTTTTGTTGTATTTCTTGTTCCTCTTTTTATTGGAGAGTTGTCAATGATGTCATGGAGGTGTCTAGGTGAGTGGATGAAGCGCCTTGATAGTTTAAAGTGAATGAGAAAGTGTGCAACGTGTTTGTTCTAGTATGTTTGAAGTATGCTTGGTCGATCTTCGGTTTTGGCATGGTTTGAAATGATTAGGGATGAGTCTGAAGTATTAAACATGTGCAAGGGGTCTTATCAGTGGTCAATGATGATTGGAGAGCTTGTGTGCATGAGTGGAATTCACCCGATTTTTCATTTTGGTCATCTAGGCATAAATGGGTCTGTAGTAGAAAAATATGAGGCATTTTGATGGTGTTATATCTCGCACGTGTAAAGGTTTCAGGAGCAGCTTGACATATGGATGGATTCTCCTATGGAAGGTGATGACATGGTTCAAATCTCAGGACATGCGATTAAGAGTGCAAAGTTGGCTAATCAGCCAAAAGTGCACTAAGTTCCAACACTTAGTTAATTTGCAAAGGTAGATCTAACGGTTTGTGTTTCATCGCATCAAAGATTGACAATGCGAAATGAATCTGACCTCAAATACATTATTTGTCTAAGTACAAGAAAGAGTCGAGTAAGCAGTTTGGTGATGGCATATCTTGCACATGTGAACGTTTCAAGTAGAAATTGTCATATGGGTTTGTTTAGTTTTTTGCCTAGTTTATATGTTTCAAATTTGAGAACATGCGAGTGAGCAAGATAAAAGATATGACTGTGCAAAGTTGGCTTTCCAGGGAGATAGCAATGGTCCCCATAGTCTATTTTGCACGATGTTAAAGCTCAGGACCAGATGGAGATCTAATGGCTCGTGGGTGATCGTACATTGAAGATCTATGGTGTGTGTAGAGTCAAATGAGTCAAAAGTGTTCGTTGGTTAATGAAGTTAAAGATCGAGCTCCTTACAAAAGGATCAACATAGTGTGTTTGTTCCAAGGTGTTAGGAAGCAACGAGATGAGGACAAGTGTTTGAAGTTTAACGATGAACAGAGGTAAAGATCAAGGTTCTTCTAAGATCTAATGGTGAGCGGATGTTCGTACGTATACAAATCAATGGTGCATATTGAGTGAGATGATTTCAAGGTGTCCAATGTTTAACACAAATAAAGACCAAGCTATGTATAGGAGATCGGCGGAGCGAATTAAGTCAAGTAGTCAATATGAAGATCCAACAATGATCGATGAAAGGTAAAGGTCGAGTTCTTTACAATAAGATTGACAGTGCGTGATTGATCTAAGCAGCGAGGGCATGAGATGTATTTCAAGTGACCAAAGTTTAATTGTGACTGTTTGGATTTAAATATTCAAATTTGCGAAATAAAATTTTGTGCTCAATTTTTGTGCTATATCTTTTGATCTATGCAGAATTTGCTCATGGTGTAAATGAATTTGTAGAGGACTCCAAGGCACATTCGACAATATAGGTTTGAAGATTTGAAAGTGTGTACAATCAAAGATATTGAGGTTTAAAGTTGATTGTGTGTTCGTGCATGTTTTACAAGTAACTTGAGAAGATTGTTCAAGCTTGTTTTGATGTTTCATGATGACTTAGCTATTAGGGAGTGTTGTAGACTTCATAAGGGTGTTTTGTATGGTTTTTGGAGGTGATCAATATATCTTAAGTATGAACAAAGCCAAAGAAGTTCACTGTGTGTTCGTTCATAATGTTCTCGTTTACAAGGTCAATGTTTGAGTTGTTTAAGCATACACAAAAGAGTGTAATGGTGACTGTGATCATATAAGGATGACTAAGGGGTCATGTAGAGTGGACCTATACATTTTGAAGTGGTCATGTGTTTTTGTTTTGCTCAATGGAATGCTAAATGGGTGAATAGGTCTCCATGAGACCTATAAGGTTTACAGGGGTCTAATTGAAAGGTGTAGTTGCTTAAGGGTGACCCATAGATGCTATGGTCGACCTATGTGGATTGTGTTGAGCTGTGTCTTTGTATGTTAGAAGCCTTAATGGCTAAGGCATTTGTAATGGCCGACCAAGGTGTTGATAATCATGAATACTCTATTAATAGTGAAATCAAAGATGATTTCTAGACTTGAGAGATTTGAGAGAGGCTTGTGTGTGGGGTTTAGAGTGAAGGGTTGAGAGGGGAAGGAGAGTAAGTGTTGCCCAGTGGATGGATTGTTGAGTAGAGCAGATTGAGGACTGTGTATGACCATTTGGTCATGTTGATGTGGTGATAGAGTTGTTGAGGAGTGAAGAGTTATCTAAAACGTGGCTTTGGATGCATGGAGTGTGTAGAGTTGAAGAAAGTTGATATACTTTGTATCTCCATCAGATTGCCACACAATCAATGTTCAGGAGATGTTCAGTTCATAGGAGTTGTTGCTCAACATCTAGGGGATTGTAGCCTTTTTAGAAGGTGAAACTTGTTAAAGGTCTAGTTATTGTGGTAGCTCAGCTAGACAGATGTAATAGTACTTTGTGAGATTGTAGTCTCATTAAAATAAGGGATGGTAGTTCCTTGATCAATTGTAGTTGGTCTAAATTAGTTCTTGTTATTATAGGACAGTAGTCCAATTATAGGATTCAGTGGGTTTTCTCCCCCAAGAGGTTTTCTCACATATGTCATGTGTTATGTGCTTGATCTTGCATTGTCTCTTTGTTTATTGCTATGAATGATGTGTATGCTTCATGAATGTTTGTGGTAATTGATTAAGAGTTTAAAAGGATTGAAATTAAAGTTGGATTATCTTGGCTCACTGATTCTTAGAGTAGGTCCTTTGGTAAAGGCTAGAGCTAGAGAATGCAAGAGCACTGCTATAAATGAGTTTGCATGGAATTATGATGGGGGTCATCAGTCAAAAGGTGTGAACCAAGTTAAGTGCTTCAAGTGTCTTGATGAGGGACATTTTGCTAAGCAGTGTCCAAATAAGGTTAGGTAAGGTGAGTCTTCTTCAAAAGAAAGAGTGTTTCAGTTGTTATGACATAGAACACATTGCAAGATTTTGTCCATATCAGGTAGGGCAAGATGAGTTCACTTTAAGAATATAGTTTGTTACAACTATGAATCGAGAGGTCACATTGTTAGGTTCTACAAGCAAAGGCCTACAAAACAGAATATGTTTAATCAGACTCCTAAAATGCAAAAAAGAAGGTAAGTTAATTCATGGAAACCAAAAGTGGTAAGTGTGAGTCATGATGAGTCTGCTGGTCCAAGTAATCTGTTTGCTATGGTGGAGAATGCTACAGAAGTTGAGTGCCAAGGGCTCTCATTGTCTGCTCATGCTATGAATAAATAGACCAAGCTCAAGGAGAAGACCAAGGTACTGGTTGAGGCTAGTTTTGAGATGTGTATGGATCTAAGTGAACATCTTGCCATTGCTGAGCATGTATCATGCAAAGAACACCATTTGTCAGTGCCTAGTGATGAGGTTCTTAATTGCAAGTTGGATTCTTCAGATGAAAAGGTATGTCATGAATCTATGTTGTCTCCATGTATTGTCAATTCAATCCTAGAAGAAAAGGAGAATATTGTAGTGGGTGAGCATGTTACTTCTCTTAAACCTAAGAAGAAGAAGAAGAAGAAGAAGAAGAAGAAGAAGAACTACTATAAGTATCAGATGACCAAGGAGGAGAAGGAATATGAGGAGTAGGCAACACTTGGTTTCACATTGTTCTAGGACATTATGAAGGAGGGAGTTTCTGTCAATGCTTCTTAGGAGACATCTTTCTTGTGCAAAAACAAGTTTGTGTGCTCAATATCATAATGCCAATCACAAAAGGTCATTGGTTAAGGGGAAGCAACAAGTTCATGAGCTTGTTCTAGAGATTTGTAAAAGAGCTATAGTATAGTGTCATAATTGGTGTTTCTAGGTGGTTTAATGAGATTGATGGAATGCCAAGAAAAGTTTGGTGCTCAGAAAGGTCCGTGCGCTTCGTTGTGAAATGTTCTAGGTGGATTTGTGTCTTGATGGTCTTGTTTGTGTTTTTTGGAGGTTTTTGTGTGCTCTCAGGGTTATTTGTTTTGTTGCAGGTCAAAAGCCATGGTATAAGAAGTTAAGGTTCCCAAATGTATGGAAGCTCAAATCTTGGTACAAAAGTGTGTGATGGTTGTCTTCAAGTGTGCAAGAAGTTTCAAAGACGGACGCTGACTAGAAGGAGGTCTGTTGATTCTGTTTGTTTTGAGATTCTAGGGTTTTGAGCTTATGCTAGAAAAGTGGTTTCCCTTATGATTTGAAGTTTGAGGCTTCTTAATTGGTTGAATGGGTTGTCAAATCAAGCTTCACATAGATTTGAAGGTTTGTGGTTCTCAAGTTTTTCAAGTTTTTGTCAAGATGGATGCCTAATTAGCTAGTATGTCTGTGAGGAAAATATGTTGCAGAGGATGAACTAGGTGATAGGAATTGGTGTGCTTGAGGGGGCATATGAGAGTGCCCCAAATATGAAGTTTCAGGTCTTGATAGTGTGTCTACTAAAAGTTGTGGGCTCTGCAAGTTCCAGGTAGGGCTACAAAGAGACTAGACATGGCTTGTAAGAAGAGTGTTTTTGTTTAATTTCTCCAAAAGAGCAAGGCATGAGTGTTTTAAGGAGAGTTCTCAGATTGTTTTATAGCATGTTCCCAGTTTGGTGAGTGACATGAAGTTCTGTTGGTGGTCCTTGTGATAACTTGAGATAGAAGGCTAGTAAGCCTTTATGGTGGTTCTTCATGGTGTGCAGAGATCTGAGATAATCAGAGGGTACAATTGCTCAAAAATCATTGGGGAAGTCCCTCTTAGATGTTTCCTGGTGAGTTCCATCAGTTTTTAGTGTTTTATGTGTTCTTTCTTCATTGATTGCAATGCTTGGTTGAAGAGTGTATTGACATGTAGCAAGAGAAAGTTGTCAAGGCAAGAACAAGTAGGCTCAAGGTAAAAGGGAGTTTGTACTATCTTTCTAAGATGGTCTTCTCCTATTGGTAGTCTTTTCAGGACCTTAGGGTTAGCTGGTGCCCACTTTGTCATTGTGTCAAAGGGGGAGAAGATTCCTATTGTGAGAGGGTTTGAGAAGAGAGAAGGAAGTTGAGCTATGTATTGTTTTTATATTGGATGTTGACATTATTGACAAAGGGGGAGATTGTTGGGGAGTTGTAAATGATGTCATGGTGATGTCATGGAGGTGCCCAGGGGAGTGGATGAAGTGTCTTGATAGTTTGAAGTGACAATGACAAAGTATGCAATGTGTCCTAGTATGCTTGGTTGATATTCAGTTTTGGCATGGTTTGAGATGATTAGGGATGAGTTTGAAGTATTGAACATGTGCAAGGGGTCTTATCAATGGTCAAGGATGATTGGAGAGCTTGTGTGCATGAGTGAAATTCCCCCGGTTCTTCATTTTGTTCATCTTGGCATAAATGGGTCTATAACAGAAAAATCTAAGGCATTTTGATGTTATATCTTGCACGTGTGAAGGTTTTAGGAGCAGCTTGGCATATGGATGGATTCTCCTATGTAAGGTGATCACATGGTTCAAATCTCAGGACATGTGATTAAGCGTAATAAAAGTTCTGCAAGTGCAAAGTTGGCTTCTCAAACAAAAGTGCATCAAGTTCCAACACTTAGTTAATTTGCAAACGTAGATCTAATGGTTCGCATTTCATTGCATCGAAGATCGATGATGTGAAATGAATTTGAGCTCAAATATGTTATTTGTTTGAGTACAAGAAAGCACCGAGTAAGCATTTTGGTGATGGCATATCTCGCATGTGTGGACGTCTCAAGAAGAAATGGTCATATGGGTTTGTTTAGTATTTTGCCTAGTTTATATGGTTCAAATTTGAGAACATGTGAGTGAGCGAGGTAAAAGATATGACTGTGCAAAGTTGGCCTTCCAGGCAAATAGCAATGGTCCCCATAGTCTATTTTGCACGATGTTAAAGATCTAATAGCTCGTGGGTGATTGTATAGTGAAGATCTATGGTGTGTGTTGAGTCAAATGAGTCAAAGTGTTTGTTTTTTTAATGAAGTTCAAGATTGAGATCCTTACAAAAGGATTAACAGAGTGTGTTTGTTCTAAGGTGTTAGGAAGCAACGAGATGAGGACAAATGTTTGAAGTTTAACGTTGAGCAGAGGTAAAGATCAGGGTTCTTCTAAGATCTAACGGTGAGTAGATGTTCGTACATATACAAATCAACGGTGCATATTGAGCGAGATGATTTCAAGGTGTCCAATGTTTAACACAAATAAAGATCGAGCTATGTATATAAGAGATCGCCGGAGCGTATTAAGTCAAGTAGTCAAGATGAAGATCCAACGATGAGCGATGAAAGGTAAAAGTCGAGTTCCTTACAATAAGATCGACGGTGCGTGATTGATCTAAGCTGCGAGGGCACAAGATGCATTTTAAGTGACCAAAGTTTAATTGTGACTGTTTGCATTTAAATATTCAAATTCGTGAAGGAAAACCCAGTGCTTAGTTTTTGTGCTATATCTTTTGATCTTTGCATAATTTGCTCATGGTGTAAAAAACGAATTTGTAGAGAACTCCAAGGCGCATTTGGCAATATAGATTCGAAGATTTGAAAGTGTGTACAGTCAAAGATATTGAGGTTTAAATTTGACTGTGTTAATGCATGTTCTGCAAGTAACCTAAAAAGATTGTTTGAGCTTGTTTTGATGTTGTTTCGATGTTTCATGTTGAATTAGCTATTGGGGAGTGTTGTAGACTTCATAAGGATGATCCGTATGGTTTTTGGAGGTGTGATCAATCTATCTGAAGTATGAACAAAGCCTAAGAAGATAATTGATATGGGTATGTGCTTTCACCTCCACTAGCAACTTCTCAAACCTATATAATACTTACAAGTGCAGACATTATGTTGAAATATTTGTTGCTTTACTTAATATTAAAGCTAGTGCTGCTATAAATCTCTATTTAGTAATACTGTACGTTCTTTCATACTTACAAATTGAGTTTCCCCTTTTAATGCTTAAAAATAATATAAATTTCTTTACATAAAAAAACCCCACCAATAGGAGGAATCCAATTGTTTAGGATGGCCCAAGGATGAGATGAGGGTTTCCACCCCTGAAAAACACCATGTGAGTCAACACAATAATATTTATTGTTAAGAATAAAATATAATCAGACAAATGAATATATGTTTATCATAGATCTTAGAAATTATTGAAGGAGTGCCATTTATGGTCTTCACATCTAACGATTTTAGATTTCCCTAGGTTGGGAGTGAACCTTTGACGGTTACATGGGGTGTTGTGGTTACATGGTGATAGAGGATTTAACTTATAATAGTTTGCAATTCGAGTGAAATGTTGACCCAACGTTTAGTCAAGCCACAAAATTTGTAGTTGTAGTGGTCGCCATGACGCTATCGATCAATGAAGAAATTTGGAAGCTCTACTATAAGATGCGATTGCATCGAGGTCAGTGACTAGGGATGCAATGAAGCTAGGGAGTCAAACCATTTTGCTCTTTAGGGAAGAACATATTTGAATCTATGTACTCACCACACTCAATATATTAAGCGATCCTCAACGTCATACTGCCCTTCTCGAGCTTCGTCACACGACAATCCAAAAACAGAGGTAAGAGGCATTAAAATGAGATGTATAGTGTGTATTGGTTCCGTCAGTGTTAGTGCATAGTTCAGTTGGGCATAGATGAGGAGCTCATTTGCCCCAACTACAAGGAATGATTCATCAAGGAAATAGAAAGAGACAAGCCTCCCCACAATTCGTTGGTCACCATATCCAATTTGGTATGCCATTTCCAAGTCTAAGCAAGGCACAACCATGACAAAATGCTATCGTGATAATTTTGTGTGCCAATTCCAATATAAGAGAGGAAGGAGATAACAACAGGAGTATGGATCCACCTGGGCTTCAATCATTGAACCCTGCACTACCCTTATTACCTTGAAACTAGGTCTGTATGTAATATTTGTAGCACCTCTTTGCTTGATGCTCTGTAAGTTGATAGGACCGTCACTTACCGAAGCTAATGCATTAGGGGAAAGTGAAAATCTAACATAAACCATATTTGTGAGTGTTTTTTACAAGAATGCACAACAAATCAAACTAGAAGATAGGCAGAAGATCGGGTGGTGCAACACAAGTGACACATTAATATTTTGAGATTTATTAAGATTATCTAGCATACAGATTCAATATTGACATCGAGCATAGTGGGCAAGCGATGACATTTGGTTTATTAGTTTATTGATAATACACTGACAACTTTAAATATTGGCACTGTACAATCTATCTTAAGCAAGACACAAATCTTTGTATGATGCACATGTCATTTTTAAAATTTGACCATGCCCCCGATTTCTTCGATTCACATAAAGATAGAATAACATGTAAATTTTTAAGCCACTCAATGGAAAAAATAATAATATTTTATACTATCAATTAAAAAACTTGCATGTTGGAAAAGTATAAGTTTGAAAAAAATAAAAAATATAAATCAAAAGGTACTCTTAATTGGTTAGAAATAGGGACCAATAATTGGAGTTTAAAGCTAATTGAAGGATATAATATTTCCTTTAAGACTAATAAATTTAATTAATACTCTATTTTGGTTGAATTCGCTCGACATTTTATAGGGATTAAAGACTAATTTATATAAAGAACTCTAATGTGTAATTTAACATACATCATCAAGAGTGATCATTAAAGTAAATGGATTTTAAAATTGATTACATGTTTTTCAAAATTCTATTTTGTACCATCTCAAAAATTAGTGATACCTTTACAATTCAACGATTTTGTCACTACAATTCAATGGTTTTGATTTGAGTGATAGAGGTTAATGCTAGTCATATTTGCTATTCAAACTTATAATTCTAAATAATAGAGGCCTATTTAGTGTGGTCAGATTAAAAATAATATCTCTAATTTCTTATCTTTGATTGCATAAATATTATAATCATTTCTTATCTAGGCATTTATTATTTGTGAAATTGCATGTTTCTACGATGTTCATGTACTTTTCGATTGCTGGTCTAAGTTAAGTATTGTTGGTGCGTTTGTTAAATTTCAATGGTCTCAACACTCTCGCTCGACGCCTTCCAAATACTAGAAATACCCTCAAATTTTCTACCACTTTTCCCTCTTTGTGTGGAACGTGCAATTATGCTCCATACATGTTTAGAGCATATTTTTACAGTCTTGGCAGGGTTGTCCCTTGGCCCATGTGACACTTTATCCTACCTTTTTAAATTTTTTAACCATTGGATGTCGGTTTGTGTGCCAATATGGTCCTAATTTGAATTCAAGTTATCAAAAAATACACATGCATCTTAGCTTATTTAGACATCTATCACTTGAAAATAATTCATTGTTATTCACATGAATCTATTTTTGAGAATTCAAGCAATCATTAGAGCATTCATTGAAGCACTGAAGTTCATGTTAAAGACACATTACACAACACTAGTTTGCCTCACTGATGATTTACTACATTATTGGTGCGTTGTATAATGTTGAGAGGCTTGACAAATATCAAGACAACTTAGCTATTTCTTGTTATAATAAATACCCCAAAACATATGCTGTTTTCTTTAAGGTTTTCAGATCATATTGCCCTATTAGGGCAAGAAAAAGAATCCCATTTTCCTAGTGATTTAACAAGGCATGAAAAATAAGTGAGGTTTTCAAGATATGAATAAGGGATTTTTCTATACATGGGAAGGAAATTTACTGGAAAGAAGTTAGGTTCGAATGTAGAGCTATTGTAGGTTCAAGTTCCAAATTAGAAGTTCAAATTAGAGATCATTTAATTCAAAAGCACGCATCTCCCCATGCCAATCTATTATTTGGGAGAAGTGCAGGACAAGAGGAGGATACAAATTTGGCTGATTCCTTTACAGATAAGTTTGAAAAGTTAAGAGTAAACACAAAATAAGTAATAGATAAGAATAGGACAAAAGAGTTGAGATTCCTTTTTAGGACGCCTGAAAAGATTATTGCATATAAGCCCCTAATTACAGTCACTAGTGCACACACACCTTTAGTCAGAATCACTAGTGTGTAGAAACTTGTGTTAGCAACTACAAGTGTGCTAACTATGTCGCTCAGTGCAGGGGTGCTTATTCTTTAATGCAATATGATGGGTCTACGAATCTTGAGAAATACTTGGTAACTTATGAAATGCAATGTCAAAGGGGTAACATTTAATGATGTTAATAAATGTGAAATTGTGGAGGCTTTTTTAGAACGAGCCTTAGAGTTCATTTTTAAAATAAATATAATACTCTTGACTTTGCACAAGTTAAATATCTATTTATAGCATAGTTTAAGGTGAATAAATGTACAAGCCAACTATCCAAGCCCTAAAGGAGATTCAAAAAAAGTATAGAGAATTAGTTAGAGACTACGATCACAGATTTTATGATGTTATGAATAAAATATATTTCATCTTGGAAGATAATGATAACACTGCTTGGTTTATAGGACTGCAACCAAGAATTATATTTGCTATTGTACAATCCCAGTTCTTGACTAACGCTGATGCTCAATCTATTTCTCTCCAAGTGGAGCAAATAGAGGATTATGACAACTTTCCAGTAGTGGGTTCGAAAGTAAAAGTAAAACTAGATGATTTTATGAGAAGAATGGATGAGATGCATGAGAATGATAAATCTAAATTAGGCTTATGGTGTATAGAATGCGGTTGAGAAGGCAACCATATGAATGATTGTCCAAAACTTAAAACAAAGTTTTGTGAAATTTGTAGAGTAGTTGGACGTGCTACTTCAAAGTGTCATCTTTTAAAAAAATCTATCCAAAAATCACAGAGCATGTATTGTAACTTTTACAAATCCACAAATCATGATGAGAAGAATTGTAGAGCTCTACAAAAACTAAAAGAAGATATTACAAGGCATGTCTTCACATTTTAGGCATAGTAGTTGCTTCACATGTTTTTTTAAATTAGTTAATGTAGATTTTTGGGAGGTATCCAAAATCATCTAGGACACAAACATGGGCCCCATCCTTAGGTGTGCTACCCAAGGGGGATTGAACTCATAACCTCTCTTGCCAATTTCCTCATTTGCCAATACACCGCATCCCCTAGGGTTTGCTTCACATGTTGTCAACCATATCTTGTGCAAAATTATTCTATTTCAATTTATTCTTCTTCACCCTTTTATTTTCATACCAAACCCCAAAATGACTTTGTTTAATCATTTTTGGAAATAAAGATTACATGAGAGTATCCTAATCAAGTAAGGAGTAAGCTACTCTAAAAAGCAGGGCAATTAAATAATTCAGATTCATAATGAAACTAATATAATGTTGAATTATGAAAGTATGTTAAATATAGAAAGTACAATGCCAAACAATTATTTGAATGTTTAACTATGAAGAAGAGATAATATTTTTACTGATGCACATGTAGTTTGAGGATGACAGGTGCATAAATAGTCAGGACGATGCTCATCGATGATTTGATAGATTCTGAAAATTAGCTCTTTGTCAGCATGGACACTATTGTCAAAATATGGACATTAGAGTTGATGCTTCTGTTTTGAAACTAACATTTCTATCCACAGTGAAGTATAAATCCTTTTCTACAAATTACACCTACACCTATTACAGTTATCTATCGCTTTACAAATTGTCAAATGGGATCATGTGCATAGGTTCTAAATATCAGTCTTGTGATAAAAAACCCTCTCCTCCAATTAGGGCATGCCACCTTAAAAAATGAGGGTTAGTGGGCTCAAGTGAAGTCAAGTTGACCTCAAATATCCCTTGTCAATTAGCACTGCCTACATATACATATACTTTGAAGAGGGCCTCAGACTGATTTAGTTTTCCCTTTTATGTGGGGTTGTGTGTGAACAATGGTGTAACATGCTATATGTAAGTGCATGTATTGGTCTAGCTTGCGACCTGACAAATATTGCTTAGGGGCTTCTCTTTGAATGTTTTAGATCCATAAGAAGACCACTATGATTGATTTAGAAATAGGGAAGAATATTACAGTAGAACTCAGTTGTGCAAATGATTTAGTGAGCTTGATATGTGTTTGCTTGCTAATTGCAAGATGAATAATGAGTGGGATTTATTTTGTATTTATAATGTACCTTTTGAAATAAAATATCATGAAGGGTTAATTAAGACAAATAGGTCAACGCATACATATCAAAAGATTTAAAAATTTGAGTGTTTGTAGGGTACGAACACTAATGTTAAATCTGGGACATTAGCGTTGACACTAATGTCCTAGTTTGGATGGCAATGCCATAGAGAATAGAGAATTGTTGAAGCTCTGTAACTGATAGTAAATGATATATATAGGGTTTTAAGCATATTGTGGGTTACAAGTGATCTGGATAATTATAATATGAGGGTTAGACCATAAGATAAGCATTTAAGTACAATGAGATGGAGAATGCGAGCCTTTCGACACCGAAAAAGTCATCAACTGAAGGATAGAGCCTTGAGTGATATTTGTCAAGTGCGCAAAATTAGTTTATCATGTAAAATCCAGATTTGAGTTCCACATTTGCCCCCGCTTTAATATAGTAATGAATAATGATGAAATTACCAAGTTAAAAGAAAACAATGCATATCGTGGTGTGTACAACACACCCTGTTTTGATTTGAGCCATGTTTGAATTTTTTGTATGTGTATTATTTGAAACCAAGAGAATGTTATAGGTGTGATTAGTGCATATAATCTGAAACTAAATAATTGAAATAACTTGAAATAAAAGAGAGCAAAAAATGACACCTATGTGTCGATGCAACCATGTTGCTCCTTGGGTACTTTGCTCTGATAATGATGCTTCCTAGCTAAAGCATTGGAGAGAGGTTCACAACCAAACCTTGGAGATGTGAAGAGGATAATTGGAGGGTGATTATGCCCCCAATTCAATGTAAGGATGAGTTGTGCCAAAGCCATCAAGATCATTAAATCTCAATTGCACAACCCAAATGTAAACATAATTTAAAAAATTTAACCAATCTCGCCTGAGTCAAATGGTGTAATCATATCAACCCAAAAATCAGAATTAATACCAAGGCTATCGAGGGTGTAGAATCTTGATCATACTACTCAAGGGAGCCAATTGCTATAGCGGATAAAATATCAATTGGTGCATCTTGGTAAGGTGACACATGAATATTTGTATAACTTAAATATGTATCTATAATTTGGTGCATTTGCATGGTATATGCACCTCTAATGCATCTTAAGTTGAAGTATTTTTCAAAATGTAACCTCTGCTCTATAAACTATGTACAATATGTTCACAACTATGAAAAACTTTGCCCCAAATATGTGAAAAATAGGTGCCAAATGTATAAGATTCTATTACAAGTGTATATATGAATCATGTAAACTATATTAAAATTTGTCAATCCTACCAACTGTGTATATGTGGAATCATGTCTCTATGACATGCCCCCACCGATATAACCCCCATTTTGAGGTGAGGGGAATGCAATGTGATAGTCATCTTATCTCAAGAGATAAGACAACTATGATATATCTTTATCAATCATGTAGTAAAGAAACATATAATGGTATAATGTCTAAGTAGATGTATCAATGAGCTCATAGTATCCAAACATAACAAGCCCTAATATGCATGATATGAATCATGTCAACATCTAGAAGTAACAAACTCAACAAATTAATCAAGCACACACACAAGCACTCAAATGTCACGCAAAGGGGTTATAAGGAGACTGCAAACAAGGGACATCATCAAATTCCATACACTCAAAGGAAACAATCAATACTAAGGGCACTAGGTCCAACAAACAAGGAACATGTTCAAATGTTTCATAATCCAAACAAGATAGAAAATAAGAAATACAAACAAGTAAGCCATGTGATAAGATGAATAAGTGAAATATAAATAATTAACATAATCATGTCATACTAGTCCCTCCATACATGTATTAAAAAAATGTCATGTAGCATAACATATCAAACACTATATAAGATATAAGCATGGGTGTAATGCATGTGTAAGTGTTAGTATATAAGATCAACATGATAATGAAAAATGACCATTAAAAGAACATGTATCAATCATGATTAGTAGAAGCAAAATGCCCCCAATGTAGTGTGTTACACAAATAGAGGAAAGGTCCAACATCTACATGCTTATGTATCATGAATCCAATGTATGCCTGTATCACACTCAAGTACCCATGAAACATGTGTTTACAAAAATGATATGCTATCTACTAACATAAATTAAATAATGTATTCATAATCTAGTAAGCATATGAAATGCTAAATATTTTTGTATTTTTGATTTATTTGAATGTTTTTGTATTTGATTGATTATTTCATTATTTGATTTTTTTGAAATATTTGCAAGAATGTGATGATTAACATTGGTCAGATAACTCATCTTCATCTAGATTGAATCTTTTAGAGTCATATAGGTACATAGTTATTTTGCTTCTCAATCTGCTAATTGGTCTGTATCACCATCATATGGTATGCTAGTTAAGCATCTTTTATGAGAAAACATGATGATTAGGATCTATTGTGGCCCCATTTGGTATAAAAATAATCATCCTAATGTAAATTCATGTTGATATATATGAGACATGATCCACACCTTTGTAAGGATACCTGGGGTCCAAAAGCAATTGGTAATATGATGTATCCAAAAGAGTCTTTCCAATACCCTCTATGATATAAGTAGTTGATGGTATATCTCGTTTGTAAAAATCTTCTCAAATTACATTGATGTGTAGAATCAATACGATTATGTTTAAAATAAGCTCCTCACATGGACAATGTAGTTATTAAATCATTTTGGCGAGGACACTCTTTACTCGCTAAAGTTGTAGGTGATGCTTGTTGAATTTACGTAGTAGCAAGAGTTTTTTGATTTTGTATTATGTGAATGATACCTTCATGTTTGTACTTTTGTATTTATTCATGCATTGTAGTAAAATTGTTTGTATCATGTCATGTAATTCGGTGATAAGCATAAAAATATTTTCCTTCATTATTCAGAAGAGGTGGTGTTGCCTAATTCTAATAGTGGGTAATGTAATAATGTTCTTTTCCAATAACATTGACAAAAGGATTGAAGGCATATAATGGTGTGGCAAAATTTGTATTGATTGTGTAACATAGCCATTTAATAGTGCCACCTTATTGGCTACTTTATGCAAAGGTGCCATATAAGGAGTTGGAATCCAACTACTTTTTACCAAGTCTTCTTCAGGGAAACCACTTTTGTTATGCACATTTTGAACACAATCTAATTCTTTGTTGTTTACTAGATCACATGCATATTTTTTCACATCTAGATATAACTATTAAAATAAATATAATCATTATGTAATTCTCTTTCTTTTATAGTAGAAAGAAAAACTTTAATGAATATGAATTGTAGTTCCAACTCTGAAGGTTGAAATGCTAACAAATATGATGCATTATTAAATCAAATAGCATAATGTCAAATAGACTCATTATCATGTTGATTTAAATGTTGTAAATGTTCAAAATTTAATTTTGGAATTTTATTAATTCAAAGCTAAGAGGAAAAGGTCCTCTAATTTACTAAAAGTGGACAAGGAACCTTTGGAAAGGCTATAAAACCAATCCCAAGCCTCTTAGGTTAGGATTCTATGGACAAAATTTAACAATAAATGTCCATATTTAGCCCAAATACCAAAAGAATGCACATATTGAATTACATGGTTGGAAGGGTCTTCATGACCAAAAAACAAAGACACCATTAGTATGATGAAATTTTGTGGATAAGGATATTCAAATATAGTTTTTACAAGAGACTGATCTTGAATAATGTTATCGTTAATCTTAGAATTACATGATAACATTATTAATTTCAGAATTGCAACTTGCCATTAGATATATCCTATGGTATTCATCATAGATATGAGTTGACAATAGAAATTGTCAAAGTTTTAAAATATGTATCCAAGAGTTGTAATTTGTCCTCTTTTTAAAATCGAGGAATGGTAAGATTATTATTATTAGATTCGAAAACAAGGGAACTTTGATTAGTTGTAAATCTTTGCATGAAGAAACATTCACATCATTTGATTTTTTCAAGGAAGCCATGCTATCTTATTGTAAAGGTGAGCAACCTTAGAAGATCACTCAATACTTGAAGGTTCCTACGTCTTATGTTTTAGACAAAGGTAAGAATAAGTTTGGTGATAGTTGGTGCCATCACCATCATTCATCCACTCACGATGATTCTAAATGTCATGCACATCAATCCTTACACAGTCTACATCAAGACCCACATTGATGGACAACATTGATCCAAATACATCTTATCTAAGTAACAAAACCACTATGATTGACATATCTGAGGAGTGCAAATGTCCCTTCCACACCAAGTTCTAGGTGAAGGATAAAATTTTTCATGTCATCATAGACAGTGGTAGTTAGAAGAACATCATTATGCAATCCATAACTCAACACCTTGGTATTACCACTAATGCACACCCTAAACCATATTCTCTAGGATGGCTGTAAAAGGGGAAGGATTTATAGGTCCGATAATATGCACTTTTTAGTACAAAGTCAAGACTATGGAGGATAATTTCACTTGTGACATCACACCTATGGAAGTCTATGACATCTTGCTAAGAAGAATATATCCATATGACTACAAAGCTACATATCAAGCTAAGCCAAAATGTTGGACTATTTGTGCATAATATCACTTCTACAATCTCTTTGAGTTAGCACCCATGACCAAAGTCACCTTGGTCTCTACAAAGTAATGTCACAAGCTTGTCTCATACACACAAAAGTTTTTGTTGTTTATGGTGCACCCTGACACACCTACAAAAATGACAAAGTGTACTCTGGTAGCACACATCACTCACACAATGTCACAATAGCAACAATTCGACAATTTGTTGGAGAAACATAGCGAAGTCTTAACAAAGCCTAAAGGCCTTTCAATGCACTACGTAGTAAAACACCACATTGATTTGGTTCTTGGATGCCCTCTTCCAAATGACCCCCTGTATCATATATTAGTTTGGGAGAATGATAAAATTTGGCACTAAATACAAAATCTCCTTAATTAGGGCAAGACCAGGGATAGCTCTTCTCCTTGTGGGAGTTCAATAGTCCTCACACCCAAGAAGGGTGGGTCATGGTAACTTTGTATAGACTATCGCATACTCAATAAGATAGCAGTGAAGAATTGATAACCACTACCAAAGTTTTTTGGACCAACTCCAAGGTGTATAATACTCCACCAAGATCGACTTGAAGTTAGGTTACCATCATGTTCCAGTCCATACTAAAGACATCTGGAAGAGAACATTCAAGACACAGGGAGGATTATATGAATGGTTGGTTATGCATTTCATCCTAACCAATGCGCCAACCAATTTCATGTGCTTGATGGATGATCTACTCAGGGCTTTTCTCAACTCCTTCATCATCATGTACTTGGATGGCATTATCATGTTTAGAAAAACTTGGGAAGAACATATAGAGTACATATCACGTGTCCTAAACACCTTACATAAACTTAATTTGTAGGCCAACTTAGAAAAGTGTATATTTAACACTATATAGATTTAGTAGCTGGGCTACACCATTGATTGCATAGGAATCATATAGATCTAGAGAAGATCAAAGTGATCCAATATTGGTCTACTCCACATAATTTCACAGAATTGAGGAGTTGGAATTGTTAACTTCTACCGCAGGTTCATCCTTGGTTTCTCACACATTTCTTGGGCTCTCAACTAGATAACACATACAAAGTCCAAGTTTGAATGAACTCATGCACTTTTGAGGCACTCAAATAAAGCCTCTGTGCAATTCCTATTCTTATAATGCTTGATATTGCACATTCATTCAAATTTCACACTTATGCATCTGACTACACAATTGGTGTAGTGCTGATGCAACATAGACATCCAATTGCATACCACTCTAAAACACTGAACAACGACATGGTGCAAAGGTATTATAACTATGAGAAATAACTATATACTATTGTTCAAGAAATCAAGTAATGGAACCACTACATTATGTAAAATGAGATAATTTTTCATTTGAATCACAAGCCACTTCAGTTCTTAAAGATGTAATCCAAGCTGAAGGATGTGCAATAAATGAAATGGATGACTTACTTGAAATAATTCCATATCCTAATCAATCACAATAAAGGGAAGGAAAATAAAGCTTTAGATTGCATTAGCTAAACGCTGGTTCATGCACTCATCATAGTGTTAGACATACACAACTACAAATTTATAGACTAGGTATCCCTCTCCTAAGTTGATCAAGACTTCATAACGACTTACTCCAACCTAGCACAAGGTAAATAAGTTCAGGTGTTCTAGTTATCTGACCAACTTCTCTACAAACTTAGACATCTCTATGTTCTTGGTGGTGTACCTCACCAAGGACTCATCTGGGAGGTGCACTATGTTAGTGTAATCACAATAGATATGATACCACTTGTTAGGACCTCCTTAGATTACAATTGATTACTTTTGTATAAGCAACTAAACACGAAATTAAACCAAAAGTAATAAGTAACTAGAAGTCAGAAACAACAAAGAATAGGAGATACGAGAAACAATACAATCTGTATCAAACTCTTCCAAAAGGAAATACAATGAAGAAATCTCTCTCTTCCTCACACCTCATAGATGTACAGTAATTCTCCCTCAAGAGTTCTCTCTCTCACAATTAATTACATTCAACTCAATAACCGAGTTGTTATTCCCTCAAGTGACAATCAACTCAATGGTTGTTGTTGCCTACCTTTTCTGCAGATCTTCTTGATCTTGCACCTTGCAAATCTACTTGATCTTGCACCCTGCAGATCTAATTGATCTTGCTTACATTACAATACAGCCCCATGGGTCCCTTAAATAGAACCCAAAGCAAACAATAATTAGAAATGTGGACTTAAGACTAAAATTAGTCTTTACATGCAAACTAACTGTTCGTCTAAAATTAGAATAGTTCTGGAAACACATAGGTGACCGATGTCGATTCCTGTCTGACTGATGCCGGCCGACCATAATCGATGCCGGTTACTGTGTAGCTAAAGATAACCGATGTCGATCAACCCCTAACAGATGTCGGTTGGCTCTGATTGATGTCGATTACTGTGTAACCCAACAACCTCCACAGTTGCACATTCAGTGAAGCTTTTAGCTCCACAACTCAACAATCTCCCACTTGGAGATAAATAGCTACACCTGTACCTGTACAACATCCTCTAATTTTTTTCTGGCTTGTTTCTCCCTCTTCAAGTTCAATCTTGAAGACCAACAAAAGTTGAATGAAGATTCAACTTTTCTTTTGTTACTAGCTTTGTTAACATATCCGCAGGGTTCTTATCCGTATGAATCTTTTCCAACTTCAACTGTCCATCCTCCAATACCTGTCTAATGAAGTGGTACCTAAGCTGTATATGTTTGGTTCTTGAATAAAACGCTGAATTCTTTGCCAAATGAATTGCACTTCGACTATCACTGTACAATCTGCAACTCTCTTGCTCCTTTCCCAACTCTTCCATGAACCGAGTCATCCATATCATTTTCTTGCTAGCCTCTGCGGTAGACAAGGCAACAACTTTCTACAATTTTGAAGTCTAGCTAACCGCCATTCCACCAAAAGTGAACACACATCCTATGCTGCTTCTCCTACCATCTAAGTCACCTGCCATATCCGAATTTACATACCCATGTAGAGAAGTGTTTGACCCTCCATAGCATAAATGCCTACTGCTGGCCCCTCTCAGATATCTAAGAATCCATTGAATTGCTTTCCAGTGTTCCTTTCTTGGATTGGCCATAAACTTGCTGACAACTCCCACTGCTTGGGCAATATCTGGTCTAGATGTGCTTACCAATTTTGCATCCTATATATTGAACCTCTTCAACACCAACCTGGCCATATGTCTCATTTGTTCATTTTCTCCTTCCTTTACCCTGTACACCCATTTGTTTTTTAGTGCTTTCTTTTCGACTGGAAACTCAACCAAATCCCACGTATGGTTCTCTTCCAAAGAATCAATTTCCTCATTCATGCCATGCTCCCACTGTTTCTTGGATTCTACTTGCATTGTCTCATCAAAATTTTTTGGTTCTCCACCATCAGTGAGAAAAAAGTAGTATAAAGAAAGAGAATAATGAATTGGAGGCTTACTTACCCTTTTAGACCTCCTTATGGGCGTTTGAGACTCACCCAAATTTCCTGACAGTGACCGATCCCAGTCATCTCTGGCCGACCTCGGTCTGCACCCGACCGATGTCGATTCCACCTAACCGACCACCTGACTAACGTCGGTCTCTGTGTTTTCTTGTGAGTGATGATTTTTACCCGTGAGCTCATTTTGGATCATAACCTTGTCCAAATCAAGATTGCCTTGCTCAAAATTATTCAGTCTCTTGAGCTGATCTCTGTACATCACCTTCTCATTGAAAATTAAGGCTTTTCAGTTCTTAAATGTGTCAAAAACATCAAATTTTCTCTTTATGCAATAAACCCATACCTTTCTTGTAGCATCATCAATGAAAGAAACATAATACTGTGATCCTCTAATAGAAGCTACCTGAGCTGGTCCCCACACGTCTGTGTGAACAAGCTCCAACTTGTGCTTCTTCTTTGTTGACCCAATTTTTTGAAACCTCACTTTCTTCTATTTTTCAAAAATACAATGCTCACATAAATCTAGATCTATGCTTTTCAAATCTGAAAGCTTACCTTTTGACTTAAGAACATCTATTCCCTTTTCACTCATGTGACCAAGCCTACAGTGCCACAACTTTGTATCTACATCTGAAGTAGATAAAATAGAAGGAGAATCAGTAATACAAATAGATAGATAAAGTGTACCTACTTTCTTACCTCTAGCTAATACAAGTGCACCCTTAGAAAATTTTTAAGATTCAGCTGTGAGAGTTATTGTGTAACTCTCATCACCCAACTTTCCTGCAGAGATCAGATTCTTTTTCAAGATGGGTACATGCATGACATCTTTCAACACCCATGTGTTTCCATTCTGCAATTTTAGCTGCACTTTTTCTTTGCCAACAATTTGACAAGGCTCATCATCCCCTAAATAAATTTTTCCAAAGTCTCCATGGACATAATCATTGAAAAATTCTCTATTTGGGGTTGCATGGAAAGAGGCACCAAAATCTAAAACCCAAGATTCTACTTTATCTAAATAAAATATAATAGCATCCTGTGCACTAATACCTGCATCATTTGCTTCTTTATTTCCTTCATGCTGATTTTCTTTCAACCAACAATCTTTCTTTGCATGCCCTTTCTTTCCACAATTCTAGCAGGGTATTCTTCCATTTCTAGATTTGGATCTCCTTCCCATCTTTGACCTTGATTTTTCTTGCTTGCCCTTCTCTCTTTGCCATCCCTTGCTTTCAACACTTAAAGCATTATCTGATGTTTTCCCTGTGCTTTTCTTGCAAATTTCTTCATTCAAGATTACACTAACAACATCATCAACTTTCAAGATATTTGAAGCAGACACAATATTACTAACTGCCATTACCAAACTATCCCAACTTTCAGGTAAAGAGCATAAGATTAAGAGAGCCTTAATTTCATCATCAAAAACTATTTTAACTGAAATTAATTGATTTACTAATCTATGGAAATCATTAAGATGACTAGATACCGATCCACCTTCCTACATTTGCAAATTAAATAATTGCTTCATAAGATATACCTTATTCGAAGCTGAGGGTTTTTCATATAAATTTGTCAAAGTATCTATTAACTCTACCGTTGTCTTTGCCTGTGATAAGTTGGAAATCATAGAAGCTGCCAGGCTCAACCTTATAGATGCAAGAGCCTTTTGCAATCAAGAACATTCCATTCTTCATCTTTCATATCTGTGGGCTTACTTGAAACCCCACCCAATGATAAGTACAGATCTTTCTGATACTAGAATAATCTTTAATCTGCATCCTCCATAATTGATAATTCTTGCCATTGAATTTCTCCATTCTTAATTTACTTTCTTTTGCCATTTCTTTACTCCCACTCAATCAAAAACTCCCTGTGAGTGAATTCTGTAATCAACAAACACTAACACACTCTGAAACCTGTGCTCTATGCTTTTCTTCAACCTGGCTCTGATACCAATTGTTAGTGTAATCACAGTAGCTCTGATACCAGTTGTTAGGACCTCCTTAGAGTACAATTGATTACTTTTGTATAAGCAACTAAACACAAAATTAAACCAAAAGTAATAAGTAACTAGAAATTAGAAACATCAAAGAATAGGAGATACAAAAAACAATACAATCTGTATTAAACTCTTCCAGAAGGAAATACAATGAAGAAATCTCTCTTCCTCACACCTCGTAGATGTACAATAATTCTCCCTCAAGAGTTCTCTCTCTCAAAATCAATTATAATCAACTCAATAACTGAGTTGTTATTCCCTCCAGTGACAATCAACTCAATGGTTGTTGTTGCCTACCTTTTTCGCAGATCTTCTTGATCTTGCACCTTGCAGATCTACTTGATCTTGCACCCTGCAGATCTAATTGATCTTGCTTACATTACAATATATCCCCATGGGTCTCTTAAATAGAACCCAAAGCAAATAATAATTAGAAACGCAGACTCAAGACTAAAATTATTCTTTACATGCAAACTAACTGTTCATCTAAAATTAGAACAGTTCTGGAAACACACAGGTGACAGATGTTGGTTCCTGTCTGACCGATGCCAGCCAACCATAACTAATGCCTGTTACTATGTAGCTGAAGATAACTGATGTCGGTCAACCCCTAATCGATGTCGGTTGGCTCTGACCGATGTCGGTTACTGTGTAACCCAGCAACCTCCACATTTGCACATTCAGTGAAGCTTTTAGCTCCACAATTCAACACACTATGCCAAGACCTCTAGACACTTTGGTGTGATAAATAATCTAGTCACATTATAGTCATACTTATTTTGGTCGCACATGCATACATACATGGAACACCACATCAAGTCTTGCATTCCTTGTTAGATTGCCAAGACCATGAACATGAAGCTATGAATTTACACACCTCTACCATTTTAATCTAGATTATGGGAATATATCAACATAGATTTCATGACTGGGTTACTTGCGATGAAATACCATCAAGATGTTGTGTTCTTTGTAGTGAATAGGTTTTCTAAGATGGATATCAAGGTCACCTGCAATAAATATATTGACATAACTAGTATTATGCAAGCCTTCTTCAACTATGTTTGGGTTCATTTTGGGCTCCTGACATCCATCATCTTTGTTCAAGATCCATGCTTTGTAAGTCACTTTTGACAAGCATTGTGGGACTTTATGGGTACGTAAATGGATCAATTAACAACTCTTCATCCACAAACATATGGGCAACCTGAAGTGGTCAATCACACACTTTTTCATCTTCTGTGAATGTACAACCATGCACATGATCGCACTTGGGATGACAATCTCTTATACATTCAAAATGCCTACAATAGAGGCTTTCATAGCTCTATGGGTCATAGTCCATTCCAGACATGTCTTAGGTTACAACCTTTGGTGCCTTGAGACATATCCTACTGTGCACTGGTCTACATTGAGTCATACACACATGATTTAAAAATAGATAAATCTAAGAATTTTCTATGACATATACAATTTGTTCATCAATAGGTTCAACATATTCTCTTTCACACACAATAAAAGTACAAGGAACACCACGACACACATCGCATAATTCATACATTCTATGTTGGAAATTAAGTTTAGTTACACCTTTATAAGGAAGGCTTCAAAGGTCCACTCTAGAAAATTGAGCCTCTACAATATGGTCCTTACTCCATTCTATATGCAACTAGTGAGAATGCCTTCATTCTTGATCTGCCTCCATACTTGGGCATGCACTCAATATTCAATGTGGATATTCTAAAGCCTTACACTCTACCACTTCTTGAGATAATAGTGACAAAACATCATTTTGATTTGGATCCTAAACACTTACACCCTAGAGGATGACTAGATCATCAAAGTGACAAACACACATACCAACCGTAACACTCATAGACTTTTACGAATGGTGAAGGTTAGACAATATGCTAATAAAACTAAGTGGTATACTTCTCAACAACTTCAAGTCAATTTTTTCAACTGTACACCGATGCAATGGAGACCATTTCTCTTCAATAAAGGGTGAATGATTCATGCACAACCTCTATGTAGCCGAACACACTCCTTGTTTATTGATCTGCATAGAGTTTGCACCTTTCATGTAATCCTGCACACTCTATTGCAATAAGCTTTCTCATTCTCCCATACACAAGTCTTGTGCTTACTCATATACTTGTATGTAATGATCATCATAGATCACAGCCTGTGCATCTCCTTGTGCATTCTATAGCTCATTGTCCTACGTACCATATTAACACCCACTCGTAGACTATCCTAATCCATAAGGCCCCACTTTATCACAACCACATGAGGGGATACATCAATTGTGTGCCTTGACTAGTGGCCTTAGATCAACCAAAACTCTCAAGATTGATTGTTGTTACCTGTCAATCAAGATTCTCGAAGTCATGACCACTAGTAAATAGTCAAGAATCACGCAACCAAAATAGTGGTCACCACCCCATTTGTAACTTTATCTTCAACATGCAAGGAGGGTGAGATATGCCAACTCTTCCTTCATTGTATTCTATAATAGTCGCTTGTAATTGCCCTTGTAATTGAGGGTGTCAGGCCGATGCAATACATAGGCATAACACAAATAACATGCTTTGTATATCTAATTTGTAATACATGCACTATAACACATTTTACCACTCCTTGTTATTTATTATTGAATATAATTTGTATTTATGAAAATAAGACTTCCATTCTATTGAATGTGTTTTTTATTGCTCTTCCTGAATCTATCTCTATGCATTCACTCTACACAACCATAACTCAGTTGTCCACCAAACACTTGGTCTTGGGCCTCATAATAAGTATTTAGGCACAACGATATGGAGAATGTGAGCCTTTTGACACCAGAAAGGTCATGAACTAAAGAGTAGAGTCTTGAGTGATATTTTTCAAGTATGCAAGGCTAGTTTACAATGTAAAATCCATATTTGAGTATCTACATTTGCCCCTGCTTTAATATAGTAATGAATAAGGATGAAATTATTAGGTTAAAAGAAAGAAATGCGTATCATGGTGTGTAAAACACACCTTGATTTAACTTGATCCATATTTGAATTTGTTGTATGTGTATTATCTACAACCAAGATCATGTTACAGGTGTGATTAGTGTATATAATCTAAAAATGATTAATTAAAATTACTTGAAAGAAAGAGAACAAAGAAAGAGTACACATATGTGTCGATGAAACCATATTACTCCTTGGTACTTTGCTCTGGTAATGATGGTTCCTAGCTAAAGCATATGAGAGAGGTTCACAACTGAACCTTGGAGATGTGAAGAGGATAATTAGAGAGCAATCATGCCCCCATTTTGATGTAAGGATGAGCTGATCCAAGGCCATCGAGATCACTAAATCTCAATAGCACAAAAAAAATGTAAACATAATCTAACCAATCTAGCCAATCTTGTTGGAGTTAAATGGTGTAACCATATCAACCCACAAAATAGAATTAATACCAAGGCCATCAAGGGTGCAAAATATTGATTGCACTACTTAATGGAGCCAATTACTGTAGCAGATAAAAGCTATATCGATGTATCTTAGTAAGGTCAGTACTTGGATATTTGTATAACCTAAATATGTATCTATAATTTGGTTCATTTGCATGGTATATGAACCTTTAATGCATCTCAAGGTGAAGTATTTGTCAAAATGTAGCCTATGCATTGTAAACTGTGTATAATATGTGTCACAAATATGAAAAACTGTCTTAAATATGTGAAAAATTGGTGCCAATTGTATAATAATTTAAATATATAAGATTCTATCACAAGTACATAGCTAAATCATGTAAAATGTATTAAAATGTAATGTCCCCAAATGGGATGATTTCATACAAAATGGGTTTTCCCCTAAATTCCATAATTTTGATAATACAATCAACAAACCCTAATTTGCAAAATAAGCTCAAAAAACCCTTGTCAAGCCTTAGAAACCCTAGACACCATAATAGTAGGGTTTTGTAGATGAATTCCAACCAATAACTTATCTCAAAATTAACTGAAAACTTGCCAAAATAATCAAAAATTTATATGCATGAAACAAGTACCTTTTTTTACCAAAATTTTGAAGTTCAAATGCCACTTTTTGATGGCTAAATTTTTTGATTTAATTTCAAAAATATAACTAGTATTCTGAATAATTTTTTGTTTCAAACCCTTACCAAAAGTCACCACAATTGCCCAAAACATAATATAAAAAATACAACAAACCTTTTTGGGCATAAAAATGGCAAAAAATTACTCTCTAAGCAAATCGCCCAACTCACCAAGTGCGAAAAAATTAGCAAAAAAATAAGACAATGAGATCTTGCCTTCTATAAGTGAAAAAGTCTTCAAAACTTGTCAAAATAATTAAATAATAATTCTAAAAATCATTTTTTTATTTTATAAGGATTTAGGGCTTCAAACCCTTCATGAAACTCCTCCAATAGCTCACGTCAGTATGCAAAAAATTAGCAAATAAAATCAGAATATTTAATCTACATAAAATAGATCAAAAGAGGCCTCCAAACCTTTGATCCGAGTTTCCAAAATGGTTTGTTCCATTTGCAAAAATGAGATAAATATTAAGCAAGGTTAACATGTAAGAAATGAACCTTAAAACCCTCACAAAACTTCACAGAAACTTCTCAAAGTAAATCACCCCACTTCTAGGGCAAGAACATCTCCTTAGCAAAGGCGATGTCAAACGACACATTTTAAAAATTGATCAACATCAAAGCAATGAACTTCTATTGGGCATACATCCCAATAGTTTCTTCAAGCATGAAGAATAATTATCAAAATTTAAGATGTCTTCAATTGTGATCTTCACCTTATGTTTGTACCTTCCAAAGGGGGGCGAACCACTTTGGGGAGGTAAAATACCTCATAAACCTCACTTGCCATTTTTAGAATATTTTTTCCTTTCTTTTGTTTTAGTTCCCAAGCCAACATTCTTTTTATTTCCACTTTAAACCTTTTTGAATTAATTAAATAACTTGCCTTAATAAATTAGTAATTAAAATTATTTTTGGGTAAATTAAATAATTAGGTCCTCAAATAATTAATTAAATTTCTCTAATAATTAAAGTGATAAAAATCAAATTTTAAGTAATTTATTAATTATAAAGCCCCTTAGAATAATTATTAAAATTATCTTAATTTTTCAAATGGTTAAAACCACTTTTCCAATAATTCAAATAATTATCCAAGATAGTTCTATTTTAATAATTTTATTAATTACCTTATATTTTTGAATGATTAAAATCACTATTCGAGTAATTTTATTAATTGTTAAAATTATATAAAAAGGGGACATCATAGTCCTTCCCAAATTTGCTTGCCCAAAAGCAAATGCAAGCTCATATGTCCAATTACCATGTTCAAATGGTAAAACCTCTATAGTGCTAAAAAAGACTTGCTCATGTCCCTGTTAAGTGGAATAAATTTTTCCAAAAAGCACAGTGTGACATACCCCAAATGGATACTGAATGCCATTCCTTAACTCTCCAATCATGTAAAAATAAATCTGTGAACTATCATCTTGTAAACTTACCAAGATGTGAGGCCTCAAGGTAGTACAACTCATCATATATGGGCCTCCTTGTTCACGCCATGTGCCCTTACAAATGTTACCCCTTATCAACATTCCCATGCATGCATGTAACACTCCATAAGCTCATCAAGATTCCTAAAAATTTAGTCTTTCCTCCATGATACTACTGTAAGTACATGCCTAATTTTGACTCTTCATGATGACAAGATTCAGAATTAATACTTGCATTCTCTCTTCTTTCTATGATCTGTGGGATGCCATTAGGACTTATTACCTTGCCATATTTGTACCTAGTATGCTGCTCAAAAGAACTCAATGTGTCATGCAACTCAAAATAGTAGCTATCATACCTCTTATCATGCTTTGTACTTATCCACAAGGTTCCCTTATGAGTTAAAACCTCTCCCCATAGATTGTGCATGCAAATATGTTGGCTGTCATAGTAAAACAAAACTATGCTTCTACTCAAAAATTTTAATTTGCTCATTAACAAGAGATTACTTAGTGGGATCTCTAACTCCATGCTTCCCTGACAAACCATCATGGACTTATGCCCTTTATGAAGAATATTAGGATTACAAAACTGAACCAAATTAATATGCTTAGTAAAGTTGCCCATAATTAAATTCATCTCATGGAAAAACACTAGAGGATGTGTGCTCTCATTGTGTGCATTCCAAGGGGTGATAGGACCTTCTTTATACCTTATCAATCCTTTTTCATTTTGAAAATATAGTCCTTCCATTTGTAGAAATAAAACAAGCTTAACCAAATTGGAAAACATACCTTGCAAGTGCATATCAAAACCATCTAAACCCATTGGTAGGGATCCCTTTATGTAAGATGTATGTCCTCTTGGATGTCTTTTGTTAGCTTCCCCACACATGTATGCATCATCAAACAAACCCCACCAATATTGGGTTTCATCCCTTTTTATATGTTGTTGTACTTTCCATGTTAATTCAAAATTTTGGACATGATTGATTTTAGATTTTGTCCATGCATGAACTCTCCTCTTTGTGTACCGAAACATGTTCTGAAAGGGTAATATTATGCTTGTATGTAGGGGCTGGAATTAAATAGATGTATTTGAATTTTTTGAGTCATAAAATTCACACTTCAATCCAACATATGCATGATAAAAATTAGAAATAGGTAAACTTACCATTTGTGTTGTAGTGTCCCCTCTTTTTCAAGTACATCACTGTCTATGATGTCTCATAACAGCCCTATCATTGTTCCTTTCATCCTTCTTCCTCATACTTATAAAACATCATTCTATCATGTTGATTGATGAAGATAAAGGAGCCTTTGTGTCATTCAAACCATGCAAAATATCCTCCTAATCTCCCACCTTAAACTCTAGTTCTAATGTTAACTTGTGCATGCCTATATTTCTCCATTTTCCAAATGATTATGATTCTTTCTTTATTCCCACAAAATTAGTCATAAATAATTTAAAATCATGATTGAGAACCTTTGTAAACTTAAAAAATTATCAGGATCCCATACCTCTTGATGCCAATAATTATGAACTTGAATCAAGGAATCCTCATGCCTCATTTGGCAAACCATGTCTTTCATTTTATCATCTTTGGTGACTTCATTGTCATGTATACAATCATTAAAAAATAAATAGAAATCTCCAATCAATAAAATATCTTTACCTTGCACTTCTTTTATTTCATGCTTCTTGATTTTCTCTTCTCTTTTATCATCCACTTGCACCCCTATGGGCTGCCCCAAAGTGCCATCTTTTTATAGTTCACTTTCCTCCAAATCTGATTTTTCTATTTCATTGGCTTTTTCATAAGAACCCTCATGAAGGGAAGTCCCTTTATTTTTTCCCTCCAAATCTCCATGCAATTTAGTCCTTTCTTCCTTGATGACTTCTTCTTGCCTTTCCCTTTAACGCAAGTGTCTACATGTCCGCATGTTTGGTACTCTTGGTTTTGATCCATCCTTCATTGCACAATAATCCTAAAAAGGCAAAAGATCTTCATGGCTAAGCTTAGGGATGCATAATATCTTTATCAAATCTCTAAAATATCCTCTTGGTGTCCTCATCTCTATTACTAGTTCTTTCTACAGAAAAGTTGCCTTGAAGAATTTATGAAGGGGGTTAATAAGAACCCTCTCTTTATCATTCAAATGTCCTTCTCCATTGAAGGGGTGATATTTTTATTGAATAGTAGTATCCTTCAACATAGCTACAATTTATATACTCAATGTTTGTTGAAGTTCTTTTTGGTTTTCTTTGATAAAAATTTGCATAAGCTTAATTGTTCTAAAGAGAACCCTTGAGGCTCTTGGTCCCCCATAGTCTTTTTCTTCTTCTGATAAACTATGAACTCTTTACCTGTTTGCATCCAACAACCAACTCATAGGTAGACAAGACCGGTGCTCTAATACCACTATCATGTCCCCAAATGGGATGATTTCATACAATAGGAGTTTTCTCCTAAATTTCATAATTTTAAAAATGTAATCAATAAACCCTAGTTTGCAAAATAAGCTAAAAAAACCCTTGTCAAGCCCTAGAAACCATAGATTCCACAATAGTAGGGTTTTGTAGATGAATTCTAACTAATAACTTGTCCCAAAATTAACTGAAAACTTGTATAAATAATAAAAAATTTAAATGCATGAAACAAGTACATTTTTTGCTAATTTTTTGAAGTTCAAATGCCACTTTTTGATGGCTAATAACTCTAATTTAATTTTAAAAATACAACTATTGTTTTGAATATTTTTTTGCTTCAAACCCTTGCCAAAAATAGCCACAAGTGCCCAAAAAACACAAAAAAAAATACAGTGAACCTTTTTGGGCATAGAAATGGCTAAAAATTGTTCTCTAAGCCAATCGCCCAACTCGCCAAATGCAAGAAAATTAGCAGAAAAATAGGTGAGCAAGATCTTACCTTTCACAAGTGAAAAAGTCTTCAAAACTTGTTAAAATAATCAAATAATAATTTTGAAAATTATTATTTAAATTTCTATGGATTTAGGGCTTCAAACTCTTCATGAAACTCCTCCAATACCTCACGCCAACATGTAAAAAATTAACAATTAAAATTAGAATATTTAATTTGTATAAAATAGACCAAAAGATGCCTCCAAACCCGTAATCCAAGATTCCAAAGTGGTTCACTCCACTTGAAAAAATAAGATAAATATTAAGGTTAACATGCAAGAAATGAACCTCAAAATCCTCATAAAACTTCACACGAACTCCTCAAAATAAATTGCTCCACTTTTAGGGCAATAACAAGATATCCTTAGCAAAGGTGGTGTCAAAAGACACATTTTTTAGATTGATCAACACCAAAGCAGTGAAATTCTATTTGGCACACATCCCAATAGTTTCTTCAAGTGTGAAGAACAATTACCAAAATTTAGCATGTCTTCAGTTGTGATCTTGACCTTGTATTTGTACCTTTCAAAGGGGGATGAACCACCTTGGGAAGATAAAATACCTCATAAGCCTCACTTGCCCTTTTAAGAATATCTTTTCCTTTCTTTTGCTTTAGCTTTGAAGCTGACATTCTTTTTAATTTCACTTTACGCCTTTCTGAATTAATTAACTTGCCTTAATAAATTATTATTTAAAATTACTTTTTCGAAAATTAAATAATTAGGTCATCACTTAAATAATTAATTAAATTTCTCTAATAATTAAAGTGATAAAAATCACTTTTCAAGTAAATTATTAATTATAAATCCCCTTAAAATAATCATTAAAGTTACCTTAATTTTTCAAATGGTTAAAATCACTTTTTTGATAATTTGAATAATTATCTAAGATAGTTTTATTTTAATAATTAATTAATTACCTTATATTTTTGAATGATTAAAATCACTATTTGGGTAATTTTATTAATTATTAACATTATATGAAAATGGGACACCACAAAAAATTTGCCAATCCTGCCAATTGTGGGTATGTGAAATCATGTCTCTGTGACATGCCCCCACTGATATAACCCTCATTTTTAGGTGAGGGGAATGCAATGTGATAGCCACCTTATCTCAAAAGGATAATATAAATATGACATATATGTATCAATCATGTAATAAAAGAGCATATAATGGTATCATGTCTAAGTAGATGTATCAATGAAGCTCATAGTATCTAAACATAACACACCCTAAGATACATGATATGGATCATGGCAATGTCTAGAAGTAACAAAATCAATAAAGAAATCAAACACACACAAGAATACTCAAATGTCACACAAAGGGGGTATAAAGAGACCACAAACAAGGGGCATGTTCAAATTTCGTACACTCAAAGGAAACAATCAACACTAAGGGCACTAGGGCCAACAAACAAGGAATATGTTCAAATGTTATACAATCCAAATAATATAGAAAATAAGAAATACAAACAAGTAAGCCATGTGATAAGATGAATAAGTGAATATACAAAACTGACATAAGCATGTCATACAAGTCCCTATATACACATGTTATCAAAATGTCATGTAACATAGCATATCAAACTCTATATAAGATATAAGAATGAGTGTAACGCATGTGTAAGTGTTAGTATATAAGATGAACATGATAATGTAAAATGATTCTAAAAAATAGAACATGTATCAATCATGATCAATAGAAGCAAGATACACCCAATGTAGTGTGTCATACATATAGAGGAAAGGTCCAACATTTGCATGCTCATGTATCATGAATCTAGTGTATGTCTATATCACACTCAAGTACCCGTGAAACATATGTGTGTACAAAAATTATATGATATCTACTAACATAAAGTGAACAACATATTCAAAAGCTAGTAAATATATGAAATGCTAAATATTTTTGTATTTTTAATTTATTTGAATGTTATAGTATTTTAGTGATTATTATTTTTTTGAATTTTTTGAAATATTTAAAAGAATTTGATGATTAACATTGGTCAGACAACTCATTCTCATCTAGATTGAATCTTTTAAAGTCATATAGGTACAAAGTATATTTTGCTTTTCTGTTTGCTCATTGGTCTGTATAACCATCATGTGGTCTACTAATTAAACATCCTTTATGAGAAAATGTAATGCCATGATGATTAGGATCTATTATGTCTTCCATTTGTATAACCAAATTTTTCATAATGTAAATTCATGTTGATACACATGAGACATGATCCACATCTTTTTAAGGAGAACCTGGGGTCCACAAGCAATTGGTAAGATGATGAATCCCAAAGAGTATTTCGAATACCCTCTATGATATAAATTTGGTGGTATATCTCGTTTGTAAAAATATTCTCAAATTACATTGACTTTCCTTTTGTGTATAATCAATATGATTATGTTGAAAATAAGAACCTCAAATGGACAATGTAATTGTTAAATCATTTTTGTGTGGACACTATTTACTTGATAAAGTTATAGGTGATGCTTGTTGAATTTCTGTAGTAGCAATAATTTTTTTATTTTGTATTATGTGAAGTATAATCTCATGTTTGTACTTTTAGATTTATCTGCAATGTAGTAAAATTATTTATATCATGTCCTATAATTCAGTGATAATCACAAAATATTTTCCTTCATTATTCATAAGACGCGTTGTTACATGATGTCTACTATTAGGCAATGTAATAATGTTATTTTCTAATAACATCGACAAAAGGATTGAAGGCATATAATGGTGTCACAAAATTTGGATTGACTGTGTAACATAACCATCTGATAGTGCCACCTTATTCGTTACTTTATGTAAAGGTTCCATATAAGGAGTTGGAATCCAACTATTTTTTACCAAGTCTTCTTCAGTCAAATTTTTTTCATTATGCACATGTTGAACACAATCTAATTCTATGTTGTTTACTAGATCACATGCATATTTGTGCACATCTAGATATAAACTATTAAAAGAAATATAATCATTATGCAATTCTCTTTCTTTTAGTGGATAAAGAAGAACTTTACTGAGTATTAATTATAAATCCAAATATAAAGGTCAAAATGTTAATGAATAAGATGCATTCTTAAATTGAATAGCATAATATTGAATAAACACATTATCATGTTGCTTTAAACTTTGTAAATGTTCAAATTTTAATTTTAGAAAATTGTTTTGATTGAAAGCTAAGAGAAAAAGTCATCTAATTGCCTAAAAGTGGATAAGGAACCATTGGGAAGGATATAAAACCAATCCAAATCCTCTCAGGTTAAAATTCTATGGATAAATTTTAACAATAAATGTCCATCTTTAGCCCAAATACCAAAAGAGTGCACATATTGAATTACATATTTGGAAGGGTCTTCATGACCAAAAAACAAATACAACATTAGTATGATGCAATATTGTGGATAAATATATTCAAATATACTTTTTACAAGAGGCTAATCTTGAATAATGTTATCCTTAATCTTAGAATTGTAGGATAACATTATTAAATTGAGAATTTCAACTTGCCATTGGATGTCTCCTATGTTATTCATCATAGATACGAGTTGACCAGTAGAAGTTGTTGAAGTTTTAAAAGATGCATCCAAGAGTTGTAATTTGTTCTCTTTTTGAAATTGAGGAATGGTAAGATTACTATTATTAGATTTGAAAACAAGGGAACTTTGCTTATTTGTAACTCTTTTCATGAAGAAATGTTCACAACATTGGATTTTTTCAAGGAAGTCATGATATATTTTTCCAAGAGTTGTAATTAATCCTCCTTAGAGTACAATTGATTACCTTTGTATAAGCAACTAAACACAGAATTAAACCAGAAGTAATATGTAACTAGAATTCAAAAACAACAAAAAATATGAGATACGAGAAACAATACAATATGTATTAACACTCTTCCAGAAGGAAATACAATGAAGAAATCTAACTCTTCCCACACCTCTTGGGTGTATAGTAACTATCCCTCAAGAGTTATCTCTCTCTCAATCAATTACAATCAACTCAATACTGAGTTGTTCCCTCCAATGCCAATCAACCCAATGGTTGTTGTTGCCTACTCTCGTCCATAGACCTTATTGCTCTTGCACCCTGTAGATCTAATTGGTCTTGCTTACACCGTGTGTTGTAGATCTTACCTGATCTTTCTACCCCATAGATCTAACTGATCTTGCTACCCCATAGATCTAACTGATCTTGCACACACACACCCGTATATCTTCTTGATCTTGCTACCCTGCAGATCAACTGACCTTGCTTACTTGTAGATCTTCCTGATCTTGTACTCTTGCAGACCTTCTAGATCTTACACTTAAGGATCTAATACTTTCTTAGTCCTGATTACAATACAACCCCATGGGTCTCTTAAATAGATCCCAAACCAAACAGTAATTAGAAACACAGACTCAAGACTAAAATTAGTCTTTACATGCAAACTAACTGTTCATCTAAAATTAGAACAACAATTTTAGAAACACACAGGTGACCGATGTCGGTTCCTGTCTGATCGATGCTGACTGACCATAACCGATGTCAGTTACTGTGTAGCTGAAGATAACCAATGTCGGTTGGCCTGACCGATGTTGGTTATTGTGTAACCCAACAACCTCCACATTTGCATACATATGAAACTTTTAGCTCCATAACTTAACAATCTCCCACTTGGAGATAAACAGCTACACATGTACCTATACCTATATACATAACATCCTCTAATTTTTTTCTGGCTTGTATCTCCATCTTCAAGTTCAATCTTGAAGATCAACCACCAACAGTGAACACATATCCTGTGGTGCTTCTCCTACCATTCAAGTCACCTGCCATATCCGAATCTACATACCCGTGTAGAGAAGTGTTTGACCCTACATAGCATAAATACCTACTGCTGGTCCCTCTCAGATATTTGAGAATCCACTGAACTGCTTTCTAGTGCTCCTTTCTTAGATTGGCCATAAACTCGCTGACAACTCCCACTGCTTGGGCAATATCAGGTCTAGTACATACCATGTACCCAACCTCATCATGTGATTTAGGACACTGTTCATAGCTCAACTTAAACTGTCCAACCATAGGTGTGCTTACCAATTTTGCATCCTACATATCAAACCTCTCCACTACCTTATTCACATAATCCTCTTGAGACAAAATCAACCTGTGATTTTTTCTATCTCTAAAAATACTCATGCTAAGGATTTTATTTACTGCTCCTAAATCCTTTCTGGCACATGTCTGAGCTAGTTTTACCTTTAGCTCAGTAATTCCCTGCATGTGTGACCTTGCAACAAGCATATACACTACATACAGTAACAGGATAATGTAGCTATCATTATCTAACCTGGTAAATAAAACACAATGGTCACATTGACATTGACTAAAGCCATGCTTTGTCATAAACCTATCAAACCTCAAATACCACTGTCTTGGAGCTTGATCAAGACCATATAACCTGACTTTTTGTCTCACCTGTCCATTCTCTCCTTTCTTTAGCTTGTGAATCCATTCATCTTTCAGTGCTTTCTTTCCGACTGGCAACTCTACCAAATCCCACATTTGGTTCTCTTCCAATGAATCAATTTCCTCATTCATGCCATGCTCCCACTGTTTCCTGGGTTCTACCTGCATTGCCTCTTCAAAACTTCCTAGTTTTTCACTATAAGTGAGCAACAAGTAGTATAAAAAAGGAGAATAACAAATTTGAGGCTTACTTACCCTTTCAGACCTCCTCATGGGCGTTTGAGACTCATTGACAGCTTGCTGTCCACCCAAATTTTATTCTAACAGTGACCGATCCCGATCATCTCTCAGTTTGCACCAAACCGACGTTGGTTCCACTTGACTGACCTGACTGACATCGGTTCTCACTTGATCGACGTTGATTTGCACCTACTCGACATCACCAACTTTGGTCTCTAGTGGACCAACGTCGGTTCCTGCCTGATCGACGTCGATCTCTATTTGACCGATGTCAGTATCTGTGTTTTCCTGTGAGTGATGATTTTTATCTGTGAGCTCATTTTGGATCATAACCTTGTCCAAATCAACATTTCCCTACTCAGAATTATTCAACCTCTTGAGCTGATCACTGTCCATCACCTTCTCATTGAAAACCAAGGCTTTTCAGTTCTTAAATGTGTCAAAAATATCAGATTTCCTCTTTATGCAATAGACCCAATCTTTTTTTGTAGCATCATCAATGAAAGAAACATCATACTGTGATCCTCCAATAGAAGCTCTCTGAGCTAGTCTCCACATGTTTGTATGAACAAGCTCCAACCTGTGCTTCTTCTTTGTTGACCCAGTTGTGAGAAACCTCACTTTCACCTATTTCTCAAAAATACAATACTCACAAAAATCTCAGTCTATCAAATCTAAAAGCTTACCTTTTGACTTAAGAACATCCATTCCCTTCTCACTCATGTGACCAAGCCTATAGAGCCACATCTTTGTATCTACATCTGAAGTAGATAAAACAAAAGGAGAATCAGTAATACAAGTAGATAGATAAAGTATACCTACTTTCTTACCTCCTTCTAATACAAGTGCACCCTTAAAAACTTTTCAAGATTCCACTGTGAGAGTTACTATACAACCCTCATCACCCAACTTTCCTATAGAAATTAGACTCCTCTTCAGGATGGGTACATGCATGACATCCTTCAACACCCATGTGTTTCCAGTCTGCAACTTCAGCTGCACTTCCCCTTTGCCATTGAATTTTTCCATTCTTAGCTTACTTTCTTCTGCCATTGCTTTACTCCCACTCAAATAGAAACCCCTGTAAGTGACCTGTAATCAACAAACACTAACCTGATCTACCACTTGTTAGTGATCCTAGCTCTGATACCAACTGTCAGGATCCTCGTTAGAGTACAATTGATTACCTTTGTATAAGCAACTAAACACGGAATTAAACTACAAGTAATAAGTAACTAAAAATCAGAAACAACAAAGAATAGGAGATACGAGAAACAATACAATCTGTATTAACACTCTTCCAAAAAGAAATACAATGAAGAAATATCACTCTTTCCACACCTCTTGGGTGTACAGTAATTCTCCCTCAAGAGTTCTCTCTCTCTCAAACAATTACAATCAACTCAACACTGAGTTGTTCCCTCCTCCAGCAGATCTCCTTGATCTTGCACACCCTGCAGATCAACTGACCTTGCTTACATGTGACAATCAACCCAATTGTTGTTGCCTACTTACTTGATTACAATACAGCCCCATGGGTCTCTTAAATAGATCTAAAACTAAACAATAATTAGAAACGTAGACTCAAGACTAAAATTAATCTTTACATGCAAACTAATTGTTTGTCTAAAATTAGAACAGTTCTGGAAACACACAGGTGACTGATGTCGGTTCCTGTCTGACCGATGCCATCCGACCATAATCGATGTCGATTACTGTGTAGCTGAAGATAACTGATGTCGGTTGGCTTGACCGATGTCGATTATTGTGTAACCCAACAACCTCCACATTTGCATACCTGTGAAGCTTTTAGCTCCACAACTTAACAATGACTTGGTGGGAATTAGTATGATTAAATAAAGAAATATTAGGCTTAGTTGTATTTAATTAGGTTATGGTCAGTGGAGAAGGAACATGTTAATTGATAGAAATCAAAGCTTCACAACCAAAACTCTTATACCAGATGTTAGTAATAAAGCTCCTATAGTGCAAGTACATTAAATGCAAAAAATAAACAAGCTACAAAAAATAAGACAAAGAGGGAACAAATTACACTGATATTACATGAAAACTTCATAATGTGAAAGGAAAGACCATGGGTAAAATGGTATATTCTAGACTTCATTAATACAAAAACAACTCTCTTATACAACAACTCCTCCTGCAACTCCACTAGTGCTAACATACTAAGCACTCAATGCTTCCACCTGAAGCATTCAGGTTATGAACCAAACATAGTTAGCCTACATATTCCAACCTCCAAGCATGCAAGCCCAATGCTTGGATGGATCCTCTAAAAAGATGAATGACAATGAGAAATCTTATGCATATTTATACATTTATAACAAGAGAGAAGAAAAGAAAGAGTAACAACATGTGACCCCAACAAATTTGCCACATTCCATATGGGTATTAGTGATCAATAGTAAAAATATCTATTTTCATGTGCAAGGTTCAACAAAGTGGTCCATCCACTTTAAACAAGATCCAAGTCACTTTCATGTGGCTCCAAACATTGTTTCCCACCCCACAAGTGAACAATAATAATAGTAAACAACTTGTCTTTTTCTTCCATGTACACAATAAAGTCCAAAAGGTGTTACAATCACTTTTTGACTTTCTCCACACATGTGAACCATGGGGTCTCTTAAAAATTTGACCCACATGAACCCTTTTTTCTTTTTCACCATGTGATACCATTCATGTGACTACCAAGGACAAAACCATGTGCCTTGGTGGAGTGCAACGGTCCACTCCCATCACATCAATTTGACCACTCATGGGATACCCTTCACATTATGAACAAACCACACCACTCACAAGCCATATCACTAACCATCCACATCACCGACAAGACACATCATCATGAATAGTGACTATGAATAGTGAATATGAATAGTGATTCATAAATAGTGACTTCACATCCTAACATACTCCCACTTGAAGTCAATATACATAGAATTTTATCACACTTAAGTATTCTACAACCAACTGCTCATCAATTCCTTCTGCTATCCTAACACAAACCCAATAGAAGTTTTATTGCACTACTAAAAATTCTCTACCATGACTGGCTTTGTCAACATCTGATCCTTCATAGTAGATTTCAACCCCTGAAGTGACAAATCACTTCACACATAAAACAATCCTCATATTGGGCTTCTTCTATGAACCATTTACAACTCCCATTGCTTAGGAATATATATTTTAGTGCTCACCATGACAACATGAGGCTTCCTACTCCTGATGAATCCAATATATAGGACAACATGTCTTCTCCTCTTCTGAGACTCTCCTAGGAAGATAAATCAAAATTTAATAAGTGTGGTACTTCCTTGCTTTCCCATCCTTGGTTTGCTCCTCCATACCACCTTCATCTCATGAGTCTCTATTGAACCATCATACCAATGATCATGTTGGAGCTTGCATCCAACATGGAACAACTCATAACAACAATCTCTACTAAATACTTGGCTCTTTATGAAGGTATTGAATATCCTATACTCGCTCAACATGTCTACTAAAAACCTATACAATGACTTATTTAACATGTAAACTAGCAACACCTTTGCCTTATCCTTCTATTTATCTCTCCCTAAGAAAGATCACCATGTAGGAATAATGTTGTTCCAACTCCTTGAATAAAAACAAGTGCACGTATCACTCTTGATAGTAGTGAGGAGAGAAGATCTCACATAAGTCAAAATTAGACTTCTACACATAGCCACCAGGCTATCAACATTGCATAAGTTCACTGGACTACTCACAACTCTTAAGAAGTCATCACACTTCTCAGTGCATCACAAGTTACTAATCATTCTCTATCGAATGTTGCCAAAATACAAACTCATGTGCCTCTAGTGTTAGTCCATGCATTGGTTTACCTAGACAATGCCATAAATATATACGCAATATTCTAGCACCCTGAGTTATATGGTCAACATTGACCTTCTCCTTTGGGAACACCAAGTCTCAATTGTTATTTTGCATGTAGCCTTCAACTACTAATCATGCCAACCATGACACAAGTGGACCAATCACAACTCTAGGTAAGTTATTGCACTACTCGATGCATTAATGCACCTACTGAGTTCTTAATCCTAAAAAATGCATCCAAAATGCATCATTGCTATACCACATGTCCAAACACATGGCCTTCTCCTTCTGAGAACACTAGGTCTCAGTTGTTCTTTTGTATGTAGCCTTCAACTACCAATGTGCCAACCGTGACACAAGTGGACCAATCATAGCTCCAGGGAAGTTGTCACACTACTTGGTGCATCATTGCACCCACCAAGTTTTTGAACCTAAAAATTGCATCCAAAATGCATCATTAATCTACTGCATGTCCAAACATATGACATTTTCCTTCTAGGAACACTAGGTCTCACTTGTTCATCTACATCTTCATATTCATCTTCCTCATCCTCATCCTCAACCACCTCAAAATAGACATAGCTTTAGGTTTCTCTGTACCTCTTTTTTCATGCATTTTATTTTTCTTTTGTAACATCTCGACTAACAACATGTGGTTAGTAGGATACCACATAAACACCCCGTCTATTTTTTTCCAAGAAGCACAAAAAGGTCATGCCTTATCTTCCACCTCCTCCAAAGCAGTCCAACTTACTCCTTAAACTATAGAGTTGCTTCTCCATTCAGGAACACTGTTTAGGCTGCTGACTTATCTTGTAAAGCTTGTTAGCTTTCTTCACAACTCTCTTGCGTGATTATCCTTAGCAACATGAAGAGAAAAAGATCTTCACCAAGAGATCCTCCACCTTTATCCATAGAGAGATACCTACCAAAAAACAAAACCTCTTTCTTTTTCTCTTTAATATCCAACTTGGTCTCTCCTCCTATCACAATAACTTCAACTTGCACACAACCAACCAACAATAAAATAAACTCACACATGGAGTTTTTCACTATGGCTTTGATACCAACTATTATAAATCAAAGATTTATAACCAAATCTTTGATACTAGATGTTATGAATAAATCTACTCTAGTGTAAGTAAATTAAATGCAAAAAATAAACAAGCTACAAAACATATGATAAAGAGGGAACACATTACACAGAGATTACATGGAAACATTGCAATATACAAGAAAAAACCACGAGTAAAATGACAACTTATAGACTTCATTAATTTAGTAACAACTTTCTTCTACAATAGCTCCACCTGCAACTCCACTAGTGATAACATACTAAGCACTCGATGCTTCCACCTGAAGCATTCTCAGGTTGTGAACCAAGAATTACTAACCTATAGATCCAACCTCCAAGCATGCAAGCTCAAGGATTGCATGGATCCTCTAACATGATGAATTATAATGAGAAATCTTATGCATATTTATGCATTTACAATAAAAGAGAAGAAGAGAGAGAGAGAGCAACAACAAGTGACCCTAACAAATTTTCCACATTCTATGTGGGCACTAGTGATCAATAGTAAAGTGTTTATTTTTATGTGCAAGGGTCAACAAAGTGGTGCATCCATTTTAGACAAGATTCAATCCACTTTCATGTGGCTCCAAACATGGTCTCCAACTCCACAAGTGAGGACAAAAAATAATAGTAAACAATTTGTTTTTTTTTTCTATGTACACACCAAAGTCCAAATGGTGTTGCAATCATCTTTTGACTTTCTCTACACATGTGAACTATGGGGTCCCTTATAAATTTAACTAACACCAACTCTTTTGTCTTTTGCACCATGTGACACCACCAATGTGACTACCAAAGACAAACCCATGTGCTTTGGTGGAATGTTACGTCCTACTCCCATCACATTAACCTAATCACTCATGGGATACCCTTCACATCACCAATCAACCACATCACTCACAAACTGTATCACTAACCATCCACATCACCAGAATGCCACATCATCATGAATAGTGACAATGAGTAGTATCTATTAATAGTGATTCATGAATAATGACTTCACATACTAATAGTGACTATCTCCATGATGTGATGACCTACCTTGTGGTTTATTAATATCATGGAGTATGGTATCCAATATAAGATGTGGGAAAATAGTGGGATTGGGATAATGACTATTAGAAATCTCAAGTGTTGGTGGGGAAATAAAAGTTAACAAACATGATTTTTTTTGTCCACTTGGTTTTATTAAGGTTTGTGATTTAGTATTGCAACATTGATGATTTAACATGTTGGATTAATTTTTATCAATATCTATAGGTTAGAAAATATACGACTCTTCTTCTCATAGGTTATGCTTGATTTGAAAAATGTGTTCATGGAATATGTTTTCCTTGTATCCTTGGTACTCATTTGATTTTGAGCCATATTATAATAAAATATGGAATAAAATAAATATACATGTTGGAATATTAATGATCTAAAATATTAGTTAGATTTTTTATTTAATTGTCTTGTTTTTATGGGTTGGTTGCACACGTTGGTTAGTTTTTTATAACCAACTCCGTAAGCTTTTAGAAGCTTACCTATGTATAAAAATAATTGATAAGATTTACATTGAATATAATTTTGTGATCATTCCTTCCACAATAGAATTGAATAGTGGTATTAGAGCATTGGTCTGTAATGGAGGATTGAAGTCAAATATGTACAATGCTTTCAAAGTGGAGAATAAAAAAAAAGTCCTTCTATCATACTATATTCAGGGATAATCAGTGATAGATTATGAAATAAATAAATAGAATAATCATTGCCCACTTTCATCATAAAGGACGTTGTTGAAAACCAAAAGATCTGCTACGCTGGTTTTTTCATTATGTCCAAGAAGTAGTCAAAATACGAAGCCTAGGAAGGAAGATTACATGACTGGATTTGAACATTATTCACATGATGCAACTTATGATTCAACTCAAAATTTCACTATATTTTAGGACTTTTAAAGGTGTTTTCTTCATATATATACAAAACTATTGATGAAATCCTTAATCGCCATATATCATAGAGGAGTCAATCCAAGTGAAATTAGATTAATGGCATAGTGGGGTTTGTGGGCTCCACCAAACAAAGGTAATTAGTGGTGATAAAATTTTCACATTATTATTTATTTTTTCAAAAAACTATTGATTAACAAATATAAACATTTTATTCCAAATATATGTCATGTAATTTGGATAATGTAACTTTTGTTAGTCTCTTATTAACAAAGAGATCAAGGGTTCAAAACCCATTTGTTCTGTATTTTGGTCAAATTTATTTTTTGACCTTATTTGATTTTGTTTGAAAAATAATGAAAGGACAAATTGTGAAGGGATAATATTACCTTTTTGGAGGCACAAGGGTATAATAGGAGATATAAGGTGTGATTAATTCTTAATCTTTTGTATATCAAATCTAATTACGAGGGTTAAGGCAAAAACTTGAGTAGCATTCATTTTTTTGTTGTTTTACTTCTTCGTAAGTCATGGAAAAAATTGTAAGTTTGATCTTTGAAAATGGTAGATTGTCACATGAAAAACACAAGAAATGGAGTAGGAACATGGAGAACACCCTCATTTTTAATTACTTATGGGAAATCATATAGAAAGAGACCACACCACCAACTCAAGATTTCCAAATTAGTTCAGTACAAAAAATGTGATAAGCATGTACTTTTACTGTTTAAAACATCTTGACTAAACATGTTATCATTCATATAGAGGTGATTAAAAATGGTGCATGGAAAGCCTGAAAAGTGTTAAAACATATATATGACAAAAACCTGCCTATAATAAGATTGATCTCTTAATGTAGTTGCTTAATAATAAGCTTAGTATTGATGAAGATGTATCTGAAGATCCCACCCATATTAAAATATTAAAACAATGATACTGCACAACTAGTGGAAAAAAAGATATGACATATTGATTTTTATCACACTAAATGCCCTTAGTTATACATACACCATTTTTTTTTGAAATTCTACAACTTAGTGATAAGCTTAATGGTGCCACATTTAACTCTATTTTTGAGTTGTTGACTCGGCATCAATGAGAGTTTGTAAAGAAGAAGAGTATGCCTATTGAAGAGGATCACTATAAAAATATCAGGGCCCATTATAGAGATCATCACCATGTACAGTGATAGTTTTAAAGCATTATTTGAAACACTCTATGACTCATTCTTCGAGACACTCTCCACACCATTATAAACTATCTCCACAAAATTATTATCAACACTTTCAAGAATATTTAAAACGTAAACATCACCATAGGAATTCTTCTCACTCTTTGGTTCTTCCAGTGATTCCATTTCTTATGGATCTCATCAGCATAATAAAGATGTTAGATGTTTTAAATGTGGTGGTATTGTACATCTTGCATATGTATGTCCTTCTCAAGGATCCTGCACTCCACATAAAAATAAAGATAAGAAAAATTATGTGGATCATTCTAGTGGTAGATATTATGGTTACTTTAACTATTTCAATTATTCTGACACTTCATTTGATTAGGAGGCATCCTATATGGCCAAGGTCTATGGCCTCGATGGACCTAAAAACTTGTTTTGAGTGATCAATGATTCACCTATCTTATGCGAGCTACTAGGATCAAGACTGGGATATATATAATATTAGTCTTTTGACTTGTATTTTTGTTTTTAATTCTATTTTTGGATTTTTATATCTGATATTCATGACATGAAACAAACAAGATTGTTTTATTTTTTTCTCGTTACACAACTTCTCACCTCTTGCCTAATAGGGGGAGAAGATATAACATTTGGTTGATCTTCGACCACTTGTCAGTGACAATATGAATTGACAGGTTATCATCAAAATTTGTACCCTTGAGGAGGTTGTTCAAGCCTCCTCACATAAGTGATAGCATGGAAACACCTCTAGGCGGTGGGTGGCCTAAGCAGTGAGGTGATTCTCTAGATATGGATAGCTCCCTTAATGCTATCATCCTAAACTGCTACTAGACCTATTACTTGAAAATGAAAAGGGTAAGATAGATGAAAGTAAATTAAACTAGGGAGATGATGCACAAAATTAACACCCTCCACTTGACCAACATGCACTAAGAAAATGAATTAGGCCTGAATCTCATCATACTACTCAACAAGTACCTTCAAGCATGAGTGTTTCGACATGGAAGTTATAGAAAATGTATTGAGTGAAGGGGCTAAATAAGATGTGTAATAAAGACACTAATGACTTAAATCGACTTCCAAACTATATAAATCTACCTCAAACTCACCATGTGACTTGCAAGAAGATAATCCATTTGCAAATAGGTAGGAGAGGATAAATGAGAGAGAGTGAAAGCACTACTACTAGAATTCATCAATAATCACACAAGTACACTAGTTGAAAGCATTTGAGAAAGTAAGAATCAACTTTGTTCAACATTCAAAGGAATAGTACAAGTGTCTTGTTGAGTAGGGCTTCACCGTACTCAACAAAAGGATCTGTTACAAGCCTTACAAGGCTACATATATAAGATAAAGTGAGAAGGAGAGAGACATAAAGACGTTGGAGGAGCCCATGAAAAGTGTTATATATCATAAGTTAGTTACAATGCCAAGTTTAGAAGGTTAACAACCATTTTATCATCTTTTTCAACATGTGTAGTCTTAGTTTGATGATGATCCTCAAAGGTGGTATAGGATTCTTTGGTTGCTCTAGGTAACTCATTAATCTTGTTCATGAAACTGCCTTCCTTGATTTGGGAGTTACAAACTTCATACTTTGACACATGTCTACTTAAATTCTTTGACAATTCACTGTGATATTATTGGATCCTTTATGTCTCTATCATTTTAGTAAGAGTGATCTTTAGAGCTCATACTACTTCACATTCATTTTTGCCATTATAAACCTATAAACTTATTGACTAAGACTTGTTTGTCTCCATGAGAAAAAAGGTATTTTAGTGGAATATAAGCCTTAGATAGACCTATCTCTTGCTTGAAGAGCCATTCAATAGGGATATAATATGACCTTAATGGTATCTTGAGTATTCTATATCATTGGTGACCTATACAAGTTCTGTAACATACTTCTTTATGCCAATAAGGCACTTCTATACCTATCTCAGCTATTTATAGCTTATCCTAGCACCTTGGGACCTTTTACAATGGATGTTTATGGGTATAAGACCTATGTTCAGGCTTATAAGGTCTTCTCAGGTGTTCAATATCCATTCATTTATTCACATCTCTACAAATAACCCTAAAACTACTCCTTTAAGACCATTTTAATACCCTTTTATCTTCACACATGCTAGTGTTCTACTCTGTTATGTGCCCAGGAGAGGAATTGAGACCATCTAAGTTATATTGAATTCATTAAGATCCATTTAGTGGACTTAGAAAGATGATCTTACCCATCAGGTCCTTAAAGAAGTTTTAGGAAGGTTTAAACCTGTCATACTTCTTAGCAATCATTTATAGAGTAGTGAGATATGAATTAAATTCTAAATACCACAAAGTGGAAGTATTAAATCCCATTTAATTCTCCCAAATAATTTTTCTTCCCATGGACCTCCTTGAGTGAGATCACACGTGATAAAAGTGCTTCTCAGGCTAGCAGGCTTATGCTTAAGAACTCAAGAAAAGTGAAATTAGCAAAACATGTTAGGAAAGTGTTTGATATTGGTTTGAAACACATCTTAAAGGTATTCACATCATATGTTAAGGTGCATAGGTGGTTATTTTTTTAATACTTTACTCCTTAAGTTCATTATATCATGCATAGCCATTATTAACATTTGTAAGCAATCATGCAAGACCATACCTAATGGCCTATTTTTGCATTCTCTCCTTATTTGAATGAGTAAAAAATCTATGGTTATCCTTATTGACATCTTTTTAAAATTTATATGTCTTTATACTCTAATTCACTCAAAAAAATAGTATGTTCTCTTCACATCTTGAAAATAGACCTGTGTACCTCCATTAAGCTTGTTTAGGCTTCCTGATTCTTTTGGCCATTTATCATCTTGAAACCTTAATGAGACATTCATAACACATTGATAACCCTATGATACTATCTCATTTTTCTTATCACATGCCCAATTATCTTTATTTAACACCACCTATGTACTTTTCCCTCCATTCTATCTCAAACAAGCCTGTAGGTATACATTTGATCTCTTGACTACAATTTTGAGAATGAGATTTCTTCACCTAGATTATTGGAATTTTAGTGGTTTTGATAAGTATTTAGAAACTCATTCAAATTTATATTGATTTTATATAAACCTCATTATCACTCTTTTGGACACCACAAGTGTGCATTCTCTAATTCTGCTCTCGGACAGGCCTGTAAATGTGTCTTTGAGTTTTTTGAGTGCTAGGTATTGAAGCTAAGATATATTTAGTTATCCTAATCCTTATGTTGATTTTATCAAGTGTATAAAGTTTATTAATACTATTTTTACTTATACCAACCTTATTTCACCTCAATCAATGCTCACAAGTATGCTTTTGCTCTAAATTGTCTTTGACAAGCATGTATTAGGTGTAGAGATCTCTTTTGCTTGTCACTGTCATATCTGAGTCTATTTGATTCATCATGACCCCATGGAAAATATTTATTCATGATTAATGACTTGATCCCATGCCTCTAATGTCTCAGGTTAATTTTAATGTTTACTTAAATCATAACACAATCATACTTCTTGAAGTGACACAGGCCATTTGGCAAGGTGCCTATTTCTTCATTTGAATGCATGTAGCTTCATGCATTTCCATTTTCTCAATGAGACATTAATGGATATATAGAATTAGAAGGATTTAAGGTGCATGATTAAACCACTTGTGGATATGATAAACCAATCTCACATTGGTTTCTCTAGGATGACCTCAAGATTACCTATTGTTCTTTAAGGTTTTTAACAAGCTTAAAACACCTTTCAACTCAAGTATCTTGATGATTTATACTCTTTCCACAAAATCAAGGATTTTTAAGCATATCAATACTAACTCATTAATATTATTTACTAACCTGAAATTTCACACCCATATTTCATCAAAACATACTATTCTTTGTCCATTCTCTTAACACAATCCTGTGTATGCTTCTTGAGACTGAATTGACTGTTCTAGTGTTCCACATAGATTTTTAATGTCTCTCATTTATTCGATGAGGATTCTCATATATTTTGAGTATGTACCCAACCCATATCCATGATCAAATCTTGTCTAGTTCACCTCATCCTACATGCAAACTTGTAGGTGACTGTCTAGACTTGCAACAACTCATTAGATGCATGATCTTGACCCTTTCCTCACCATTTTGGCTCTTTTGATGTTTGGTAAAAACTTGATGAGGCTTATAGAGGGATGAGGAGTATGTAATAAATTTATTGGATATAATTTAAGGTGGAATAACACTCCAAATAATCAAAACCCTTCTTGTCATCTTCATTTGAATCAACAAATATAAACTTTTCTTACCATTAAGTGCCCACATGTACCAAATAAATGCTAAAGGATAATGTAGGATGACTATGTAGACCCTTGAGAAGCTCACACACTTATATATTTGCATTTTTTAACCTTCAAATGCACTCATACCATAAATACTATTCCTGTGGGGTTTAAGAGGGGTTTTAAACAACTAAACTTGTTAGCGATGGTTCATAAAACACATAGATGAGATCATTCAAATAATGCATGGAATATTGAGGGAATAAGGGGACTCATCTACCCCTAAGATCATATGTCTCAACTCTTCTTATCTTACATGAAACAAGGTGAAACGATTTAGTCTATTTGTGCTTGTGAAGAAGACTTACAAACCCGATGGAGAAATGACATAGGTTTTGGATTCCTTTTGGAATTTAAACTCCTATAAATTCATGATTTGAGTCTAGAGAAGGTGAAAGGAGTTTTGGAGGTTTTTTAAAATTAATTCTTAGCTTGGAATCCTATAATAAGACTCTTTTAAATCCCTTAATAAGCGAGAAATTGCCACATTCTACCTTCTTAACCTGTTAGAGCATTGAACCAAGTGTCTATGGAGATTCTTATGACTTGTATGGTGTTGGAAAAACATGCCAAGAGTTTATTCACTTGAATTTACCTATAATTCTTCCTTTATGTCTCTTTTGTATGTTATAAAGTGATAGTTGGATAGTTACAAATAGGTTCTAACATTTAAAAAGCATTACCAAGACATTTCGGGGGAGATGTGCAAATAAAAAAGATGTAAGATGATCCTTGACAAGTATCTCATGACCTAGAAAGATCATTTAAACCTTTATCACCCTTGAACCAACTTGAGCATGACATGAAAAAGTAAAAAAACATAAGACCAAAATGAACCATTACCTTAATCTTGTCAAAACAACCCTAAACTTTGATAAACTCTATTTTAAAAGTTCATTTAAGACCTTATTTGGAAGGGAAATGTTGCACCTATTCAATTTTTGAATTGGTCTCACCTATGGTATCCAATTTTGGCTAACATCTTTCATGACCTCTTGGGATTGCATGATTGATACCTTAGACTGGTTACTTAGTCCATCCATTGGGCATGGAGTAATCTCTAACTCAAACTCAGACCTAAATTGACCTTAACACTTGACTGAAAATGCCTTGAAACAACTAAAAAATTGACTACCTTCACCAAGACAACAAAATAAGAAAAAACTCACCAAATCAAGACACACACTTTTGCTACAAAACACTTAGGGAAAATAAAGCACAAGAACACTACTGAAAACAACTAACCTTAAGACATTTTCCTTTTGGATTAAAATTAAAATTTCCAAAAATTATTCTTCCATGAGATGAGCAATGCTCTTGAGAAAGCTGCCCTTTGGAAATGATGTTTGGTGGACTAGTCTTCCTACTTGCCAACTCATTTGGCATGTTCTCAAATGAATCATCAACAAAAACCATGTTTCCAATGAATACATACTCCTATTTTGGTTCAAGACTCACCTCATGTTGCTCTTTCATGCTTGAATTCATCTTAAACATGATCACATCTTGGCTCATATGGGCAACATCAACCTTGGCTTCTTGGGGCTCCATGAAATGATGTATTTGATCTTGAACTACGTCTTAGGGATTCTTACATTGTTGTTCAAGAAATATAGTAGCTTCAAAATCATATTCAACTTTCCCAATAAGAGATATGGGCCCTTGAAGAGATTCAAAGTCATTCCAAATGTCCAAATACTACTGCCACATACCATCTTGAAATTTTTCATTTTGACTTGAGAAGGCATGCTGCATATGATTATCTTCTTGGGGACCTATCTCATTAATCTTTCTAGTTACTATCATGTGATCATGAACTTCATAGTAGTTGCTTGGGAAGTCATCAATCATTGCTACAACTTGACTTTGCTCTTCAAAAGTGATTTCTTCATGCTTATTAGAGGCCATTTCAAGCCTATTCAAGTCCTCATATTGCTCAATTAGGAGATCTTATACATCAAAATCTATTACAACTTTTTCATGGAGACTTTTTATGCAATATTTATTTGAGATTCTTCTACTGTCAACCTAACCAGCTGCTCTTTTCAATAAGAAAGCAAGCCATCATTTTCAATCAAATGAGAGAGTTCAAAACAAAATTTTACCTCTTCTAGGCTACTTGAGGCATCTTATAAGGTTTCTAAATACATCTCAATTGCATCTAGCTACTCCAATTCATCAAGAGGCTCTAATAACTGCTATTATTGATCATCCATGGTCTTATTGAAATGACTAACTGGCTAAGCAACTAATGCAACTATCTCAATTGGGCTTTGCTCATCTTCAAGAATGTTGTCTTTTTCAAATTTTGATATTATATGATGAATATTACCTCTCCCTTCATCTCAAAAGGCTTATTTGTTATTTTATTCACCAAGGGGAGTGCTAATGATAAGTTTCTATTCATGTTCACTTGAAGTGTCTCCTTCATTATATTATTTTTGCTCACTTACAACTACAACTTGACCTTCATTAGCCTCCGATAGAACATGTTCTTACTCAATAATGGACTTTTCAACCTCAGAGACATGGGATCTCATGATCAACGTGTTAGAGTAATTACTTTATTTAAGTTTTCTTAGGGTGTACACATACCTACGTGATCATTATGTTGACATAATGACTCAACCAATCTCTCTCTTATTTATAGGCACTCTAGTAGTGCATCTTGGATAGAGAGGAAGTAGAGATATTCACTTGTATAGCCATTTGTGTTACATATAGTCGTTTCTTTGTGTGAACAATGTGTTAATGGTTATGGCTATGGTAATGAGATCTTGGAGAGATCTTGGCTAAAGAATTTTTATAAATTTATAATGGTATTAGAGCTACTGCAATAAGATATTACTACATCCATGAAAGCTTCACTCTTAGATCTTATTCTTTTCATATATCTTCTTACCATAGTATGTTGTTCTCTTGCATCCTCTTTAGGTGGTCCTGAGAATCAGAAAGGTGCACAATAAATTTTAGTTTCTAAAAGGGTCTATTATTTGTGTTTTTTTTATTGTAGGAATATTTTTTTGATCTTCATGGAGTAAATCTAAGTTTTTCATTGCATATAAAGTGTCTGAGGAAACCAAATCTGCCATTTGCAAGTGTAGATTTTCATTTTTTTTATAAAAAAACATATTTTTATTTTGCAACCAACTCTCTAACTATATAAAATTTCAATTTTTTTTGGGTTTTGTGCACCTTATTTTTAAATTTCTAAATAATTTTGAATTTTTAAATTTCACTGAGAAACGCAAAAGTTATCATAGTTTTACTAACATATACTAGAAATAAAAACAATATAGCAAGATATGGTTGTTCAAGTTTTTTTAAATTATTTTTAATAAAAAAATGTATTAGGGGCATGTTTTTTTTTTTTTTTTTTATAAAAATAATATTTTATAATGTGCATATATAAGGGGGATTAATTGTAACTATTTACTTATTCACCTTTTTTTGATCTCGTTTGTCGAAGACTAGAGGGTGAGGCCCAGTTTGGTAGGTGACCAAACCCCCTCACTAGCAAACAAATTTATTTTTTTCTTATTTGATTTTGCCATCTCATTGAAGTTTTTAGACACATTTTCAATTGCGATCGATGTCCTATTAGCATGATATTTGGCCCACGTTGCTCCTTCTTGGCCCACATTATATAACTTATGCCATTATTACACATTGTATTATTTTGAACATAGTTTGGCTGAGTCCCACATCCTTTGCATGTGCTTTGTAGATTGTCATTTTTTGGTAGCTAATCATTTTGAGTGCGTTTTTGTATACATGATGGATTTTCTTTTTTCATTTACCACACTCTTCTATCAGTGCATGACATGCTCTTTTTTAGTTTGTACATTGATACTTTGACACACTTATAGTTTGTGTCATGTTTCCATCAAGGCCTATTTCTTAGCGCCTTGCATTCTTCTATGGAGACACTTTGTTGATCCCTTAATTTTTGGAGCATCTCTTATGATACTTGATAGCTTTTTTTACAAGTTGATAGTTTCCTTGTTTGGAGCTATTCTGGTGAAACTCAGTGTCTTCCTTATTTCTATTTGGTATTTTTTATGTATAGGTTATATTGTACTCGCACTAATTTATAAAGTGTCATGGGGGGTTTGTTGATTTAGCCTTGTCTACCTTTATGCATTTGTGTGCTCTCTTCCAAGCACCTTTTCACTTCTTTAGTTGCTTGTATCTTTCATCATCACCATGGGATATCATCTTTGAAATACTTTATCTATATTTTTTACACCACATTTTTTGATAGTTGATAGTCTCCTACAACTTGAATTATAGCTATTCTGATGAATCCTAGTGTTATCTTATATTCTTTGATAGTTTTCCAGTCTTTTTTAGCATGCTATGGATCTATTTTAGTGTATACAGTGTTAAATTGTTCGATGTTTGAGTAGTGGATTTGGACTACTCATGTAGACCTTTTCATCTAATCCACCCATATTGGGGGGGGGTATCTATATAACATTTTTGTCATCACTCCACCTAGTCAACAGTATGGGGTGTGTGTGTGTGGTGTACATTCTGATTCTTAGGTGTTGAGTGTTCCCTACACATGTAATACTCTTTTATACTTTTATCACCACTGACATTTTTCTTGATTGAATCTATTCTGGTGAAGCCTAATGTCAGTTATTTTCATGACCAAGTAGTGGATTTAGACTAATCATATAGAACAAGTTCCTTTGTGACTTTTTAGTACTTGAAGTGTAGTCTACTTCAACATTATCTTTGGGGGGATTTAAAGCTCTCTCTTCTTATTTTATCTCTTTTAGGAGAGGGGGAAGTTTTTCCTATGTGTTTTCTTTTTTTTCTCCACTTTATGAGAGTTATATGTATATTTTTTACCTTTTTGAATGTTTTTTGGATTCCTCTTTTGTACACAGGTGTCTTATTCAGGCACTTTATTTATAAAAACTCATATGAATATTTTTTACTTGACTCCATGGATTTCTTAGTGATTTTTATAGTGACACCAGTGTGGTATCCCACCAATGACACCAGTGTTGTAGCCCCACCAATCTTTGTGCTCACTTCTCACCATCTTGTTAGAGGCTGTTCAAGCAATGATTCCTCAAGTTCATCATTCTACCCAATATTCTAGAGTGTAGTGTTCATATTTAGTGATCTTTGTATTCAACACCATTCCTAATTTGACTTTCTAGTTACAATGACTTGACATTCATGCACTCTAACAAGATGGTTTGGCATCCATAGGGATATTTGACTTCATACTACATCCTATTTTGTATATGGGTACCTTATTAGGCCTTATAATTGGGACCCATTTATATTCACTCCTTAATCTTTGATTAAGTGAGGGTGTTAGAGTAATTAATGTAGTTTAATTAATTTAGTTAATATTTCTTAGGGTGTACACATGCCTATGTGCTCATTATGTTGACATACCCACACTCTCTCTCTCTCTCTCTCTCTCTCTCTCTCTCTCTTATTTATAGGTACTCTAATAGTGCATCTCGAATAGAGAAGAAGTGGATATATTCACTTGTATAACCACTTGTGTTATAGATAGTTGTTTCTTTGTGTGAGCAATGTGTTAATGGTTACGACTGTGATAATGAGCTCTTGGAGAGATCTTGGTTGAAGATTTTTTATAACTCTATCACAATAAGCTTATCGTTGTTCTCCCTCCATTCACTAACCAATCCCTCAAACCTTGGTATGCTTTGATCTTCAATTTTCTCAACATGGACCTCTTTATTCATTTGAAAATTCTCTTGAATTGACTTCCATGATGGGAAAGTTTTAGGCTCTTGAGGAGGGATGGGTGGGGTTTGAATAGGTTCATGAATGAGCTTGAAGCTTGAGACTTCTCTCTTATTTTAGATTCCCTCTTGGATAGACTTTCATGACGGGAAGGTTTGGGGCTCTTGAGGGGAGATGGATGGTGATTGAATAGGTATAAGTTATATTTTGGTGTCAACTTCTTGATTTATGTATGGCTCATATTTCTTTCCCTATGATTCTACTACTTGCTTCCAACTTAGAACCTTGGAATTATGAGCTTCCTCTTGATGGTGTGTTGCAACTTGAGGGGTGGATGAAGGATTTGAGAAACTTACAAGCAGCCTTGGAGACTCATCAAATTTATGATTTTGGAATAACATAGGATAAGGTTCATGAGGGAGAGCAGGTTGAGCTTGAGGGATAATGAGTATGGATTTAATAGAATCAAGCCTTTTTTGATGGCTTATTTCAAGTTGGAACAATTTAGGAACATAAGAGGACTGACTTGGGATTGGAGAGGGTAATTGAGATTGCAGAGATTTTAATTGTTGCTTTTCCCATATTACTAAGTTATCCTCCATACATTGATTTAAATCCTTTATTTCCAGCCTTTCAATAGCTAGGACATGCTTGTTTACCTTATAAAAGGCTACCCACTAACTCCTTATAAATTTTAATGAGTCTCTTAGATTTTGAATGAGATGATTAAGGACTACTCAACCAAATTCTACACCTTCATCTACTTTTCTCATCACCATTTAATTATTTAACATCTTCATGAGCAGTTGAGAGTCTTGCTCTTTATTAGCTTGGATTTACTTAGCTACACACTCGTCCTTATACTTTAACTCCTGCTGATGACAAGATTGATAGGATTGATATGAAGGATAACAATTTTGGTAAGGTAGATGAGGAAAGGAGTGAGGATAGAGTTATTGATAGCAAGGTTGATCACATTGATAACTAGGGTCATATGGAGGGTAATTAGGGTCATTAAAGGGTTGATATGGATCACAATAGGACTAATATGGTTTATTAGGCTAATAAAAAGTGTCAATATGTTTTTGATAAGGGTAAAGTCTACTCCAAATTCAGCCATGAAACCTCATGAAAAAGATAAAATACAAAGATTACTTGATTTTAAGAATACCTAGGTTGATAAAACTAGATGATTGTGCTTGAAGTCACCATTAGTTCTTGTGTTCATGCCTCCAAAGGTTGATTCATTGAATATCACACCAATAAATCTTCAATGCATGAATTATCTTGTCCTATTAGGCGTGCCAAAACTAGGTGAGACTAATTCAAAACTTGAATAGGTGCAACATTTCTATTCTAAATGAGTTCTCAAATAAAATTTTATAATAGAGTTTATCAAAGTTTAGGGTTGTTTTGACAAGATCAAAGTAATGGTTCATTTTGGTCTTATGCTTTTTTATTTTTTCATGTCATGCTCAAGTTGGTTCAAGGGTGATAAAGGTTTAGAGGATCTTACTAGGTCATGATATACTTGTCAAGGATCACATTACATCTTTATTATCCGTACATCTCCCCAAAAATGTCTTGGAAATGATTTTAAAACATTGTAACCTATTTGTAACTATCCAAATATCACTTTCTAATATACAAATGAGACATAATGGACACCTAGTTCACTGCTCTAACAGGTTAAGAAGGTAGAGAGCGGCAACTTCTTTCTTGTAGAGGGGTCTAAAGGAGTCTTATTACATGTTTCCAAGATAATAATTTCTTATAAAACACCTCCAAGACTCCTTTAACCTTATCTAGACTCAAATAATGCATTTTTAGGAGTTTCAATTCCAAAAGGAAGCCAAAACCTATGTTAGTTCTCCATCGGGTTTGCATGTCTTCTTCACAAGCACAAAGAGACCAAATAGTTTCACCTTGTTGCATGCAAGACAAGAAGAGTTGAGATATATTATCTTAAGGGTATATGAGGCCACTTATTCCCTCAATATTCCATGCATTATTTTAAGGATCTAGTCAATGTGCTTTATGAACCATCACTAACAAGTTTAGCTGTCCAAAACCCCTCTTAAACCCCACATGTATAATTTTTATGATATGAGTACATTTAAAGGTTTAAGAATGAAAATGGATAAGTGAGTGATCTTATCAAGGGTATACATAGTCATCCTACATTACCCTTTAACATTTATCTAGTACGTGTGGGCACTTAATGTCAAGAAAAGGTTATATTTGTTGATTCAAATGAAGATGACATATAGGGTTTTGATTGTTTGGAGTGATATTTAACCTTAAATTATCTCCAATAAACTTATTCCATACTCCTCATCCCACTTATAAAAATCCTCAATTTTTTCCCAAACATCAAAGGAGCCAAAACGATGAGGAAAGGGTCAAAATCATGCATCCAATGAGTTGTTGTAGGTCTAGACAATCACCTAAAGGTTTCCTTGTAGGATGAGGTGAACTAGACAAGATTTTATAATGGAGATGGGTTGGGAAAACACTCAAAAGGTATAATAGTCCTCATATAATAAATTAGAGACATTGAAACACTATATGGAGCACTAGAATGGTCAATTTAGTCTCAAGAAGCATACATATGCATGTGTTAAGAGGATGGATAAAGAATAATATGTTTTGCATGAAAGATGGGTGTGAAAGATTAGGTTGAGTTAAAAATATTAATGATATATTATTAAGAGTGTTAATAATATTTTATTTGGTGGAAATAGAATAAAGCATCAAGATCCTTGATTTGAAAGGTGTTTTAAGCATGTTAAAAGCCTTGTATAATAATAGGCAATCTTAAGATCATCCTAGAAAAATCAATGTGTGATTGGTTTATCATCTCCATAAGTGGTTTAATCATGAACCTTAAATACTTATGAGTCTATTCATTCATTTATGTCTGATTGGGAAAATGTAAATGCACATAGCTACATGTATTCAAATGAAGAAATAGGCACCTTACCAAATGGACTGTGTCACTTCAAGAAGTATGATTATGTTACGATTTAAGTAAAAATTCAAATTAACATGAGAAATTAGAGGCATGGGAGAAATTAATGACTCATGAATAAATCTTTTCCATAGGGTCATGATAAATACAATAGACTCAGAGATGATAGTGACAAGCAAAAGAGAGCTCTAGACCTAATACATACCCATCAAAGGCAGTTTAGAGTAAAAGCATAATTATGAATGTTGATTGAGGTGAAATAAGGTTGTAAAAAGTGAAAAATAGTATGGATAAAATATAAACTTGATATAATCAACAAAAGGATTAGGACTAACTAAAGATATCTTAGCTTCAAGACCTAATACTCAAGAAACTCAAAGACACATTTATAGGCCTGTTAGAGAGCAAAATTAGAGAAGGCACACTCACGGTGTCCAAAAGATTGATAATTAGGTTTATATAAGATAAATAAATGTGAATAAGTTTACGAATACTTATAAAGACCACTAAAATTCCAATAAACTAGGTGAAGAAAGCTCATTATTAAAATTGTAGTAAAGAGATCAAATGTATACCTACAGGCTTGTTTGGGAAAGAATGGAGGGAAAAAGTGCATTGATGGTGTTGAATGAAGATAATGGAGCATGTGAGAGGATAAATAAGATAGGTGCATAGGGTTATCAAGGTGTTATTAAGGTCTCCTTAAGGTTCCAAGATGAGAAATAGCCAAAAGAATCAGGAAGCCTAAACATGCTTAATGGAGGTATATAGGTCTATTTTCAAGATGTGAAGAGAACATATAGGTTTTCTAGGGCTGAATTAGAGTATTAAGATATATAAAGGTGAAAAATATGTTAATAGGGATCCACGTAGAGTTTGGATTCATTCAGATGAGGAGACAATGCCAAAAATAGGCCATTAGTGTCAGTCTTGCATGATTGCTTACAAACCCTAGTAATGGGCTAATGCATGATACATTGAACTTAAGGAATTAAGTATTAAAAAAAAGACCACATATATACCTTAGGATATGCTATAAAAACCTTAATGATGTGTTTCAAACCAATATCAAAAATTTACCTAACCTATTTTGCTAATTTCACCTTTTTTGAGTTCTCAAGCATAGGCTTGCTAGCCCGAGAAGTAAGTTTCTCATGTGTGATCTCACTCAAGGAGGTGCATGGGAAGAAAATATATTTGGGAATATTAAATGGGTTTTAATTATTCCATTTGTGGTATTTATAAGTTAATTAAGATCCCCAACTCTATGAATGATTGTTAATAAGTATGAGAGGTCTAAACCTTCCTAAAACTTCTCTGAGGACCTAATGCAGAAGATCATATTTATAAGTCCACTAAATTGATTGGGATGAATTAAAGATAAATTTTATGGTATCTAGTCCTCTCTTAGGCACCTAAAGGAGTAGAACACTGGCACATGTGAAGAGAAAAAGATACAAAAGTGGTCTTAAAGGGGCAATTTCAGGCCTGTTTATAGAGATACGAACAAATGAATGGATTTTAAACACTTTAGAAGACATTATAGGCTTTAAAAAATGTATTATACCAAAAAAATACATTATAAAAGGTCCCAAAGTGCTAGGATAATCTATAAGTAGCTGAGATAGGTATATAAGAGAGTGTCTTCCTTATTGACATAAAGAAGTATGTTGCAGACCTTGTATAGGTCACCAGTGATATATAAGCCTCAAAGATATAATTAAGGTCATATTATAGCCCTATTTAATGGATATTAAATCAAGAGATAGGTATTTATCAAACTTATATTCCACCAAAATACCTTTCTTCTCATGGAAACAAACATGTCTTAGTCAAGAAGTTCGTAGGTTTCTAATGGTAGAAATGAATGTGAAAGAGTAAGCTCTAAATATCAATCTTAAAAAAATTTGAGAGACACGAAGGATCCAAGAATAATAGAGTGAGTTTTCAAAGAATCTAAGTAGACATGTGCCAAATTATGAAGTTTGTAACTCCCAAATCAAGGAAGGCAGTTTCATGAACAAGATTGATGAGTTACCTAGAGCAACTGAAGAATCCTACTCCACCTTTGAGGATCATCATCAAACTAAGACTAAATATGTTGAATAAGATGATAAAATGGTTTTTGACCTCCTAAACTTGGCATTGTAACTGAATTATGAGAAATAACACTTGTCATGGGCTCCTCCAACGTCTTTATGTCTCCCTCATTCTCACTTTCCCCTATACATGCAGCCTTGTAAGGCTTGTAATGGATCCTTTTACTAAGTATGGTGAAGTACTGATCAATTAAACAATTATACTATGCCTTTTAATGTTGAATAAATTTGATTCTTACCTTCTCAAATGCTTGCAATTAGTGTACTTGTGTGATTGTTGATGAATGATAGTAGTGGTGCTTTTACTCTCTCTCATTTGTCCTCTCTTACCTCTTTGTAAATGAATTATCTTCTTGAAGGTCACATGGTGAGTTTGAGGTAGCTTTGCATATTTTGGAAGGGGATTTCAATTATTAGTGTCTTTTTTAGACATCTTGATTAACCCTCTAATTTAACACGTTATCTGGAACATCCATATTGAAACACTCATGCTTGAAGGGCTTTATTGAGTAGTGTGATCAAATTCAGGCCTAATTCATGTTCTTAGTGCATGGTAGTGAAGTGGAGGGTGTTAATTTTTTGCATCACCTCCTTAGTTTAGTTTAGTTTTAGTTCTCTTACCCTTTTCCTTTGTAAGTAATCAGTTTAGTAGTAGTTTAGGGTGATAACATCAAGGGAGTAATCCTATCTAGAGATTCACCTCATTGATTAGGCCACCCATAACTTAGAGGTATCTTCATGCTATCAATTAAGTGATGAAGCTTGAATAACCTCCTCAAAGGTGTAAATTTTGATGATAACAGGTTACTATCACCTTTAGTGTTGAGCAAAGGTTGTCAACATTTTTTGGACATCATGGAGATGTGCTATATAAAGTACATGTTGGTCACTTTGATACACTTTTGAGTGGAGCCTTATGTGGATTGATGTAGTTGGATAGGCCTTGATTATGTTATACTATAGTACAATATGATGATCACATGGGATGAGTAAGCATTGATCATGTTAATCAACCTTTTATGCCACAACTCGTAGGGTAGGCTTCTGTATAGAGTGACATCGGTTTTGGTCAGTACTAGGATGTGCAGTGTGCCAATTATAGTTGCTTCAGAGTTTATATGATAAATTTAGAGTCATTTATCTAGTGTTTTTCTTATATACCCCTTTGAATCAAGGGGGATTTTGTTGGATTATTCATGATCCAAAGTATTAGTGAGGTTTTTATTTAGTTATCTTGTTTTTATGGGTTGATTGCACTTGTTGGTTGGTTTTTAACTACCAACTCCATAAACTTTTAAAATATTACCTATGTACACAAATAATTTATAAGATTTACATTGAATATAATTTTGTGATCATTACTCCCGCAACAAAATTAGACAATAGAAAATGAAACTCTAAAAAAGCAAGAAACTTAGAGAGAGCTATAGTTGCACAAGAAGACTCAGAGGTCAAGTTCACCAAATGTTTAACCCTTTTTGAAAATAAGGATCAAATAAGAGAGTATCTTAATCAATTAAAGAATAAGCTACTCTAAAAAGTAGGCCAATTAAATAATTTAGATTCATAATATATTTTGATACAATGTTGAATTATGAAAGTATGCTAAATATAGAAAGTACAATGTCAAATAGTAGTTTGAATGTTAAAACATAGAGAAGAGATAATAATTAACTTGTTTATTAATGCACATGAAGATATGAAAAGTGTAGGTGTAGAAATATTTAAGATGATGCTCAGCTATGATTCATCAAATTCTAGAAATTAGTTCTCTATTAGCCTAAACACTACAATTAAAATAGGGACACTAGCATCGATGCTTCTATTAAGAAACTGATGCTTTTGTCTGTAGTGAAGTACAAGTCTTTTTATAAAAATTCCACCTATGCTTATTTGGGTTCTCTATCACCTTGAAATTTTTTAATTAGGATCATGTGCACAAGTTTTTTATATTAGTACTTTGATAAAATCATAGACCCTCTAATTAGGGCATGCCACCTTAAAAAATAGGGGTTAGTGGACTTAAGTGAATTTGAGATAACCTCAAACACCCCTATATAAATGAGCACTGCCTATATATCCATATACTCCAAGCAAGGCCTTAGACCAATGTAGTTTTCCCCCTTTTATGAGTTTGTGTGTGAACAATGGTGTAATATGCTATATGCGAATGCATGTAGTGATCTAGATTGCAACTTGGAAAATAATGCTCAAGGGTTGTTCTTTGAATGATTCAAATTTTAAGAAGACTAATCCTATGATTTATTTGGAAATAGGGAAGAATATGGTAATATAACTCAGTTGTGCAAATGATTTAGTGAGCTTGATAGGTACCTACTTGGTAATTGCTAGAAAAATAATGAATGGAATTTGTTTAGTATTTATACCATATTTTGAAATAAAATATCATAGAGGGCTAATTAATATAAATAGGAGGACCCTTACATAGCTAAATATTTAAAAATTTGAGTGTTTATAGGGTACAAACACTAACATAAGTTCTATGACACTAGTGTCCTAGTCTGGATAGTAGTGTCCTAGAGAATAGAGAATTACTGAAGCTTTATAACTGAAAGTGAAGGATATATATTAGGTTTTAAGCATAATATGGGATACATGTGCATTTAACCATAGTGAGATGGTAAACATGAGCTTTTCGATAATGGAAAGGTCATGGACTGAAGGGTAGAGCCTTGAATGATTTTTTTTCAAGCATGCAAGACTAGTTTAATATGTAAAATTTAGATTTAAGTATTGAAACTACTATGATGCATGCATTATGTGACTTATAAAATAAAATCAAAATTATTTCTCAACAATCTCAAAATCCAACAAGTAGGGTGACTTCTAATGATCTTCTATGAAACCCCTTGGTTCGTGAAATTATTACATATCCATTTTCAATAGGATTTATGGCTCCAAAGTTTGAAGTGTTGAATGGAAAGGTATGTCCTTCTCATCACATTAGTCCCTTTTGTGCCTCCTATATAGACTTTTCTAATGATGATACCAAGAATATTGAAAGATTATCCAAGTGATTGGTTTTATACTCTTCCAAGTGGATCAATTCTTTTGTTCACAAATCTAGTTGATAATTTATTGGCTCATCTTCAAATCAATTTTTCTAGAAAATTTACATTTGTGGAATTATCTCAGATTAGATAAGAAGATAATGAGTAAATTTTAAGTTATGTCCTAATGTTTAAGACTATGGTTAACAAATTAAGTTATGAGCCACTTGATACTGAGATTCAAAGCATATTTATCGATAGTTTTTTTCAATTATTAAATAATTTTTTTCATTCAATTATTTTACTTATTTTGAGGAGTTTTGTCTTGTTATTAGAGTGTGAAATCTAGCTCTTAAATGATAATATTCTTAAGTATTCCCCCAATGTTTTTACATTTAAAAATAAGTTAAGATTTGAGACTAGAGGTGATAATGAGAGATTTTTAACTAAGAATTATAACATAAAATAAGTATATATTATATATCAACCATCTCAAAGGATCAATTTCAATCATCAATGGGGCATATATAATTTACTAAACTAAGTGAATGTCCACAACAAATCTTGAATACCTTGAATGCAATATGATTACATTATCTCCAATAAGGAAGTTGGATTCTTGAGGACTCTTACCTCGATCTTGTGTCTCTAGTGCATTTTTTGGCTATTACAGATTCCATGAACATTCAAAAAATGCTTGTATGACTTTGAAATATCAAACCCAAGTTCTTATTGATAATAATAAAATTCAATTGAGTGGAACAAGTAACAATTCAAGTGCATCGATAGATCCACTGAGTCACAAATATTAATAAATGACAATGGCAATTTACATATGATAGACATACCAAAGTATAACAATGTGTCAATGGACTACAAAAATTATCCACTTGATGGCTTTATTGGAGTATTTGATTCGTTTGAGAAAGATAAGACATATATTCAAATTGTGTTTAATGAGAATGAAATATCACTTGATAGTTCACATGATAGACCTTTATTGATAAGACCATTTATATATTTCATAAGGCTAAAACATTAAGCATACAAGCTCTTAAACAACTGATCACTAAAAATACAATTGAGTCATTATTCCAAGCATATTCCCTTGGAATCCCTCTTCCTATTGACTGCATAATTGTCATTTTAAAAAATTGCCAGTGAGATTTATTACATGTTTAAATCTCTTTAAATGTTAAATCCATCGACACAATTAGTATTTAAAGGTAATTTCAGTCTAAATTTATTCATTTGTGACACATTATCTAGTGGATTTGACTGAAATATTCCAATTTGGTAGTGAAACGGGGTTAAATCACAATTAAAACCTGAGTTAAAATTTTATTTAATCAAATTTATTTGATATTAATGAATAATAATTACTCATAAGATTATTTTTAATAACTTGATAGTGTCAGTTTAAATAATAAAAAGGTACTAAATAATGTATTTTATTATTTCACATTGATTTGGATGATATGTTACTCGACATGAAAATATATAAAGCATACTATGATGAATTTAATTTTCTTACATCCTGTGTTGGTACACAAGACAAATCAATCAATCAAGTGTTCTTAATTTATTCATGGATGATACGATGCCTTCCCTAGGGTTCCATTATTGGAAAGAAGAACCCTCAATTTTTGTGAGGTACTTCAACTGGCATGGAGGATTCTAAAATTTATGTAGGGTACCCTTATTTATAGGGATGCACCTCAAAATTATACTAGTACTAGATCTGAAAACCTCATATGGATAAGTTTGATGAATATCCATGTGCAAAAACAACTTATCATGGGGTGCCATGACTATTCATGGGGATTTGATGATTGATCATGATGTTTTCTTGGTCATTCATGTGGGATATTATCCTAACTTAGGGGCACATTCTTGGTTTAGTTATATAACATATTATATATGTACTTACCATGAAATATCTAGTGATACATATAAGTACCTGTAGCTACTTGTAACTAAATAGAGATACCTTAATTTATCCTTATTTATATTTTTTAGATAATTGGAAATACACGTGGGTGCATGGAAATACATGTAGCAACTTGGACACACTTGCATACACATAATACAATGTTAAATTCATACATTTGCATGTTATTTCAATAAAGAATTATTTAGGTATTCATTGATCATTTTGTCGACTCCATTACTGAACCTAAAAAGAGGTGAGAAATTTTGGTCTTCGGGCCTTCACCGAATTAAAGAGTGTGCATATTATGAGCCAAAAATATAACATGGGTCATTTATTTGAAAGGGGTGAATGTTGATAGTTGATTTAGTGTGAAAATTATTAATTGAGAACAAAATATAATTGGATTCATGCATTTGATTTGAGTGAGCATATTTTAGAGCTTAGCCTTAACAAAAAAAGATTATATTTTGGACTTAAAAATGATCATTGGCTTTTGATATTTAAAATGAATCAACATGAACCATTGATATATCCATCATATTAGTGAACACTATGTCTTCATTTGAGCCTTTGATGGATTAAAGAGTGTACAAGTTATGAACCCACAATATATTGTGGGAATTTGATATGAAAAGAGTGAATATTAACCATTGATTTAGTGTGAATAAATTTAATTGAGAATCATACTTCATGGATTTTCAAGTTGAACGAGTGAACATATTTTGGAGCTTCACCTTGATAAATAATGAATACATTATGTACTAATGAATGAATGATAGCTCTTGATCTTGAAAATGAATCAACAAGAACTATTGATGTATGTAACATGTTAATGAAAAATATGTCCTTTTTAGGGCCTTCAATAAATGAAGGATGTGTAATTTATGAACCAATGATTTAACATGAGCCTTTTATATATAAATAAAGAACATTAAGCATTGATTTAGTCTGGAAACATTTAATTGAGAATCATCCTTCATTAATTCATGAAAATATTTGGAAGCCATGATATATTGAATTTTTTTGATATTTGTGTAAGTGAATTATAATAGTATGATCATAACAACTATTTGCGAATATTAAATTCCTTATAATAGTTTGCATCTTATAATCCTACGATAAAATGGATGGATATATGTTGTTAGATTATCCGAGTTTTAATAAATTGTAAGAAAACTTATCTAGGGATTTATCGACTTAAGTAGTGTATACAATCAAGACCCATGAAGGCACAACGACCGTTGATTTTACAAAGATGGGAGGAAGATAATAAAACAGATTTATGCACAATAATAAATGAATTTTTTGATGTTGTAAAATTAATAAATTTATGCATAATAATAAATGAATTTTATGATGCTTTAAAATTAATAACCTTATGCATAATAATAAATGATTTTTTGGTACTTTAAAATATTTGAATTTTGTAACAATGAAGCAACAATATTTTTTTGCATTTATAATGGCAAGGGATGAGATTTAAAATATTATGGTGAGAACATATTCTAAAGATGCGTTGCCATTCACAGTACACTAGATTGACATAATAAATATAAAACTATACCCAAGTCTTATAATTAAATCCATACCTAGTGAGGTGATACAAATATCAAAACCTTCACTTAATTAAAGAGTGAGCACCTTGGAAATCCAAAAATTATAGACTAAAAGAGTCTTATAGAGATGGAAGTGGCCATTGAGAATTACAACAACCCCCATACATTTGGGAACCATTATCAAGGGTAAGAGACATATTTACATGTCTCTTAACATTTATTTTTAAAAATGAAACTAAAATATAAAGGGAAGAAGCCTATAGGTGATTTAGACTAATGAAATAGACCCAAACCCTCACTGTCCATGTCCACTCAATATCTTAAGAGAGAACACATGTAAATAAATCATTTTGATTTATTTAAAGATAAGAAAGGAAATTATCATGATTCAAAATTGACCTTCCCTATAAGGGATATGTTTTTCCATACATGGCATAGATGTAAGTATCGTAACCTAATTTCCAATGTTTGGACGAATGGTATAGGGAAATTATCTTTTTACAATTTTATCCTTTAACCGGTAATTGTTGATTGGGACATAGCTGTATATGGTTTAAAACAAAGGATAGTAATGAACAAGGTAGGTGATGTGGTGTTAAATTTATAACCAAATAGTAAAAATAAATGCTTGGGTTGAGGTTAGATAAGCTAAATATCCCAAACCAAATAGAATGCATATTAAAGTATGATGACAAAAATGTGATGGTGAAAAATGTTGCTTTGAAATATCATATAATATACCTTTTTAAACACCACCTAATAATTTTTTTTATAGATGATAGTGTTAAGGACCCTGTTATCATCAAAATTTTCATCCTTGAGGAGGTTGTTCAAGCCTCCTCACTTAAGTGATAGCATGGAGACACCTATAGGCTGTGGGTGGCCTAATCAGTGAGGCAAATCTCTAGATAGGGATAACTCCCTTGGTGATATCACCCCTAAAACTCCTACTAGCCCTATTGCTTGCAAGAGAAAAGGTAGAGAAAAATTGAAAGTAAACTAAACTATGGAGGTGATGCACCAAATTAACACCCTCCACTTGACCATACTGCACTAAGAACATGCATTATGTTTTAATATGATCACACTACTCAACAAGGACTTTCACGCATGAGTATTTCAACATGGAGGTCATAGATAATGTGTTGAATATAAGGAATAATAAAAAGGCCTAAAAAAGACATTAATGACTGAATTCCACTTTAGACTATGCAAGGCTATCCAAACTCCCCATGTGACTTGCAAGAAGACAGTCCATTTGCAATGAGGTAGGAGAGGATAAATGAGAGAGAGTGAAAGCACTACTACTAACATTCATCAACAATCATATAAGTACACTAATTACAAGCATTTGAGAAGGTAAGAAACAATTTATTCTACATTCAAAGGCATAATACAAGTTTTTAGTTGATCAACGTTTAGCCATACTCAGCTAAAGGATCTATAACAAGCCATCTAAGGTAACATATATAGGAGAATTGGAGGATAGAAAGAGAGAAAGGTGAGGTGTAAGATATGCATATGACAAGTGTCATCTCATGAGGAACAAGTTACAAGAAATAACATTGAAAATAGGTAGTTATGAAGTTGTTCATCAACATGTGTATGCATGATTTGATCTTTTTCCTCATCAAGGGTGGCATGGAATGACTCTTCACCTTCTTGATGAATCATTAGCCTCATGTGAAAATGTCCAATATTAGATTATAGGAGTTATAAGCTTCTATCTTCCATGTGTTGCTCTTGATCAAGCTTCTTGGATTCCTTTCATGTTATCATTATCTCTTCTATGCTCCTTCCATCTTAGCAGAGAATGAGAATTGAATTTTAAACTTGTTCACGCTGCCAAGAACCTATAATTCAACTTTATTGGTGAAAGATTGATCACCTTTCTTATCTCAGGTCTAGTTAACCAATTAAAAACTATACTATCCATGTAAATACCTCTTAAGTGACTTGTGAAGGGTCACTTTTCCTCTTGGTTTAAGAATCCTCTGCTACTGGTTAGGAAGAATTGTAAACTTTAAAAACCTGTAAACTAGATTGAAACAATAGTCTTCCAACCCATACATCTATACATTTCTTCCAAACATGCCAAGTGATGGTTCATTTAGGTGCTCTTAGGTGTGAATAGGTCATCCAAGTGTTTATAGGGTCTTTAAAGGGAACTTTAGGTCATTATAAGGATTTATATCTCCATCGAGCTCTTAGAAGGGTTTAGAGAGGGTTTAAACATGCCTATCATCTTAAAGATGATTCATAAAGATGATGCCCTTAATCCCTAAACCTATGCACAAGGTTTTTAGTAAACTTGATTCCCCTCCTATGGATAATAGCTTTAGGTCCCATGAATTTCCTCTTTTGAGATCCAAGCAAAAACATAAGACTTCTTGAGCCCTTCCCAAGGTGAAAAGAGGATTTTTAGTGCTCAATCCTCTTAAGGATTGTTCATATTACATAGTATCTTTATAACAAAAAAATTATATGAATTGAAATTAGTATACTCCCCTCAACTCCTCCAATAGCCATATGATACCATGTACTTGCTCAGTGGAGTTTCTAGGATTTAAAAGTAGCCTCTTGGGTTTGTAAAATTGTGTATGAGATCGAGAAAGAGAGTTTTTGGATTAAAAACTATAAAGTGAATTTTATTGGTTTAAAAGGCCTCCAATATGTCTTCAATAGTCTATTATATTCATAAAATATGCACTTTTTCTTCATAGCCAAGTTGCAGACCTATAAGTTGTAATCAGGCCTGTAGATGTTCCTTCTTGGCCTGATATTTATTGGTACCCAAGAATGGTCCTTAAAATCATGGTTTATCTCTCCTATACCCTAAAAAAATTTCCTTATCTCTTTCCCATGGCCTTTAAAACTCATTTTATCCTTAAAAATCATCATTCAATATAGGGTCTATTGCATTTTCTTGGAAATGGAGACGTACAAGTCTGTAGACTTGTAGGTCTACATTTTTATCACTTTAAGCCCTTTATGATGCACTCTCTTGTAATTTTATCACTCAGATCATATATACATTACCTAAAAACAATCATCATGTTCTCATGACCTTCATAATTTATTAGCGATGCAAGGTTTGTCTCTTTGGTTCATTCTTGTATATGTAGATTTGTACACAGTCTTCAAACTAAAGATCAATATAGGTTCAATCTGGAGGAGTTGGTATAGAGGTCACCCATCCTATTAAAAAATCTTCAAATCCTAGTATATTATTGAAATTTTAGGAAACCAATTCCCACAATGGTTTCTTTGAGGCTTAAACTCATGACCATATTGGCCTCCTCCACCTGTAGGTTATACACAATCTCTTGATATACATGAGGACATAACCTCTCTACCCTTTTTGGCTCTAATAATTTATTTTAGAAGGTTTGAATTAGTTTTAAGAAGCCAAAAATACAAAAAAAATATAATTCTCACTTATTTCATGCATTAGAGGCCCTCATATACTAGGATTCTAACTACTACCTTGATCTATGCTGGATGCTTGTGGAAAACTAAAGGTCACCATCATGTTGTGAAGTTTTAGGTCTATGTAGGAACTAAAAAATATTTAATGAACTTGTATAGCATCAAGGATATATTTAGGAGTTGTGACATATTCACCAACATGATCTCAACTATTGAAAATTCTAAAATATAAAGAAATTCATGTCTTCAACCTACAACCTATTCCAAACTTTATATTTCTTACCTATTTGATCTCACACATGCCAAGTGAGGAGTAATATGTCATATTAAATTATTGTATAGGTATCTTATATCCTCTCCAAATGCCTTCATGCTTCCAATGAGATTTAGAATGCACTCACAAGGAGAAACCTGAGCTAGCAGGTGTTTTGTAGGGTTTTAGAAAGGTCTACACTCTTAAAGATGGTTTATAGAGTTGGAGGCCTCACCCTGAGAAATATGGACATGGATTAAAAGGGAATAAGGGCCCATATAAACCTATAAGTGTAATGTATTCAAGACTCCTTCTTCATGAACTCAACACAAACTAGTTGAGCTCCTTGGCTTGTCAAGAACTCAAGAGAGAAGATAAATGGTTTTATGATCTTTTCAACCTGAAAAACACTGTATGAGCATGGATTTGAGTTTGATGGACTTATAGAATATTGAAACATGTAATCTCTCTTTCACCTATGTGAATACCTTCAAAACATGCTATTCTCCCTATTTTTGACGTTTAAAAACCTCTTGTAACCACCTTTTCTCATTTAAAATTGACTTGAAATGAATTAAGAAGTGTTAGGACGTACAAGTACATTTTATTTGACTTTATTTGACTTCATCAAATTTAGAGCAATGTTTTACTTGTGTTGTCCCTAAAAAATGCCACTCATTTTTGGGACAACCTACAGATCAAAATTCTCTCTTCCCCTTTCAAAATTTTTTCTAAGCATTCAAGTTCTTCATTTTTCAAAGCTTTCTCAGAAATCTATGGACTCTGCAGATACATTTCTACGGACTGAACATGCTTGAAGTTAGCAAGTGCAACAGGTTCAATGAGTGGCTGGTTCAACACATTTTGTTCAAAGAGATCAAAAGACTTAGACAAAAAGATGGCTTCAAACACAAGATTGAACCATTGAATCGTTGAACCGAAGTTGGTTCAATCAGTCAGTTATATCGGCAGGTTCAAGGGGCTGCCCCAAAGCCAAAGGAACAAGTGCCCTTACGGAGGGCTATGAACCAAAGCCAAGTGCCCTTGCGGAGGGCAGTGAGCAAAAGTGGACAAAGTGAACTCCTTCAGAAAAATGAACAAAGAAAAAGACAGCGAAATCCTTGGGACAAATTGTCTGGAGGAATTCCCCTGAAAGATAAAGGATAAAGCCCGCCGAGAGAAAGGAGCCCAAAAGCTGTCATGTGTCCATTATAAAGTAGAGAAAAATATGTTATGTTGCATCTTTTGGTCTCTCCCATGCAAGAGCGGCAATTTTCACCACCCTTACATCTTTTGGTCTCTTCCATGTAGGAGCGGCAAATTTTGCCGCCCATGCATCCCTGTTTTCTCTCCTCTAGGTGCAAGGGCGGCGATTTTTGCCACTCTTACACATTCTTCTTGAACATGCATCGGCGTAAATTTTTGCCACCGACATACATTCTACCTAATGTGCACAGGCAACAATTTTTTCCGCCTATGCACAAGAACTTCTCTAATATGCAAGGGCGGCAATTTTTGCCGCCCCTACATACCTTCTCCCCATTTTTCCTAACTCTAGGAAATTTTCATTTTTTCTATTTTTCGTACTCGCTCCCCTTTTATTTTACTTTCTGACTTGCTCTCGCCTTAGCCTTTTCAAGCACGTTTCCCTAGTCATGATCACTCAAATGTGCAGTTTTCTCAGATTGCTAAATTTTCCCCTGATTGCACAATCATGATTCTTACTATAGTTTCTCTAAAGGATCCCTCTTCATTGACGTCTTTTCAATAAAAGTTATTCTAGATCACTGAAGTTTCTCTTAAGAAGGTGAAGACCATGAAGAAGACTAGAAATAAAGATTGAAGCTGTTCTTCCATGCTTTATTCAAAATGTACTTTGTAATTGACTTGGGACATTTTCACGTGTACTTTTGTAATATGTAATTACATGTGAAAAATCTAGAAAATATCCCAAAGTCAACACTAACTCATCTTTGACTAAGATATTTTTATATTTTAATCTTTTTAATTTTGAAAGTTTCTCCCTATATATAGAGGGGACCTCTTTTGTAAATATATCTCTGATAATTGAGAGCAAAACTCTGCTGAAATTGAGACACTTCTTAAGACTTTGTGCTCAACTTGTAAATCATATTTCATCAAATGAATGAGAAGCAGGTTTATTTTAGACTTTGTGTTGAAGTAATTTGTGTTATTTAAGAAGTGGTTCTTATGTCCTCTTTCCTGATAATCTCTTATTTGTTTGATTTAATAAGCAAAGTGTGTGTGTTGATATTATCTGAGGACATTTCTAAAATATAGAAGAAAGACTTTGAGCTACTTTTATCTTGGTGATGCTTTTATCATTTGTAGTTTTAGGTGAAGACTTTGTGCTTCATTTCACTCTATGGTTATGCGTATTCTAGATCAGCGAAGGAGAAAATGAAAGACTTTGTGCTTACGTAGGTTTTCTAGTTAACTTTATTACCTATTTTAGGGGATTTTCTACTCTAGGCTGGACACCATTCCTGAAAGAAGAGGAATGTTCTTAGCCCATGACTAGAATTTCTCTCTCTTGTTCCTTGGACATCATCTTTGAAAAAAGAGAGGTGGATGCTGTTATACTACCCCAAGTATTATTTTTTGCTTACCTATATATATACATATAGCGCATAAATATTCATAGGGAACCTCCCCTTGATGAGAGGAGAGATTTACCTCATCCAGATGTGGTAAACCCACACTTTTTATGGCATAAATATCCTTGTGCTGTGGTTAATATATCTATTTTGTCATCAGTTAGTTGACGACAAAATATTCACCTAACAGTTTTTGGCGACTCCACTGGGGACACAGTAATTTTGTGCAATTTGAAACCTCAAGTTTCAGATTGAAACATCACCTGTGTCTTATCCATAATCATTTTTAACCCTTATCCATTTTAGAGTCTGGTGAATCCCATCTGGGTCTTACCCACTTTTTTTATAGCCTTACCATCTTCCATATCCATTATTTTATCTGGTCTACAAAACCAGAGCTGCTAAGAAAGAAAGCGCAGTTTGATGCCTCAAGCTTTAAGCTGAAGCAGGGCCAGTTTCTTTTCCATTTTTGTCTTATAATCTGGCAACTCCACTCAAATGTGTTATCCCTATTTTTCATAATCAAATCATGGCAGTTTGAGGCCCCTGGGGTAACTCTTTTGGCCCACTCAACTTGACTCCACCTCTGCATGAGCTTCCACGCAATTCAAGAAAAAATTTCCCCAAATTATTTGGTGATGGAAAAGTTCATCTTGATGAACACATTGTAGCTTTTAGCATAGCCTGTGGCATAATAGGGGTGGAATTTGAAGACATAACAGTCAGGTTGTTTGTGGAGACACTACAAGGTGCTGCTGTAGACTGGTTCTACCACCTGTAGGTTAGATCAGTGACTTATTGGGACACTCTGAAAGACAAATTTGAAGCCAGGTTCAAGCCTGTAGAGGATGCACATGCTTTGCTGGCCTAGCTCACTCAGATGAAGAAGGAACCTCATGAGCCTATGAGGGACTTCATTTCCAGGTTCAACAAGCTAAGGCACAGGATTCCCATGATTCTCCAGCTGACACCTCAGAATCTCATGTGTTTCTTCATCAACTCACAGTTGCCTGAAGTGAGTTTTTTGTTGAGACGGGATAGACATATAGACCTTGAGGCTACTCAAGACTTGGCTACTGAGGTAGAAGATGACCTTATCTTGGTAGGAAAGATAAGGGGAGACCCTAATAAAGGTAAATCCTCTTCATCTTTTTAGTATTCACCTGCAGTCACCACTGACCCAATGGTGCAAAAGCTAGCAAATGAATTGCTAGCCTTGAAAAGGCAAATGGCACAAGGTATGTCTTCTGCTCCTCTATATAAAGATATACCAAGGAGGACATTCCCCAATCAGCCATATCAAGGCAACACTGCCAGAAGTCAAGGGCAGCTAAATCGCCTTCCTCCTCCACAGAGGAACCTTGCCCTTGAAGCACCTCCAACCAACTCAACAGTTGGATATTTGGAAATAGAACATGATTTCTCTTTCTAACCTAAGTTTGATTAAGAAGAATCAACTGGTGACTCCCACATCAATTTTTTGAATTATCAAGATGAACTCAGAAGAGAAGGCAATGCAGCTGAGGGGTCATATGCTGTGTTCACCCGGTCCTAGAACTAGTCAGCTCAGCAAGTTGATAAATAAAAAATAGAGAAGCAACCTTAACTAGAAATTTTAATTGCTGAACGTGGAACCACTCTGTCTTTCTAGCCAAAGGACTTGGTGGTTGCTAAAGAAGTAAGTATCCCAAACAGTTTTGCAACTTCTACTTCAATTTCACACTCCAGTCCTCCCTTCCTTCCCAAAAACCAAAATGATGAACTCCCATCCTCTGTGCTTAGTCCAATTCAATCATTTGACATAACTAATCATGTCAAAAAGACTAAAAGTCAAATCACTAAATTTGAAGTCCTGCAGTCCAACCCCGATTAGTTGGACAAGTTGGTACAAGATGTCAAGACCCAAACATCGGCCCCTGAAGCTCAAATTTTGTTTGAGTTTTCAGGCAGGGGTGATTACTTCTTGACCACAAAGGACATCCATGTTCCTAGAGATGAAATTATGGTAGGTGGTGATCTAGGAATTGATTCAAACCAGACATCAGAAGGATTGGTAGGGCACAGTACAAATGAAAAATGTCTTCCATCTCTAATGAAGAGAAATCTGACAGAAGATCCATTTTTGGTGATATTTGGATCTGGAAAATGGATGGGAGCAATTCCTCTACAGGTGCTAGGGCCAAGTTGGTATTGATATCTCTTAAGGGGGATATTCTTCCTTCTTTACACAAGTTGCAATTCAGCAACACCAACAACACTGCCGAGTATGAATCTCTATTACTCGAATGGGAAGCTACTCGAGACAAAAGAGATGCCAAGCCGGTGGTCTGCCAGGCATCTGAAGGGGATAATTAAGACATGTTCTAGACTGAACTATCAGAATAAAAAATTATGGTAATAGAACAGGATGCTACCCATCAAAATCAAAAAAAGGGAATATATAGGAGAACCAAGATTCATGGTTCTTGGACTAGAAAGCAAGTCTTGCCAAGGGGCAGCAAGAGAAGAGAACCAAGGGGAAGACACAAAAAGGTGGTTTCCTGGTGGAGAGTTCCATTCAACCATCACCAATTTTGGGGATAAAATGGTTTCCTGTTGGTTTATCAGGATGGCACACCATTTTCACTATCTCATAGTGGGCGGCATCTGAAGCACTTCAAATCTTGAGGCATCAAATAAGATCATCTGTACATATGTATATCTGTATAGTCTTTAGTTCTATTTTGTGTTTTTTATTTTCATTTTTTTGAGCCTTTCTTTTTGGGTAGCATGACTCTGTAGCCCAATGGCACGCTTCTAAGGCACTGGAGATTCTAGATTCTACTCCCTTCAATCGATTTTTGCAATAGAAGGAAGTTCCCCAACTGGAGCTAGCTGTTGTCTCTGAAAAATGCCACTCATTTTTGGAAAACCTATAGATCAAAATCCTCTCTTCCCCTTTCAAATTTTTTTTGAGCATTCAAGTTTTTCATTTTTCAAAGCTTTCTCAGAAATCTATGAATTCTGCAGATACGTTTCTATGGACTTAACATGCTTGAAGTTAGCAGGTTCAACAGGTTCAACGAGTGGCTGGTTCAACGCATTTTTTTCAAAGAGATCAAAAGACTTAGACAAAAATATGGCTTCAAACACAAGATTTAACCATTGAATCATTGAACCAAATTTGGTTCAATCAGTCAGTTCAATTGATAGGTTCAAGGGGCTGCCCCAAAGCCAAAAGAACAAGTGCCCTTACAGAGGGCTGTGAACCAAAGCCAAGTGCCGTTGCGGAGGGAAGTGAGCAAAAGCAGACAAAGTGAACTCCTTTGGAAAAATGAACAAGGCAAAAGACATCGAAATCCTTCAGACAAATTATTTGAAGGAATTCGCCTTAAAGATAAAGGATAAAGCCTGTCGAGAGAAAGGAGCCCGAAAGCTGCCACGTGTCCATTATAAAGAAGAGTGGAATATGTTATGTTGCATCTTTTGGTCTCTCCCATGCAAGAGCAAATTTTTTTTCTGCCCTTGCATCTTTTGGTCTCTTCCATGCAGGAGTGGCAAATTTTGCCGCCCATGCATTCACATTTTCTCTCCTCCAGGTGCAAGGGCAACAATTTTTGCCGCCCTTACACATTCTTCTTCAACATGCATTGGAAGCAATTTTTGCCACCAATATAATTTCTCCCTGATGTGCATAGGTGGAAATTTTTGCCACCTATGCACAAGAACTTCTCCAATATGCAAGAGTAGTAATTTTTCCGCCCCTACATACCTTCTTCTCATTTTTCCTAACTCTGAAAAATTTTCATTTTTTATATTTTCCACACCCGCTCCCCTTTTCTTTCACTTTTTGACCTACTCTCACCTCAGCCTTTTCAAGTGAGTTTCCCTAGTCATGATCACTCAAATGTGCAGTTTTCCTAGATTGCTAAATTTTCCCCTGATTGCACAATCATGATTCTTACTACAATTTCTCTAAAGGATCCCTCTTTATCGACGTCTTTTCAATAAAAGTTCTTCTAGATCAATGAAGTTTCTCTGAAGAAGGTGAAGACCATGAAGAAGATTGGAAATAAAGATTGAAGTTGTTCTTCCATGCTTTATTCAAAATGCATTTTTTAATTGACTTGGGACATTTTCATGTGTACTTTTGTAATATGTAATTACATGTGAAAAATATGGAAAATATCCCAAAGTCAACACTGACTCATCTTTGACTAAGATATTTTTATATTTTAATCTTTTTAATTTTGAAAATTTCTCCCTATATATAGAAGGGACCTCTTTTGTAAATATATCTCTGATAATTGAGAGCAAAAACTCTACTAAAGTTGAGACACTTCTTGAGACTTTGTGCTCAACTTGTAAATCATATTTCATCAAATGAATGAAAAGCATGTTTATTTCAGTCTTTGTGTTGAAGTAATTTGTGTTATTTAAGAAGTGGTTCTTATGTGCTCTTTCCTGATAATCTCTTATTTTTTTGATTTAATAAGCAAAGTGTGTGTGTTGATATTATCTGAGGACATTTCTAAAAGATAGAAGAAAGACTTTGAGCTAATTTTATCTTGGTGAGCTTTTTATCCTTTGTAGTTTTAGGCGAAGACTTTATGCTTCATTTCACTCTATGGTTACGCGTATTTTGGATCAACGAAGGAGACAATGGAAGACTTTATGCTTACGTAGGTTTCTTGGTTAACTTTGTTACCTATTTTAGGGGAATTTCTACTCTAGGCTGAACACCATTCCTAAAAGAAGAGGAATGTTCTTAGCCCACGACTAAGATTTCTCTCTCTTGTTCCTTGGACATCATCTCTAAAAAAAGAGAGGTGGATGATATTATACTACCCCAAGTATTATTTTTTTCTTGCCTATATATATACATATAACACATAAATATTTATAGGGAACCTCCCCTTGATGAGAGGAGAGATTTACGTCGTGCAGATGTGGTAAACCCACACTTTTTGTGGCATAAATCTCCTTGTGCTATGGTTGATATACCAATTTTGTCATCAGTTAGTTGACGACAAAATATTCACCCAACAACTTGGAAATAAAAGACTTCTAACAAGGGTTTTCTCTAGATATGACTTAAACAAGCCTAACATAAAGAAAACACCTTACCTTAATTTCTCCCAAAATACATTAAACAATGCTAAACTTATATAAGACATTCATTTGGACTTATTAGAAAATAATACCTACTAAAAAAGGTCAAATTTTTAATTAAGCCCACCTATGGTCGCCAAATTTGGCTAACATCTTTGGAAACCTCTTGGGATTGCTTTCTTGCAATGCCCCTTAGACCTGTTACCTAGTCCATCCATGGGCATGGAGTGATATCTTACTCAACCTCAAACCTAATTAGACCTTGAAATTAGAATTCAAATTCCTTGCAACAATTTAAATAATTGATACCTTCACCAAGACAATAAAATAAGAAGCAAACACACTAAATCAAGACACACAACAAAACAATAAGACAAAACACTATGTTACAAAGAACTTAGAGGAAAGACAAGACAAGAAACTACTGAAAATAACTAACCTTAAAACATTTTCCTCTTGGATCAAAATGATTTTTTTTTCAAATTCTTCCTCCATGAGATGAACAATGATGTAGAGCAAGCTGCCCTTTAGACATGATTTTTGGTGGATTAGTCTTCTTTCTTTCTAACTCGTTAGGCATACTCTCATGTTAATTATAAAAAAAAAAACATGTTTCCAATGGAGATATACTCATCTTATGGCCCAATACTTATCTCATGTTTTTCCTTGATGTTTGAATTCATCTCAAACATGATCACATCTTGGCTCATAGGGGAAACATCAACTTTGACTACTAAAGGCTCCATGAAATGGCATGTTTGGTCTTGAATGATATCTTAAGGGTTCCCACATTGTTCTAAAAGAAATAAAATAACTTCAAAATCATATTCAATCTACCTTATAGAATGTATAGACCCTTTAAGAGTCTCAAACTCATTTTAAATGCTCAGATACTGATGCCATATGTTATCTTAAAACTCATCATGTTGACTTGAGAAAGCATCTTGCATATGATTGTCACCTTGAGGATCTATCTCCATCACCTTTATAGCTACTATCATGTGATCATGAGCTCCATCATGGTTGCTTGGAACAACTAAAACCTTAGTTACATCCTTATCATAATTCACTTGGGATGCAACCACTTTCATATGTTTGAACTGCTCTTCATAAGTGATTGGTTCATACTCATTAGAGGCCATTTAAAAACCATTTAATTCCTGATCTTGTTTACTTAGGAGATATTATACATTAATACCAGTTGCAACTCCTTCATAGAAGCTCTCTTTGCAAAATTTTCCTTGAAATCCCTCTATTGTTAACTCAACCAATTCTTCTTTGCAACAAGAAGGAAGACCAACACTTTCAATCAAAGGAGAGATTTTAAAACAAAATTTTACCTCTTCTAGGATGATTGAGGCATATTGAAAAGTATCCAAATGCATCTCAATTGCATTTAGCTACTCCAATTCATCAAGAGGATCTAAGAACTACTATTCTTGATCATCGATGATCTCATTGAGATGACTAACTGGCTAGGTAACTGCTATAACTGTCTCAATTGAGTTTTTTTCATCTTCAAGAGTGTTCTCTCCTTAAAATTATGCTTCCACATGATGAAGATCACTTCTCCTTTCATCTCTAAAGACTGATTTGTTATTTTATTCACCAAAGGGAGTGCCAATGATGATTTCTTATTTATGTTTACTTGAAGTGTCTTCTTCATAGCCTTCTTTAGGCTCACTTATAACTACGAATTAATTTGTTATCCTATAATAAAACATGTTCTTCCTCAATGATGGGATGTTCAACCTCACAAAATAGATTTGGGATCTTGAGATCCATGAGTTGATCATTATTTTATTTCTATCCACCAATCAATCTCTCATCTCTTGATATGTTATAGTCCTCCACATTCTCAATAAGGAATTACTTATTCTTTTGGAAGCCCTCTTTAATTGAATTCAATGATGGGAAAGTTTTAGGTTTTTGGGGAGAGATGGATGATGCTTGAATAGGTTAAAGTTACTTTTTGGCCTCAACTTCTTGCTCCAGGCATGGCTCATATTTCTTCCCCTATGACTCTACCACTTTATTAAAACTTGGAACCTTAGAATTAAGAGCTTCCTATTGATGGTGTGTTGCAACCTAAGGGGTGGATAAAGGATTTGGGAAGCTTAAAAACTACCTTGTATTGTCCCCAAAATTTTGATTATAAATGAGCATATAAGAAGGTTCATGAGGAAGAGCAGGTTGAGATTGAGGGATAATGAGTGAGGATTTTATATAATCAAGCCTTTTTTGATGGATTTTTAAAAGTTAGATCAAGTTAGGAACACAATAGGACTGATTTAGGATTGGAGAGGTTAATTGAGGTTGAAGAGATTACTAATCTATCTTCCATACATTGATTCAAATCTCTTATTTCCATCCCTTCATTAGTTAGGACATGATGTCTTCCCCTCTCAAAGTCTTCCCTCTCACTCCTTATAAAGTGTAATGAGCCCCTTTACCTTTTAATGGGATGACTAGGGACCATTTGGCCAAATTCTATAACCCCATCTACCTTTCTCATCACCATTTCATTTCTTAACATCTTGAAGAGCAACCAAGAGTCTTGCTCTTTATTAGCTTGGATTTGACTAGCTATACAATCCTCCTTATAACTTAACTCTTGATGATGGCAAGCTTGATAGGACTGATATGAAGGTTGACAAGCTTGATAAGGTTGATGAGGAAAAGAGGGAGGATAAAGCTCTTAATAGAAAGGCTGATCAAATTGATAGCTAGGGTCATATGGGTAAGTAGGGTCATTATAAAGCTGATATGGATCAACATAGGACTGATATGGATCATTCGGCTACTAGTAATGATCAACAAACTATTGAAAACGTTCAACATAAACTTGGCATGGATCACCAACTTGAGTGAAATAGAAATCTAATCCAAACTCAGCCATGAAACCTCACGAGAAAGACAAAATACAAAGATTACTTTCTTGAAATAATACCTGGGTTACTAAAACTAGTTGATTATGCTCAGATTTTCCATTGGTGCTTGTGTTCATTCCTCCAAAGGCTAGTACATTGAATATCAACACAAGTAAATCTTTAATGGATTAAGTCTCTTGTCCCACTAGGCATGCTAGAACTATTATCATCAAAATTTTCACCCTTGAGGAGGTTGTTCAAGCCTCCTCATTTAATTGATAACATGAAGACACCTATAAGATACGGGTGGCCTAATTAGTGAGGTGAATATGTATATAGGGCTAGTTCCTTTGATGCTATCACACCTAAAACTACTACTAGGCTTATTTATTGTAAGGGAAAAGGGAGAGAGATACTAAAAGTAAGTTAAAATAGGGAGGTGATGCACCAAATTAACACCCTCCACTTGACCATACTACACTAAGAACATGAATCAAGATTGAATCTAATCACCCTACTCAATAAGGACCTTCAAGCATGAATATTTCAACATGGAGGCCATAGATAATGTGTTAAATAGAAGGAATAATCAAAAGGCCTAAAGAAGACACTAATGCCTAAAATACACTTTTAGACTATGCAAGGCTATCCAAACTCACCATGTGACTTGCAAGAATACAATCCATTTGCAATGAGGTAGGAGAGGAGAAATGAGAGAGAGTGAAATCACTACTACTAGAATTCATCAATAATCACACAAATACACTAATTTCAAGCATTTGAGAAGGTAAGAAACAACTTTATTCAACATTAAAAGGCTTAATATAAGTTTTTAGTTGAGTAAGGCTTCGCCATACTTAGCCAAAAGATCTATAACAAGCCATCCAAGGTAGCATATATAGGAAAATTGAAGGAGATAGAGAGAGGAGAGGTGTAAGAGATGCATATGACAAGTGTCATCTCATAAGGAACAAGTTACAAGAAAGAAGACTAAAAATAGGCAATTATGAATCTTCTCATCAACATGTGTATGCTTGATTTGATCTTTTACCTCATCAAGGGTGGCATGGAATGACTCTTCACCTTCTTGATGACTCATCAACCTCATGTGAAACTAGCCATTATTGGATTAGAGGAGTTACAAGATTGTGTCTTTCCATGTGTCACTCTTGATCAGGGTTCTTGGTGTATTATCATGTTATCATTGGATCTTCTATGATCCTTATATCTTGGGAGAGAATGAGAACTGAGTTTCAAACTTGTTCATGCTGCCAAAAACTATAATTCAACCTTATTGGTGCAAGATCGATCACCTTTCTTCTCTCAGGTCTAGTTAACTACTTGTAAACTATATTATCCCTATAAATGTATCTTAAGTGACTTGTGATGGGTCTTAATTCCTCTTTCTTGGCTTAATAATCCTCTACCAATGGTTAGAAAGACTTACAAACTGTAAAACCCTGTAAATTAGATTTAAAAGACAATCTTCTAGCCCATTTATCAATACATTTATCCCACACATGCCAAGTGATGATTTATTTAGGTGATATTAGGTGTGAATAGGTCATCCAAGTGTTTATAGGGTCATTTAAGGGAATTTTAGGTCATTATAAGGACTTATATCTCCATCAAGATCTTAAAAGGGTTTAGAGAGGGTTTAAACATGCCTATCATCTTAAAGATGATTTGTAAAGATGAGGGTCCTAATCCCTGAACCTATTCCACAAGTTTTTATTGAACAAGGGTCCAATAATATGGCTAATAAATTTAGGTTCCATGTATTTACTCTTCTGATATCCAAGAAAAAACTTAAGCCTTTTTTAGCCCTTCACAAGGTGAAAAGAGGATTTTTAGTGCTCAATCCTCTTAAGGATTGCTCATACTACATAGTGTCTTGATAAAAAAAATAATGATATGAATTGGAAGTATTATAATCCCATAAATGAATCTATTATCCATTTGAAACCATGTATTTTCTCAGTGGAGTTTCTAGGCTTCAAAAGTAGCCTCTTGTGTTTGTAAAACTATGTGTGAGATTGATAAAAAGAGTTTTTGGATTAAAATATTTAAATTTCATTTTATTGGTTTAAAATACCTCAAATAGGTATGAAATAGTATATATAATGTTTATAAATGGTATTCAATATATATAAACCTTACAAAAGGTTTTTCCACTTGATTTCCATGTTTTGAGGGTTTGTAGGCAATTAGGCAAGTCTGACCCTAACTGTCTCTATTATGGTATATCTTCCTCATTTAAAGAGTTAAAATCAAATAAATAATATTATAAATTGTATCTCACATCTGAAATATACCTTAAAAAACTCCATCCTAGATCAAAATGCATGTTCACTTCATATTCTGCCTATGACAAGCCTATGGGTCTCTATTAGGCTTGGACTATCTTCAAGGGATATTTGCTCATCTTGATGGTTTTATTTAATTAATAAGAGGTTTATAAATCATTGGAAAACTATACACATTTATTTAAATCTTTTTAATCTTACAAACTTCCTACTTAGCATAAAATATGCACTTTTTCTTCATATCCAAGGTACAGACATATAGTTCCCAATCAGGCCCGTAGATGTTCCTTCTTGGTTTGATATTTATTGGTGCCCAAGAATGGTACTTAAAATCATGGTTTGTATATTATATACCATACACACATATAATTATATATTTACAATGGCCTTGACAACTCACTTTATCCCTAGATCTCATCATTCAATATAGGGTCTATTACATTTTCTTGGAAATGGAGACCTACAGGTCTACAGACCTACAGGTCTACATTTTTATCACTTTAAGCCATTAAATATGTACTATTTGGTCATTTTAACTATAAAATCATATATAAATTAACTAAAAATAATCCACATGTTATCATGACGTTCATACTTCAGTGGTAATGCAAGGTTTATCTCTTTTATTCATACTTCTATAGGCAAATTTGTACACAATATTCAAACTTAAGATCACTATAGGTTCACTTTTGAGAAGTTTTTATTGAGGTCACCCATCCTATTGGAACTTATTTAAATCATAGTATATTATTTCAAGTTTAGGAAACTAATTCCCAAATTGGTTTATTTGAGGCTTAAATTCATGGCCATATTGACCTCCTACACTTGTAGGTTATACACAATCTCTTGATATACATGAGGACATAACCTCTATGAAAATTTTGGATATAATTAGTTATTTGAGAAGGATTTAATGTGTTATAAGAGTCCAAACATACAATAATAGTCTAATTACCACTTATTTCATGCATTAGAGGCCTTCATATACTAGGATTTTGCTTGCTACCTTGATCTATGCTGAATGCTTGTGGAAAACTATAGGTAATCATCATGTTGTGAAGTTTTAGGTCCATTTAGGCACTAAAAAATATTTATTTAACTTTTAGAGCATATAGGAGGTGTTTAGGAGTTGTGAGAGCTTCACCAACATGCTCTCAACTGTTGGAAATCCTAGAACATCAATAACTCCATGTCTTCAACCTGAAACGTACTCCAAACTAAATATTTATTACCTCTTTGAGCTCACATGTGCCAAGTGAGGATTGAAAGGTCATATGAAAGGATTTCATAGGCCTCCTAGATCGTCTCCAATTTCTTTCATTCTTCCAATGATCTTCAAAATGCACTCACTGAGAGAAACCTAAGCTAATAAGGGTTTTGGGGAGGTCTACAATCTTAAGAATGGTTCATAGATATGGGGGAATCAAATTGAGAACTATGGAAATGGATTAGAATGGAATAAGGGCCTCTATCAACCCCTAAGTACACTAGATTCAACATTCCTTCATGGACTAAGCATAAATTGATTGAGATCCTTAGCTTGTTAAGAACCTGAGAGAGAAGATAAATAATTTTTTGATCTTTATAACCTAAAAAACATTGTATGAGCATGGAATTGAGTATGATGGAATTGGAAAAGACTGAAAAATTTCATATCAATGTTGCACCAATGTGAATACCTGTAAAACATGTTATTCTCCCTATTTTGGGTGTTGAAAACCTCTTGTAATTGCCTTTTCTCATTTGAAATTATCTTGAAATGAATTGATAAGTGTTAGGCCATACAAGTACATTTTATTTGACTCTATTTAACTTCATCAATCTTAGATGAATGTTGGAATTGGACATAAAATACTTATAACAAGGGTTTTCACTATAGATGACTTAAACAAGACTAACACAAAAAAAACACCTTACCTTAATTTCCCCCAAAATACCTTAAACAATGATAAACTTGTTTAATACATTCATTTGGACTTATTAGAAAGGGAAACCTAGTGCAAAAGGTCATGTTTTTGATTAAGCTCACATATGGTAGCCAAATGTTGGCTAATAAAGCCTTTCCTTGCCTTTATGTTTAAATACTATTTTAAGAAGACGATATCTATATTATGTTAGTTATGAAGAGATGATAATGATATAGTTGTGGGAAAATACCATTATTTTATTTTTAAAGGACTATTGAGCATGCACAATCATGTAAGGTATGACTTTGATATATTATTATATGATGTTATTCATGATGACCTAATGCAGTTGGAATAGAAAAAGAGGTTAAACAAATTACTCACACTTGTGTTTCATATATCATACACCCATAGGAATATGTTTCATAGAATATTCTAGATTAACCACATGGGTGGGGACTTTAAACTAGATGAGGTATGTCACAAACTAGTGCAATTATGGAACATACATAATGATATGAATCATGATCATGATGACTATGCCACATTCATTGATCATTTATTTTGTGTGAATGAAATTTTTTTCCTTGGAGAGGAAATACATAAGATATTACATGCACTTAAAAAAGATGAAATGTCTAAAGACTATAATATTGTGTAAAAAACAAGACACTATTGCATCACTTGGTGATCTAAAAGTGACTGCAGATCCATCAAAGTGTTTGGGGCTAGTTTTGGCATATATGAACTCCTAAGACATTTACTGAAATAACTTTTTATTTTATGAGGAAAATGGCCTTTCTTCATGAGGAGTTTTCAAGACTAGGTAAAGGAACATTGCTTAAAATAAAGTTAGAAATGGAAGATTTCATATTTGAACATAAATGTGCATTAAATCTCCCTGATACTTTGTTATTTTGACTCTCATTGAGAATGAGGTAAGATATAAAGTATGATCCTAAAGAGGTAATCGGTTAAAAGAGGAAAGACATAACTATATCTAGTGGCTATATCCATGATTTTTGTGAAGACGAGGATGCAATGACTAATTACACTAGAAAATATGAAATGCTTAGATTAGTTATGAAATGGAGGAGGTTTCAATCAGTTGAATAGAGGATAAAAAGTAAGAATATAGGTTACCAATGGAAATTGTATGAAATAACATACCCCATTATCAAAAAAATGAAAATTATGAGATATAACAATGTATATTGATCCTAAAAAAGCTAAGGGTAAATCCATTGAAGAAAAATAAACTATTGAGTATATTGCTACTACATTTACATTAGGATTATCACTAAATATTTCCTCTCTTCATATTATCCACTTATTATTGTATCATCTTCTTATGCACCTTTTGAGTTTGATTCAATAAGCATGTATATAAAAAGGGTTGTTGATCTCATGGAAAGACTTGAGGAGGTTCCTTTATATAGAGGTGGATCTATGTATGGGTAATTTGGGACTCATAAATAAAAACAACTTGAGATCATGGAAATCCTTGATGAGGATTATTTGGATGATGAAAAACTCAAGGAATAATCAATTCTACTAGTCGGTGAATATTTTTGTAAATACAAACTAGTTTGAAAAGGGTAAAGACCTATATTTTGGTGAATCATCAAAAGGAAACATGTGATTAAAATATTCTATGAGATATTATGAAACTAACACAACAATATCTAGTTAATAGCCCCATGAAAAAAACATTACTGATAATACTAAGGGAATTAACTAAGATCAGGATAGGAAAATGACAAATAAAAGTAACTACATGCTACTAGCAAGATGGGATCCCATATAGGATATGGTGCTTAATGAAATTAAGCAAGGAAGGATGATACCAAAATTATTAGAGATAATTTGGATTCTACTAATATTTCTAGGATATATCATGGGTTTGAATTTGGCACTGATAAGTAGATGCATGTGGAGTTAATTGTGACCTCTTCCTCTTGATAAGCCCATGTAAAAAATATGACTTTATTATTTTAATGACACCTTATATGTTAGTAATATGTGACTATACAACAATCATCTAAAACATTTGTTGATGAAATCAAATACAATAAGGCCAATTTGACACATGAGTTGAAGGAGGGTGAAACTATGAAGGATGAAGTTATCAACCTAAAAAGAGAAAACTTCAAATTGTAGGACACAATAAAGGTCAATAAGACTTTTAGATTAAAATGGAAGGGGAAATACATTAGATAAAAGGATAATCATAAAATATCCCTTAGGAATCAAATTTTTTTACATTCGGGGTCCCACTAAGGGAAGGCAATCCATGCAACCCACAAGGATTTATATACACATAATAGAGCTCAAAACCCTTGTGTTCTATTCAAAATCTTAACCATTCAAGTTACAAAGTATCCAAAGCTCTTTAGATTTACAATGGAGGTATATGAATCTCTCCAATCCTTATGATTGGATCTCACACTCTCTCTCTTTATAAGGCTACATGTCTTATTATTTCTCATTCTACTCAGCTATATGCATTCTTTAAAAAGATATTCTCTCACCACTTGGATCTCTAGATGCAATTCAACATAGTTTTTCCTCTTTTTGGCCAAGACTTCCTAATACTAAGCCCAACCTCTTATTTATAGGCTTATTGCTCCAATTAACCTTATTAATTCTCCAATATACCTTTCCCATCTTGGGAATTCAAGTAGGTGGGTTGGCACTAAATACCCTTCTAGTTTTCAGTTTGAACCCCAATACAAAAATGTCTAAGAGTGTCTTTTTCCCACATTATACACTTGTTTGTCTTTTATGCCACCTATGACAATCTTAGATGAAATGTCATAGGTTCCACATGGAATTTTTTATGTTGTATTCAAATCTACCACTATTTTATTCTACTCCACACTTTTTCCTTATACCAACCTTTCTTTATGCCCCTCTGATCTTGTGTAACCACTTATGTGTGCACCACTTAATTCTCAAAATATTTCTTCATCTGCACTTTGCTCACATTTGATGACCATCATCTATGCCTTAAACCATTGAACTTGGGCTCATATGTGCCTATGCCTTCTATCAAGTATTTAATTCCTTTGTGCATCACTGCACAAATATATTATTTAGCACATTTCCCTTGAGTGTGGTTTATTTCTTATGCGCTTCATTTGCAAGTCTTTTCCTTGTGCACTTTCACATAAGCTTTAAATATTATTGTTCCACCCCTTTGTGCATTATATTTATCCTTAGTGAAAGGTTTCCATTGCATACTCCCTTTCTTAACCAAAATTATAATATATTTATTTCCAACCTCTACACAGTCTCAACCACTATTCCTCCCATGTAAGTGGAATCTTGTGCCATCTTTAAGGCTTCAAAATTATGCGTGAGTGCACTATCACACTAGATAATTTGGCTTATTCATTAAATGAAAACTTTATTTTTGGGTGATGTAGGATAACTGATTCACCTTGGATGCTCCTACATCATACCACCTAGGTAATTTAAAATCTAAGCTCATACTTATAAGTAGGGTTTTAGTGGTAAAACCACCCTTATTTCAGATACCTAGACTGTGGTGATGCCCAAAACTTGTTGTATGGCCTCTATGCACTTATGTTTTTCTTCTTATTCTTCTTCTAGATCATTATTGGGTCATAAACCATCATTGTCTACCTAACTCTGATACCTCTTCTCTTCCTTCTCTTTTCATCCTCTTCCTTCCTATGGTAGATATAACCCTACCTCTATTCGGGGCCACCTCCACCAAGTGTTATTAACACTTATTCCTATTGCATGAATCACATGGGTTACCTCTCATACATCCCTTACTTATCTCTTCCTCTACCTTTATTCTATTCTTCTTTTTTTTCTTCTTTTCCTGGGTCTACACCCATCTTTGACTGTCCACATATACCTAGTGTTCATACCACTTCTATTCATGTGTGTGCCATACAAGACTCCTCTGCACACTTTCCCATTCTCTCATATTTTATTCAATACCATGGGTTTATGCCCACTTATATATCTTATGGGTCTACACCCACATTTATATTTTATGGGACTTTGCCCACCTATTTCAATCCACCTCCAGCTAGTGTTTGTAACACTTATGTTTATGCATGCACCATATAAGGCTCCTTTACATGCTTTCCTTTGTTATACTTTTCACTTCATCCTTGTGGGCTTGTGCCCAATCCCTTATCTTGTGGGTTTATGCCCACTAGTTTCTATCTATCTCCTCTAAGGGTTATCCTTGACACTTTTCTACTATGTGTCTATCCACCCATATTATATGCATATTCTCTTCTTCATTCCTTTATCATCCTCTTTATCCTTGGAAAGTATATGTAATTGAATTTATTAAACCCATGTGTATTCATCAAGAAACTTATTTTTAGTCACTTTTTTGGCTACCTTCATATCCTCCGTGCCTCTCACTAGGCACTCGTAGGTGGTACTCCTATTTCTTTCTCCCTTATTCTTAGCTTCCTTCCTCCATGGGCTATGCACAATCAAAGTTGTGCGTTCCTTTCCATTAGCTCCAAACTAACCTTATTTTACTCTCTTCCCTAATAACTTCATGCTAAATGAAATGACTATTTCACTCTTATGTTCAACTTTAGGATGATACGCTATGTCTTCTTCATCACTCATGCAGTAAACTCCTACATCTCATGATCCTTCATGGTTGTATCCTTCCTTCATCTCCTTATAAATACCTTCTTCTTTCCCTTTGTGTGACACTTATGGTGTCCAAATTATATAAATTAATACTTTCTCCTATGCATCTCTTGCCTTTGCTTCTATGGGAGGTGTCTCTCCATCTTATCTCCATTAGTCCCTTATGTGATGATATAAGTGGACTCCTACTTTTACCTCTCTTCCCATTGATTCTACATAACTCTCCTTAGTTATGTGGGAATCAAGTGTTCCCATATCCTCCTCTTCAACTTTTCTATTATCCACCCTATCAAGAATATTTTATTCTTTCATGCCACTCTCATCTTCTTGCACATTTATTTTCTCTTGGGAATAAATTCCTTCTATTATCTCTAGATGATATTATCCAATGCTTCTCTTCTCCTCTTATTCTTTACAGGCTCTATCTTCTTCTTGGCATGTTACTTTGTTGTCCTCTATATAACTTTGATCTAGCTGTAGGATAACCTTTCTTCCACCTTCTTATTTTGAGGCTTCCACCTTAGACCTCACATAATATTCATCTTGTGCCTTATCTTTATTCACCTTCATGCCTTCTATTGGGCATATTTTCGTTACTTTTTGCTACTTGCACTATGTTCTTTCATAACTCTATCCTCGACCAATACTTATTCAATCTCTTCCTTCTTGGGTACATCTTAAATATTTTATGCCTTTACTAAATACCTCGTATTCAATGATATGATAACTTCTAGTTTCTCACACAATAATTCTTACTCATTATTTTGTTTCTATAACATCTCTGCTTTCTTCCTTCTTCTATATTGCCTATAAGGAAGTCTCTTCTCTAGTCTATAAATAATCTAGGGCCTCTCCTCCTTTTGTCTCAACAACAATTGTACCATCCCAATCCTATGTGAGGGTTTATTCTTCTAAATTTATCTCATGAACCTAATCATCTCTATTGTTCCTTAGAATAATATTACATCATTCCAACAAATCCTCATCCTTCTCATTGTCTTTCAGTGTAATCTATTTATCCATGCTTCTATGCCTCAAAAATTTAAGTCTTCTCCTCTACTTGGGCTATTCCTCTTGATGAACCACCTATTCCAACAACTTTGAGACCATATGGTCATAACCCTTCACCCTTTTCTTCCCCTTATATATCCTTTTCTATTGGATTTCTCTCCAATCCTCTATTATGTAACCACATAACCTCTTCTATGAAAAATACACATTTTTGGAGTCCAGAATTCCTCTTAGTGCAAAGCTATGTTCCTGACCCAAAACCCAAGTTATTAACCCTTTAGGGATTTATCTTATTGAGATTATAGGTGTGTTTTCTTCTAACTATCCTCTTATGCATGCATAAGCTTATACAAGATTCTCTTCTCTATAATATACTCTTCTTTTCTTCATGGTATTTTGCATCCCATCTCTCTTACTATTGGTAGTAGTCTTAGGATTGTAATATTAGAGTGTGAATGCACAAAAGTGTGTAATGTATTAAGTTTTATGTAATGTATATCATTATATATATATTAGGCCTATGTATGTATACCAAAACACTACTAAACATAAAAACACTCCTTTGAACAAAGAAATTTAAGGTCAGAATGTGAAGCGATTAAACATTATAAGTCTTTAAATAGTGATCTGATGTAAGGGAAAATAATCCTGAATGATTTGAGATTAATATAAAGATTGATGCATGGTTATTCAAATTCCTTTTGTACTTGTTCAATGTGCATTTGAATTCTATTTTGTGTAAATCTATTTACTTATATAATAATAATGAATAATTTATATCATTACTATTTTTTCAAAATTAATAATCAATGTGTTCCTTAGTTCTATATGCATTCTAAACCTGTAATTTGCTTTGCATAGAAATAAAAATTAGCATGTTCTGATGGGTTTTCTAGGAACCTTTACTAACAAAATTTTGGTGTAGTGAGCATGGAACATTGAAACATATGAGATGGTTACCAAGATAGAGATATTTCGAACAATGGCTAGATGAGATAATTCATAATTTTGTAGAAGAGGAGGCAAACATAATAGGAATATATGTGAGAGAGGTTATAAATAAACATATGTATGTCAAAATATATTAAATATTTTAGTGTAAATTTCTTGGGTTGTTAGCTTCTTGGTTATCAAGATTGGAATATTACTACTTTAGACTAAGAGAAACAATGCTTTGCTTAGACTAAAGATAAGGTAGAATGATTCAGAAGCTTAGATACTGAGTGGACATGTGTGATATACCTTTGGATGAAAACCACTATTGATAGATACATTACCAAGTTTTTTGTTTAAGGGTATATCACATTCAAAATTACACAATATTTATTTATAAGAAGAATCAGAGGAATGTTTTTATAGTGACTACCTAGTCTACTTAAAATGTTGGTTGTGGATATAGATTCGATATAGATTGGAAAAGGGATTCATAGGAGATGAAAGAGATTAAAAATATAACAAAGGAGTATTTAGATTAGTTAGAAGGTAGTTTTAGATCGAATTTACAAGGAAAGATCGCATTTACAAGGAAGAATATTGTTTGGAGAAAAGAAGGAACAATATTTTGATGAAGTTATGTTAAGTCCAAGGATTAAAGCATGTTTAAGTTCAAATGAGAAAAAAATTCATAGACAATGATCATCCATTTCAAAGGTACACATCCCCTATTCTTGATTTATAAATAGAGAGAATAATAAAATGTTTATAAGTTGGTAAGGATAGTACATGGTTTAAATATTTAATAGATAAATTTGGAAAATATAATGAAGACACTAAGAAAGTGTTGGATAATAAGAAATTTATTGAGGTTGGGTTTCATATTACAACAAATTTTAAGACACTAATAAATTATAGTCCATATAAGGGAATGGTTTTCGGTATGAACATAGGAAGCATGGCTCTCATTATAGGATTTTTTATCACCTTGAAACCATATGATGGGTATATTGACCTTGAGAAATACATATTGACCTATGAGATAAAATGGTAGGTTAAGGGTGAAACTATGAAGGATGAAAATAAGTGCATGCTCATAGGATAATGAACATACAAAATACTATAGTTAATGTAAAAAAATGGATGCTTCCAAATTGAGCCTTAAGGATGTCAAGGATTAGTTGATAAGAGAATTTAAAATGAAGAAATATATGGTTAGAAAATACAATATGTAAAAGAGATTAAAAAAAATTTAGATGAATTAGTATGGGACATGATAGTAGGTTCTCTGATGTGATGAACATAGTGGATTTTCTATTTTAGGATAAAGATAAACACACATGGTTTATATAAGGCTCACGACCTTGAATTAGGTTTTCCATTGCTCAAAGTCAGTTCATTTTCAAGGTGGATGCTCAATAAGTTATGCTCTGAGTAGAGAAGATAGAGGATTATAGGGATAATACATAGACTACTACAAGAACTGATGTAAAGATAGATGTTGTTTTACGCAAGATCGATGACCTACATGAAAGTAACAAGCCAAAACTAGGCCTATGGTTTATGGAGTGTAGAAAATAGGGGAACCATAGGAATTACTACCCAAAAGTTAAAACATAATTATGTGAGATCTACCATGTAGTATGGCATACGACTGTAAAATGTCAACTCTTACAATAATACACATAACAATCTCAAAGTATATAATGCAATTTATATAATTTTCACAATCATAATAATCCAAATTATAGATCCATCTAACATTTAAATGAATACATCACCAATAATGTCTTCATATTAATAACATAATATATCCTTGTTATGAAACATAAGGTCACAAGTCTAGATGTAGACATGATAGTTGTGCCTCTAACTACTCCTGGATGGGTGCCAACCTAACCTTAGTATCAACCTTAGGGTCTTATAGGTTGGAAAATTTAGTCTCTATATAAATAAACAAGATGGACTCCTACATCTCCTACGTATCAACAAACATGGAACTATGCATCACCCTAAAAATAACAAATATGGTGGGTTCCATCTTTTCCAAAGGACCATATGGAGGATATGATAGTCAACAACATCAACGTTAGGGTTTTTAGGAGAGAATAAGGGGATATAGAACTGGGTATAAATGTGGATACCAAGGAGGTAATCACATACCATATGAGAGATGGATGACAACTAATTATCTATTATCTATGCATAGAATACAATCACTTAACATGTAATTTTCCAACCAATCTATAGAGATAGGTCTATTATGAATATTATAGAGTTCTAAGGTAGAATCACATAGAATATTTCCATGTGTTAGAAAAGTAAAGAAAATGAAAACTAGTGTGAAATGTTAATATGGTGAATTCACACCCAAAGGATCTTGCATTCATGTAAGTGAGCACCCAACATCAACACACAAGCAAAGATTCCCACCCTTAGAGATGTTAGAAAACTACCAAATTATAAAGGTGTAGCAAGACAAATATCCTAATCTTATGAGGGAAAAGGGTCTGATGTATTAGGTAACATAGGTTTTAAAAAATAGACAACATCAAACTACATCTAAAGGTGATGTTGTAGTTATTGATGCACAAATTTATGGTCAACTTATGTGCATTATGAGGTAAGATGACATAGTTACTACTTTAACAGTATTACTTAAGTTGGTATGTAATCTATAAAATGAAAAAATCACAAATATTTTTCATAATATATTAAGATGCAAAAAAAGAGGCTAATAACAGATGATAAGGTGGTATGGTATGTTAAGACCAAGAATCCACAATCTGTTGATTCCTTAATGGATATCAAATTGGTAGGGTATGAAATTCTAAATTACACATTTGACATTAGAATAATAATAAATATGATCCCTCATTAAACATGGGAAGCTAATAGATGACTTGCTCTCAATTAAAACTAAATGATGTTGAGTCTCATAGAATATGGAAGGGTAGAACCTATTAGGTGACTAGAGGATGTAGAAATTAGAGTTTATGATCTCAATTTGTAAGGTGAATTTGAAGTCATAGATATGAAGACATATGAAATTTACTACCTTGTGTTAATTGGAAAAAGGTGGGCATACGATGATAAAATGACCATTAACATAGTGCATAATTATTTAGAATCACACCAAGAGATAATACTATCATCATACCTTGGAATAAAGTTGATATCAAGTCTTATATCATTTTGAATGATCTTGAATCATCCTATGTATATGGGGACAATAACCTATCTAATGTCAACACAAAATCTAAGCACAACACAATATGAGCATGACAATGCAATGTTTTTTTTATCTAAAGACAAAACCACTTATAAATTTACAGTAGCTAGAGCAACCTTACTCTATACTGGTGATAATAAAGGAACAAGTCCCATAGCTTCATATAAGGGAATTCAAGTCCCAATTTGTGTAGTCACCAACAAGGTCTGAAGTAGATTTGTTAAATCAAATAGGTGTGATAGATATGGATTACACTAAACTAAGGAAAGTGTTCTACCTTGGGAAGCTACATATTAAATAAGTGTTGATTTAGATAATCATGTTGAATTGGGTAAGAGTAGATCATGAGGTGTGACCACTACAAATGGTTTTCACTATAGAGCAATAATTACCTCAATACTTCACAACCAATTACTTGGGCCTATTTATTTACATATTGAAATAACATGTTTCAAATGTATATCAATGAGTCAATGCACTAAATTATGCACTTAACATTGTTGATATGACATGGTGGGAAGTCCACAAGTCAAATTAACTTCACTAGATAATGCTTAAGAATTATCGTGAGCTCAATTTCAAATAACACCCATGATCATGAGTCAATGATCATTTTTATTATAACGTTAGTGTCCATAAATGCATATTCATATATATGTTGATGTATGGTATTTTTAAGGTGTGGAACCCAAATATTGGGTACATATGTTTAGGTATACTCTAACACCTCTTCCAATAGCCTGATACATGCACTAAGAACATAGGTGGGAAACTAAGACTTGACCACAAGTCCATTAGGATTTTATTCAATATTTTGTCTTTGAATATAATAATACAATGGTATAACAAGCTATATATAATTTTAAGATATTTTAATGTCATGGGTGAGCATAGGATATAATCCATACACATGACCATTCTTCATAGGAAGAAGCAACTATAGACTTGAATACAACTCTCAAAAATTACAAGGCCAATAAGCAAAAATAAAAAAAATTAGGAGAAACATTGTAATAAGATCATGGAAAATGGAAAACAAGAGTAATCCAATGAGAGTGATGAGGACTTAGATTTGAAGGTTTATTCAAACCTGAGTGAGAGATAGAGGAACCAAAAGCCAAAATCAAAAAACAACCTAAAGATACACAACTATAAAAATTCAACATTCATGAGAAATAAGGATAGAGAACACTATAAGAATATATTACAATTTGGTCTCACAAGATATATTAGAATCCCTTAAATAAAATTATTTGGAACATTGGTATTGATTTTGCACTAAAGCTTGTGACTTTGGGTGACTATTGGACATAAAAAAAGATACCAAAACATCTTCAATTACTATGATATTATCAAGATTTGTTTCTAATATTGTTTTCAAAAGTCAAGGGTGTATACCCTTCATTGGAAGAAATTCACATAAAACTCAAATAGTGTACACAACCTATCAAGAACCACCCATATAGGCTAAACTTGAATATGAAACTTAAGTTTAAGGCTGAAATTGATTGGATGTAGGAAACATGGATTATTTACCTAGTGTAAAAATAAGACTAAGTAAGTCCAAATGTGGTCCAACCCAAAAACTCAATGGAGATCAAAGTCCATGAGACTATATAGAATTGAATGATGCATGTGTTAATGATCCGTTTCCAATTCAATTCATAGAAAAAGTTCTAGACTCAGTCGTAGGGCACAAAGTTAATTCCTTCATAGATGGCTTTAGTGGCTACCATTAGATACCAATCATAGGCAAAGATTAGGTTAAAACCACCTTTGTAATAGAATGGGGTTCCTTCACATACAAGTTAATGCCTTTTGGTCTGAAAAATGATCCTATTATTTTATCAAGGGTTATGGTCACTGTGTTCAAATATATCATCCATGATTTCCTAGAATTATATATTGATAAGTGGGATATATTGTTATTATTTAAAAAACACCTTTCCAAGTTGTAAATTATGTTAGAATAATGCCAAGCTCTATGTATCACTTTGAATTTGAAAACGTGTTTGTTACTTACATGTTTGGTGTTATCTTGGGTCACACAAAATTATTTGATGGTATTTCAGTTAATCAATCTAAAATTTTAGTTAATGTGAGTATGCCACCTCCTAAAATATCTATTGATGTACGATAATTCCCTAGACATACATGATTTTAACATAAGTTAATCAAAGGGTAAATAACCATATCTTCCCCAATGGAAAAATTATTATGCATTTATATAATGTTTGAATGGACTGTTGAGTGTCAAGCATATTTTATGGATTTGAAACAAAGGTTATTACCAAACCCAATATTGGTGTTCCTTGATTGGAGCAAGACATTTCATGTACCTGTATATGCTTTAGGAACTACAATAAAAAGCTGTATTGGCTCAACTGAGAGATAAATGTCTAGATCACCCCATTCACTTTGCAAGCTTAAAATTATCAGACAAAAATAAAAAAATATACTATAACAGAGTGAGTGGCCCTAGCTATAGTGTTTGTGCTTTAGAAATTCAGGGATTACCTCTTAGAAACACTATTCGAATTTTTTATAGATCACTAAGCTTTACGATATCTAGTGAATAAGCCCATGCTAGGAGGAAGGATATCTAGGTGGCTAAAGTTATTCCAAGAATTTTAGTTTAAGATTAATGTATAACCAAGGAGAGATAATGTGTGACCAAATCATATTAGCTAAATAGGCAATGGTGAGGATCTATATGAATTAAATTATGACTCACTAGATGCACACTTATTTAAAGTCTCTACGATTCCAAAGAATATGGAGGACATATCCAATTTCCTAAAATAAAGAGTTTATACTATGCATCATATTGAGAAAAATAAAAATAAGTTGGTTAAAAGAGACATACCATTAAATATTATCAATGGGCTTCTGTACAAGATGGGTAAACATGACATGCTATGCAGAGTAGCCCTAGATCATGAATGACCACAATTACTAGAAGAAGCAGACTAAGGAGTCACACGAGGACACTTCATAGGATAATTGACTGTGAGGAAGATATCACAAAGTGGTCTATGATGGCATACTATGTTTTAGGATGCACACAAATTATCAAATCACTATGTGTTTATAAAACAATAGGAAGACTAGATCAAAGGGATGAAATACCTCTAAACCTAATGCTAGTAGTATAACCATTTGAGCAATGGGGAATTGATTTTTTAGGACTTATTAATATGCCAAAAAAACACAATCTACTAGGACACAAGCTATAGTGCTATAGATGCTACTATGACACAAGCTATAGTGTTATATATGTAGCTAATTTATGTACAAAAACATCATAACCAGATTTAGATGTCCTGTGAAGTTGGTCAGTAATAGAAGAATACACATTCTCAACAATACTATAGAGACCATGATAGAAGAATTTATGATATCATCTAAAAAAGTGCTAGATAATATGCTTACTAAAATATGTAGTGTGTAGATAGATGATAGGGAGTATCTAATTCTTGTGATCTTATGGGCATACATGAGTAATTATAAACGTGCGACATGGTTATCTCATTTCCAATTGGTCTATGAAATAGGATAAATTATTCCTATGGAATATATAGTTTTAATTATGTGAATCACATTGATAATGTGGTTAGGAGATCAAGATTAACTTAAGGAAAGGTTTATATATATAACTTTAATGGAGAAAATTAGGTAGAGATCGCATTAGATGCAAGAAATAAATAAGAAGAATAAAAAATCATGGCATGATCGTAATCTATGATCTAAAGATTTCTATCTAGAGTAGTCAACATTATTGTATGATAATAGATTTTATGCACATCTAGGTAAATTATGTATTCGGTGGAAAGGACCATACATCATCCACAAAGTATCACAACAAGGGAAAATAATGCTAAGGGACATTTAAGGTTCTCCAAGTAAATTTGGCCACCATAGGTGAGCTAATTAAAAAATTATATTTATCTCATATTTAACTTTTTTGATAGCCTTAAAGGTGTTTGTCTAACTCATATCTTGTATTGTCATGGTAAGGTGTGATGTTGTCCTAGTAGTGCTATAGGTCTCCTAGGGTATCATAGCCAAAACATGAGGTCATGGTCCTAAAATTGACTAACCAATGTTCATTATCTAACCTTTTATAGGTGTTTAGTAAAGTTTAAGGTAATTTTGACAAGATTAAGGTAGTTGCTCATTTTGTCTTGTGCTTGTTATAACATCTCCATGTCAATTCCAAGTTAGTCCAAGGGTGATAAAGGTAAAATAGGACTTGTTAGGTCATTTGGCACATGTCAAATATTATCTTGCATTTCTTTTGGTCCATAAAATCAAGAAAATGAAGTATAACTCACTCTTCTAATGTTACAAGTAATGTAAAGTGTCTTTTACTCATTTCAAAACATGAAAAGAAGGAATATTGTAAGAAATGGTAAGAAAATAGTTAGAATATGTTCTTGTAATATTCCTTTATCCTCTTTAGGTCAAATCCATGCTTAGGAGTGAGTTACAGGTCCAAAACTAATAGAAAATTTATCCATTCCTCCATTAAGCTCTTTACAAGCAGAAGAGGGAAATTTTAATAACAATGGTTAATTAAGGATGCATCTTAGGACCACTAATGGTAGGTGTTATATGGGGTTTATATTCCCTCTCAATCTATGGAATTTTTTTGCATCAAGAGCCCTTGTGCTCTATGAACCATTATTAAGAAGTTAAGGTGCTTAAAACCCCTTCGAAAACCACACATGCATGATTTTTGTTTTTTCAAATGTGTTAGAAAGTTTTATAATGAAAATTTCAGGTTGGATAAGTCCCCAAAGGTATTTAAAACATTTACACATCATTATTCATCCCCACTTGGCATGTGGGAGCAGTTAAAAGATAATAAATCTTCATTTTGATCAAGTTGCAGGTTGGTGGCAATGGGGGGTTTGATGATTTCAAGGCTTCAAGAAGTTGAGAGCATGTTTTTAAAGATACCAAACCACATATATATCTATCTAGTGGTCTATAAATTCATTTAACAAATCCTTAATGCCTATAAGGCCTATAACCCTTCACAAGCATTATGTTTTTTCTAGGTTGTAGGTATAGGAATGAAGAGAGATGGTAAGGTTTATTATGAACTAAAAGTTTTGGTAGTACATTATAAGAATGAAAACATATAAAAAGTATCTAAAGTGTTGTACATGTATGATAAGGATAACTCACTCAAGAGAAGAAGCTCTCAAGTGTTAGCAAGGTGACAAGATAAGAAAAAACCTACAGACTTGTAAGTGAAAAGGATAACCCTCCAATATAATTATGGAGGTTTAACCTCACTATTGAGCATAAAAAAAAATCAAATGACCTCATATATTACATCCTAGTCTCTTAGATACATATATATGTTCATAAGAGACATCTTCAAGGCTTGATACGGTTAAAACGTCCAACTAGAGAGCTACATGCCTGAGTAATTGAAAGGATAAAAGATAGATACCTTGTATTAATCAAGAGGATTGGAGGACTAAATAAAGTTTGTGGAACATGGAGGGAGTCATCAAAGCACATTGGAGTCTATTTTCTCATAATATAAGGTGATTGGATGACTTAAAGGAATAAAATAACGTCATAAAGACCAAACAAGGACTGTACAGACATGGATAGGTGTTTGGAGGCATTTTAGATGTCTTAAGGGTAAATTTTACCTAATAAATAGGTTTGAGGGGTGTATGATGAAATAATGGGGTTTTAATAACCTATGAATATGTCATAAGTGATCAAAATGAGGGTGAATGTAGACCTACAGTTCTGTAGACATGTAGGTCCACATTGTTGACCAAGAAATCTTACAAGCAAGAAAGTGTTCTGAGATCCCTAAGGTAATGCATACCTAAATAAAACAATATAGACTCCATATTATCATCAGGATCACTTGATATTAGAATGAGTAGATAGTTTCATTCAAGGAAGATGTTTGAAATGGGTCTTGAACCTAGAAGACACCTTCAGGCCAAATAGAAAATTCCAGGTATGTCTCCAAAATTTGAAGATAGTGTGTGTTAATTATATGGAAATTGGAGTTTATATTGTTATGAAAGGTGTGTGGGGTCCTAAAAAAATATTCCATAGAGGATTTCACCCTTGGAAGAGGAATAAATTACCAAATGGAGGTTCTTAGGGTCATTTGCACTAAACTACCCTTAAACCTTGAATATGAACTTATGAAGGTTACAGTGGGTTTGAAGGGTAAGATGGAATAAAAAAAATTTAATACCTCATATGAGGTTACATAGACCCCAAGTAGTGGTTTATATATATAAAAAAACACTTCCACATCTAATTCTTTCAAATGATTTCTCTCAAGTACATGGACATGCCTAATCTGTTTGAGATCCTAGTTTCTTCACATTGGAACTTGGAGGAGAATTTGCATGGGCCAATATATAAATTGGAGTAGCTATTAGGAATCTCATACTAAAAATTCATGGAATTTGTTGAAATATTAGGAATCTGTTCTCTATGAACAATCCTTAACAATGTTAACCACCTAAAACCCTTCTAAAACCTTGTAAATGACCCGATGACTATTTTGGTCCTCTAAATCACTCTAAATGTATATAACATGGACTAAAATTAATTTTATTAAATATATATGTCTCATATATACCTAAATGATCTAAATATTGGCATGTGTGGAGTAGAAAAATAATGAAAATGGTCTAATTCTATAGGTTACAGGCCTAAATCATGACATGGTGACTTAGTCACAAGCATATTATAGCTTGGTATGCATGATAAAGTCTTAATAACACCATAAATTAGCTGGTATAATGTCATAATTAATAATTCCCAATCATGGATGAAGATCATCATGGTGTTTTGATCTAGATCCTGTCCTAAGCATATACACACAAGCCTGATCGAAAATGCAAACTTACTTCCAAGTATTGAAGAGAATATGCAATGCTAATATTGGATTAGAGTATAAAATTAAGGGAGAGGGTATGTAGGGGTAAAAATAATCCTTGGTTAGTTTTTTTGGTGTTCATAGTTTGATAAATAAGACAAAATAAACTTGTAGCCTTTACACAATCCTCTTTTACACATAGTTTACTACATTTTTGCTTACTTGAGAGGTAAAAAAGGTTGATCAATGACAAATGATGGTTATTGAGGTTGAATTAATGTGGGGAGTACCTAAAATATGTGTTTTATTGGTTTTAAACACTTTAAAACTCCATCCATGAAATTTTCTTCACTCTCAGCCTACTTAGGCCTGAACATGACCAACTAGGGCTAGAATGTTGGAAAATTGCATAACTTGAGTTACACCTTATGAAATTATTTAAAAATTTCCAACAGAACTAATTTTATGTCCCTTATAGTATTTTATAGGTTTTGGAGAGGTAATATATGTCCTTATATGGTATCTAGTACTATGGGCTTATGATTGGCCTAATTAGGCCTAATACAGAAAAATTGAGGTTGAGAAAGTAAGCATACCTTGAGAGTTAGCTAATGAAATTTGGAGTGAAGTTTTAAGGGGATAATGAGTAACCAAATATTCCTTAAATTTTACTATATCTCTCAAAAAATGAGCTTTTTACTAAAATAAGGATACAAGGAATAGGCTTGCCTAGGGAGAAAATATGAGAATGATGAATGAAATTACAGAATAAAGGTGGAAAAATGATTGGGTTGGGTTATTCAATAGATTTTAAATGAAAAAAAATCCTTTATAACCCAAGATATTACTTGTTACTTCACAACCACTCTAAATGGGTAGTTTCAAATGAGGTTGATGAGTCATCAAGAAGGTCAAGAGTCACTATACACCACCCTTGATGAATAAGAGGATCATATCAAGCATACACATGTCAATAAGAGGATTAATAAATGCCTACTTGAAGACTTTATTGATTTCAACTTAATCTTTATGAGATGACACTTTACATATGCAACTCATATGCCTCTCCTCTCTCTCTTGAGTCACTATACACCACCCTTGATGAAGAAGAGGATCATATTAAGCATACACATGTTGATAAGAGGATTAATAAATGCCTACTTGAAGACTTTATTGATTGTAACTTATTCCTTATGAGATGACACTTTTCATATGCAACTCCTACGTCTCTCCTCTCTCTCTTTCTCACACTTTTCTATATTATGCTTGATTTTGGCATTATAAGGATCTTTCCACTAGGAGTATGGCATATCCATGATATTTTTTATACTTATTGATAAATAAATAGTTTTTTAAACTCCTATGGATATTTTTAGTGTAAATCAATGAATGGTTAATATAGGCAAGTGTAGACTTAGCTCATCTTGTCTCATTGTCCTATTCTTCTTGCCTTCTTGCAGTTTGTTTCTCTATTATAGGTTGTGAAGAGTGTCATCAGGGGTTCTAAGTGGATTAGAAGTGGAAAAAAAATCCCTTCTACTCTCACATTGCCTTACCTCTTTGAAAATCATTGATGTGATAAGTTCTTTTAGGAAAAGTGTATGCTTATGGCAATCCTATAGGTCTTAGTGCACATGTAAATTAGTGGTAGTGATCTTACCATTTGGTGCATCACCTCTATTTTAGTTTATAGTTTTATCTCACCATTTTACTTGAAATTAGTAGCTTAGTTTGTAGTTATTAAGTGATTCATCAAGGGAGATATCCCTATATAGATATTCAATCCACTCTTTAGGTCACCCATAACCTAGGATTGTTCTCATGCTATCATTTAAGTTAGGAGACTTGAACAACCTCCTCAAGGGTGTAACTTTTGATGATAATGGTTCTGGAATACCTAGTGGGATAAGATACTTCATCCATTGAAGATTTATTGGTGTTGCTCTTTAGTGGACTAGCCTTTGTAGGCATGAACACAAGCACCAATGTTGAATCCAAGTTCATTCAACTGGTTTAACAGCCTAGGTATTATTTTAAGCAAGTAATAGCTCTATGTTGCCTTTTTCATGAGGTTTTATGTCTGAGTTTTAAGTGGATTTCTATTTTAATCAAGTTGGTGAGTCATATCAACATCATGTTGATCCTTATTAGCCCCATGTTGATCCATGTCAAGATTATGTTGATCTTTATTAATAGTTTGTTGACCCTTCTCACCAACATGTTGAGTCTTATCATCCCCATGTTGAGCCATACAACCTTGATATCAGGAGTATTACCCTTCCTCTTTCCCTCAACAACTTTACCAATATTACCATTAGTCCTATATGCCACCTCCCACCCAAGTCAACCTCCTTGGTAGCCTATGAATTCCTCTAATCAGCTTATCAAAACCATGATTCCCGTAGTCAACATAGCTACACTTCTAATCAGTCTATCTCAAGCTTCAAACAAACTCTTTTAGGATATGAAAGGCATATGATAGAGTTTGATAGACAAAATGAGTATGGTCTAAGTGTCCCTATTCATTTAATTTAGAATATGGAGTCATTGTAGCTGGTTGAAAGTAAGTGGCCACCAATTGAGAGAACAAATAAAGACTTACTAGTGACATTTAGTGGTTCATGAGAGGCAACAAGTTTAGTACCATCAGACTCATGTGCCTTCTCCTAATCCACATCAACCCTCTTTTACTACACCCAATCTTCCTCAAAAAACTAAATCAAGGAAGTTTTAAAGCTTCCCAAGTGCTTCACACATTCCTCAAGCCTTCCCATCATGGAGGATAATCCAAGAAAACATCCAAAAGAGGAAAAAAGTTCTTGTTGAGAGGGTTGAAGACCAAGATAAATCTAAATTGAAGTGTTTGATTACTACTTGGATGGAAAAAAATGAAGTTATCTTGGCACAAAACTCTCTTCCCCTTCCCCAAGAGCCCCCCAAAATACCCTTTAAGATTCCAAGTTGGAATCAAGTGGTGAAGTCATGGGATAAACATAATGTAAAAATATTATATTATGAATTTGAGACCAAAGAATAACCTTTACCTATTCAATCCCCACCCATCCCTCCTCAAGAATCTAAAACTTTTCCATCATGGAGGTTAATTCAAGAGAGAATTAAAATAAATAATGAAGTCCTTGTGGAGAAGTTTGAATACTAAATCATATCAAGAGTTGAGGGATTCATTGGTGAATGGAAGGAGAATAATGATAGGCCCATTGATCTCAAAATTCTAAAGATTATTTATGAGTTTGAGAAGCCGATACTTAAATAAGAACATGTTCTATGAGAGGAAAATGAAGAAGGCCAAGTTGCAATTGTAAGTGAGCCTCAATAAGGATGTAAAGAAGACACTTCAAGTGAACATGAGGAAGAACTCATCATTGGAACTACCATTGGTGAAGAAAAGGGTAAATCAATCTTTAGAGATGAAGGGAGAGGTTATCCTCATGATGTGGCAATAAAATTTGAAGGAAAGACCACTCTTGAAGATGAACAAAGCTCAATTGAGATAGTTGCAACAATTTCCCAGCCAACTAGTGATCTCAATGAGATCATGGATGATAAAAAACAATTGTTCTTAGAGCCTCTTGATTATTTGGAGTAACTAGTTGTAGTAGAGATGCATTTGGATATCTTTAAAGAGGTCTCAAGTGGTGAAGAATAGGTAAAATATTGTTTTAACTTCTCTCCTTCGATATAAAATGATGGCTTGATTTCTTGTTGGAAAGAGGAGCTGGTTAAGTTGACAATAGAAGAATCTCAAGGAAGTATTTATCTTGATATTCCTAATGAAGAGATTACAGCTAGTCTTGAGGTGAAAGATCTCCTAAGTGAATAAGATGAAGTCTTGAATGGGATGGAAATGGTTTCTAATGTATAAGAAGCAAATATTGAAAGAGAAGAATTGTAGCTACATCATGACCACATGAAAGAGATTGAATCTCTTGACAGTCCTATGACTCCTAAAGAGAAAGTTGAATATGTCGTTCAAGTTGTATCCTTTAAAGAGGCCAATCAAGCAGATGATGAGGATATATGGCAATAGTATTTGGATATTTGTAATGTGTTTGAGGCTCTTCAAGGGCCCATATCTCTTGTTTGGAAAGTTGAAGATGATTGTGAAGCTTCTCTCCTCCTTGTAGAGCAATGTGAGAACTCATAAGAGGTTATTCATGACAAATCAAATCATTTCATAAAGCCACTTAAAACTAAAATTGATGCTTCCCCTATGAGTTAAGAGGTGATCATGTTTGAGGTGAGTTCAAACATCAAGGAACAACATGAGATAAGTATTAAGTCACAAGATGAGTATATTTTCATAGGAAATATGTTTTCTATTGATAACTCACTTGAGAGTATGCTAAAGGAGTTGGCAAGCAAGGGATTTACTCCTTTAAACATCATGCTCAAAAGGTAAAATGTTTTACATCATTGCTCATCTCATGGAGGAATAATTTTTAAAAATTTACCTTTCGATCCAGGAGGAAGATGTCTTAAGGTTAGTTGTATTTAGTAGTGTTATTGTCATTTATTTTCCCTAAGTGCTTTGTAGCACAAGAGTGTGTGTATGTGTCTCTTGATTTAATGTGTGTTTTTATCTTGTTATGTGTTTTTGGGGTATTTAAATTATATTTACTTATTAAAGGAATTTTTAATTAGGTTTAAGGTGTAATCAAGTCTAAAATTGAGTGATGTGTGATTCCATAACCCAATAGATAGATAAGGCAACCGGTCTAAGGTGCATAAGAAGTATGCAATCCTAGGAGTTGCCTAAGATGTTATCCAAATTTGGCTACCATAGGTGAGTCTAATTAAAAAATTGTTATTTATCTCATATTTAAATTTGTTGATAGCCTTGAAGGTGTTTGTTTATATCATATATTATCTTATCATGGTAAGGTGTGATGTTATCCTAGTAGTGTTAGAGGCATCCTAGGGTGGCATAGCCAAAATATGAGGTCATGGTCCTAAACTTGACTAACTAATGTTCATAATCTGACCTTTCATAGGTGTTTAGAAAAGTTTAAGGTATTTTTGACAAGATTAAGGTAATTGCTCATTTTTTATTGTGATTTTTATAACCTCTCCATGTCAAGTCCAAGTTGGTCCAAGGGTGATGAAAGTAAAAGAGGATTTATTAGGTCATGTGTGTTGGAGGTAAAATCACTAGGGGGTGAATTAGTGATGCAAGATATTTCAAACTTCAATTTTAATCCTTTCAAACTCTTAATGAATGACCACAAGAATTCATAAAGAATACAAGATATTCATAACAATGAATAGGAAATATGATGCAAGATCAAACACACAACACATGAATTCTATGGGGAACCCTCATGGGGAATAAAACCTACTCTTAATTTTGCACACACATATACTACTTGTCCTATAAGATGATAAAAAACATGAGACCTTTTAGTGAAGCACCCACTTCATAAGGAGCACCCATCCCTAAGTATGAACAAGCACCCACTTATTCCAGATGTTGAACACCTATATAACACCTTATGAAATCAATGATTATAAAACTCTGATTGCATTTAAATATGATTGGAGAAATAATATATAACACCTATCTTCCAACTCATAACACACAATCAAACTTGCTCATACAAACAATGCATCTAAACACCCATTTTAGATCACTCTAGACTTCTTTGCTCATCCTCAATCTACTCTATTCTTCAGTCCATCCATTGGGCACACTCCCTATAATCTCTTGCCTTCACATATATCTTCTTCTCTCTCAACACATCCTCTTCAAGTCTATAAACCATTACCTCAACTTCCACTCTTTATAGAGTCTTCATGAATATTAACTTCTAGGTCAGCCATAATACTTGCATTAACCCTTAAGACTTATATCATGCTAACACATAGCTCAATAGCATCCTCATAGGCTAGCCATAATATCCATGGTCACACTTAAGCAGTTATGCCTTTCAATTAGGCCTTAGTATCCCTTATAGGTTTCATAGAGACATATTACCCCTTTAACACTTCATCTAGAAAAATAAAAAAACAAGATCACTTTAAAATACATGGGTCCACTCCATATGGCCTATAAGACATCCTCAAGTGATTACTTCCACCAAAACACTCTTTTGCTAAAGCAAAAATTACTTAAACAATATTATGTATATACAACCATCATGAATGAAAATACAGTCAACTTTAGAGCTTAATAACTTCGACTATATAGAAAATCAAAACTTTTAACTAACTTCTCTAGATGTGCCTTAAAATCATCTTCAAATTCACTTTTTACACCTTCACTAAATTCATCCTAGATCAAAATATATTAGCAAAATACTGTAGACTAATTTTTCCCTTTACTAATTCAAATGCCAATGGTCACTATGTAATGCAAACATTGCAGACACATGTCTTCATCTCGTGTCCTATGGAAACTTTTTCAAATATAATCCATTTATCTCCTTTTAATCCTCCTAAATTTAACTATTTAACACTCATCGTTGATCATTGATATGGATTTCCATGATTAATACACTTGGCACCCTCGCGTGCCTTCTTAACATTGACTATTAAACTTGAACTTCACCGTCAATCTCCATCTACATGAACACCTGTGCTATTGATCTTTTATTAATTCAATGTGATTGAGAAACATGTCACTAGCATGTGCAATCTCAGAAACCTTTGATATATTGACTTCACAAATTTTGTTGGATCATAATCTGGATGATGAACGATCACTATTAGATCTATCTTAACTAGTTGACCCCATATTTTAATGTAGTTAAACTTGACGGTCTCTGTCACATCACAGTCTATAAAAGCAAATTTGAAGGTTTATAACTTGAGATAGAAAACACTTAAAGAGTCTAAATATTTAGGGTACCTTCTTGGCATTATAGACAACATCTCCATGAAAACCTTTGACCACTATTAACTTTATGATTACCTATTTTAAATGCACAAATTTACTGGTTCATTCATAATTGCATGACATGAAATGATGGTCTAACTTATCTTAAGATATAAGATGCATGTTTATCTTTTTAAATGATCAAATGACACACTAGAAATTCACCAAGACATCTATGGATACCTCACAATTTCTTCTTTGTCCTTACAGACTTACACATGTGCCATGTCTCTCCAAGCTATCAAATACGATTTTTTTAATTCATGAACTAGTATCACATGCTCTCTTTGACATCAATGACAAACTAAGACATTAATGACCAGATCAACAATGTGGCACATGTCAAATATTATCTTACACTTTTTTGGGTCTATATAATCAATAAAATGAAGTATAACTCACTCTTCTAATGTTATAAGTCATTTAAAGTGTATTTTGCTCATTTTATAACATGTAAAAAAGGAATATTATAAGAAATGGAATTAAAATGGTTTCAATATGTTCTTGTAATTTTATTCCATCCTCTTCATGTCACATCCATGCTCAAGAGTGAGTTATAGGTCCAAAAATGGTAGAAAACTTATCCATTCCTCTATCGAGCTCTTTGAAAACAAAATAAGGCAATTTTATTAACAATAGTTCATGAAGGAGGATGCATATCAGGACCAATGATGGTAAGTGTTGGAGGGGGTCCATATTCCCTCTTAATCCATGTAATTTGTTTACATTAAGATCCCTTGTGATATATGAACCATCAGTAAGAAGTTAAGGTGCTCAAAACCCCTTCCAAAACCCCATAAACATAATTTTTACTTGTCTAAATGCATTACAAAGTTTTTGAATGAAAATGGTAGGTTGGGTGAGTCCTCAGGGGTCTATACAACCTTTCAACATCATCTTCCATCCCCACTTGGCATGTGAGAGCAATCAAAAGATATTAAATCTTCATTTTGATCAAGTTGCAGGCTAGTGGTAATGGGGTTTTGATAATTTCAAGGTTTCAAGAAGATGAGAGCATGTTGTCAAAGATATCACACCACCTCTATCTATCTCCATTGCTTTATAAAGTCATTGAACACTCCTCAATTCCTACAAGGCCTAAAATCCTTCATAAACATTATGTTTTTTCTAGGTTGCAGGTATAGGAATGAAGAAAGATGGTAAGTGATGCAGGGGCATCCCATGATGACCCCAAGTTGATCCATTTTTGGTCTTAAGTTGGTCCATTAAGTGTCTTACAGTTTTTATAGGTCTTAGGGAGTCCATTGTGGAGTTTAGGTAGTCTTGTAGTTCATAAAATTTAAATTGATTTTTTCCCGCCAAAATGCATACTTTGAATATTTGAATCTTAACAAGCCTTCTTGAGGGAATTTTGAAAAAATTATGAAGTTAGCAGATGTATCAAGTGTAACAAGGGGTTATATAGTATTGAAGGTCCACTAGATGCTTAATAGTCTATAGTGTGATTCTACATTCATGTATGTGAAAATCAAGAACCATGTAATGCATAAAATAGACCTCCATGTAGTCTATAACATCAAGATTTAATTATGCACATTGGTAATAGTCTATAAGTCAATTTTGTCTTTGGATATCTGATTATCCTTTGAGGTAAAATAAATAAAGGAATGTATTTTGAATAAAGTTTTATAAGCAGATAGAAGGGGAAGGTTGAGAACCCCTATTTGAATGAAATTGCAGACCTCTGTATTGAAGGTCATTATTATTATTGCATGTGTTTATGAATGAAAGATTAGAATGTGAAAATTGTTTCCAAAATGAAGGCATGTTTGAAAAAGGAACTTTGAAAAGGAAGAGAAAGTAGTGAACCCTGTTAATCCTATTTTCAAATAGTAGACCATGTTGAGATCTTATACTTTATGTACAAGACTCTGATGTGTTGAGATGAGGTAATATATTTTGTATTTGTATGACCAAGGGAGATTGAAGATTGTTTTTATCTAACTGAGGAAGTTTTTCAAGAATGAGTAATGATAGTTTCAATAGTTATATTAGACAAATAAAGAAGTTTTGAGTTTATATCCGAAATGCTGCTTCCTAGATTATTAACTGTGTTTGAGACTAAGAGTTCATTGATATGCATGAAGTGGTGTATGTTATAACTTGGTATTTTGTTTGAAAATAAAATATATGTATTTGATATTTTTTAAGAAGTGTACTTGAGGCAAATACAAGGACACCATTGGTAATTGGAAACTAGATATGGAAACCCTATTTGTTTTCCTATAGTAGAGCTTTTAAAAAGTGACTATGCATTTGAATTCATAGAGAGAAATGACCAAAAATTTGAGTTGAATTGTTGTATAACATATTGGTAAATTAATTTGAGTCTCTTTAATGTTCTAGAATTATTATATTGGATCAAGAATTAAGTTTCAACTATAAAACCTAAAGACAGACCTATATGCTAACTTTTCCTTGACACAATCAAGAGATTTTTATTGTTTAAAGGCATAAAAATGGATGGGGATATTAAGTCCAGTGAATTGATAAGTTGGTCTATGTCCATATATACCTTATAAACCCTATTTGGTTCTTTGAAACATTTGATTGTGTTCATAGATGGATTTTTCCTACTCTCAAATTGTCTTAGGGAAGTAAAAACCCTAAATTAGGGTTTATTGTATAAATCCTAATCTAACCAAAAAAATTAGCCAAGAAATTGTATTCTTATAAATATTTAAGTACTTGAAGTGATTAAAGAATTTAAAATACATATAATCAAGTCTCCATATTGATATTTCAAACTGAGTGTGATAGATAGGGATACAGATCTAAGAGACCTAATGAAGGATAAACACAGAGCTAATTAAGCTTGGAAAAAGGACTTAAAGTGTGATTTTGGGATTTAAACTTTGGGGAAATAAATAAATAAATAAAGGGTATTAGAAACAAGTGTTATAACTCAGGTGGGTTAAGGTACATGTCTATACATAATGGTTTTTTAGTGAAATAGGGCTACAAGGAAGGTGTTAACCAAGTGCAAGGTTGTTTAGTGAAGCTAGAATTATGGAAGGATTTGAGATGAAGATTAGGAAGTATTAGATAAGTTAATATTTGACTGAGTGGTCCATGTGACCCTAAATAACTTAATAAAATCTATCTAAATAAAGAAATGAGATTTGGTAAACTTGTATGAGGAATTGAACTAAATTGCCCTTGTCTAAGGAGGTGTGTGACAAAAAGAGGATAAAGATGTTTTATTTGTACATGATCTACATCATTTTGGTATTAGAGCTTACGGGAAGATTTTTTTAAATGTGGAAATAATTAACAATATATTGTGGTGAAGTATATTGTAGGATAGGTGATCAGAGACAATGCTTCATGGAGAGAGCAAATAGAGAAGATGATGATATGGTCAAGTAGATGGTATACCAGGTGAACCAGTTAATTGATAAATTGATGATGGGAATGAAGGACATAGAAGATACTCTTAAGAAGAGATTAAAAAATAGAAGATAGGAAATAAGGTGAATCTTTGCAGGCAAGGATGGATGAGAGAGAAAATAGAGAGGTGGTACAAGAGAGACCACATGAACATGTAGCAGTAATGCAAGAGGGCATGGGGTAGCACCATGAAAGGTAGGTTGAAACATTTACAGATGATAAATTGAGGAGAGTTGAAGGTCCATTGAGACAAGGACCAAGATAGAGATTTCAGGGGTAATGTTTGAGTTGCCATAGAGATGGACATAGGGCAATAGGGTGTCCAAAAGGTGTGAATAGTAGTATATAACAACAGAGAGTGAGAGAGATGAATTAGGAGAGAGGACATGACAATAATGAGTCATTGCTCATGAGGAGAGTCTTAATGTAGAAGAAGCAAAGCATGGAACCAATCCAAAGGAGGAGCCTATTCAGAAGCAAATGTAAAGCCCATAGTAAGGTATGTAACTTGGTTATTTATGGTGGTAGTACTAAAAATATAGTTTCATTAGAGATGGTACATAAGTTTAGGTTAAAAAATATGCCACATTCAGATCCATACATAATTACATGGTTTTAGAGAGGACACCATATATTGGTAAGTAAATAGAGTTGGGTTGAGTTTCAAATAGGTGGATATAGAGATAGTGTATTATGTGATATTATGCCTATAAATGTGTGTCATGTGTTGCTAGGTAGGCCATGGTAGTATGATAGACATGCCATACATGATGGGAAGGAAAATACATATGCTATGAAGTATCATGGAGAGGTATATGTACTATTACCCTTGAAAGGTAAAGAGGGAAGAAAATATTAAAGACTCATGATGATGATGCAGTGTTGGAAACAAGATATGAAAGGTTTAGGATTGGTCAAGATACCATATGAAGAAAATAAAGTTAAGAGTGAGATAAGACAAGAACACAAGCATGGTAGCCAAGTCCATGAAAGATAAGACAACAAGATGGAGTTTGACACTGCAACTAAGATGGAAAGGAGATGGTTTGGAAATGACACCAAACATGAGAAGAAAATTGAGGATGAATTGTTCAAGAAGGAGGCAACCCATGTAGAAGCCATGAAGGCTACAAATTGTATTGATAATGAGACATTTTGTGAACTAAATGCAGGTAAAATTCAAGCAAGAAAAGAAGAGATTATGAATGAACATAAATTTTTGAAAGATAATGATGAACAAGAGAAGGATGTAAAAGAGTTTGACAATATAAAATAGGTCTATGAGGATAATCAAGAAGAAGAGATAATGGAAGATAGTGTGTAGCCCATGAATGTGCAAGAGTTAGAGATCAGCCATGAAAATGATGATGAATAACGTCAAGAAGGACAAACACAAGTTATGAATGAGAAGGAATGGGTAGTACAAGAAGTACTGGTGAAAGAAGAAGAGATCATATTTGTAGTAGTGGTTGATAATAGAATGAAGAAGAAAGAATATTGGAATACACTTGCATGGCAAGGAAGAAAAGGTAACAGATATGTTTTTTTTAACACTATTATTTCATGTGCATATATGAAAGAGAAACATAGGAGGCCTAGATGTGGGGCCCGAAAGAATTTACACCTATATGAGAGGTAAGTGGAGGTAGAAAACTTCAAGAAGAGTTCAATGTATATAGGAAACATTATTTACCAAGTACATCATTACATACATGTGGCAAAGATTCCTCAGCCTAGAAGTATGATGTAGGAGCATCCCATGATGACCCCGAGTTGATCTATTTTTAGTCTTAAGTTGGTCTAGTAAGTCTCTTACAGTTGTTAGAGGTCTTATGAAGTCCATTATGGAGTTTAGGTAGTCTTGTAGTGCATAAAATTTGAATTGATGTTTTCTTGCCAAAATACTTAGTTTGAATATTTGAATCTTAACAAGCCTTCTTAAGGGACTTTTGAAAAAATTATGAAGTTAGCAGATGTATCAAATGTAACAAGGGGTTAGATAGTATTAGATGTCCAATAGATGGTTAATAGTCTATAATGTGATTCTATATGTCATGTATGTGAAAATCAAGAACCATGTAATGCATAAAACAGAACTCCACGTAGTCTATAGCATCAAGATTTAGTTATGCATGTTGATAGTAGCCTAGAAGTTAGTTTTATCTTTGGATATCTCATGATCCTTTAAGGTAAAAAAAGGAATGTAATGTCAATAATTTTTTTAAGTAGATAAAAGGGGAAGGTTGAAAACACCTGTTTGAATGAAATTGTAGACCTCTGTATTGAAGGTCATTATTGTTATTGCAATTTGCATGTATTTGTGAATGAAATATTAGAGTGTGAAAATTGTTTCCAAAATTAAGGTAGTTTTAAAAAATGACTTTTCAAAGGAAGATAATGTAGTGAACCCTGTTAATCTTGTTTTCAAATAGCAGACCCTATTGAGATGTTATACTTTATGTATAAGACTGTGATATGTTGAGATGAGGTAATAGATTTTGTATTTGTATGACTAAGGGAGATTGAATATCTTTATTATTTGACTAAGGAGGTTTTCAAGAATGATTCTTGATAGTTTCAATAGTTATATTATACAAATAAATAAATTTTGAGTTTATATCTTGAATCCTGCTTCCTAGATTGTTAATTGTGTTTGAGACTAAGAGTTCATTGCTATGCATGAAGTGGTGTAGGTTATAACTTGGTATTGTGATTTAAAAGAAACTATAGGTAGTTGATATTGTTGAAGGATTGTACTTGAGGCAAAGAAAAACTCACCATTGGTGATTGGAAACTAAATATGGAAACCCTGTTTGTTTTCCTGTAGCAGAGCTTTTAAACAATGACTGTGCATTTGAGTTCATAGAGAGAAATGACCAAAAATTTGAGTTGTATTATTGTATAAAATATTGGTAAGTGAATTTGAGTCTCTTGAATGTTTTTTAATTATTATATTTTTTCAATAATGAAGTTTTAACTATAAAACCTAAACACATACCTATATGCAGACTTTTCCTTGACACAATTGAGGTTTTTGTTGTGAAAAAGCATAATAGTGGATGGGGATATTAAGTCATAATATATTTTGCCAAGATATATAAATATAAGCCACATGATGAATGAAAAATTCCTATAGAGGCTAAATGAGAGCTCTAAAAACAAGAAAATTCTACAAAGGAAATGTTTGCATTAGCCACTTTAAATAAAAAAGAAAGTATATATAGGGTGAGATTAGGTCACCAAAAAGGTAAAACCCTAACTCACAATTAGCACTCACTTAAAGGTAAATGACCCATAATGAATGAATTAATTAACTTAATTAAGCTAAAAATATGTGTAGGTAAAACCAATAGGTGGAAAAAATCCTACACTGACACCCCCCTAAAGCATAGCTTAGGTGGATAGAAGAATTGGGTCCCAGTAATGAGGCCTGATGAGGTATCCAAGTAAAATGAAACTCCCATAAACTGGGGTAAAGGATTAAAATTTTAGGAACAAAACTCCTCCCCAAAAGAGAAAAAATAAGAGAAGAGGGCTAAAAATCCCCACTAAGGTCTACAATTTACTGTAGCCATCTGGTTTCTCCCAGAGGAATGCTTGAAAGTGACTATGAATTAGAAGTAGATGTAGTGAAGGGTGGATTACCCTAGAATAATTAGTTTGTCCACCAAGTGAATGATGGATCTTCAAACAAGGTGTAATTCATATGAAAGGAATGATCTTCATATTTTGAGGTAGGTGGCCCAACTTTTCTATGCCGAGATGGTGAAATAAAAATAGAAGTGAAGAAGGTATGCAAAATTATCTGTAACTATGGAATAGACTAATCGATGTCTAATGTGTCTTAGATTAGTAGACCATTACCCTATAATGTCAGAAGTAGACCAAAGGTAGGTGGGTCAAGAACTAAGTCTTGAATATCTAGAAGGTGACAAGGAGATGGTGGAGGTGTGTCCACTTCACTGCTGTAGTCATCTATAGAAGAATAGTTGTCAATATTAAAAAGAAGCTCAGGCTCAGAAGTGTCAATAGGTACAATTGATTCCAAAGAAGAATCTAAAGAATCTAAAGGAGAGTTAGGAGAAAAGTGTGAGAAGCTATATATTTGAGTCTAAAGATTGACCATTCTCATAGCCAAAATAATATCACTATGCAACTCCTTGATGTACACTGAATCTGGAGTGAATTCAACTCGCTTGCCTAGACCAAGGTGAGTGATCTAGTAGACTGACATGATATTAGTGTAGAGTGAGGGCATACTTAGAACATTATTTAATGTTACACCACTCACTTTAATAGACCCTCTCCTGATAACCTTTTTAGAAGTGTTGTCTCCTTTTTAGAAGTGTTGTCTCCCAGTTGTATAGAGGACATGTCATATAGTTCCAAGGAATTGAACTCAATCTATGAATAGACCATATGATGTGAAGCACTTTAGTCAATGACCCATGTAGGAGGATTTGGAGGCACAACTAAAACTAAGGATTTTATCTTATGTTTCCCCTTGTTATTCTCTTTTGCCTTTTCTTTGCCAAATTCATTTTCCTTAGTGGATTCATGGGTTGATGAAGATGGTTTGACAGAATCTAGAACACCTATGTTGTTATGAATAAGAAGGCTTGTAAAGTGGTCAATTTATTTCTTTAAACATTTACTCTCATAGTGCTTACTTGAGTAATGCCCAAATTTGATCTAATCTTTCTTAGACTTATGACTGAAAGAAGAGGTCTCATGGTTTGATTTGAAGGTGGAAGGATTTTCACCCTTCTCAATTTTTTTTCTTTGCTTTCTCTCTCTGTTGTTAAAAGCCTTATCTTTCTCAGGAAGCAATGCATGAGATTTAGATGACTTCATTGTGCCCATCTGTATATATTTATCTTGTTCTTGAATCAGGTTGACAACAAAAGTATCTATAGAAGGCATATTCCATACGTTGTCAAGAGCACTCTTAGTGGCATGGAAAATATACACAAATATAGAATATTTAGGACCCAGTTTAGAGAATATTGATAGAACAAGTTATTCATCTTTCTTGCCAATTATACATGATTTCAACTACAATCTTAAAAGTCTAAACTTTGTGAAGAAGTCCTGAAGAGTGTCGAAGTCATCTGGGCTCAATTTAATAAGCTCATTTTCTAGCTCATGTCTTCTCATCACATCCTGCACTCCAAAGAGCTTGGTGAGTTGGACCCACACTTCAGTAGGTGTTTTGGTAGATTTAATGTGAAAGAGTAGATCTAGGGAGATAGAAAGACACAATAGTTCATGAACTTTATCAAAATAGTTAAACCATTTTATTTTCACTCCAACATTAGTAGGTTCAGTCTCAGTGCCCATTATAATCTGATGGTAACCCTTGGATTGTAAGATAATTTCCATTCTAGGTTTCCATTCATGATGATTAAATGGACTTATTGATAATAAATCCATAGTGTATAAGTAAGTATTACTACAATAAGTAAAAATGTGATGCAAAAAAAATAAAGACTAAATGTACAACAAACACACAACTACCCCCTTAGAAATATCAGACAATGACTCCCCCTGAATGTCTCAAATATAAGCACTCTTGTATAGACATCGAATTCAATTTAAAATGCATCTTGAGAAATAGGTACCATAAGTATAAAGAATAAGAAGAATGTCAGATACAACTGATAATGCATCGAAGAGTGTATAAAAAATATGAAAAATATTTGTAGTTGTGAAAGGCAAAAATATAGGTCTAATGTGAAGAGCATAAAAAAAAAGAACTTTTGAAGAAAATAACACTCAAAAAGGAGTTACCGATCAAAAATTATGGCTGGTACCAGTTCTTACTTCAACAAATTCTTGGACCCTGTCCAAAAGTAGAATTTTTTGTTCCACACTTAAGTCTATTTCTTCATCACCTTTCACCTAAAATTTGATGGATACTAGAACATCACACACTTACTTGCTCGGGGTTCTGAACAACTTCACCTTTGGGTTCTCAAACTACTTCAAATTATAAAAAGTTATAAGTAGTTGACCCTGGAAAACTTGATTGCTTTTTTGTAATGTATTTCAGGTTCTTTGAGCTACTTTACTTCAGAGTTTCAAATAATTACAACTTATGAAATAAGTAATGAGTAATCAACCCTAGAAAACTTGAATGTGTCTAGCGAGCAAGTAATTAGGGTTAAGAAACCCAATTACTTATAAGTTGTCACCCTAGAGAAGCTCAATTACTTATAAGTTGTCACCCTGGAGAAGCTTGATTACTTATAAGTAGAAGCACTTGAGAAACTTGATTTGGTCTATGAGCAAGTAGAAGCACTTTAATAACTTGATTTGGTCAAAGAGTAAGTAGAAGCACTTCAAAAGCTCGATTTGGTCAGTGAGCAAGTAGAAGAACTTCTGAAACCTGATTTGGTCAGTGAGCAAGTAAAAGTACTTCAAAAACCTGATTTGGTCAGTGAGTAAGTAGAAGCACTTTAGAAACCTGACTTGGTCGATAAGTAAGTAGAAATACTTTTAGAAACTTGATTTTATCTAGGAAGAGTAAATCGGGGTTTGCAGGCTGGATTACTTCAACCGTACAGATGGCAACTAGATAGAAGAAATAATTTTTTTTGGAAAATACATGAACTTTAAAAAAAAAATAAGAATAACCCATTTTAGATCTCAAAAAACCCACAAAATATATGCAAATGTATTTTTCATCAAAGGCCTTCTAACATAAGTTTCAATGTAGTTTTTAGAAAATTCTTTTAAGGTCAAAAATAACGGCCGTACAATATGGAAAAATAACAATGTAAATGCAAGATAATCTTACCAAAGGAGATAAACACGTGAGGCTATCATGAAATCTTTGGTACCATGATAGATTTCACCAAGATCTCTGAATAACGACCACATGATGAATGTCAAATTCTTATAGAGACATAATGAGAGCTCTGAAAATAAGAAAATTCCACAAAAGAAATGTTTGCATTAGCCACTTTAAGAAAAAATAAAGTACATATAAGGTGAGATTAGGTCACCAAAAAGGTAAAAACCCAACTCACAATTAGAACTCACTTAAAGGTAAATGACCCCTAATGACTTAATTAACTATCCTAAGTAAGTTGAAAAGACGTATAGGTAAAACCACTAGGTGGGAAAAAGCCTACATTGACAATTATAGTGACTTGATAAGCTGGTATAGGTCCGTATAGACCTTATAAAACCTATTTGGTTCTTTAAAACATTTGATTACATTCATAGATGGATTTTTCCTACTCTCAGATTGTCTTAGGGAATTAAAAACCCTAAATTAGGGTTTATTATATAACTCCTAATATAATAAATAAAATTAGCCAAAAATTTGTATTCTTATCAATATTAAAGTTCTTGAAGTGATTAAAGCATTTACTGGACATGTAATCAAGTCTTTATACTGATATTGCAAATTGAGTATGACAAACAGGGATAAAGATCTAAGAGACCTAATGAAGTATAAATAGAGAGCTAATTAAAATTGGAAAAGGGACTTAAAGAGTGATTTTGGGATTGCAAATTTGGGGAAAGAAATAGCTCAATAAAGGGTATTAGAAACAAGTGTGAGAAATCAGGTGGGTTAAATTACATGTTTGTACATAATGGTTTTTAAGTGAAATAGGGCTATAAGGAAGGCATTGACCAAGTACAAGGTTGTTTAGTGAAGCTAGAATTGTGGAAGGATTTGAGATGTAGCTTAGGAAGTATTAGAGAAGTTAATATTTGACTGAGAGGTCCATGTGACCCTAGAGAACCTAAAAAAATCCATCTAAACAAGGAAATGAGATTTGGCAAACTTATATGAGGAATTGAACTAAATTACCTTTGTCTAAGGAAGTGTGTGACAAAATAAGGATAAGGATGTTTTATTTGTACATGCTCTGCATCAGTAAGGTTCATGATGAGCTAAAAGTTTTGGAGGTCCTTTATGAGATATAATAATTCTCTAAAGTGTTGTAAAGGTAAGATAAGGAGAACTCACTCAAGAGAAGAAGCTCTCAAGCATTAACAAGATGACAGGTTAAGAATAAACCTATAGACCTGTAAGTGAAAAAGATAACCCTCCAATATAATTATGGAGGTTAAACCTCAATATTGAGAATAAAAAAATCAAATGACCTCATATCTTTCATCTTGGTATCCTAGATACATATATATGTTCATAAGAGACATCTTCAAGTCTTGGCAGGGTTACAGGTCCAACTAGAGAGCTACAGGCTTGAGTAATTGAAAGGATAAAAGACACATACCTTATATTAAGAAGGCAGCTTGGAGGAATAAATAAAGTCCATGGAACATGAAAAGAGTCATCAAATCACATTGGATTTTTTTTGCTCATAGTATAATGTGATTAGAGGACTTAAAAGAAGAAAATATAGTCATAAAGACCAAGTAAGGACTGTACAAATAGGGATATATGCTTGGAGGAATTTTAGATGTCTTAAGGGAGATTTTGACCTTACCAATAGGTATGAACGGTGTATGATGTAATAATGGGGTTTGAGTAACCTATGAAGATGTCATAAATGATCAAAATGAGGGTGAATGCAAACATACAAGTTTGTAGACCTGTAGGTCCACATTCTTGACCAAGAGAGCGGAATCTTGAAAGCAAGAAAGTGTTTTGAGTTCCCTAAGGTAATTTAAACCTAAAGAAAACAATATAGACTCCATAATAATATCAGGATCATACAATATTATAAATATTTTATAATTTCATTTAAGGAAGATGTTTGAAATGGGTCGTGAACCTAAAAAACACCTACATGCCTAGTAGAGAATTTTAGGTCTATCTACAAACTTTGAAAATAGTGTGTGGTTATTGTATTAAAAGTGGAGTTTAGATGGTTAGGAAATGTGTGTGGGGTCCTGGAAGAAGATTATATATAGGATGGATCCCTTGGAATAGGAATAAAATACCAAATGTAGACTCTTAGGGTCATTTGTAGTAAACTACCCTTAAATGCTGATTATGAGCTTATGAAGGTTTCAATGGGTTTGAAAGGTAAGAAATAATAAATTATAATTTTAATACCCCATGTGAGGTTTCAAGAAATCTGAGGGGTTTATATCTGAAAAAAAACACTTCCACATCCAATTCTATCAATTTATTTCTCTCAAGTACATTGATAGGCCTATTCTGCTTGAGAGCCTAGTTTCTTCACATTGGAACTTGGAGGAGAAGATTCATGGGAAAAGGTGGATATTAGAGTGGTTATTAAGCCTAAAATACTAAAATATTTTGACATTTTTTGAAAGGTTAGTGATCTATTCTCTATGAACAATCCTTAATAATGATAACCACCTAAAACCCTTCTAAAACCCTACAAATGAATTGATGACTATTTTGTTACTCTAAATGAATATAAATTCATTTAACCTAGCCTAAAATAAATTTTATTACATGTTTTTATGTCTCATACATACCTAATGGATATATATGTTGGCATTCATGGAGTATAAGAATGATGAAAATGGTCTAATTCTATAGGTTGCAGGCCGAAATCAAGACATGGTGACTTAGTCACGGGGATATTAAAGATTGGTATGCATGATAAGGTCTTATTCACACAATGAATAATATGGTATAAGTTAATAATTAATAATTACAAATCATGGATGAAGACCATCATGGTGTTTTGATCTAGACCCTATCCTAAGCATATGCACATAAGCTTGCTAGAAAAGGCAAAATTACTTCCAAGTATTGAAGAGTATGCAATGTTGATGTTAGATTTGAGGATTAGATAAAATAGGAGGGTATTTAGGGGTCATGAGAAGAATTTTATAGTTTTTTGTGTGTTTATAGTCTGATCAAGAAGATAAATTAAACTTGTAGCCTTTACATAGTCCTCTTTTATACATAATTTGCTACATTTTTGCTTACTTGAGAGGTACAAAAGGTTGATCAAGGATAAATTATGGTTGGGGAGGTTAAAATAAGGTGGGTTATAACTCACATAGGTTTTTGTATTTATTTTAATCACCCTAAAACTCTCTTCATGAAATTTTCTTCACTCTTGGCCTACATAGGCATGAGCATGACCAACTAGGGCTAGAAAGCCAAAAACTTGCATATCTTGAGTTCTACCCCATGAAATGAATTTTAAAATTTCCAATAGACTTAAATTGATATCCTTATAATATTTTATTTGTTTTAGAGTGGTATTCTACAGCCTTGTATGGTGTCTAGTAGTGTGGGCTTGCATTAGGCCTAATTAGGCATAATTGGGAAAAATGGAGGTTGAGAAAGTAGGCATACCTTCAGAGTTATATCATAAAATTTGGGGTGAAGATGTAAGGGGATAATGGGTATCCAAATTTTCCTTAATTTTGATGTAAAGTGTTCTATATCTCTCAAACCAAGGAGCTTTGTACTAAAATAGGGTTATAAGGAATATGCCTGCCTAGAGAGAAAATATGAGAATGATGAATGAAATTATAGAATGAAGGTGAAAAAATGATTGGGTTGGGGAATTCAACATATCTTCAATGCAATAATTTTAGTTATACCCCAAGATATGACTTGTCACTTCACAACCACTCCAAATGAGTAGTTAATGAGGTTAATGAGTCATCAAGAAGGCCAAGAGTCACTATATGCCACCTTTGATGAGGAAGAGTATTAGATAAATCATACACATGTTGATAAGAGGCTTCATAAATGCATAATTTTAGAATATCTTGATTTTAACTTACTCCTCATGAGATGACACTCGTTATATATAACTCATATGCCTTTCCTTTCTCTCTTTTTCACACTTATATATATATATATATATATATATATATATATATATATATATATATATATATATATATATATATATATATATATATATATATATATATATATATGCCTGTTTTTGACATTTTAAAGATATTTCCACCAGGTGTATGGTGTAGCCCTACTCTTTTCTATGCTTAATAATCAATAAATGGTTGTTTTACCTCCTTCTATGTCTATTTGTAGAGTAAATCAATGAATGGTTAATCTAGGCAAGTGTAGACTTAGCTCACCTTGTCTTGTTGTCTTATTATTCTTGCCTTCTTGAAATTTGTTTCTCTATTGTAGGTTGTGAAGAGTGTCATCAGGGGTTCTAAGTGGATTATTAGTGGCAAACATTTCAATTCTACTCTCATATTGCCTTACCTCTTTATAAAGCATTGATGTGATAGGTTTTGTTAGGATAAGTGTATGCTTTTGGCAGTCCTATAGGTCTTAGTGCACATGAAAATCAGTGTTAGTAGTATTAACATTTGGTGCATCACCTCCCTTTTGGTTTATAGTTATATTTTACCCTTTTCCTTTCAAGTATTAGATTAGTTTGTAGTTCTTAAGTGATGCATCAAGGGAGCTAGCCCAATATATAGGTTCAATCTAGTCTTTAGGTCACCCACAACCTAGGATTGTTCCCATGCTATCACTAAATGAGGAGGCATGAATAAACTCCTAAGGGGCAAAACTTTTGATGATAATAAGCTACTATGACACCAAGCTGTAGTTCTAGAAATGTAGTTAATTTATGTACAAAAACATCATAACTAGATTTGGATGTCCTATGAATTTGGTCAGTGATAGAAGAACACACTTTCTCAAAAAAACTATCAAGACCATGATAAAATAATTTCTGTTATCACACCATAATAGCATATCCTATCATACTCAAGCTAATGGGTAGGAAAAAGCATCCAAAAAAGTATTAGAGAATATATTTATCAAAATATGCATTGTGTAGAGAGACCATATGGAGTATCTAATTCTTGTGATTTTATGGGCATACATGAATAATTATAAGTGTGCATCATGGTTATCTAATTTCAAATTGGTATATGGAATAGAATAAATTATGCCTATGGAATATATAGTTTGAATTATGTGAAATGTATTGATAATGTGACTAGGAGATCAAGATTCACTTCTGAAATTTTTTCTATATCTAACTTGCATAGAGGAAATTAGGTAGAGATTGCATTGGATGCAGGAAATAAATAATTAGATTAAAATAGCATGAAATGATAGTCTTCTATGATCTAAATATTTCTATCTAGAGCAAACAATATTATTGTATATTAATAGATTTTGTGCACATCAAGGTAAATTATGTATTTGGTGGAAAGGACCATATATCATCCACAAAGTATCATAACAAGGGAAAATAATGCTAAGGGACATTCAAGGAACCATTCTCCTAGAGCATGTAAATAGATATAGGATTAAGCCTTACCACCAATGATCTATATTAATCTCATGTTGAAAAAATGAGAGGGGGCCTAGTAGCACCATGTATTTAGGGTTTGTGTTTCATTTATAGTTTTCTTGTCTTTTTGTTGGTTTGTAGTGTAGTGTGTGGTTCGATATCTATATTGAAATAAATCAAAACAATGCATAAAAATATAAATGTTATAAAATATGAAAGGAAAACAATAAAATAATTAAAGAGCAACATGAAGAGGGGTCAACATGGGGTCAATCAATTAAGTTTAGGAATGAAACACTAAAAAGATGGGTATGGAGGATAGGTAACAAATAATCAATCACAAATAAGTTAGTGATAAAAAACTTCAAAGAATACTCTTTTCCAAAGTAAATAATGGTGTCAAACTTAGGTAAGGTTCAATAAAATAAAGTTTAAGAAGAAGAAAGACAGTGTGACACATCAAATAATGTCATTAACCAAATAATTAAATATATTCATCAAAGCACAAAGGTCACCTCACAAAAATTGATGGAATTTTAACCAATAGATTAAAAACTATAAAATATCTCAACACAATTCAATGTGAAGTGTCAGATAAGTGAAATAAAGCACATCTATATAATCATAGGGCACACAAAGTATAACACATCTCAAACCCCCTAGAGTACATAATCATATTACAATATGAGCTTAAAATATTTACTTGAACACAAAAATATCCATGTTTTCAAGATAACATAACAAGAATGAGTCAATTAGAGATCCTCATACCATTGAATGACACATAGAAGGAGGAGATGGGAATAGGTTTGGCATTGAGACAACTAAGGTACCTTGACCCTAGACCCTTTAATTTCATAGATGTAGTAGAGATAACTTTGTTCAACCTAGATCCAACCACTAGTTAGTAATAAGGGGCCTTATCCATACAACATCAACTATGAGGGTTGGATGCCATGCAATCGATAAATATTTTAAATTTTGGAGAAATTGACAAGGTGGTAATGACACTACCAAGTTAGTACAATGAAGGGAAAATACACTTGTTTAAGGATGTTACCATGTACATCAACACAATAATAATGGCATGGGAAATCAAACTTCCAGTAAGAGGCAAATCCCTCCTATCATACAAAACTAAGAGCCCTACATTCACTCACACATAAGAGAAAACTATGCCAAAGGTTCCATGATAACCCCTTGATTTAGTATGAGATGCCATAGTGTGAGTGACTACATTTCATGTAGATTTTGGTAGACCACTAAAAGGGCATGCCAAATAATAAAAGGGGTCAATGATATTGCATATTGCATGATCTAACTAAATGAGAATTTAAATGGGCCAAAGTTCTTGGTGGCCAAGCTAATTTATAACTTTTAGAATATATTTTGGGCATGTAACATAATTTACAATACCATTTCCTAGTATCATTAATTTTATTTACTCAATGGAAGTCTCTCGATGGTCCTATCATAATGGATGTAGATTTTTGGATTATGACTAACTTGTAAAATCTAGCCTAGACTAAAACATGGTAATGCTATGCACATTTGGGATACTATAATTAATGATGGATTTAAGTATAGGTGATCATTGGATCATAACCTAGGGTTCCCACTAATTTTATGTAGTACTTTACACCCCACACAAAAATCACCAAAATTCATGATGGAGTGCAGGTGTGAATTCATGGGTTGGCCAAAGCCCCACATGTCTCATTGCCATTTTTCATCACCATGTTGGATGCAAAAGAAAATTTCTAAGGAAATAAACCTTATTGGTAAGAATAATGGAACCTTTATGTTCCATAGCCCCTAAAGCACAATATCCAATGACACACCCACAAATAGAAGCAAAAACTTAGTAGTAATCACCACCATGGACATTTATAACCTTGTGTGATCTAGAAATTTGACTCAAGAGAGGATGGTTAGTATGGTGTTAGTTCCAAAATAAAAACAAAATGAAAAAAAACACACCAATATCATAACATCTCTAGGCCTAGATACTAAGGAGAGTTTTGTAACAAAAACAAATGACAAACACAATTGAAAATTAAGGAATAAAATAAAAGAATTCCTTCACCTTCATTAGATGCTCCAAATGCCTTTGTAGTAGTGGCTTGCTCAGTTTTGTGCTCATAAAGTCCTTGGCAATAGAAGTTTGGCTACCTCCATCTCTCCTTGGCACCTTTGGCTTGTAGCTTGGCTTGGAATCAATTTGGCATGGTAACACTGATTATAATGGATTTTTGAAGATATTTGTGCATAATAACTTTGCACTAAAATAGCTTAGAAATGATGTTTAAGGCCTCTCTATTTATAAATTTTTGAGAATGATCAGAATCAACCTGAACTGTCCATCCTGAGATTGAGATGTGTGGTTGAGGATTAATTCAATTTTTAGAATTAAGTTTTTAATTATTCTCATTATGACATTGGAAGAAGGGGAAATTAAGAGGCATGGAGGGCATCATGGAAGGTATTAATGAGGCATGAAGGGCATGAATCCTAATATTTGTGGCATTTATGGCCTAGGGCTATCTTCCCAAGAAATGAGGTCACCTAATGATGTAGATATTCAATATTCATTTCCAAAAATAAGTTTTCAAAAAGTTTTCATGAAATTATTAATTAGGCCTTAATTTTTATTAATTATCTCTTAAGCATGATTAAATACTTTGTGCACAAATTACTCAAATTGATTAGAATGCTTTGTTATAAGTCCAAAATTTGACTAGATTAGAATTAGAAGTCGATGTCAGATGCATTAGAACCATTATCCCATTTAGGATGTTATCAAAAATAAACAATAAAGGCATGTGTCTTATGCAAGAAATTTGATAGGAAATAACAATCCAGAGCGCCTAGGTGAAAACTTGGCATTTTGACTCGAAATGATCTGATCAAAGTTAGCCGGCTCATAAATTGCATTACCCCATTTAGGAATACCCTAGCCAGAATTGGCACTTGAATATGTCAGTTTCACATCATTTAGCATGTTTTAACATTTTTAGGCCAAATTGTGCATTTTAAGTGGAAATTGGTCAAAATTTAGTTAGAGGTTATCGATGGCCAAATTTAGGTGTCTATAGTTTGCCCCTATCTGGGAAGGTATTGGAAACTATAATCATAGTAACATCTTCTCAAATAATGAAAAGGTCTTGTATGATTACAACTACAATGATGATAAACTAATTATATGATGCTCCCTCAAGGGAATGGTTGGCACAAGTAGGTCTGCAAACAGTATCTCGAAAAGAAAGAAGAAAAATGAGGGGACCAAAGAAAGGAAAGATGATGGGGTGAAAACACAATGATACTAAAAAAATAATAAAAATCATTGAGAATGCAAGTGGGATGGTGTACAATGGTTTGACCAAAGGTGGTTAGAAGCATTGTACCCTGAGAGTGGCAATGTGATAGATAACACAATGATTTGCCTAAAGACAGTTATAATCATTGAGAAGATGGAGCTACCCCAATTAGGATAGACAAACAAGATAACATGCCCATATATAGGTAGAAAATGTAAAGTGGTGACAACATAATGATTTACCCAAAGGCGGTTATAATCATTAGACCTTGATTATGGCAAACATGATAACCTTGGCAGAGGATGATGATAACTTAACATAGTGGGTATTGATGAATTAGAGAAAACTACTAGTAGGGAGATGCTCATTCAAGCTAATAAAGGTTGAAATTCATTCATGGTTAATTACTCTATTTGGAATATGATTGGGATTGAATCAGGATGTCAATGCTAAAGAGATGCCACCATTATTGGATAGAGTTTTTGAATCTAAGGTTTGTTGTAACACATGTCGGTAGGCATCATGGTATAACATCATGAGGAATTGGCTGAAATATGCATGAGGACTAACTCTAGTAATCCAATACTCAATAGAAAATAATGCACCAATGATAGAAACTATGATGACAATGTAAACATATGAAATGGATGGATTCAAGTATAAGTGTGGGCAAGGAATCACCCAATGAACACACATAAAATAAATCAAGGAAACAATGTTGAAAGAAAATAAACAGGTAGACAAACAAATAAAATAAGCAGAGACAAATAAACAACGTAATAGAAACTTTACGAATAGTACCCCTATAAAATAGGTGACAATTGAATAAAAAAATAGAGGAAACATAATAAAAAGAAGGGGGTGGCTGAACTATTTCCATATGTACTAGGCAAGTGGACGTTGCCTACATAGTTCTATGGATGTAATATCCAATAAAAAACTTCAGACCAAATGTAGTTCTCCCAGGGAATAGGAAGAATGTGATAACTGAGGAAAAAAACAAAATGGATGTGATAGAAGAATAGGAATGGTCTTGCAAAATAACAAGTGCGTGAGAGAAAAAGACCAAAAAAGATGAGGAAACTAAGTGACAAGTGATTTACTTGTAACTTAGTAAGGGTTCCCAGAATCCTTAAGGTAAAGAAGTGGTCAATGTTTTTGTTTTTTTCTAATGATTTTTCAAATGTTTTTGGAATTGTTTTGGAGTTTTTCAACTCAATCGAGAATGATGAGTCACTAAATGGTTCAATTTTGTAAAATGGTGAGAGCGTTTAAACGAAGGTTGCTCATAAAATAATGAGATCAGTTAAATAAAGGTTGCTCATAAAATGATGAAATCATTCAAACTTAAGTTTCTCACAAAATGGTGAGAGTATGGCTTAGGGTAATTGATCTGACCTCAATAAGTATCGAGTGCTGCCTACATAGTCCTAAAGTAGGACCTCAAGTCACTGTAGTTCTACTCTATATGGAATAATTTGACTAGTATACTAGTCAATTCAAAAAAAATAGACACAGTTGGTAAAAAGGAATAGTGTGACATAGGAAGTGGCAAGTTGGTATATCAAGGCTTAATGTTACCCCTAGTTTTTGCATAAGTGGTTATAACTAGGACACAATGATATAAATAAATGGTACTAATTTACTCAAATATGGTTATAATTATTAGCAAGATCGATGGTAATAAAAGAATAACAAACGAAGGATGCAACTGCTAAAACTTCTATCACACTATCCTAAAATATGATCTCTATCTGAAGTACTTGAACCAACTTATGAAATTGATCAGATATCTCAATGTTGAAACTATGTACAAATGGTAAAAACCAAGGTCAAATGGGCTAGGATTTAGAACACATTGGGCTAATAGGTTAGAAGTGAAAAGTGGATATGGTGAACAGGATGGATAAAGATGGTATTTGTATACAGAAGAATAGTGATAAAATGGCATAACTAAAATGGTCCTTACAAACAATACACCTTAGTGTTTAAGCATAGTACCACTTGAGATGAATAATATTCATAAGCTCAGGAAGTTCATCTCTATCTAGTGTGGCAAGCTTGTATGCTCCTGATCCATAATTTTCAATAATGATGAACGGCCTTATCCAGTTTGGTTTGAATTTTTCTTTATGCTTCTTCTCAGCCATCTTACTCTTTTGGTTTTCTTTAAGTACAAGATCACCAAGTTCAAATGTTCTATACTTAACATGTTGATTATAGTGGCCTTTGAGTCAATTTTGATATGCTTAAATATTATTGAGCATGGTTATGCATTTCTCATCAAGTAGGTCTAATTCTTGAGGGTAGGCTATTCGATCGTCATGATCATCCAAAACATGCTTGAAAGATATGCGTAGTGAAGGAAATTTGACCTTAATGAGAAGGATGGATTCAGTACCATAAATGAGTATGGAGTGGCTCCTATGGGGGTATAATGATTGGTACGATATGCCTAAAGGGTAGGGAATATCTGTAAGTGCCAATCATGACCAACATCATTGACAATTTTTTTGAGAATATTGACAATGGTTTTATTGTATGCCTTGACTTAGCCATTACCTTGAGGGTAATATGCTATATAAAAATGTGTGATATTATAATTAGTACATAACTAGTCTACATCCTTTTTCTTAAATGATCCTCCATTATTAGATATAATGTTAGAGGGGATACCATAGCAGCAAATGAGATGGTTGAAAATGAATTTGGAAATTTGCTTTCTAATCACGTAAGTGAGGGATATAGCTTCAACCCACTTACTGAAATATTTAGTGGTGATAAGGATATGTTTATGGCCATCTAATGAAGTGAGGTTGATCTTCCCAATGAGGTCAAGTCCCCATGTAGAAAATGGCCATGGTGTCAACATCAGTTTCAAAGTTTTTTCTAGGGCATGTATCAAATTAGCATGCCATTGACATTTATCACACTTTTTTACATATGCAGTGGCATTTGTGTCTATTATGGGCCAATAATAACTAGTACACAAGAGTTTTTTAGACAAGATTTCCCCACTTAAATGAGCCCCACATACTCCTTCATGAAGTTTTCTTAATGCTAGTGTAGACTCTACAAAATTAAATAACAAAGTAGAGTTCCATCAAAAATATGATGGTAAAGGGTGGATCCAAGTCGAGTATAATGAGTGGAATGATGAATAAATTCCTTGGTTTGTTTTTGAGATATGTTAGGTGGTATAACTTGGTCATAAATATAGTTGTAAATGTCTAAGTAGCAGATAGAATTAGGACCAACAATATCACAAATCATTGCAAAGATTGAAGGTTCATAAGTTGGTGCTTGCAAATTCTCGATGAGGAATTGATACTCTCTAGCTTTATCTATTTGTCAAATCAAAGATATAATAGTAACCATGGTATCTACAGTTCTATTACTATCCCTTGGTATGTGCTCAAACTAAATATTGATAATTTGTTGCTTAAGAGTGTCGACCATGGCTTTATATGGGCCTAACTTGTCATCTTTGGTCTAAAAATGATCTATGACCTGATTGATGATTAACTAAGAATCACCATAAACTTGGAGATGATATATATTCCAATGCATTAGTTATCAAAGTCCTACAATAAGTGCTTCATACTTGGCCTTATTATTTATACAAGGAAAGCTAATTCTAAATGATTTAGGGATTAGATCCCCTTGTGGTGTAATAAATAATAGGCCTACCCCTGATCCATGTGCAGTAAATGAACCATCAAAATATAGCTTCTAGGACTGCTCCTCAAGGGGTGTGTCAATGATGGCCATTATGGATTCATTAGGAAATTGAAATGTGAGTGGCTATGTGTCTGTGAGAGGTGCTTCAGTAAGTTGATCTGAAAGAACTTGTCCCTTAATTGCCTTCTAATTGACATACTCTATGTCAAACTCATTGAGAAGCATGATCCATTTAGCCATTCTAACTTACAAAGTTGTTTTAGATAGTAGATACTTGAGTAGATCTACTTTTCAAATGACCATGGTCTTATTATTCAACATGTAATGGTGCAGTTTCTGAGCTATGAAGACTATGGCTAGACAATATTTTTCAATAGATGTATAGTTATGCTGATATGTAACCAAGGTACAACTTAGGTAGTATATGGAATGCTTCTTTTAATTATCATCATGTTGAGCCAAGAGTGCCCCCAGAGCATGGTAAGTAGCTGATAGGTATAACAAGAATGGATTTCCTGGCATAAGATGTAATAAAATAGGTGGATTAACAAGATAGTCTTTGATTTGTTAAAAAGCTATTTGACAGTGATCATCCCACTGAAATGTAACTCCTTTCTTCAAAAAGTGTGTAAATGGATGGCAATGGTCTACTAATTGAGAGATAAAGTACTATATCTTACCCTACAAACTATAGAGTTGCTTTAAATTGGTTGGTGGTGGCATATCGATTATAGCATGGACTTTAGCTGGATCGACTTCAATACCTCTATGGGACATGATGAAGCCAAGTAATTTGTCTGAAGTTACACTGAACACACATTTATTTGGATCGAGTCTGAGTTTATACTCCCATAATCTTTCAAATATCTTATGCAACACTACTAGATGGTCAGCCTTGGAATTGGATTTTCTTAATATGTCATCGACATAGTCTTCAACAATATCATGTATCATATCATGGAATATGATAGTCATGGACCTTTCATATGTAGCTCCAACATTATTAAAGCTAAATGGCATTACCTGATAACAAAATGTTCCCCATGGAGTGGTGAATACTATTTTTTGTTGGTCTTCTGGTGCTATTCTAACCTGGTTGTATCTTAAAAAGCCATCCATGAGTGAAAGTCATAACCTGCCATGGAGTTGATGATCATGTCAATATTAGGCAAGGGAAAATCATCTCTAGGACAAGATTTATTGATGTCTCAAAAATTAGTATAAATTCTAATCCCTTTAGGATTTTTGCTAATAGGTACCACATTAGAGATCCATTTTGAGTAGTCAATGGATCAAATACATCTTATTTCTAAGAGTTTTTACAACTCTTTCTTTACCAATACAACAATGTGAGGATACGTCTTACGTATCTTTTGTTTTACTAGTTTGACATTAGGATTAACCACAAGGTGGTGCAAAACCAAGGCGGGGTCTAAACTTGGCATGCCAAAATAGGCCCATGCAAAGATATCTATAAATTCTCTCAATAGAGCTATAAAGATGTCACATTCCTCCTCAGTGAGGGACACTCCTAATTTTATCCATTTTAGGTCTAATAGAGTCTCGATATTTACCTTTATTGTATCTTTGACTAGAAGGGTCGAACCATCTTCTAGGATAGTAGGCAATGACATAAACTATTGAATTATGTCAGGGTCCTCCATTAGGACTTGCTCTTCAACTTCTCCTAGACATGATGAATTTGATCCCCCTAATGGGAGATCTGGCCATGTGATAAAAATAGTAAAAAATTATTGAAGAATTTGATCAAATACTTGTTATTACTCAAAGTTGAACTTAGATCCATAGGCAGTTTCATTGTTGGTGGTCTCCTAGTCTAAATTTGAAGAAAAATGAACACCTCCATCTAGTGGTGCCTAAAATAGGTTTTCACCACCAGATTGGCCTTTATCTTTAACTTTTCCCTAGTCAAAAAGTTCCTCAAAAAATTTTTCACTTTGGGTCAATGTTTTACAAATGACATTATTATCAAATAGATTAGTTTTAGCTAAGGCCTATTATCAAAGGTGAGGCTATGTTCACTATCAACATCATCATCACTAGTCATATCAATGATGGAGTTTGAATAAAATATGTGGGGTCACCCCCAGGTGGTTTAAACCCAAGTCCATAAGGTCTTTCATATTTAGTCATGGAAATTAGCTTGATAGTTCCTTACTAATTCAGTTTGAGGCCTCTTCCTTCATAATTATGACACTCTATGATCCTATTGGGAATAGGATACTTTGTATTTTTATAACAATTAGCTTGGTTGTTATTGTATAACCATGATTCATCCCCTTCAAGAGGGTCAGGTCCTAGGCCAGATGCTAGTATAAATGTGACAAGTCTCTTATCTTTGTTATTTTTTTGCCAATGCATATGTGGGATGACTTTAGGTTACCCAAAGGTTTTTAGATTCTAAGGAATATTTGCAATATGAAATGTATCATGGGTCACATACTCTCTTGATCTATTATCTGAAATGGTGAAATGATTAAAAACTTTAGGAGGTGGCATGTGGGAAAGAGAATCCAAGGTATTAAGATCTATGCAATTATCTGGTGAAGGATCAATAAGTATAGCCTTTTCTTTATCCTGCTTAGAACTTGGATTCATGCCATAATGATAATTATAGCTTTGAAATTTAGCCTGCTAGATGCTTGCAGTGTTCATATGGGTGTAAATCTCTTAGAATATTCACTTCCATCTCTGAGTAGGAAAACTTGATACATTGGTGCAACGTTGATAGGACTGCACTAATCTCATTTAACCAAGGCCTACTTAGAAGCATATTATATGATAACTCAAGATCAAGCACATGGAAAAGTGTATCATGGGTTAAAAGCCCAATGATAACTTGCAAACTAATGGTGCCTTATGATTCTCTTTCTTGATTATCATAGGATTTGATGGTTATTATTTTTAGCTAGAGATCTACCAATGTGTACCCAAGAATCTTGATGAGCTTTAGAGACACTATGTTGAGGCCTGATCCATTGTCTATAAGGACACATTTCACTTTATGATGTATTATATAAAATTCTATGTATAATGGATTATTATGAAATAGGCCAAAGGAAGACATATCACTTTGGTTGAATGTGATTTGTTGGGATGGAGCTAGGTGTCCAACCAAAACTTGAAATTTATCAAGGGATATGTCATTATCAACAATGGATTGTGTCAAAAAAAATTCAAGATGTTTTGTGGATTATTGACATTCACAACAAATATAAAATAGAAATTTGTGTTGGTGTCTTCTGCATTTATTCCATAATATCAAATTTCTTGTGTTGGTCAGTAGTGAATGGTTTATTTTGATGCTAACGGTTGGTTGAATGACAAGCAAAGTGGTAGATGGTTGTGGGCCTGGGATAGTAATCTTTGAACTTCAAGTTGTGATTTCATAATTAGGATTAAATATTGGACCATTATTTCTAACCAATGTTGGGAATGGTATGGGACCAAATAAGACAAGTGTCGATTGCTGGTACACTCACATGTGGTCATGTGGTAATGAAAAGTTATCGATATAAGGTCCAAAAGGGGAAGTCCTAGTTTAATGGTTTGCCTGTATGCATTTATAAGTCAAAAAAGGATTATCCATGTAATTTGGCTAAATATTTTTGTTTATCAATGGTCTAAGTTGATTAGTGCTTGGTCTAAGATTAATAGAAATGATATTAATGCTACCCCTGTAATATGACCTAAAACCCTATTGTAGTCATGTGTAATTACATGGTATGTTTGTTAGTTGTTACCATTTTGACCTTGGTTTTATCCATTGTTCTATCATTATGGGTTCTAATACTAATTTTGTTCATTATACTGGTTCAGCCTTTGATTTTGATATTGTTGATTTTGCTACTACACTGGTCATTACTGTTGCTATTGATGATTATTTTATTGTTGCTGATTGTTATGTTAGGAAAAAGGGTTTTGATAAATCCCAAGAGTTTGATTGGAAGTGAAAGCACCATTTTCCAATGTTATCTCCCCATTTTCTAACATATTCTCAATTAAATGCTTGATTTGGACACATCTTCATAGATTATGCCCGTTGACCCAATGATAGTCATAAAATTCATTTTCATGGTACCAATCAAGATAAGGAATGCCTTGCAGATAATGCTTTGGTATAGGCTAACTAATCAGATTAGCAACAACAAGATTTTGAAATACAGACTTAATAGGTTCTCCTAGGTCACTAAATACATGTTATGTAGGCATGGTTCTCCTAGAAGGAGGGGTTTGCAATAGCAATGACTATTGTATTTGTTGTGTAGGTCTTGGTTATTACGCTTGTGCTATTGGTTGGAGAGATTTCTAGGTAGGATTAAGATGAAAAGGTGGTGTATATGATGTTTTCACCATTTAGACATGACGTGATTTGGTTGTTACATTTCCCATAATATTCATATTGCTATTGAATTACTTTGGTCTTTTAGGGTTATTGACCTATGCTGGTTGTGATATTTGTGCTTGAATGGGATGTTGATGTTAGTCATTTCTTAGATTGGTACTTTGATTTTAATTAGTTGAATTAAGCTTAATAACTCCTTTATTAATGAGTGCTCATTCAATCAACAAGCCTTTATCGATGATTTCCTTGAAAGTATGTGTACATTGTAGTTCTAAATGATAAGCTATTTGACTGTGCAAATTTTTAGTAAACACAATGAATAATTGTTTATCTGGTAAACTATGGGTGAAAAAGATTGCAAGGGGTCTCCATCACTGTAGATAACTTACAAAACTCTCACCAATTTTTTGCTTTGCTTGCATTAAGTCCACTAATGAAATCTCATGCTCGAGATTATAGGAAAAGTGTTACACAAACTTATCATAAAGATCATCAAAATCCATCACTAAATTTTTAGGTAACTTTAAAAACCACTCCAAGGATTGTTCAACCAAGATCCTTGGAAATAACAACAAAATGTATATGTCATTATATGCCACTGGTTGACATGTGACAAAAAATTTGATGAAATGAGCTTTAGGGTCACCTTTCTCTTTGTATTTGTCAAATTTTGATGGTTCCTATCTTAGAGGAAATGGTATCTGCAAATACTCCATGTTGAATGGATAGGAACATATGTCATCTAATTTGAAATTTTTAGTCTATTTATCTACTTGAATGGTAGCAATTGCATCCTTCATCTGTTGCAATTCTTAGGATAGGAAACTAGAAGGAACATTGGTTTGAGGGAGAATATTAATTTGAGTAGATGGTTGGGACGTCACAAGTGGGACACTTTGACCAGGGTATGATGGGGATACCTATTGGGGTATATTGGTTTGGTTGGGGAATGGACTAGGAATATGCATATGTGGATTTAGATATACTTGAAATTACACACTTGTTTGTGTGATATTCTAGTTTAGGTTGGCAATAAAAGTTTGAATTAGAGGGTTTTGTGGTTGGGATGGAGGGATATAACTATACTATGTATGTTGTGGTTAAAAAGGGACATGCTAACGACTAATCAAACCTTTTTGTTGAGTGGGAACTTATGGTCTATGACCCTATCTCTGAATTTGTGGTGCATTTTGAACCAATGATTATCTAATAGGTACTTGAAAAACATGGGGACCTCTTTGTTGCATGAATCCCTATGAGGAAGTGAAAATAAGTTGTAAATTTGGCATCTATCTCTGACCAATATTTATACATTTTTGAATAGTCATTACTTGATTTTAAATTGGCATATTAGTTTGCGACTGCAAAGGTATGTTTATCGTTACCTAGTGAGATGGAACATTTGTTTCCCTTGATTGAGGTGGCAATGTATTTGTCCTTTGTTACGTGATATACTAGATTATGCCTCCTATTGTGGAATACTACTCATTACTTATTGAAGAGGAGTAAGATTTGTCACATTTTATCATTGAGGTGTGACATTTTCCATTGTTTGATTACCTAAACCTGTAGGTTGTATACTTGAGGAAGCAATCGGTTGAGGTTGGGGTGTAGAAACTCCTATTCCCTAGTATGATGATCCACTCATGGGATTAACTACAAGCACATGTTGTTGGCTAGTTATCTATGTATTAGTACCACTTTGATCAGGATTAGACATTATTTACACATTGTCCACTACATTTGGCTCACTATTCTATGTATAGGGCAAAGACACCTCTTCTATAATGGGTATATGCATCAAGTTATCTATCGAAGTAGTTTGTATGAATGGGTCAGAGTTTAAATTCTCTTGTCTAGTTAATTCTATCAACACTCCTGTTGAACGAACTAGGTCAATGAGAGGCTTACTCACCATGTTCATCTGATTGAAATCATGTGCTAGGTTTAGGTAGGTCTGATATGTTGTCTGCATTTGGTTAAAGTGATCTTTCATGACATTTTTGCCTTGATTAGATATATTAAGATCTTGGTATGCTATTTTTACTAGAGCCATATGATTGTTTGAAGAAGTCTATTGATCATAAATGATATTGTGAGGCACTCTTATGAGACTTGGTAAATTTTCATGGGGGAAGTTTGATGGAAAATTGGCCCTACCTCTATGGCTCTAACCAAAATCTCATCTTTGTTCTCTAACAAATGCCACTAAAATAAAAATGGATCATACATGGAAGTTGTATTAGTAGAATATGACTATTGAAGAACTGGCTCATCCACTATGGGTATTGTAGTTAGGTATTATACAATTTGTTCTTGGTCTTGTTTTGAATAAGGTGGTGTGTTAAATAGATAGTTAGCCAATAGATCTTGGCTTTATGCCTCTGACTGAGTATTATAAGAGGGCTATGAATCCATCTCATAAACAATATTATCCACATGGGGGTCTTACACCATTTCTTCCTATGCAACTACACTACTAATCCCTGGATTGTACATGAGTCCACTATGATTGTAGGAATACATGTTGGGATCCATAGTCAATGCTTTACAATAAAAAGTCAAGGAGTTATACAAACTCTAAAAAGGTCAATGTTTAATCAAATGATGTTCCAACTTGGTCTAGATTCATCAAAAGGATTGAAAGGTTTATGCAAAGATTTGTGAGGAAACAAGCTAGCGTGAAATATCTAACATTTCATCGTTCACACAAAGGTGAGCAAGTAAATGGACCAAAAATCAAAATGCCAAACTCTAAGGTTGAAGTGTTTCAAATCAGTCTAATCTACGAATTTAAAATTTTTTAGGTCTTTTGGCCAAATGTGAAGTCAAAAGCTAGGCTCAACTCTGGGTCAAATGACAAAAAGATAGACTTTGAAATAGATGAAAGTTTTAATTTAATGGATTTAAAACACTTCTAAAAAACACTAGGCATTTTATTCTTGGACATGAACTTTATCCACTAGGTATAAGGTATGATACAAAAGGCACCTTAGAAATAGTTTTTTTTTCACAAAAAATGCTATAAAACTTGGTTTTTTTGACAAAAAACTAGACAAAAGTGAATAGTATAAATGTTTTAGACAAAAGATCACAAAAGTACACTTGGATTGGTTTGAAAATGTAGGAACAAATATAGAAATCTATGTAAGAGGGTCTATGAACAATATTCAAAATGTTTTGGGCAACATAATGATGCTATACTACCCAAAAGGTGTGATAAAAAGGTTTGTTTCAAAAAATCTCTAAGGTGAAGATGTTTTTCTACAATTTTGACAACATAACACTACTTTTATTGACTCAAAATGTTGTGGTGCATAGACTTAAAGTGCAAGTGTTTAGCACAAAATGGCCTAAGTCTATCAAGTGATGACAATGATTATGAGTCTTGAATGACCTTCAATCCAAATTGGAAATTAAACCTAAGTTCCCTCAAGTTTTGTGAAAATGGAAAACCCACTTAACACATCAACCCTATGAATTTATAAAGGTGCAATTTTGAATTTAGATTATAAGAGAAGAACTTAAACAACTTTGGTAAAGGTCTAGACTCAATTGGTCAACATAACTATGCCAAAGTGGATGACATGACTCTCAAGATTTCGATGAACTTTTGAACAAAGAAAATTGATGATCTCACGTGGGAAACATAATGCCTCTTTGTTCAAAGGAAAATTTGGACTATGTGTTTTGTTTGGATTGTTTGTTTACACCAAGTTTTAACTCTAAACAAGACTTTAATCTAGGACAAGACCAACTAATTAACTGCTCTTAGATCCTAAACTGACAAGGTTGCTTGGTATTATTGGAATCCATCAATATACATCATTTAATAGGATTTTAAGTGTTCATCCAAAAGTAAATGCACATTATATAGTAGGGTTTTCATACCCCTCTTCTCTCAAATGATAGTACTAAGACATGGACCTTGAAGCACACATTGCACCAACAATACTTCTGTGGTAAGTGGGGATTTGTCTAATATCTAAAAAGTTTTAAAATGATCTAGGGGAATCAATTGCAAAATGACTTTCACACCAAAAAATACAAATTAAAAGCATAGATTTTAGGTTTGTATCACTTGGCTTGTTACAAAAAGGTCTAGTCCTTTTTGCAACCACTACATCCTACTGTTCAATTAGTGTAGTGCAATGTCTAAAGTGCCACTACATCCCGTGTGCAACTCCAATTAGGAACCAAATGAATTTAATGTTGAGAGGTAAAACCTTAGGTTAAAGCTTCCCTAAATAACTTGTGGGAGGTGATGAAGTCCCCCTAGCAAGCCAAGTTTGTATAAAAATAAAGAAAACATGAAATAGAAAGACTTTAAGGTCATTTTCAAGCTCACCCAAACTTTGAAGAATTTTTAGGGAGTGCTTTAAATGACTTTATTTCTAAGCCTTGGACTAATTTTTAATAAGAATGGCACTTTTGATTCCAAGGGTTCCCTAAAGAGGACAAATGGAAGAACATACACTCAACATTCCTCTTTTTCCCAAATAAAATCTAATTAAACAACTATTGCAAATAAAAATTGACAAGTGTGTTCAATTTTATGCCTAAATAAAATATTTGGTGGTGTTCATTTGACCCCTTGGTCTTAAGATTGTGAACTTTGAAAGCATTCATCTAAACATCTAAATTTTTCATTAAACACCAAAACAAAGTTCCTAATTGATTTTTAAATATGCAAAAAAGTGATTTAAAACATGTTTTTGGCAAATGTCAAGCTTGGTCCTATAGCAAAAATGTCAGCATGTCCTTTGGATTTGAAGCTCTTTTTAGTTTGAAACAATAAAATTTAGAAAAAGAGCTCTCGGGTCTGTGTTTTATTAAAACATAGTGACCAATGTTGGTTTATATAACCAATGATGGTTACATTTTCTAACTGATGTCAGTTATCTAACCAACACCAGTTATACCAATGTGACTGATGACAGGTATACAAATGATGTCAGTTTTGCTAACCGATATTGGTTAAGATATGAAACCAATGTTGGTCTTACTTACCAACGTCGGTTACTATGTAAAATTGTGGCAAACAAAAATGGTAAAATAAATTTAGAAAATTAATTTTCAAGAGTTTTAAGGGTCCAAATGATTTTTTTTAAAGTTTTAAAATGATTTCAGGTGTGAGATGCATCTAGTCCCATCGGGCATTCCATATATGATATAGGAATTTGACTCAAGAGAGGATGGTTAGTATGGTGTTAGTTCCAAAATGAAAATAAAATGAAAGAAACACACTAATAACATAACATCTATAGGCCTAAACACTAGGTAGAGATTGGTAACAAAAACAAATGACAAACACAACTAAAAATTAAGGAAAAAATTAAAAGAATTCCTTCACCTTCTGTAGATACTCCAAATGCCTTTGTAGTAGTGGATTGCTCGGTTTTGTGCTCATGAAGTCCTTAGCAATGGAAGTTTGGCTACCTCCATCTTTCCTTGGCACCTTTGGCTTATGGCTTGGCTTGGATTGGAATAAATTTGGCATGGTAACACTAATTGCAATGGCTTCTTGAAGATATTTGTGCATTATAACTTTTCACCAAAATAGATTAGAAATGATGTTCAAGGCCTCTCTATTTATAGATTTTTGAGAATGCTCAGAATCAACTTGAACCATCCATCCTGAGATTGAGATGTGTGATTGAGGATTAATTTAATTTTTGGAATTATGTTTGTAATTATCCTCATCATGACATTGGAAGAAGGGGAAATTAAGAGACATGGATGGAATCATGGAAGGTATTGATGAGGCATGAAGGGCATGAATTCTGATATTTGTGGCATTTATGGCTTAGGGATGTCTTCCCAAAAAATGAGGTCACTTGATGATGCATATATTCAATATTGATTTCAAAAAATAAGTTTTTAGAAAATTTCCATGGAATTATTAATTAGGCCTTGATTTGGATTAATTATCTCTTAAGCATGATTAACCACTTTGTGCACAAATTACTCAAATTGATCAAAATGCTTTGTTATTGGTCCAAAATTTGACTGGATTGGAATTAAAAGTTGATGTTAGATGAATTGGAATTGTTATGCCATTTAGGATGTTACTAAAAACAAACAAAAAAGGCACGTGTCTTGTGTAAAAAATTTGGTAAGAAATAGCAATTCAGAGCACCTAGGTGTAAAATTGGCATTTTGACTCAAAATGATCTGATTAAAGTTAGCTAGCCCATAAATTGCATTGCCCCATTTAGGGATACCCTAGCCAAAATTGGCACTTGAATATGTTAGTTTCACATCAATTAGCATGTTTTAGTGTTTTTAAGCTCAATTGTGCATTTTAAGTTGAAATTGGTCAAAACCCTAGTTGGAGGTTATCAGTGGCCAAATTTAGGTGTCTACACCTTGAAATAAATTGTTACATGCAAAGGAATACACCAATACAGAGGAAAATACCATCTCTAACACAAATAATAAGTCTCACAACACCAACCTTTGCCTCAACAATGCAAATATATCTAAGATTGATGTAGAGTATGATCTCACATAACTTATTGTCATTAAGGAAGAAGTCTATAAGTCTATGATAGTAGACATAGGCACAAAGATATGTGAAGAGGAGGAATACAATTATGTTTTATTCTATATAGTAGTGTACACTTTCCAAGTGCACAAAAACATTTAAAAAGTCCAAGTGGTCGACATTACTTCACCTCCTACTTTAATCATAGTCAAAAATATTATAGATTAGGAAGAGAGTAAACACAAAATGTGAAACATATTCCAAGGAGTAGTGGGAGTGGGATCCTCAACAATGTAAGCTACCTAGCCAAAACTAGAGATAGAAAAAGGTGCATAGTTAAAATTAAGCCCTTAGTAGCCACTAATGTGCATACCTAGAAAACACACAACACTGAGGACCACTCCCTCCATTACATAATGCATGGGATCATTTTTCACACCAAAAACAATGGAGGAGATTGAATTTGAAAAAGATAAAGTAGTGAAACAACACATTTCAAGATGATCTGTGCCTATATGTGCGTGAAAATGGTTTTAGCCCCACTTTCCCATACAAAGGTGCTAGTAAAAAGGTGCATAGTGGTGATGTATTATCACTCAACATAACCAGTTAATTCTATCACTTCATCCCCTCCATCTCCCCATTCCACATCTCATCTGCAAGAGGTGGACATCACAACACAATAAGAAGTTGCATAGGCCAAAATAGAGCAGGAGTCAAGAGAAGGAACATAAGTAGAGAAAAAGTTCAAAAATAAGGAAAGGAAAAATAATAAGAAATAAGAATCCAAGCACAATGATAAAGAAGAATAATACTAGATGAAGAAACAAGATGCAAAGGATAAGTAAAAGGAAGAAAAATCTTTGATGAAGAATAAGTTATACAAAAAAGAAGAATCAGGATGAATAATATAAGTGGAAGAAGAAATAAAAACAAGAATAATCTAAGAGAAAAAAATAACCAAGATGATAGGGAAATATAGGAGGTGAAAATTTTGAAGGTTGAAGCTGATGTAGTAGCTAAGGTAGAGGAGGATAAAAAGATAGAAGCACTACGAAATGAGGAAGAAAAGAGATAAAAATATTGAGAAGAAAACTGTCAAGGAGGGTATGTAACAAGTTGTAGAGGCACCAAATTCACAAACAAAAACAAATACAAAGGTAAAACAAGAGATGAAAATAAATAAAAAGGTTGAATTCATAGTCGATAATCAAAATCCCAAGTAAATTGCATAACCTATGCAACCAATAAAGGAGCTTAAATAACAACTAATTCTTGATGCTCCATAAAATTCCAACACACTATAAGGCTAAATATCAACACTAGGAGGTGCATAAGAAGAGGTGTCATAGGAAAGACCCTAAATAATTAGCCATTGGCTATGGGACATGTAAGACCCACCCCTACAATGAATAAATTTCACACTCCTAGTTGCGTAAATTTGACACCAGTCAATGCTATCCATGACTTCTATGACTTATTTTGATTTAATCACAATAATTTAAGAGGTGTCAATTAATGTGACCCAACTAACACTAGTAAATTAGGTTGAGAGAGTGACTAAATTTCAAGTCTTTATAACACATAAGCCCCTTGAGATGGAACATGACAACCTCTAACTAAGAAAGGAAAACATAGATTTGCATGTTTGATTGGCCAAAGCCCACATGATCATAGATGATACTTATTTGACATTGGTCATTCAAGTCTTGGGGAATTAGGTGATGTATGAGGATTAAAAAAATCATTGCATTACTTTCTTGAATCACTAAATATTGGGTGGTTATGTAAAATCTTCAATAACTCTAATCACAAGGATGACACCTAAAAGCTAAAATAAAAATCCCCTTCCAGCTACTTGAAGAATTTGATCATGTGTTGGATATTACTATGCACCAAACCACCCAAATTTATTATAGTATGATATAATATAGTAAACAAATACATGATACATTAGGCAAGGTAGAGACAAACTTATCCAAGGCAGATAAGGCCAAAACCATCATGAAAGATCATACAACTACACTAGAGCACATAGATGCTATACTCAAGGAATCTCTTAAATCCAAAGACAATGTCATTACCAAGATGACTACATGGTAAAATGAGACACTTCATAACAAATTCACTGGCATCTAGACTCAGTGGTACATAGAATTACTGGAGGAAATGTTATAAGACATCTAGCTAAAGCTCTCAAAGAATAATGGCTTTAATTACCATCACAAAAGACCAAGACATTTAAGCAATTGTACAGAGTCAATTCCTACTCTACACTTTGATCAACATGTTCTAGGATGTATTATATGATTTAAAACAATTCAAACAAGATCTTTTAAACCTAGACAACTTGATTATTATGAATGTTGATGAACCACATTTCATTCCATTATCCCAACTCATGTAGGAATTGAAAAAATAATGTGTCTAAAATAATGAAGAAGCAACCTATGACACTTGACTCTATAGCTGCATCATTTTATACCATAGTTACCATAAAAATACCTTATTTGATGATACCATTGTCTAACACAACACCGATCACACTTGCTTCACAACCTCTTCTAGGACCAACAGTGCATTCGATGCCTCCTATTTTATATAGGTATTTTACAGTTTTTAGTTTTGAAAATTTGAAGAGTTTCGAAGTAGGGAAGGCCATAAGTATTAGGTATAGTGCTAGGATGGTTCAAAACTGGTAAAGTAAAGCCTCTTAGTTATGCTAATATATTGAAAACACACAATAACATTAGATTGGCACTCTACTTAGTTAAAAACCTAAAAGGATAGATAAGTAGTACACAAGAGGTGAAAACTAGTAAATGACACCTTGAGAAATTACCACAAGAAGTGTTTTTAGACCAAATCGTTAGTGTAGGTAATTCTACCAGCTCAAGAAGTAGGAAATTCTACTAGCTCCAATATTAGGCACTCTTCCTGTGATTTTGTCTCGGGATGAGACAACTATTTAAGTCTGAGAAAGTTTTTGTGGTATAATTAGGACTATAAAATCATAGAGTGTAAATGCATGACAAGTGTGTGATGTAGATATTTTTGTGAAACATATATCATTTTGTATGTATTCAGATTATGTATACCAAAATAGTGTTGAATATGAAAAGACTCCTTTGAAGGAATAAATATAAGGCCAGGATGTGAAGTGACAAAGCATTATAAATATTTAAATAATGATCTGATGCAAATAAAAATAGTCCCAGATGATTTGAGATAAATATAGTTTTTGATTCATGGTTATTCAAATGCCTTTCACACTTATTTCATGTATAGTTGAATTCTATTTTGTGTGAATCTATTTACTTATATAATAATAATAATAATAATAATAATAATAACAATAACAACAACAACAACAACAACAACAACAACAACAACAACAACAACAAAAAAAAATAAAATAATAATAATAATAATAATAATGAATGCTTTGCATAATTGAATCTATTTTCTAATAGATAATTTATAACTATGTTCAGATGAATGCTCAATGTGTTCCTTAGTTTTGTCTACATTTAGAATATTTAATATGATTCATACAGAAATAAAAATTAGCATGTTCTAATGAGTTTTCAAAGAACAAATGCTAACACTTCCCTACCCACACTAATCTCTTCTATAGTACCTACACTCTAATGGATAGCTCTTCTTTCATTTCTATGAGTTATGACATTAATTCTCTCTTTACCTTAAACTTTTTCTAGGCCATCTTATTCACCCCTTGTTCTCTACCCATTGCTCACAATGGATAACAACTCTACACATCTTCTAACCAACACTTCTCTCTAGAAGATGTTTCACTTTTCACCTATGAGTGATGACTCCATACACATATCACCTATCTCATATCTTGAGCACTCTTTATTTCTACCTTTGTGTGTCCTCCAAATTTCCATTTTGACCTTCTCATTAGGAATCACTCTTTACCACTTGTATTTTGTGTGTTACTCTTCACCCAAAAAATTTGATGCTTTATGATGCCTCATTCCTTTGTTTTAAGTCTATGTAGGTGCTCAATACTCAATTAACTATTGCAATGAAATCCCATTCATGATCCTATGTAGTTCATCCTTAAAGTGTATTCTATCACTTTTATGGTCTCTACCCATCTATTTATGGTGGATAATGTCATGTCTCTCATTGGTTGCCTCACTCTTCCTGAGATCTACCAATATTCACCCTATGCATCACTCTTCACTCTTCATTTTTAGCTATCTTCCTCAAATTTATATTTTTTCTATCTTCACCATTCCTAAACACTCACTCTTTCCATTTTCACTAGAAGGTTATTTCTCTATCTTCACTTCTCCAAGGCTCTCAACCTTGCTTTGATACCGTTTGATGCAGTTGTAATGGTGGATCCCACTTAAGGAAAGTTGATCCATGCAACCCATAAGAATTGACACACACAATGAAACTCAAAATCTTTGTGTTCTATTCCTTATCTTAACCACTTTGGTTACAAATTATTTGCATCTCTTCAACTTTACAATGGATCTCTATGGCTCTCTTTAGTATGAAAACTTGGATATCACACTCTCTCTCATTCTAAGGCTACAGGTCTTCTTATTCTCTCTTACTCCACTTGGATCTCTATATTTTGGTATATTATATTCTCTCTCCACTTGGATCTCTTACTATAATCTAAAACATTTTCCCTCTTTTTGGCCATGACTTCTTAATGCTAGGTTCGACCTCCTATTTATAGGACATTGGTCTAACTTCCATCATTAATGCTTCAATCTAAATTTACCATATGGGTGTTCAAATTAATATGTTGGTGGTGGAAAATTCCTTATTATATTTTAATTTTAATCCTCATGTCGAAGCATCTCGAAGTGTCATTTTCCTACCTTTTGTACTTTATTAGATTTTATGCCACCTATGATAGTCCTAGCTGACACTCATATGTTCTACATGTCATGTTTTAATTTACCACCATTGTGTTATGATCCAACCCTTTTAATCACATAAAAAATTGTTTCTACCCCTCTACTCTTTCTAAACCACTTCCTTGTGTGCCATTTAATGCTAAAAAATTTATTCATTTTTCACTTTTATCATGTTTGATGACTGTTATCTATGCCTTAAACCATCACAGTTGAACCCATCTATGTTTGTGCCTTCTAGAAAGTATTTAAGAGATTTATGTGTTACTATGAAAATATATTATTTAGTGCCTTACCCTTGAGTGTTTTTTTATGCACATTTCATTTATGTGTCTTTAACTTATGCACTTTTGCACAATATTTGTCTCTTGCTAGTTTTTACCCTTCATGTCTTCTCTTCAACATTAGTGTATGGTTTCCCTTGTGTGCTCTATTTATTATCCAAAATTATAATCCCTTTATTTACAACCTCTGTACAAATATTAGCCACTATTTCTCCCACACAAGTGGACTCTTATGTCATCTTAAAGGATTAATGTTTTTACGTGCATGAGCTCATGCACTAGTTAAGTTGGATTATTCTTCAAATGACCCAACTCTATTTTTGGGTGATTGGGGATAGCTCATTTAATGGGGACGATCCTATATCACATATTTAGGTTGAAGAGGAAATAGAAATAAAGGTTAGAATAAACAAGGTTTTATTGATAAAACACTTTAAACTGGTAATTATTTAATTCCTTAGGCTCACGGTTGATGAAATCCAACATGTTTCTAAAGCATTGTGGGATGTAATAAAAATAACCTAGAGAAAAAATATTAGGAAACTAATGCACTTAATGTTGTTCTCCTTTTGTAGACATTTGGTTTAAAAAAATTCCATTTGATTATTAACATTGAAAATAAGATGAGGAAAAAATTTGATGATGACATCAAGAAGAAAGGTTGGCCCTAAGGAATTGAGGTTAAAGAGACGATGAAGAAGTTGTTGGACTCTTTCAAGACTGTAAATGAAATTTAAAACTTTTTTTTGCATATGAAATTGAAATTGAAAAAAATCATGAGGATCTTTAAGGATCTTGAATTGATTGTAATCCTTGCATTGTTTAATCAGGACATTAATTTAAATAATGAAGGTGATCAAGACCACTGCATCAAATCACTAACTAATTTTTTGGTAAAATATAATTGATAATGATATTCTTATTGCATTTTAGGAAATATTACATATTAAGGAGTGGTGGCTATAAAATTAAGGTCAAGTCCATTTTACAATTTATGGAACATTATTATAATGAATCATGGCATGTTACACTTTAAAGCATTATTGATGCCTTACAAATTTAACTTCACAATATTGAGCAGTGGAATAAAATTATGAGTGGCTTCCTAGTGAATGCCAAATTTAGGGGTTCCTATGACAATTTTTTATTTCATTTTATAGGGAGTTTTGAATATAAAAAGAAGGATTCTCTAATCTTTATTAAGATGCATGTCAAATATTTTTATATATTTCGTAAGACTAGTCACCTACAATAGGCGACTAGGTTTCTGAAAAATAACATATGTAGTTTCAATAAATTCATTTTTGAAACTTTTATTGATAACCTTGTTTCACTTATTTAAATTATAGATTTAATATTTTGTCCCACTCAGTGGATGTTATGTAAAAATGACATACTATATCTTATTCTATAATATTCAAGTTATGTAAAATGTAGGAAAAATAACATATAAAATAATATTTTTTGAAGAGGTATTCTTAACAAACAAACATATTTTTAAATTTTAAACTATATATTAATCTATTATATTTAAAACTCTTTACCAAAGACATGTTTATATATATATATATATAAACAATGCCAAATCACATGTTGATTTTACATCAAGATTATAGTGTTTTTAAAAATTAGCTTTCTTTTTTGCACACTTAACTAGTTCTAGCTTTTACATGTTTTCTAAAAAAACATGCATGCTTTCTAAAAATAACATGTATGCTTTTTGCATGATCTTTATTTTATCATGCATTTATTTTCTAAAAACATGCATGCATGAAAAATAAAATGCATTATTTTTACATCATATTGTTTTTATTATGCAGTCTAAACTACTAAAAACATTCAACATGTTTATACATTTATAACATGCATGACTAGGTTTTACAGGAAAATTATGTACATAAGTTAATAGACATGAAAACCCAACATTCATTTCGCTATGTATGATTTTTTTTCCCTTAAGCTTAGTGGAATGATTTCTAGCTATAATTTTTTTTCACTTTCCACACTTATAGGTGAAAGATCCTTAATAGGAGATCAAGTTTTATTTTAGTTTCCATTTTGTGCCCTTCTTCCAAAGGGGCACTTCTCTTCACAACAAAAATAATACTTTGGTTTTTTGGATCAATCATGCTTGGTGCTTCACCAAATTATTTAGGGGAGGGGAAAGTTTGAAGTTAATAATATTTTATCTTCTCTTGATTGAAAGGTCCAACACAAAGATGATTCATTGATGCACCCTTCTATTATAGATAATTTCAGTACCCTTATATGAAAAAGTCTTGAAATGATTGTATTCTAACATATGATGGCTTAAGTTCGTGATATTTAAAACTATAGGTGGGGGTCAACTTGTTTGTATTCATTTAGAAATTATTTTCTATGTGTATTTAAATATGAAATTGTGTTGTGCTGATTAGTTTAAATATTTATAAGATTATTGAGAGATTATTCATAGCATAAGTTGATCAATTGTCAACAAAGCATCTTACTACATTTAGAATTTTAATGTGTTTGATACTTGCCTTGGAAGTTTAGATCAATGTATAATGATAAATAATGGTGCTCAAATTCATAATATTGATATAGCTTTCAAGAAATATTGATTGTGGCAATAGTTTCCAATCACGATGATAGATACCATCCCTTTTGTCTCTTAGTTTTTCAACTTTGCAACTTAGATCTATATACTCATAACATTGTTGAAGTTTTTACAATATGGTGGTTTTCGCATAAATGTGCTTGATGTGCAAATTATGTGGTATTTTCATCAATAATGAATTTAAGAAGTTTTGTATTCATGATAGTGATATATTGTCATAAGCATTGGTAAGCTGGTAATATTCATTCACACATATTAGTAAGCATTAAATCTTGATTGTTTCTTGTTCTTGACTTGAATGCACTATCATTGTTTGTTGTGACACCCTATGTCATACACTTATAAGGACATATTATAAGTCTTAGAATTTAATTGGTTATTATAAGGTAGTTCCATCATAGGCATATGTTTTGACATCATAATTTATTTGCTCACTTATCAAGTGATAAGGGCCATCATGCATTGGGTTCTTACCTAACAATGTCAATGGTTTTTTAAAATCAAGGGTCACTTGGTATTTAACATCAATGTGCCTTACTATCTCAAAGCATTTAATATTTAAAATATTTAGACACTTGATATTTTTTTCGTGATATTTGAAGTTAATGCAAGGTGGTGGTGAGATTTTGCAATGTAAATGGAAAATCTTGGCTTTAATAAAAGTCATCACTTCATTTAGAGTTCACAATGGTAGAAAAGTTAGTGATTAATATGGTAGTATGCTAAGTTTTAGTAGTGGATTTGGTGTTCGTTTTGGCAGGTTAATTTTTGTTAGAGGTTGTCATCCACTAGTTTGGTGGACATGTCACATTTTTGCATTAATTGGATGTTTGGGTAACTGTCTTATGATAAAACACTTCTTTTTTAATTCAAACATGAGGTAGAGCATCACAAGGTAGAAGTATGTAATTATGTCTAAGAGGTTCATTATGACCAAATTTTGACTTATGAGGGTGTTAGGGGTCTTATAGGAACCATTAAGAGGTATTAGATTCTTTAGGAGTCTTGAATTTGAGTGTTTATGGTCCTTTTTAATTTTCCTGTCCAATTGCATAATTTGAAAATTTGAATTTCCAAACTAGGCTTAGAATGGAAATTTAAGTTTAGTGTGAAGTGTAAAGGTTGGAGAATGTGCGTAAAATATACTTGAAGGTCATAAGAAGGTGTATGAATTTAATTCAATGTACAAGTTATAAAGAGGGAATATAGGCCAAGAAGCACGTGTTTTGTAACTGCCACCCATGTTTGGTTGGCCATGAAATGAGAGTATATTGCATGTTTGAGTGTGATAAAGAGCATGAAAATACATGTATATAGTTAGTGTGTTCATAAAGTAGGATGGAAAATGGGTAAAATATTTGAAGGAGATAGGGTTAGAGTGAATAAAAGAGCAAGAAATATCAAATGTTGAGAAACTCTGTCTCTCTTTGTTAAAATTCTATACATGCCTATTTTGTATGCATTGAGATCAATATAGAAAGAATGATTTGAAGAAGTATTTGTATGATTCATGAAATGTGAGAAAGATTATATTGTGGGTAATTTTCATAGAATGGGTTCCTAACATTAGTTTCTAAAATAATAATGAATTCATATATTACACAGTCCATAAGAAAGAATTCTATGTACAAATAATCTAGAAGACCAGGAAAGTGATGGATGTTTGATGGTGTTGAATATCAAAAGTTGTTGGTAGGTAATCAATTACCCATTACTGTTTTACCTTTGAATATTGCATATTATTGTTACTTATATATAGGTGAAGGATTCCAAATGCAAGCTTTGAAAACTTTGTCAACACAATCAATAAGAGAAGATAATCAAGAGTTTTTGTGAAGTTTCATTCAATGATTTGAGGTGTTGAGAGGTAAAGGATTCTTGTATAGTGTTTTTGGTATTTTTGAAATGATAATAAATCTATTTGTATGCTCAGTTTATACTTATAATACAATAATCACTTCATATTTTTATTCTCATGTACATAGTCTTACATTATTCCCAAAACTCTGTTAAATTGCATTAGAGATGTTTGTTGAAGGCCGTTAGAAGCTTAAGAACTATTATAAAAGTGGTAAATATGTGTATTAGACCATAGATAACCACCAAAATTATTTTAAAGTGGACAAGTTTCAATTTAAACCCTTTTATAGCCTCTTGGCCACCTACAGGCCTACTAATTAGACCTAGGGTTCTCAAAACTTGCAACTTGTCTAACTTTTGTTCCAACCCTATTAAAATTATGAAATTTGGAAATTTAAGGTATTTTAAGGTGATATATAGAATGGATAAGGTTTTTAGGTTAGTACATGAATGTACGGTACTGTTTCTTGAATTATGGGAGTGATTAGGCCTAGGGGAGACCTAATGATAGAAGGGGGTATTGAGTTAGTAGGGTTAACTTAAGATTTAAGCCTTGAAAATTTAAGATAAGTTAAAAAAAGATAAAGGGTATAAAAAAATATACTTAGTTTATCTTTAATCTCTTTGTGTGGATAAAACCTACAAGATTTATACAAAAATAGGGTTTACGCATTTTAGGCCTTGATGAAGGAAGAATGGTGTCATGAGAGTTATAATAATTGAAGTTGGGTTATTTTTTTGGATGTAAAAGGGAGATGGAAAATACTAGGTGGATAACCATATGGGTAAAAATCATGAAACCTTACATGAGGTTTTAGGCCTATGAAGCTATATGAGTAAGTTAGTTTGAAGCAAGTAAAGAGATGGAAGATTTGTTTGAGATAATTAGGGTGATATTCAAGAGAGAGAAAGCATAGAGGATGATGAAGGAGGGAAATGTTTTAAGATTAAGTTGAATATTATATTTTCAAAGAGGATTATAAGCCTAGTCAAGTAAGAGGGAGATAAAAGGGTGTCAAGATATAAGCAAGTACATGCATGAAGAAGCAAAATCATAGGTTAGAAAAATACTAAAGATAAAAAATTAGATCTAGAAAAATAGTTATGAAGGTTTTAGGCATAGGCCCTACATAAATTGGTATCAGAGGAGGTAAGCTCTTAGTATAGATTATGATTTTGAATATGATAGGTTTTTTTTTGAGGTTATTGAAACTTGCTATGTGAGATTGTTAGAGATTGCATGAAACTATGTTACAAGAGTACATTAAGAGAGAGAGAGAGTTGAAAAATTATGGTAGAGTATCTCTAAGAAGAGAGCTATAAAAATAAAAATGTCAAAAGAGAAGAAAGAGATTCCAAGTGAGATTCATAGTTCCAAGGTGAAAAAGACTTGGACAAAAGAAGATGAAGGTAGAGAAGGTAAAACATAAGAAGGGCTTGGCTGAGTTAGACTACCACATAAAGAGAAAGGGGTTAGAGGTTGAAAAATAGATTAGTGAGATAGATACATGGTTGGAGAGGATAAATATCTTGATGGAACTCATGCAAGAAGAAGAGATCTAATGGTATGGTTGGATTATGAATAAGAAGAGGGTCAAGTGGCCTATAATGCTATTCATAGAGAAAATAAGAAAGATTTTCAAGAGAGACAATGGGAGGAAAAAGATATTTCTATATAGATGATGAGCCCCATAAATGTCCTATTATTGTGTCCATCTATTATACTCATCTTGTTTGATTACCATGGTTTTGAACACTTTTCCATATTAGTTTCCTACTTTTATAAGCCATATAACATTATGTTTTCAAACTCTTTTAAATATTTGAAATAATGTTTTGGAATTAAATATATGATGGTTATCTATTAATTTAGGATGTTTTTTCTATAAATGTGTTTTGAAGATGTCTTGGAGAAATAGGTATATAACACGGAGCATCTTGCAGCAAGGGAATCTCACTACATAGACCATCCTATAGCCACTACATAACCAAAGCCATGAATGAAAATATTTTTATTCTCTTTCAACCAAATCACAAAAATGATTCTAACCTCCATGGAACTCAATAAGGAAGTGTTTGAAGAAAAAAACAACCTTGTTTGTTTTGCAACAAAGCTATAAGATTCTCATGACTGACAAATTTAGTGAAAGGAACAAATTTTGATTATCCCAATTTGAATGTATCTTAGAATAGAATGTATACATTATTTTTCATAAAACAATCTCCTCTGTGGTATATATATGTAGCAACAAAGTTGAGATATATAGAAAATAATATATGTTGAATAGAGATTGTTAGAAGTACATTGTGTTAAGCAATTGTTATTATAACTTCCTACAACAATTCATTGCTAAATTTTTGATTAATATGAGTGAGAAATTTTGAGTTAAAGTTAGTGTTTTGAGAGGAAATATTGAAGTTAAAAGACAAATGGAGAAAGGGGCCCCTTTGGAAGCCTTACAACAACAATCCAACCCAATTTAATAGCTAAGCATGTTATTTGATTTCTTTATGCATTATGTAATTTAATTATAAATTGTATGGATTAAATTTTTGCTTAGATTTGTTTAAGGAAGCTTCCAAAACATAAGCATTTATTTTATAATACTTTATTCATGTTTTATTTCGAGCATTTCATTTACTATTCTTCAGCATCTTAGATATAATTAGTAGAATGTCAAATTAGAGATTGAATGTCCACATACAATGATGTCATCCTATCAAGTCTACTATATGTAGAATTAGATCTTCTTAGCTTTGTCATTGTGTGTAAAGAATAGTACAAAATTGAATCAATCTAGGCTTGGGTTGATGTTTAAATGAAGTAGAAGGTACAGATCCATGGTTACTCTCCTTATTCATTTTGATCAAGAAAAGTATATCCAATTATGAATCAGCTGCTAGTCATTTTTGGCACTATTATTGGGGAAGGGTGTCACACACTTATAATATTCAATCTTGATAGCAATTATTTTTGGATGATTATTATTTTTTCTAAAGATTATTATTTTTTGGATTAAGGATATCTTGCTTCAATAGTTTAAATTTTCTTTTTCACAAGTAAGATAGTGGAAATTTAAAAAACCCCCACATTACTAACCTTGTGTAGGTAGGGTGGACATAAAGTAAAAAAAATGGTTAATGTATACAAAGTGAAGGGGACTATATAGAAATATTTTTACTTGAATCATTGAACATTACTACAATATCGGATATTCATCCTACAACAATTGAGAAACATAAAGGAATTCCTAAAGATCACTCACAGTTGCCAATAGAAGAGGTAGAGAATAAAGATTTTTTCACTAGATTAGTAGCACAAGTTGGAGAGATTGAAGAGATTCATACCCTTGGAAGAGACCCATATGTACCACCTCTCATAATTCTCACCTTATCACCTTAGAAATTTTAAGTTCGCTTCCCTCCATCACCTAAATTTCTTGCTAAGGAGGCATTCAAATCTATTCTTGCCCCTAGAAGAAACACGATGTCAATATAATCTTCCAATTTAGAGAGACTCTTTATAGAGACACTAGTGGAATCTTCTGAAACCTCCACACCATCCCCATTGTATAGGAATCCATACATTCCTAAGGAAAAAGATAAAGTCTCCATATTTTACATGCCAAGAAATAAAAGAATTGATAAGAATTTTGAGCATTGGGTAGCAACAACCTCCCATCTACCAACATAAAGAGTATTCATGAAGGATAACCAAGAAGAAAACACTACTAATGAGTCTACTACTTTTGAATTTCCTATCCTTACTCCTGATGGAAACATATCTATAAAGAATATCACTCACTTTACCCTCCCTACCTTGAGAGGAAAAGCATCTAAGGATCCACATACATTTATTTTTGAGTTCAACATCTTATGTTGTAGCTATGATTATAATCAAGACACTTAGAAACTCAAAATGTTTCCAAAAACACTTAAAATTACATCACTTAGATGGTTCATGGGACTTGGAAAGGATGCCATTTCTAATTGGGAATAAATGAAGAAGTTTTTGATGAAATACCAAGACTATTATAGGGGTAGAAACTATAGGAGAGATGACATATTTTTAATGACACAAGATGATGATGAGCCATTGAAGGAAAATATGGAAAGATTTTTGTTCATTTTACAAAAATATAAGCAAACTACAATGGACAAGGAATCGATCAAGTTGATATTCCTAAAAGAAATTAGAGATGATTGTTTGGAGGCACTAGATCTAATGTCTGGTGGTGATTTTTGTACATTGCCATTTGATGAACTAATAATTATATGTATGAACTACTACATATCAACCATGAACAAAAGTATGGGTAGAAACCCTTCCTAAAACATTTACTATAGGACTGTTCAAAGGTGAAGTTATCAATTTGCTCTAGGATATGAAAAGAGACATCATCAGTCACCTAGCTACTCAGCTTGATACATTACATACATGAAGGAAGCAAGAAGAAACTGAGAAAGCCTTAGCCATATATTGCCCTAAATGTAGTAAGAAGAAGGTGGATTAAACACACCATTCTATGAAAGTTTGGGTAGCCAATATAACTGAGAAAAATATTGAGATAATAGAGTTGCATGCCATAGGATAAGATGAGAACCAAGTATTTTTTATGGCTCAATGAAAACCTTGGGTATAAAGATCAGGTATGTCATCAAACTCTATGTTTGAAAATTATCAATTCTTAAATAATCCTCTATATGGTTCTTAGATGAATGTACCCAATCAAAATTAGTCTCAAATAAGTTGGCAACTACCCCAAAATTAATTATGGATAAAACAAAATGGACAACAACCTCAACCAGGGAAATTCCAAAATCACTATTGGTTCTATCCCTCTAATCCATGGCAATAATAATGGAGAGGAAATAAAGGTTTTCTCCAAAAATTGTAACAACCACAACAATAACATGCCATAATGCCAAACACTCAAAAACCTATTTGAACCACTCAATTGCCCACCCAGCCTATCCCCAATCCTACCAATAAGTTAGTTCAACTGACACAATCCACTGAAATAATGCAATATATAATATAAATCTTGGATATTAATCAAGTTCAAATTTTCTCAGGTCATGTTATTCCAAAACCCAACTCACCCATAATCATAGAACACTTTGAACTAGATCTAGTCCATAATAATCCATAGCCACCCATGGCCAATCCTGAGCCAAATTCATCCAAAAATAAAAAATAAACTAATAATCCTCCTTTCTCAGAGAGATTAAACATATCACGTCGTAAACCAAAAAAATGAATTTGATATTTTAGGACAACTCAAGAATATGTGTGTAAAAATCCCACTCTTTCAAGTAATAAAGGATGTTCCTATTTATAATAAAGCTGTTAGAGAGCTATGCTTGAAAAAATTGAGAAAAAAGAAGAAGGATCCTAAAACAATCTAGGTCATTGGCTAACTAGTAGATATTATGGTAGAAAATATAGTTCCCCTAAAATATTTTGATCTGAAAAGTCTTGTAGTTATTGTTAGCATCCATGACCAACCCATCTCCAATACTTTAATATACTTGGGTGGATCCATCAATTTGATGACCATGGAGACCATGCAACAACTAAAGCTTACCACTCTTCGTCCAACACCCATCATCCTCTAGATGGTTGATAGATCAACTATTAAGCTTGAAATAATTATTGAAGACCTTATTATCACTGTAGATTCTTGGCAATATCAAACAAATTTTATTTTTCTACAACCATAGATTAATTTTGGGGGTTATCCTCTGATCTTTGGCCACCCATGGTTGCCCATCGTTGATGATTTTATTGATTGCAAGTTAGGAAGAATGCTCATTTCCAAAAAAAAATGACACCAATAAATTGGTGTTGTATCCACCAGCTCAGCCTTCTTTGAATGATAGACCAATCCCTTCAATTTATGACTTTGAATAAGTCATCTCCTTATAAACTCTCTACACAATTGACCAGAGTCTAGCTCTATAGGCCCAATAAGTAGACACTATCCTTATCAGTATCTTGAAAAACACCTATCGACAAGATCTTGTAGCCACTAACCTGTTAGAATGTACACCATGCCCTCTTTAGAATACCTTTCTTGAGAATGATTTTTATGAAACCATAAAGGACATTTGAACATTCCATCAATTACTTCCCCTTCAATGTAGTTATGCTCCTTTAATTGCCAACATAGAGACTATGCTTTCTTTAACAAAGTAAGTAGACATCCTACCAAATAAACCTCTCAATATCAGTGCTTCCTTAACACCCCAATAAGAAAGTCAGTTACTTAAAATGATAAAAAGGCACACAAAAACATTTTTTTGGTATTACCATAACATGAGAGGAATACCCCCAGATTAATGCATGCATCATATTTATATTAAATAATAATGTAAGCCTAATCACCAACCCCAATGATGAATGAATCCTGTAGTCAAATACATTGTTAAATTTGAGTTGCAAAAACTCTTAGATGCATGATTTGTCTATCCTATCTCATATAGACAGTGGGTCTCTTCCTTAGTCATTATCCCTAAGAAAGGGGTAAAATGGTGGATTTACATTGACTACTAAGAATTGAATGTTGTTACTAGGAAGGATCACTTTCCCCTTCCATTTATTGATCAAGTGTTGGATATATTAGCAGGGAAGAATGTACTTTTCCTTCCTAGAATGCTATAGTGGTTAAAATCAAATATGAATTACTCCACAAAACCAAGACCAAATCAATTTTACTTGGCTTTGGGTAACCTATGCCTATGCCATCTTACCATTTGGTCTTTACAATGTTCCAACTACTTTTTAAAGGGCTATCTTGAGCATATTTTTTGATCTTTCCCATGACTATGTTGAAATCTACATGGATGATTTCACTATTTATGGGCAGACATTCAAAGAAATGCTAACCAACTTAGAGAAAGTTCTTTAATGCTGCTAGGACCATCAATTATCTTTGAGCAATGAGAAGTGTTACATGCTTATGACTGAAGGGATTGTGTTGGGACATCACATATTTCCTACCAAAATTCAAGTTGACCCAACAAAGATATGTATCATCAAGGATCTACCCACACCAAAGAAGAAGATTAAATATGTTAGAAGATTTTTAAGACATGCTGGTTATTATAGACAATCCAAGATTTTAGTAAAATTGACACCCCATTGTTTAGATTGCTTACTAAAGATGTTAAATTTACATGGACTGATGATTGTCAAATTGCCTTTTAGCAACTCAAATACCTTCTCATAAAAAACTCTTTTTCTCAGAGGACCTGACTAAAAAAATCCTTTTCACATTTATATAGATGCATATGATACCACTTTAAGAGCTGTCATTGGTTAAAAAAATGAATCTCTGAGTTATGCAATCCATTTTATTAGCAAGAATCTTCAATGAGTTGAAATTAACTACATTTTAATAGAGAAGGAATTTTTATCCATCATCTATGCTATCAACAAATTTTGACACTACATTATAGGTTACTAAGTAATCCTCCACACCAATCATGTAACAATAAGGCATTTAATGAACAAACCTATTGTAACAAGAAAGATAATTTGTTGGTTAATTTTGTTGTAGGAGTTTGATATTACCATTATAGACAAACTAGGTAAGGATAATGCAGTAGCAAATTTTCTATCTCAATTGTAAAATGATGAGCATAGTCCCATTATTGATGATTATTTTCTTGATGAATATTTATTTATTGTAATAATTTAATCTCCTTGGTTCGCAGATATTGCTATCTTATTACAAGATCACTACCACAACATTTCTCACCTAGAAATAAATAACACCTGATCCAAAAGAGTATACATTACTATTGGATTGCAACATATCTATTTATCACTATACTAGATTAAGTTATGAGAAGATGTATCTGAGAAGATGAAGATTATGACATTCTTAGATCCTACCATGATGAACTATGTGGGGGTCATTTTATTAGTAGATAGATTACCATGAAAGTACTTACCATTAGGTACTATTATCCTTCTTTGCATAAGGATGCCATGATGTACACCCATAGATGTGATCAATTTTAGCATATGGGAAATCCCACTCGCTCTGATAAAATTATATTACAACCATAACTTGTTCTAGAACCCTTTGACAAATGGGGACTAGATTTTGTAGGTCCCATTGATCCTAAATCCAACAATAAGGAATACATATTTATATGCACTAATTATGTCACAAATGGGTATAGTTTAAAGACTTAACCCATGCCTGAGATGAGAAGGTAGCTAAGTTGCTCTATGAATAAATCTTCACCTGCTATAGAGTTCTAAGAGAGATCATTACAGACCAAGGCCCATAATTCACATCAGACCTCACAACTACCTTGGTCAAGGAATATAAAATCAGACACAAGAAGTTTACCCCTTACCATCCTCAGTCAAATGGTCAGGTGGAAGTGACAAACTGAGAATTGGAAAATATCTTCACTAAGACTATTATCCTGCATAAGAAAGATTGGTCAACTCATCTTTTAGAAGTAGTTTGAGATTATAGAATAACTTGAAAAACTACAACTAGTTTCACTCTATATGAACTCATTTATGGTAAAAATCGTATTTTGACCATTGAGTTTGAACATAAGACAATAAGGACAACACTTGATTTGGAATTGGATCTTTCCAAAGCTTAAAAAGACAAGATCATGCAACCGAATGCACTTTATGAACTAAGGAAGGAAACACTTCATAATACTGAAATAGTGCAAAGACAACATGTGGGATGGCATGATATGAACATCAAGACTAAGAATTTCTAACTAGGGTACCTCCATCTCTCATTGGCACCTTTGGATTGTGGCTTGGCTTGGATTGGAATCAATTTTACATGGTAACACTAGTTGCAATGGATTATTGAAGATATTTGTGAATTATAACTTTGCACCAAAATAGCTTAAAAAATGATGTTCATGGCCTCTTTATTTATAATTTTTTGAGAATGTCTAGAATTAACTTGAACCATCCATCCTAAGATTGAGATGTGTGGTTGATAATTAATTCAATTTTTGGAATTAAGTTTATAATTATCCTCATCATGACATTGGAAGAAGGTCCAATTAAGAGGCATGGAAGGCATGAATCTTGATATTTGTGGCATTTATGGCCTAGGGATGTCTTCCCAAGAAATGAGGTCACTTGATGATGTAGATATTCAATATTCATTTAAAAAACAAAGTAGTCAACAAGTTTCCATGGATTTATTAATCAGGCCTTGATTTAGATTAATTAATTCTTAAGCATGATTAAGCACTTTATGCACAAATTACCCAAATTGATTAGAATACCTTTTTATTGGTCTAAAATTTGACTAGATTAGAATTGGAAGGTGATGTTAGATGCATTGAAACTATATTCCCATTTAGGATGTTATCAATAGAAAATAATAAAGGCACACATCTTATGCAAGTGATTTGATAAGAAAGAGCAATCTAGAGCACCTAGATGCAAAATTGGCATTTTGACTCGAAATGATCTGATCAAAGTTAGCTGGCCCATAAATTTCATTGCCACATTTAGGGATACCTTGGCCAAAATTGACACTTGAGTATATTAATTTTAAATCTTTTAATGCATTTTAGTGTTTTTAGGCCAAATTGTGCATTTAAGGTGGAAATTAGTCAAAAACCTGGTTAGAGGTAATTGGTGGCTAAATTTAGGTGTCTACAGTTTGCCCCTATTTAGGAAGATATTACAAATTGTAGGCAAAGCAATGTTTTCTCAAATAATGAGATATGGCATGTATGCCAACAAGAAGATGATGATTGAAGAACAAAGCTCAAAATGGTTTTGGAAAGCCTATGATGATGACCCCTTGAGAGAGTGGCCATCACATTTGTTAATGGGTGGTCCCTCAAAAAGAAATAAGAAGAAAGGTGGAATTAACCTGTGGTTGAAATCAATCTAAATAAGAAAATGCTTGTATGCATTGATGTAAAAAGGATGCTGATTTGTCCAAAAGTAGTTATAATCAATAATAAAAGTCAAAATAATGATTTGCCTATAGGTGGTTATAATAATAAAGCAGACTTGGATTGGCTAAAACTGATGGTGCCCCAGTTTGGGATGATTAACAAACACAACTCAAGGATATAACTTGGGATATAGATTAAAGATGAGTAGGTGCAAAGTGATGAAAGAGAAGGATAGAAGAATAAGATTGATCAGTGTGAATGATTCACTTATACCTACCAATGAGGAGATGCTCATCTTGATTAGCAATAATATAACTAGAATGATGAATGGGTTAATTTGATCAAGGGTGGGATGGAAGGGTTTGTCAAGGTGCCAAGGAGAAACTTTGATGTCTCCATTGATTATAGACCTTCGTGAAACTAATTTTTATTGTAGCATGTGATGGTAGGCTTCATGATAGAACACCATGAAGACTTGGATAAAATATGCATAAAGACCAACTCCCGATCCAATAAACACTAAAAAATAATGCACCAATGATAAAAACCATGATGAAAATGTTAAAACATGAATATAGATAGACTTAAGAATAATATGTGCAAAGAATCACCTAATTAACACATATAGACTGAGTCAAGACAATAGTGTTGTAAGCAAACAAATAGGCAAACAAGCAAGCAAGCAAACAAACAACCTAAAATAAAAAAATAAATAGAAGGCCTAAAAATAAAAGTAAAAGAAAGCATCCTAATAATGACCATGCCCCAGTAAGGTAGATTCAAGATAACTAACTAGGCTTGACAAGACAAATATTTTTAGATTTTTGAAATGTTATGAATGTTTTTGGAATTTTGAGGGTATCTTAACTCATTAGAGAATGAAAAGATACCTGATCACAAAATGGTGAGACCATTTATCTTAGGTTGTTCATAAAATAGCAAGAGCGTATGGAAAGGGGGACTGAGGTGACCTCAACATGAGTTGAGAATGACCCACATAGTCTTGAAATGACCTCAAGTTATAGTAATTTTGTCCACATAAAAGGTATGGAAAACCAACTATGTCCCAACAAGTTTTCAAATCCAGCAAATGGTTAGTCAAATGAAAATAGTAATGGTAAGGTGATTCATCAATGCATGATAAATAAGTGTTTCCCCTAGTTTACCCATAGGTGGTTATAACTAGGATACAATGACATAGGTCAATGATACTAATTTGATCATAGGAAGTTATAATTAGTAGCAAGGCTGGTAAAACATTGATTTTCCCATAGGCAGTTATAATCAGGCTCACATACACAAACATATATATAGGATGAAATATATCTTTCCAGATAAATTATCACACCACTTTCATAAAATATCATTATTAACATGAATTGGATTGATTGTTGAAACTTGATTGGAATCCTCTCACAAAAAGTGTAGGAAAAACCAAAGTAATCAAGATCAAAATAAGATTAGGTAGGATGAGTAAACATAGGCTTTGGTATAGATATGAATAAAATGATAGGATGTATAAAATGGTAAGTAGGTTTTCCCCCAGGTGATAGGGTGAATGGTAGGATACACAACAATGGAAAATGGATATGTAATAATGACAATGTCATGGCAATGTGAAATGATATGGTACATGTTTTTGGCCTGGATGTGGTAAATGGAATATGATTCTATTTTTCCAGTTGATATAGAGATTCATGTCTTAATCAATAAATGATACAAAATAAATACTTGATCATGTTAATTGCTATCCCACACCTCATATAAATAGTTTCTCTATCAAAAACTCGATGCAAATTTGGTTGTCAAGAATGATTTTGTGATCTTCATTGCTCATTGATTCTGATTCCTTCAAACGTCGAGACAAGGTATCTTTATAGCCTCTATAAAATAAAGTGTGGCCATGGATGGTAACAAGGATAAATAATGGATGGTAGGTTTGATTGTGAAATGGAATGGTCAATGATAATGGAAAGGGTAATAGGGGGAACAAATTAAGATCAGGGCTTTCAGTCACACATACTGTTGATGATGCTAGATTCAACATAACTTTGGTTGTGACAAGGTTGAAGACTTATTTTCTTGATAGGACCACAAGATTTTTGTATTGTTTGATCTTGAGAGTAGCTACCATATAATTAGGCTATAGATTGGAAGTTATTTTGATTTGATCTTTGATTTTATCTTCATCAAGTAGTGAAGAACTTTTGTGCTCAGCTATTGGTGCCTCAAAGAAGTTTTCACCAATGAAGTTGTCTTAATTGTCCCATAATGCCTTTGAAAAGGTTTCACTAAGGAATGTTGACTTTTGACTTTGATTGCCTTCTAGCACTTTTTAAAATTTTTCAATAGAAGATGCTAAGTTTTGACTTTGCTTATCCCCTAACAACTCTAAAAAGGTTTCACTATGAGAGTGTTCTTCTATTACATGAATGTGGTCTTGGCCTCCTTGAATTTTGACTTTGATTGTCTTCTAGCACTTTTGAAAAATTTTCAATTGAAGATGCTAAGTTTTGACTTTGCTTATCCCCTAACACCTCTGAAAAGGTTTTACTATGAGAGTGTTCTATTACATGAATGTGGTCTTGGCCTCCTTACTCTTCAATTTGTATGTCACCATGGATGCAGTTTAACAAAGTGTGATTCTGTCAATCCTAATTGACACTTGTGGGAAATGGAATGTCAATGATATGGCTAATTTGGTTGATGGTAATAGCCTATAAAATAATAATGAAATGGGGAGAGGCTACACAATCCTTATAGAAGATACTATGAAAAATTGTGTCGAAGATGATGTAATCATCCTTAAAAACTATATAAGGATCATAAATGTATTTAAATCCATCTACAACACATATGGAACCAATGTTGTAACATCCATGAACATATTCTTCTTCTAAATCTAATTCCAACCTAAGGGACTCTAAATCCAATGTTGAGCTTGATGTTGATTCAGATTATGATGCTAAATATGATATCAGTTCAAGAATAGAACCTGACTCTAACTTTGATTCTTCATCTGATGGATACTCTATTATAATGATGTCTTGTTGAATGTTTTGTATTAGATAAGTAACAACTTGTAATGGCATGATGGGATCCATTAATATTGGTTTATCAAAGTGATACTTCTCTAGGATGGGAAAAAGGTTAAGAGATAACTCGTTAGATACTGGATTATCAATAGAAGGCTCCTAAAAAATAGGCACATGATCAAGGTAATGATTTTCCCAAAGGTGGTTATAATCATTAAGAAGTGACTCAATAAAGAATGGCTCATTAAAGTGAGACTCCTCGACAAGTAGGATATGATCAATAGGTGATTCATCATAGGTTGACTTATCATAAGTGGTTGTTTCAATAAAAACATCTTGGATTAGTTGGTTGTCTAGGATTTAGTTTCCAATGAGTTGGAAAATACTAGTTTTAAACACATCTTGGTTTTTAAATGATTGGATGGGTTGAAGTTTTGATGGGATTGGTACTAGACAAGGAATGAATTATAGTTGGATAATGGTAGGGCATTGGGGAGTATGATTTCTCACATGAGATAAAGGATGAATTTTTGAGATAGTAATGATAGGGCATTGTGGAGCTTGATTACTCACATAAGCCAAAAGACTAGGTCCTGGAATGATGGAGTATTTTGGAGCTTGATTGCTCACCCAAACCAAAGGGTGAGGTCCTGGTATAGAAATGGTTAGGCGTTATGGAACTTGGTTACTCACACAGATCAAAGGATGAGGTCTTGGTATGGGAATGGTGTGATGTTGTGGTCCTGGAATATAAATTGTATGATGTGGTAGAGCTTGATTACTCACACAAGCCAAAGCATCCAAGTCTTCCTCATAAACTATATCATCCTAGTTGTGAGTTGGCTCATAATCTAGTTCTTGATTGTGTTCCATGTACTAATTATTGTAAAGAGGGTATGGATCCATATCCCAAAAAACATTATTTGTAGTTTGTTCTTCAAAGTCCTCCTCACAAGCCTCTTCATGCCAATCAAGGTCTCAATTTGGATTTTTTGGATTTTGACTATGCTCCCCATATAGAGTATTGTAGAGAGAATAATAAAATTCCTTAGAAAATCTTTCTCCATAGGGGTTCCTAGTTGGATTGTACATGACTCTATCATAAGTGTAGCTAGACATATCTACATAAATGATGAAGGTTTTGAAAACAAAAAAGCTTAGAGTTATACAAACTCTAAAAAATGATCCGAAGGACAAATGCTTTAAACTTGGTCCAACTTGGTTGAAGGGGTGGAGCTGTATCTCCAATGTGGTTTGAAAGTGGAGTTTTATCTCTAAAATGGTTTATGCTAAGACTTGGCATAAAACAACCTAATGTCAAATGTCTAACATCAAATGTCATATACACAAAAGGTCAAGCATCTAAATAAAAATTGGCATGCCGAAGGTCTAGGTAAAAGTGTTCCAAACAAGGTCTAAATTAGGAAAGGGAAAAGTTGAGTTGTTAAATATTTTATTAAAACATTTAGTCAAAATATAGGCTCAAACAAATAGGCATGCTAGGACTTTTGGGCAAATGACGTCAAAATCTAGACTTAAAACAAAGGCTGATGTGACTTGATTTAATCTAACAAGTTTGGAAACAACTTTGACATAAACCCAACACATGGAATCAAATATAAACATGATCAGTTGGCATAAGACATAAGACAAAAGGCTCTTTGAATAAAGACTATATTTTTCCAAATAAAGGTACAAACAATGATGAGGATAGGCATTGAACAAACAATCCATCAATAGTTTTCAATTTTGAGTAATCAATTAACTGAAGTTATGTAACCTAAAAGAGAAAGATATGTGTATTAGCCCCATGAATTGAGGCTTAAATAAAAATAAATCAATGTTTGGATCGAAAATTGACAAGGCTAATTAAAAAACTCAATGTTGAAAATTAAGATTAGACCAAACAAGCTAGATAAGATTAGACAACATGATGACACAAGACAAAGGTCTAAATGCTATACATGACATGGTTTGAAATAAGTGGTTTTTGAGACAAGGTGAAACAAGTCTTGAAATAATTTGAGTAGCCTAACAGATAAGCATACACAAATGATGTGATCAATGTTATGTTTCAAAAGACTCAAAATGTTTTGACATGATTTGGGCAGCATAACACTACCCTCTTCCATTCAAATACATTATTTTGACATGGGTTATGAACAAAAAAACAAATTTTAGTCTCAAAAAATACCAAGCAAAAATAACCAAAATACACTAAGTATAATCATCCAAATCCTAAAAAGGGTATGGCAATATGGGGTTGACTAACTATCAAGCTTTCAAATGTTTCTAGGGGAATCAATTGCACAATGACTTTCACGTCAAATGATGCAAAAGACAAGCATAAAAATTTGGTAACCACATAATTGGCTAGTTTTAAAAAAGTCTAGTCCTTTTTACAATCACTACATCCTATTGTTAATTCAGTGTAGTGTGATGTCCAAATGCAGATACGTCCCATGTGTAACTCAGGAGTAAGTGAAGTCAATACCGGGAGATGAAACCCTAGGTCAAAGCTTCCTTGAAGAACTCATGGGAGGTAATGACATCCCCCTCAAAAACCAAGATGCAATGAAATGAAAGACATAAAAATAAAGACTTTAGGGTCATTTTCAAGGTCACCCAAACTTTGACGAGGTTTTGGGGAGTGCTTTAGATGACATTCTTTCTAAGCCTTAAACTAGGCTTTTTGTAATAGGAATGGTGATTTTGATTCCAAAGGTTATCTAAAGGGGAGAAATGGAAGAACATACACGTGTAATCCATATTTTTTCCAAATAAAATGTAAATTAAACAACTAAGTAAATACAAAAAAATCTTGGAAAGGTGAGTTCATTTTAAAGCCCAAATTTGAAAAATGAGGTGGTGTTCATTTGATCCCTTGGTCTTAGTTATAAATTTGAAAACTAATGCTAAAAATAATTATTTAATCACATTAAATGTTACTTTAAGCACCAAAATAATGTTCTTAATTCATTTTAAAACATGTAAAATATGTTTCAAAACATGATTTATCAACCTTGAAATCTGTTAGTTACTTGTCTACCCTTATGGCATCACCCCGAAAGTAAATATGTTAGATTAGAAATATTTTAAATAGATTTTCTAAATTTTATAAAAAAAATATGAAACTTGAAGATAAAATAATGTCAAATTCTAAAAATTTAGGAGAAAACATGTGGATTTTTAAAAAAAATCATCCAAAATGGAGTCTGTATGACCCCAAACCAAGCATTTTAAAATAACTCTCAAGTTTGTGTTTTTAATAAAACACAGTGACTAATGTTGGTTCTATAACCAACATAAGTTACACTCACTAATTGAATATGGTTATCTAATCAACATTAATTACACAAATAATGACTGATGATGACTATGTCAATTGATGACAGTTTTAGTAACTGACATCGGTTACTGTGTAAACCTGTGACAAAGAAAAATGGCAAAACAAAGTTAGATAATCAAATTTCAAGAGTTTTAATGATCTAAATGAATATTTTAAAATTTTATAATGATATTCTTCATGTGTGGGATGTGTTTTTTACCACCGATCATGCCATATGTGATCTAAGAATTTGACTCAAGAGAGGATGGTTAGTATGGTGTTAATTTTAAAATGAAAATAAAATGAAAGAAACACACTAACTAGCATAAAATCTCTAGGCCTAGACACTAGGGAGAGTTTAGTTAACAAATATGAATAAAACACAACTAAAATTTAAAAAAAATATTCTTTTACCTTCTTTGGATGCTCCAAAATGCTTGTTGTAGTGGCTTGCTCAACTTGTGCTTATGAAGTCCTTGACAATGGAAGCTAGGCTACCTCCATCTCTCCTTGGCACCTTTGGCTTGTGGCTTGGCTTGGCTTGGCTTGGAATCAATTTGGCATGGTAACATTAGTTGAAATGGATTTTAAAAGATATTTGTGCATTATAACTTTGCATCAAAATAGTATAAAAAATGATGTTCATGGCCTCTCTATTTATAAATTTTTGAGAATGTCTAGAATCAACTTGAACCATCTATCTTGAGATTGAGATGTGTGGTTGAAGATTAATTTAATTTTTGGAATTAAGTTTATAATTTTCATCATCATGACATTATAACAAGGTGAAATTAAGAGGCATGGAGGGCATCATGGAAGGCATTGATGAGGCATGGAGGGCATGAATCCTGATATTTGTGGCATTTATGGCCTAGGGATGCCTTCTCAAGAAATGAGGTCACCTGATAATGAAGATACTCAATATTCATTTTCAAAAAAAAGTATTTAACAAGTTTCTATGGATTCATTAATTAGGCCTTGATTTGGATTAATTAGATCTTAAGCATGATTAAGCACTTTGTGCACAAATTACTCAAATTGATTAGAATGCCTTGTTATTGGTACAACATTTGACTAGATTAGAATTGGAAGGTGATGTCAGATGCATTGGAACTGTATTTCTATTTAGGATGTGATCAATAACAAATTACAAAGGTAGACATCTTATGTCAGATATTTGATAGGAAAGAGTAATCTAGATCACCTAGGTGCAAAATTGGCATTTTGACTTGAAATGATTTGATCAAAGTTAGCTGGCCCATAAATTGCATTACCCCATTTAGGGACACACTAGCCAAAATCGGCACTTGAATATGTCAGTTTCAAATCTTTTAATACATTTTAGTATTTTTAGGCCAAATTATGAATTTTAGGTGGAAATTGGTCAAAAGCCTAGTTGGAAGTCATTGGTGGCCAGATTTAGGTATCTACAAGTTGAGGGGGAGATTTTATATTAATTTCAAAAAATTATTTCACCTCTCAAAGAAAAAGTTGTAAATCATTCTACCATAGTCCAAAACCCTTATTGCAAGCACCTAGACCTATAATTCACATAATATAGGAGGCAATTTGTTGAAACATAAACCACTAGATATCACCCCTTTAACTAATAGCCCAAAATTTTTGGCCATGTTTCAACATATAGGATGGGCGTAGGATTTTGAGAAAATATAGGCCCTAGATGAAGGAATTATGAAGGAATTTGCTATTACATTATATAATAGTTTGGAAATGGTAAAGGGGATGGAAATAAATATGACATAAACAACCATTAGTAGAGTAATGAGACTACCAAGAATAGGGGAGGAATGTAAATATAAATTTGATGCCAAGGCTGACAGATAAAAGTCCATCAGAGTAAATGAATGCCTAGAAAATTCAAAGCAGGGCATTGTAAGGTAGGCTGATAGATAAAAGTCCATCAGAGTAAATGAATGCCTAGAAAATTCAAAGCAGGGCATTGTAAGGTAGTCTATACTAGGAAGATGGGTTATAAATATTGAGTTAATCTCTAGATATTTTATTTATGAAGGGAGGTATTCTATGTTGCATGGATTACACTTCAATTTCTTGAATCATTTACGGCATGGAATCGAGATAAACATTCCCAATTTTTTGCTTCACATGATCACCAAAATGTCAAAGGATTTTCAAAAAGATAATTCTAAAGCTCTTTTCCACCATTTTCTCATCCAGTTAATTATTCAAGACTATTTATAAATAACTAGACCCAATATCAGTTGGGAAGAATTTTTCCAAATACTAGGAAATATAGAGAGTGATAGAGATGAAATAAAAGAAGAATTAAAGGTTGAAAAACAAAGATCAGAAGAATCCATCCCTATAGAACCACAAGAACTTGTAGTAGAAAACCTTCTTGTAACCATACAAGAACCTACATAAGAAGGTCTTCCTGCAGTAACATAAGAACCTGCAACAAAGATTGAAGAAGGGGCTTTCAGAGGTAGGGAATCTAGAAATAAGAGGAAGAAGCTCATTATCTAGCATGATTCAGATGAGTTTAAGGAGAAACTTCCACCTTCTCCAAAAAAGGCCAAGGTAACCCCTAATCCTCATAGATCTCATAGATTTAGGAGAAAAATGAGAACTAAACCTTATATTATTGAAATAAATAAAGAATCTAGGGAAGAATAGACTGCTAGTAGTGATGAATCTCTAGAGACTGAAATAGATTGAGAAGAATTTCTCTAGTATTCAATTAGGAAGAAGAAAAATAAGTTGAGCATAGTCTTGAATAATTGCATGAGGAAGAAGAACAAGTTAAACATAGTTTTGAAGAATTGCATGAGGAAGAAGAACAAGCTGAACATAATTTTGAAGAATTGTATGAAGAACCAGTTTAGGAATAAGTAGAATAAGAGTTGCATGAGGAACCAATGTAGGAAGAAGTAGAGAAATTGGAGAAACCTACTGTATAAATGAAATTTCCCATTCTTAATCAAGCCCTAAAAGAGATTGAGCGATTGAAAAAGCAACTATAGGATCAGTCTAGAGGAGGACTAGATGCACTTGCTACAACAAATTCCTAGCTACAACCCTCTGTCAAATCCTACAACCAACATTCCATAACCTTATATAAAGGTAAATCAACAAGAAGAACCTAAATCTGCCCAAGTAGTCAGGTATCACTCCTCATTTTTAATATCTTCTCAATTGTTGAATTAGATAGATAGTCAATCTAAAACTCTAAAGGAACTAAGGAAAGAAAATAGGAAATTGAAAGAAGAAAATAAGTTGACAAAAGAGAGCAACACCAAATTTAAATAGAAAGTTGAGGATATGGATGGTCTTACCCAAAAACTCCCTGATTGTAGGCCTCCTACAAAATTTTATTTAGTTTATCTTGAAGAATAATAGTACAAGTTCATATTTATGAGAATTTATTGTGATATGCCCCATGAAGTTATTGATCCTCTTTTCTTCTTTTCTATATATAAAGTAAGTTCATAGGAAGAACACACACAATTGTGTGAGTTTTACCAGCACAATTATGTTGTTCCTTATGACAGGGAGTGGAACCCCAATCTATATGTTAGAGATGTCCAATAATAGGAATTTTCATCATATTTGTTGAATGAATAAAGAAGAGAAAAAAAAAAAATAGAATACATGAAAAAGGAGAATAAAAGCTATTTTATCATTAGGAGTGAATCAATGGAACCTAAAATTGTTTTAGCAAAATGGGATAATATTCTGTTAAAGAATGATGTAAGAATTTGTTTGGTAAGAATTGTGTTAAAGTCCAAGATTTTTATTTAGGATTGAGAACTTCTGGTCTTATTACAAGAGAATCATGCAATGAATGATGGAATGAACTTACCCCATCACTAAGAAAGATATATCCATATTCCCCTTTTAGTTTATATACAACATTTAACAGGACCACAAAATACATTCTCCTTATAGGTGACATGGGATTACAATTGCTGAACCTAAAGTTCTAGCCACCCCTATTATGGTATCCTATTCTAGATTGGTAGGACAAAACCTTGATGGATGAATCTAGAGAAGCCAAAATTTGGAAACTATTTAAATAGAGATGGGGATTTTATGCTCACCTTACCAAGGATACTATAGATCCCATGGATTTAGAGTTATTTGTGAATTATGAATGAACAAGTATGCTGCTCAAGGTCAAGAAAGATCTTAAGTTGAGGGGTGTGATGAGCCCCATAAATGTCCTATTATTATGTCCATCTATTGTACTCATCCTTATTGATTGCCATGTTTTTAAATAATTTTCCATAATAGTTTCCTACTTTCATAAGCCATATAGAATTATGTTTTCAAAATCTTTTAAATAGTTAAAATTATGTATTGGAATTAAATCTATGATGGTTGTCTATTTATTTAGTATGTTTTTTTTTATAAATATGTTTTGAAGATATTTTGGAGAAATAGGTATATAACATCTTGTAGCAAGGGAATATCAGTACATAGACCATCTTGAAACCACTGCATAACCAAAGTTGTAGATATATTTTTTTGATTCTCTTTCAATTAAATCATAAAAATGATTTTAACCTTCATACAGCTCAATAAGGAAGTAGTCGAATATCAAAACAACTTTGTTTGTCCTACAACAAAGTCACAAGATTCCTATGAATTATGACTTTAGTGAAAGGAACCAAATTCAGTTATCTAAATTTGAATGTATCTTAAAATATAATGTCTATATTATTTTGCATAAAATAATATCCTCTATGGTATATACATATGAAACAATAGAGTTGAGATATATAGAAAATAGTATATGTTGAATAGAGATTGTTAGAATTACATTGTGTTAAGCAATTATTATTGCAACTTTCTGCAACAATTCATTATTATATTTTTGATTAATATGAATGAGCAATTTTGAGTTTAATTTAGTGTTATGAGAGAAAGTATTGAAGGTGGAAGATGGAAGGAGAAAGGGCCCCTTTGGAGGCTTTATAAAAATAATCCAACCCAATTTAATAGCTAAGCATGTTATTTGATTTCTTTATGCATTATGTGATTAATTTTGAATTGTGTGATTTAAATTCTTGATTAGATTTTTTGAAAGAAGCTTCCAATGCATAAGCATTTATTTCTCAGTACTTTTTTCATGTTTTATTTCAAGTATTTTATTTAATTCACTTCAACATATTAGATATAATTATCAAAATATAAAATTAGAGATTGAGTGTGCACATACAGTGACATCATCCTATCAAGTCTACATCCCTAGATTGAAATTTAAATAAAGTAGAAGGTATAGATCCATGGTTACTCTCCTTATTCATTTTGATCAAGAAAAGTATATTCGATAGTGAATCAGCTGCTAGTCAATAGATAGCTCAAAGAGGAGATGAAGAAGCTTATGAGAGATGAACATGAGGGAGGTGAAAAACACCTTATGAATAAGGAGATAGTCATGGAGGAAAAACAATCTAAGGAGAAGATGGAGGCTAGCAAGCCTCACATTTTTACATATAAATATTTATTTTCATGTGTGTATGTAGGTATAAAGGTGAAAGAGGATGAAGTCCATGTTGAGGATATAAAATTTTAAAGCATGAAGAAGAAAAATCATGAGAAATATCCTTATGAGAATAAAGAAGCTGATTGGACAATAACATATAGAGGTACAATGATTTGCTACCCTGAAGAAAGAGAAGTGCTTAGAGAAGAGGATCTTCAAGAAGAATAATTCCTCATGGAAAAGTTGAAAAGACTAAAATATTTCTAGGTTTGGGTTTCGAAACTATTTTTGATGATGAATTCACTGATATGTCAACTAATGAAGATTTCTTATATAATAAAAAAATAGAATTGATGGATAGGCTTATGAAAGGAAAATATGAAGTTGAAATACTTCATGAAGTGCTTGTAAAACTTGATGAATAATATAAAAAGGAGTCTAATTTAACTCTCATGAAGGATGAAGACCAAAATAAAGTTAGTGTACAAAAGGTAAAAGAAGGTGAAGCTAGAACATAACAAATGATAGAGTATACAAAATAAAAACAAAGGATTTGGTAGTAGATTATGCAAGAAGGAGAGTCATTAAACCTCATAGGAAATGAGGAAGCCATTGTATTAGTTGAAGATGATCTATTTGAGTTCCTAAATAAAGGAAAAGAGAGGATTGGAGATGTCACAAATGAGATAGAGGTAGAATTTCAAGATTGAGAAAAGGAAATGCTAGTGATAAAAAATGTGATGCCCATAGAGACACATCAAGGAGATGAAATTATAGGTTATATAGGGGCAAAAAGTCAAAACTAAGTGTCGAGTTGCATCCAAAGAGAAGGAAAATAAATGGTACAAGGGAATGTAAACAAAGTGGAAAGTTTAGATAAGTTAAACATAAAGTCATTTGAGTTAAACTAGAAATAAGTAGGGGTAACTAATAATGCAAGTGAAGAGCATAAAACACAAGTCAATGAACTCAAGAGGATGAGAGATAAGCTTAAAGAAGCTTAGATGAAGAAATTAAAAACAAGAGAGAGTGACAAGGATAAGGAGGTCCTTAAAGAGGCTATCAAGTCTCATGAGTGTGGTTTTATGGATACTAAACATGGTGGTGTAGGTTTGAAGATGAGAAAGATGTATTCACTCCATGATCATATGGAGGAAATAAATAAGGAAGCACAAGAGCTCATGATGAAGAAATAAAGAGAGAAGATCAATCAAGAGGGTAGGTTGATAGAGCATGTACAATTGGAGGAGGACTATATTATTCCTAAGGAGATTCAAAGAAAGAGTGAGAGTAAGTTAACATGGAAAAATAAAAGGGAGGGAAAAATTAGCCCAAGAACTAGATCATATAACATGTCAAGAGGTTACAAACAAAGGCTCATGGAAGTAGATCCATAAGCAAGTGAACTAAAAAGCAAACAAAGGAAGCCAAAGCAAGGTAAGAGGTTGACATATTAAATAGGAAATATTACAACTGAATTGATTATTGTTCATCATGAGGATATCAAGACAAGAATTTTCCAAGAAGCGTGGTGCTATGTGGAAGATGAATTGGTTAATGGCTTGTCAATACATGATGGGCAAGAAGGTTATGTGAAGACTCACCATGAAATGGTGGAATGTCATGAAAATACATAAAGAGAAGATATGATTGAGAATATGAAAAGTATATAATAAGAAATAATGCATGAACAAACATTAGAGAATGATGATTAAGGAGAAGGTATGGTTGAGAAACAAGACCAATAATGAGTGTATAAACCAAGCATGACAAGTGAAGAAGGAAGCTATGGATTAGATATAGTAGTATAGAAAGAGGATATATCCTTAGAAGAAAATCATGATAGAGAAAAATAAGAGATGGAGGAGATAGAATATGAGGTAGATAAATAATTAAAATAGGTCATACACCTCATGGAGATAGAAGATGTGTGTGCAAAGAGACTAGACAAGGCAAAAAGACAAAGATGCAAAAACTAGTTGAGAAAAAAAGAGAATGAAAAGAGGAGAAAAAACAAGATAAGATTAGAGGATCATAGGATAAATAATTGGAAATCAAGGAATAAGGTAGATAAAGAGTATTTGAGTAGGAGCTCAAATTTTCCTCACTCGAGGAGTATGATACAAAGCATCACAAGGTAGAAGTATGTATTTATGTCTAAGAGGTTCATTATGACAAATTTGGTCTTATGAGGGTGTTGGAGGCCTTCAAATAACCATTATGAGGTATTAGAGTCTTTATGATTCTTGAATTTGAGTGTTTTTAGTCCTTTTTGATTTTCCCACCCAATTGCATAATTTAAAATTTTGAAGCTCCTTAATAGGCTTAGAATGATAATTTGAGTTTATTGTGAAGTGTAAATGTTGAATAATGTTTGTGAAAGATAATTTAATTTCATAATAATGTCTATGAATTTAATTAAATTTATAATTCATAAAATGAGAATATAGGCCAAGAAGCACATGTTTTGTAACTGCCACCCATATTGGGTTAGCCATGAAATGAGAGTATATTGCATGTTTGAGTGTGATAAAGAGCATGAAAATGCATGTAGGGAGTTAGTGTGTGTGTATATTAGGGTGTTATAGGAGTAAAATATTGGAAAGATACAGGGTTAGAGTGAATAAAAGAGCAAGAAAGATCAAATGTTGAGAAACTCTATCTCTCTTTGTTAAAACTCTGTACATGCCTATTTTGTATGCATTGAGATCAATATAGAAAGAATGATTTGAAGAAGTATTTGTATGATTAATGTCACATTATAAATATTATATTGTGTTTAATTTTCATATAATGGGTTCCTAACAATAATTTTTAAAATAATAATGGATTCATATATTGCACAGTCCATAAGAAAGAATTCTGTGTATACATAGTCTAGAAAATCAATAAATTGATGTATGTTTGATGGTGTTGGACTCTTATAATTTTTTGGTAGGTAATAAATTAATAATTTTTGTTTTAAATTTGAATATTTTCATTATTTTAACTTATATACATGTTAAGTATTCCAAATGCAAGCTTTGAAAACTCTGTCAACATAGTCAAGAAGGGAAGATAATCAAGAGTTCTTATGAAGTTTCATTCAATGATTTGAGGTGTTGAGAGGTAGTAGAGTATTTTATAGTTTTTTTGATATTTTTTAAATTCTAATAAATCCATTTATATGATTATTTGATACCTATAATACAATAATCACTTTAAACTTCTATTCTCATGTACACAGTCTTACATTATTCCCAAAACTCTATTAAATTGCATTGGAGAGTTCATTGAAGGTTTTTGAAAGATTAAGAAATTTTTTAAAAGGTTTAAATAGGTGGGGTAGACCATATATAACCCCAAAAATATTTTTAAAGTGATGATTTTCAATTTATACCCTTTTTTAGCCTCTCAATGACCTACAAGCTTGCTAACTAGACCTAAGGTTTTCAAAACTTACAACTTGTCTAACTTTTGTTTCAACCCTAATTTTTTTTGAAATTTGGTAATATGAGGTATTTAATGTTATATAAATTATTGATAAGGTTTTTTGGTCATCACTTTATTGTACTAGACTATTTATTGAACTGTGGGTGTGATTAGGCCTAGGGGAGACCTAATTGACAAGAGGGGGCATTGAGTTGGTAGGGTTACATTGGGATTTGAGAATTAAAACTTTAGAATAAGTTGAAAATGGATAAAGGGTATCCAAATATATCCTTATTTTATATTTAATCTCTATGTATAGATAAAACATACAAACTTTATATAAAAACAAGGCTATATGCATTTTAGGCTTTAATGAAGGAAGAATAGTGTCATGAGAGTTATAATCATTGAATTTGGGTTATTTGTTTGGCTATACAAGGGAAATGAAAAAGAACAGATGGATGACTATATGGGTCATATTGAGAATGTAAAAATCATGAAGCCTTACATGAGGTTTTAGGCCTATGAAGTTATATGAGTAAGTTAGTTTGAAGAAAGTAAAGAGATGGAAGATTTGTTTGAGATAATAAGGGTGATATTTAGGAGAGAGAAATTAAAGGGGATGATGGAGGGAAATTTTTTAAGATTAAGTGGAAGGTTATATTTTATAGGAGGCTTAGAAGCCTAGTCAAACGAGAGAGAGAGAGAGAGAGAGAGAGAGAGAGAGAGAGAGAGAGAGAGAGAGAGAGAGAGAGAGAGAGAGAGAGAGAGAGAGAGAGAGAGAGAGAGAGAGAGAGAGAGAGAGAGAGAGAGAGAGAGAGAGGGTGTTGAGATACAAGCAAGTACACGCATGAAGCAACAAAATCAAAGGTTAGAAAAAGACTAAAGATATAAAATTATATATAGATGAATGGTTATGAAGGTTTTAGGCATAGGCCCTACATCAAGTAGTATCAGAGCATATAAGATCTTGTATAGATTATGATTTTGAATATGATAAGTTGATTTTTAAGGTTATTTAAAGTTTCTATGTGAGATTGTTGGAGATTTTATGAAGCTAAGTTGCAAGAGTATAGTAAAAGAGAGAGTTTAAAAGTTGTGGTAGAGTATCCCTAAGAAGAGAACTAGAAAAAAAAGTTCAAAAGAGAAGAGAGAGACTCCAAACTAGAGTTATAGTTCTAGGGTGAAAAAGTCTTAGACAAGAGAGTTCCAAGAGATGAAGGTAGAGAAGGTAAAAGAGAAGAAGGGCTTGGCTAAGTTAGACTACCAAATGGAGAGAAAGGGTAAATAAGACCCAAAGAGAAAGGGGTTAGATGTTGAATAAGAGATGAGTGTGATAGATAAAAGGTTAGAGAGGATAAATCTCTTGGTGGAGATCATGCAAGAAGAAAAGATCCAATGGTATGGTTGAGTTATGAATAAGAAGAGGGTCAAGTGGTCTATAAGGGTACTCATGGAGAAAATAAGGAAGATTGACAAGAGATACAATGAGAGGCAAAAGAGATTGCTATGTAGGTATCTCAAGGAGGAGATGAATAAGCTCATGAGATATGAACATGAGTGAGATGAGAAACACATTGTGAAGAAAAACATAGTCATGGAGTCAAAATAACCTAAAAATAAAAATATGGAAGCTATTAATCCTCAAATTTTTACATATAAATATTTCTTTTCATGTTTGTATGTAGGGACAAAGGTGAAGGAGGAGAAAGTCCATTTTGAGGACATCTAATTTGAAATCATGAAGAAGAAAAAACATGAGCAACATGCTTATGAGAAAGAAGCTGATTGGACAACAACATATAGATGTACAATGATTTACTACCTTGAATGAAGATAAATTTTTGGAGAAGAGGATCTTCAAGAAGAATAATGCCTCATGGAAGGCATAAAATAGAAAATTGAATCGAGGAAATTTTGAAAAGACTAAAGAGTTTCTAGGTTTGGTTTTCAATACTATTTTTATTAATGAATTCAATGATATGTCAACTAATGAAGATGTCTTGTATAAGGAAACAATGGAATTGAAGTATAGGATTATGAAAGTAAAAGATGAAGTTGAAACACCTCATGAAGTGCTTGTAAAAATTTATGAATAGTTAAAAAAGGAGTCTAATTTGAATCTCATGAAGGATGAAGACCAAAAACAAGTTAGTGTATAAAAGGCAGAAGAAGGTGAAGCTAGAAAACAATAGATGATAGAGTATATAAAAGAAGAATAAAGGATTTGATATCACATTATGCAAGAATCAAACTGTTTATATTTCATAAGAGATGAGGAAACCATTATATTAGTTGAAGATGATCTATTGGAGTTCTTAAATCAAGGAAAAGAGAAGATTGGAACTATCAAAAATGAGATAGAGGTAGAATTTCAAGATGGAAAAAAGGAGATGCTAATGACAAAGAATATGATTCCCATAAAGACACATCAAGGAGATGAAATTTCAAGTTACGTAGGGGCAGAGAGTTAGAACCAAGTGCTTTTAGGTGCATGTATTAAGTGGTTTACATATATTGTTTCGAATTTTAGAGAAGAGTCTTGCATGTAATTTTTTATGGGAAATAATTTGTGGTTATTTGTCCATTTTGACTTGAAGAGATTTTATTACATGCAACATATTGTGGGAAATAATTTGTGGTTGTTTGTCCATGTATGCACATTATCTTTTACATATTTAAATGATAAGTTTTTTTAGTTTCATATGGCCAACGAGTTTTAACTTTATTGCAATAGTTTTGAATATAGTCTTGGAAGTTTATTTTCCAAATATCAAAGATGTTTGTTTTGTTTTGTTTTGTTTCTACATATCATTAAGTTATGATTTAAAGATATTTTGTTCATGCTTGCACATAATTTTTATAAAAAATCTTGCACACTTGATTTATACGGTCATTGTTTTAATGTTGGTTACCATAATATAATTTTAAATTAGTTTCTTTGAAGATATTATGAATATTATTCTTGTATGTCATAATTTATGCTTCTGAACCTTGTATATACATGCATAGCCTTTTAATTTGAATGTTTATGGTCTTATGTGCATGGGAACACTTGTTTTAATGAAGTAGAGTGGCAAAGTTTACATTTTTATTCTATTGAAACCATAAAATATGAATCTTATACAACATATTGAGATTTGAATGCTTCTAAGTTACATATTAGTGTTTAATGTGGCATAAATGTTGAAAAGGGTTCAATACAATTTGCATGCAATACAATTGTGTCTTTTTAAATAACTTAGTATATTATGGTATTCTAAGCTATTTAAATTTGAAAAAATAAATGAGATATTGGAGTTTTTGGTGTTGTATTTTGGTCATTTCTTTGCATGATTTATAGAAAATCATTTTCAGTTTCAGTACCTTGATGAAACATAAGATAATGTTTTTATTTTTTAATTTGATATTTGGTGAATTTTGGTGTTTTGTTTATTTGTATAACAAAATGTGGATAACATATTTAGATAATATATGATGTTGTCTCTACATGAAATGTCTTTGAATAAAACTCATATAAAATAAATTCTTAATTGCCTACTTTGGGAACATTTGGTATGTTGAGTTTTCTAAAAGGTATTCTATGGATACTTGCATAAGAGCTTTACAGTCATAATATAGTTCAGTGATTTTGGTTGTTTGCATTTGGAAAGATATATGTAAAATGTTAGGGTTTTATTGTTAAAATCAATTGATAATTAATTATATTGAAATTATTGCAAGATGATATTGGCAGAATGATTGTAGTTTTTAGTTGTATTTATTATATAAAATTTGTTGAATTATGGATTTTTTTTAATTTCTACAAATTAGGGTTTTATTTGAATATATTGATATTAGGAAATATGTCTATTTTTGGAATTATTTAGATTTGGTTTTTTCAGTTAAAATAAATGAATAAAAACATAATGTAATGAGTATTTAATTATTTGATAGATATTTGTGATAATAAATGTTTGATTTTAAATTATTATTTGAATTTATTTCAAATTTAGAATTTTAGGGTGGACCCTAGATAATAATAATTAAATAAGTGTTTGGGACAGAGATAGTACACAACAAGGTGATAATACTCCTTCATGGGATAGTTATCATGAGATACCTTTTCACAACTGTAGGACTGTCAACACTTTATCCACACCTTTTCACCATGAAACCTATGTATCTATACAATTTGGTGTGAATGGTCATACATTTTAGAATTTCTTGGATAATATCCTATCTTCCTCTATGAGTTTGCATGGTGTATCTCATATAATTATGAAGATATCTTCTTGGTGATCTTATGACAAAATTCATGTAATATATATAATATGACGAACACACACATTATAGATCTAGATACAAAATCAATTAGTAAAAGATATATATTAACACATAGAATTAACGTGGGAAAAAATCTTAAGAGGTTAAAAAACTCACAATGTGAAATATTCATATATGAGAAACTTATCTGTCCAATACAATATTCTTCAAATCCTTACTTCTCAACAAGTCTTCACAAAAGCTTTGTAATATAATTTCCATATGTAAACATTAAATTATCTTGATCACATAATTCATCTAATGTAGCAAGTGAATAATAATAAGGGTAAAAACCCTCTTTATAATGGTAATGAGGGGAGATGCCCATTGTAACCAATAGGTCTAACCTTTTCCAAGAATATTTTAAACAAATGATAAATAATAAAAAAAAAATATTTTTTAATTTACACGAATTTTTTCAATCCATGTTAATAAATAATAAATCATTATTATTTAATTACCTAAAATGTACTAAGGGTATATAATAACACCACTTAGACATTAAATGTTTTAATACTCCCCATTAATGCTAAGTGGGGATAAATACCATAGACACCTTAATAAAAGAATTATACTATGTATAAATTAAAAGATTTAAAAATTTACATCATGCCAAATATCAATTTTTGAAGCAAAAGGACTTATAATCTATAAAATACTTTAAAATTAAGTCTAGGTTAGCATGATCGTGAGACTATATCTCATAGTTTCTCATGAATAATCAACTAAGCATATTTGAAGCATTTTATAATGTAAGTACATCCATTACAAAATAAGATTTTATGTATTAGGCACATTGCAAACTCAAAATTTATGAAGTTTAAAAAATTCATATAGAATTACTTATTATAATGATTTATAATGAGAATAAGAATAAAGAAGAATAAAAAAAACATGACCTTTAGGAAGTGACATTATCATGCACACTCTACATCAATGACAACTTTGAGAGGTCTAACTTTACATGAAACTAACAAAAAATAGTATCACCAAGTGATTTTGTGAATATATCTACTATTTGTTCATCTATAAGGTAGAACTATAGATCAATATCAGCATTGAAAAGTTTTTATTGAATAAAATATACATGAAATTCAATATGTTTATTTTATTGGTGCTACACTAGATTTTACGTTAGAGCTATAGTAACTTTGGTTATCACAATAAATAGTGGTACTATGAGAAATATCTAAATGATGTTATACTAACAACCTTCATAATCATATGAATTCTTTAGTAGCTTTTATATCACTTATATACTCTGATTCTATACAAGAGATAGAAACAAGAGGTTACTTTTTGCTACTTCAAGTGATAACACCTACATTAAACTTAAACACATTTAAAATTAAATTTGTGATCTATAATATTACCAGCATGGTCAACATCATAATAATAATATAATTTATCATTATTAATGGAAGAATAAAATATACTAAAATTTATAGTTCTTTTGATATAATAAAATATACATTTAACTAATTTTTAATGATCTAAATATGGATCATACATAAAGCTAGAAGTAATAAAGCTATCTGTAAAGTGTGGGATTAACTTTTTCACATGTAGGTTTTGGTTGAAGTTTAACACTAACTTCAATAGGAGTAGATGCAAGCTTACAATCAAACATATTAAATTTAATAAGAATATTATGTGCATATTGAGATTATGATATAATAATTAATTTTTTATCTTAAAATATAGTCATTCTTAAAAAATATGAAAAATATCTAAATCAATCATTTCAAATATTTGACTTAATTTATCCTTATATTTATGAATTAAACTAATTAGATCATTAGTAATAAGAAGATCATCAAAATATAATATAATTAAAATAATATGACCATTTAAATTTTTTTAAAAAGAGATCATTATCATAATAACAGTTAGAAAAATCAAGTTTTTAAAAATAACTAATGATTTAAGAATACCAAGTTTGAAGATCTTGTTTTAAACCATACAATGATTTTTGTAACTTACAAACATAATAATATTTATTAAGGTCAGTGAAACCTTTAGGTTGAGTCTATATATATATTTATTTTAAATCACCATTCAAGAATGCATTTTTGACATCTATTTGGTGTATAATCCAATCATATTGAGCTACAAGAGAAATGAGTAATCTAATAATACTCATTTTCACTATTAGAGCAAAGTTTTCAACATAGTTAATCTTGGGTTTTTGAGTAAAACTATGAGTAACTAATATTGCTCTAAATTTGTCAATTTTACCAATTGAGTTATATTTGATTTTATAAAACTAACAATACACAATAGTATTCCTTTTAAAAATAGTTAGGATAATATCTCAAGTCTGATATTTAATTAAAGAATTATACTCAACTTGCATAATAACTTACCATCTATCATCTTGAAAAGATTCTTTAAAATTGAGGTTCACATTCATACATGGTCATTAAAACATGATAAAAATGTTGAATTCTATTTAATTTATTAAGATTATCAAGACTAGAATATTGGATTAGGAATTTTGACCATTTAAGTCTTTTAGATTGAACATGAAATTTAGGGGGTTCCTCTGAATCTAACCAAATATGGATCAACTTCTTGTAGGGCATATATTTCTTCATAAGGAGAAACAAAAGAGCCAAGTTCATCAACAAAATAACATTGAGGAGGTTTCACAAAAAGGTTCACAAATTTTTTTTCAAGAACAAGAACATTCATACTCTTAATGATTTATCTTTTAGATGGATTATATACTCTTAATCCTTTAGTTTGACCTCTAAAACCTATGAAAATGCAAGAATATGAGGTAGGATCAAGTTTTTCTTTTAGCTTTAGGAACAAAGATAGAATTAAGACTATCAAAGATACTAAGATAAACCGCATTGGATTTATTTTAAAATTGTATTTTTAGAGGGGTAGAAGATGTAAAGCTTCAGTAGGAACTATATTTAGATATGTACATAGTATTCATGGCTTTGGTCCATAATAATTTAGGAATATTTACATAATGTAATATTATTCTAGTCATTTCTATAATGGTGCAATTTTTTCTTTCAACAATATCATATTACTTAAGGAATAAGGAGTTGGTAATTACTTAAATGAATACCACAACTAATTCAAAATTAATCAAACTCTATTAATATATTCACCACCATGATCAGATCTTAATCTCTTCATAGAAAATTTAAAATCATTTTTAACAACTCTATTTTCTAAAAATCTAAACAACACTTTAGATTTATTTTTAATGAAATATGACTAAATTATCTTAGTATGATCATAAATAAAATTAACAACATATAAATAACCATTAAAAGATACAATTTTAAGATGTCTTACAACATCGCTATGATTTAATTTTAAAGGATATGAAAAATTCACATCATGATTATTGTGAAAAAGATTAGTATATTGTTTATCATGTAAGCAACTTTCACAAGTTTTATGATGAGAAGAGATAGAAGGAAGACCAAAAAAAAGATTATGAGAAGATATATCATGTGAAACTATAAAATTAATATGTCTTAATCTTTCATTCCATAATTGAGGTTCTTTCTTACTATGTAATAAAAAAACATGCAAAAAAAATAGAAAAAATATATAAACCATTATTTTAAACATATTTAACAATCATAGAATAAGATTGACTTAAAATGGACCAGTTATTTTTAAGCAAATTTACACTAAAATTATCATTTATAAGTTGAGAATAAGATAACAATTTTTTTAATTAAGTTTAGGTACATAGAAAACATTATTAATAACAACGTTTAAAATTTTTACTTTTCCTTATTTAGTTGTTTCTAAAAATGAATAATGTCATAAGTAAATATTTTTTGAAATATCTCTAGTATCAGATAAAATATGAGATAAGTATGTCATATGGTGTAATGCACCACTATCTAAAATATATTCATCCTCATTAGAAGCAAATAAGGTAGAATGTAAATTAATAAGATTATAATTTTGTTACTGATTGTTATTCTTATTATGGTTTTGATTCTTCTGATAGTTTTAATTATATTTTTTTTATTAGTTATTTTTAAAGGTTTTATTATTAATTATATTTTTGTTTTTATAGTAATTTGACCAAATTTATCACACAAATTAAAATTCCCATTAAACTTAGGGTTATGATTATTATTACTATACTTTTTGTTCTCATTTTTAACATTTACATAATTAATGTTATAATTATGGTTTTTATTATTCTTAGAAATAGGATTGTGGGTAATAAGTGCCCGAGTGACATTCTATTTATAATAAAAATTAGACTTCATGTTCTCTTATTTAATTAGAAGAGATGACAGGGTAGTGAGGTTGAGGATATCTTGCTCTGTTTGTATTTTGAATTTAAAATTAAAATAAATTTAATTTTTTTTCATGAATATTTAACTAAATAATGAAATATAATAATTGATCTTGAATTAGATTATAGTTTCATCCATCTAAATAATCTTTAATAATCTTATTTTATCAATAAAATTAATAATTTTTTCATCATTTTTTATAAGTGTAGTTAGCAATTCAAGAATCAACTTAATAATCTTAGAGAGATGAGTGCCTTCATATATAGAATCAAAGAGTTTTAAAAAATTATTTAGAGACTATCGATTACTAATATGGATTAGGAATTCATCCCTAACACTCTAAAAGATAATCAATATAACTTCCTATGATTTTTGTTGAAATACATTTTTAAGCTCAGGTGTAACATGTTGTCTTAATGAGGCTTTGTTCATCCCAATAATAATATTACATAAATTTCAAGACATAAATTTTACTTGAATTTATATTCTACATATATTATAGTTAGACCCAATAAACATTTGAGATTTATCAAGCACAAAGTTAGGTGAAGCCATAACTTCCCTTTAAACTAAACACTATGACACTAAGAAAGTTTAAAAATAATTTTTTAATATGGAATTAAACTTTATTTTTTAATGAAAATAAATATTATAAGGTTTAAAAAATAATATATACTTATTTGATTTCAAAATTATTCGTAAAATGTAAATAAAATCAACACAAACCACAGTCATAAGAGTCGTAAGTATCGTAAAACAACTTGAACACTAAAAAGATTAAAAAAATAAATTAGGGATTTTAAATAAATAAATGGACCATGAAAATAAATCCAAAATATAAAAAAACATAAAAATCAACTGATCACATGACTATAGTGGATAAAATATTATCATGGCCAAGTGTTGTAAAATGTCAATACTAACTAGGGTTTTGAATAAGTGATACTTGACATGAAAAACAAAAAAGGTTTTATAATTAAAAATTTTGAAAAAAAAATTTAATAATGTAATTTGATAAAAAAATAATATGATATCAGTGTGTTTCAAACATTAAACCTCCCCTTTGCAAGTGCCTAGCAAAATAACATCTACCAACTGTTCTACACTAACATTGAAATAATGCATGCATGCACTAATTTATTTTTAAAACTTATTTTATAACACACACACACACACACACACACACACACACACACACACACACACACACACACACACACACACACACAGAGATAGAAAGAGAGAGACACTTGTAAAAATAAGGGGGACCCCACATTGAAAGTTGTAGCCCTTTATCTAAAAGTTAATAAACCAAAATCTTTTACATGCACAATATACATAAATACTATGCATGTAAAAGATTTTGGATCATTAACTTATAAATAAAAAGCTATAAATTTAAATGTGAGGTCTTCCTTATTTTCAAGTAATTTATCTATTTAATTAAAAATCCATTTAATAAATAAACTTCAACAAACTGTATACATACCATAGAAGCATACAAGCTGAAGCATTACATACTTGTGGAAGTAGGGGTGATGTTAAAAAGTGATAAATACTACCAAAGGACCTAAAAAATTTAAAAATACTATTAATATGCCATCCAATGTCAACTATGATTTCAAAATTGAGTTTTTGAGACATAATAATTTTTTTTCAGCCCTACCAAGCTATACAAATGTGCTTAGATGATTGAAAAAATAATGCAGGAGCTTGATGAATCCTTCAAGGACCTAACATATGATCTAAGCAGGTCTCAAAGCACAAAATCTCAAATTGGAAGCACAAAAATAGATCCAGAAGGATTTAAAATAAAATTTATAAAAAAATTCAACTTTTCAACACCAAAGAGCCATATTATGGCATGAAAGACCAATTTTTGACTGCAAAATTTGATTCTTGGTTGTTGATTGAGGTCTCTAATGCTTGAATTTAGATTCAAGTGATTAGATAATAAAGATACATTACAAAAAAAATTACTCCCTCCTTCTATTTCTTATAACATAGAGTTAGACTTCATTTTGAAAAAATAATTAATATTGGTAATAATGCATGCCCATCGATTAATAGTTCAACATAGTATTTCCAATTCAATCATGTATCCCATGCTTTGGTACCATAACATAATTCATGTAATATATGCAATATGAAGAATACACACATGATATATCTAGATATATAATCAATTAGCAAATGATATAGATTAACACAGAGAATTAACATGGAAAAACCTCTTGAGAGGTAAAAAACCACAATGTGATATATTCATTTATAAGAAACTTATTTGACCAATACAATCTTCTTAAAATCCTTTCTTCTCAAAAATTATTCACAAAACCTATGTAATATATCTTATAATGGTAATGAGGAAAGTTGGCCATTGTAACCAATGGGTCCAATTTTTTTTGAGGACATTTTAAGCAAATGGAAAATAATAAAAAAATATGTTTTATTATTTATTTACATGAGATTTTTAAACCCATGTTAATAAATAATAATTGAATATTATTTAATTACTTAAAATGTAATAAGAGTCTGTAATAACACCACTTAGACATTAAATGTTTTAATATCTTATCCTTTTAGATGAGATACTTCAAGTGAATCCTCTCAATCGATGCATACTGCCATTGAGTTAGTATATAATAAGCTTTCTATATTAAATAATGTTGAATTATTTCCTAATATTGAGATTAAGATTGATGATGAAGTTGGAGGTACTAACTTAATTAAATTGCCTATCACACCATTGGAATACATAGAATATCACATAAATAAAGGAGATGTCCTCATTGATATTATATTTGTCAATGGCTTTGATCAATTTATTTGTGACATATTGCTATTGACTTAGTTTTTAATTTTTTGAGATACTTTTATAATATTTTTCTTAGATACTTTTCATTTTTGTACTTTTCAAACAGATGTAGTTTTGGCAGTATTTTGATTTTGATGACATAACAATTTTTTAAAACTTTATTTGATCAATTTTGGTAGATAGTGAAATTAGTATATTCATGTAGTATTTTTATATGTTTTATTTTGATAATTTGATATACTTAGATAAATTATATTTTATGGATTATAGTGTTGAGATATTTAAATCATTAGATATTGACATTTATTGATTATTTATTACATGCATAGTTAAATAATTGTCAAAATAATGTTTAAACAAGTCAAAGGAACTCCACCCATTAGAGATTGTAAATTGGTATATATTATTATTTAATATCATAAATTTATTTTGAGTTCAAGATATAAAGTTAAATTATAAACTTTATAAATTATAAAATGAATTAATTATAAAGTAATTGAATTTTAAAAGTTAATTAACTTTATAAACTATAACTAACTAAAATTTTGTTGTCTCCAAAAACATGATGAATAAGGTAAAGAATTACATTGTAATTAAACCTATGATAAAATTGTAAAGTTGTATTATTCACAAATATTATTTACAAAGAAAGTAAAATCTTATAAATTTTTTACAAGTGGTTACAGGATCCAACTAATTATCATGAATCAATTTTCACTAATTACTAATAATAAAACAAAGCATAATATAAATAAATAAATAACTAACTTTGGATCATAAATAATATAACAAACTCTCTCTTGATTCAAATGCGTATGAAAGATGAAAAAATTGGAGCAATGACTTTGAAGTCATAATAAAAAATTAAATAACTATAATTGGTGTACTATATATCCTAGTATTGACCAAAACTAACATTGTTTCATATAAAACATCACCCTATGACTTGTGACATAAAAGGCTAATGAACATGATCAAGGCTTGCTCATCTCCTATGATCTTTGTATCATACCAAATTAGAACATGATCAAGATCTGTTCAACTACATCGATCCAAATAAGGCTCTACTCAAAATACCTTCAAAATGACCAATCTATACTATGTATGTCACATCTTCTTTATGTCCAAAAAATATCAATGATATTTGCTCAACACTACTAGTGATAGAAACCTCTATCAACTCGTACTGTCACTGATGAATGATCAAAGACCTACCAATAATAGATCTTATCCCCCTATCAAACAAGAGGTGAAAAGCTATGTAATGAGAGAACTAAAATAACAATCATGTTTGCTCTATGTCATGAATATCAAGGATATAAATCCAAAATTAGAATTTAAATAAGTATACTACTGATACCAAAATTATCATTTAAATATTTAACCCAAACTTTGAATGAATAACCAACTAAATAAAGGACATAATCCTATAGCCTCCAACAAATCCTCCAACCTCTATTTTGACATTTAAACATTGTCAATAAAAATGATCTTTATGGACCTGTAAAGGATGATATGTTCTCCAATAGCATAGATGTGAGATGAAGTTTTGAAACTTGTCATCTTGAAGGTTTTGATTTTCATAAAAAATGTACCTTTATATATTATGTTTAATGCATTTGTTGAAAACACTATATAAATAAGTTTAAAATCATATAATTGACTATTTCAATGTGTCTAAAACATCTAAAAACATAGAAATCGATTGGTCACACAACCATCTTCATACAAAATAGTGACAAGTCAAAAATAATGTCATAATATAATGTTCAAAATGATGAATGTAATAAAATGAAATGTGACCAAAGGGAATGCTTTGGATGTTTTGAAAACTTGAGCATTCTTTTTGCATGCACTTAAAAAAATTTAACTATCAAACTTTGCTTCTAAAAATTTGAAAATATATAAAAATATTTTGTGTATTTAATCTTATTTTTCAGATTTGAAATATGTGTGTGTGTGTGTGTGTGTGTGTGATTTTTTTTACTTGGATGTAAAACTTGCATTATCTTCCCTTTGTGGGGTCCACAAAAAATTAACTTAAAAAAATAGATGGATAATAAATAAATTATTACCATTCATTATTACTAACTATTATGTTCTTTTTCTACCTGGAATTCTACAAAGATATTCCAATGTTGTATAAGTCTTTAGTTGGATGGAAAATATTGTAAGCTACCTCAAAAAACTCACATAATGATCATAGAAATCATGTAAATGTTATACAAATGACTGTATGTGCATGGATAATAAATTACTAGTAACAAATACCTTCCTATTTGTGTCTCTAGACTATTTAAAGGCCATACAAATGCTACAAAAAATGATGTTTGATATGGTTAAAAGAGTCTTCAATATATTAAGCAAAAGTTACACAATTTAGATTCATTTAAATGAAGTTTGTCGAATTTGAACTATATAAAAAATAGTTTTATAGGATGTGGACTATAAAACTAGGGTTTATACTATGAAAAAATTGCATAAGGTGAACAAGATGAAGCTTTAGAGCATGGAGAAATTCATTGGGCTTTAGTACCTCAACAATAGTTGAAAAATTTAGATTTAAAATTGAGGGGCTGTACAAATTTGAAATGGGAAAAAAATATATGTCAAGGATGCAAGAAATAAATGATGTCAAAAAATAAAGAAAGATTTAAACTTTCTCTCTCATTCATAATTGAATTATCAAGCTTGCATCTGTGCATTGCCCATTCCTCCTTAGTAGCCTTATTTTGATGCCACTATTGGCTCCAAAAATGGGACGAATAAGGTAAAGAATTACATTGTAAATGAAGCTTATGACAAAGTTGTATTACTCACATATACTATTTACAAATAAGATAAAAGATTATAAAGATTTTATAGGTGGTACAAGATCCAACTAATACTCATAAACCTAATCTCACTAAGTACTAACAATAAACTAAGCATAATTTAAACAAACAAACAAGTTTGGATTATAAATAATTCAATAAGTTAGTTATAATTTGAATCAAAACTATCTCAAAGGACAGTTGTTTTATAAGGAGACTAAAGACACATAAAAAAAAAGAATAAATGCATAAGTATTAAGAGCTCTTCAAGTTTTAAATATTTTTCATTTCTATCTTATTTTGTGCAAAAAATATCTGAGATCGAATAATCATTTGTAGATAGACCAAACAATGCTTTCTTTGATGGTGAAATAATTTATTTGAATAACACATGTATATACAGATTTATTAATTTATTTATAACTAATTATCTAAATATTATCAAGTATTAATGTCATTGATGATTGTAAATATGTAGTCATATGTGTAGATCTTTATGTACTTTATCCAAATAATGATAACTCTTATTTTCTGATAGATTATTAATTTATCAATTGTATATTGATTTTCATTTGAATATTCTATTTGTAATCAAACTTAATTCATTAGTTTCTCAATAAATTTTACCTTTCATAACCATAAGATGATTATTTTTTAAAATCTCACACTTATTTTACTTATTTGTTTAGTTTAGATTTCTTTTTGTTCTAATATTAGAGTTATTTCTATTCTTACTTAGTTGTAGTTTAATTTTGTAGTTAGATCAATTTTATTATTTAATTAGTTTACTAGAATATATCATTTATTACTTTTAGATTCCTTTCCTGTTTTTTGATTTAATTATTGTTTACTTAGTTTATCTTTCTTGATAAGTCTATTAGTTATATATTTTTTTAAGTATATCTTTCTTGATAAGTCTATTAGTTATATATTTTTGTAAGTATAGTTTCTTTTTAGTTTTAGATTTTTATTTCAATTTGTTATTTTCATCTTATATTTTGTTAATTAATTATTATTTTTATTAATCTACTATTTATTTCATTCTTGTTTAGTAGATATCTTGTTTGATTGTCTTAGACTTAATTTACATCTTACTTATGTTCCTAGACTAGTTTTTAATTATATTTTTGTTCTTAGTTTCTTAGTTGTTGGTTATGTTAGTTGTTATTTATATCTTTTTATTTAGTTTCTAATTTCATTTATTTTATTTATGTTGTTCCCAAAATCCGTCACCTATTTTTGTGGACAGCATATCAACTATTTTGGTCTTGCAGGCCAAAATGATTTCTTCCTTTTTCAAAAATTGTTCTGAGCAGCCAAGTTCTTCAATTATTCAAGCATTTTTAGCTAAGGAACTTGCAGGTTCAATGGGTTCAATAGGTTCAACAGGCAGGCTTTCACAAAGAAACAAGTCTTTCTTTGAACACTTAGGCATTTCAAGGATGGTTCAACATCGAGGTTCAATCAAAGACTCATCGATAGGATTCAAAGAATTGGAATGAATCATTGAACCAATGAACCTTTAAACTTAGAAAGGTTAAAAGTGGTTCAAAGGTTCAAAGGTTCAAAAAAGAGTTAAGCGCTTCAAGAGTTCAAAGAAGTTCAATCGCTTCAAAGGTTCAATGACTTTGGCATACTTAAAGAAAAGAAGGCTTCGAAGAGTGAAGATTGAACTATTGAACCATTAAACCTTGAACCAAAAGAGTTCAAAGGTTCAATGAATTCAATAAGTTTGAAGGACTTATAAAATGAAAGGATTCAAAGAAAGAGAATGAACCATTGAACGTTGAACCAAAATGGTTTAAGGTTCAAAGGTTTAAAGAGTTCAAAATCTGAATGAAAGCTTCGAGCAAATGAAGGAAGTAGAAGATTATAGAAAATGGTTCAACCAAATGGTTCAAAGGAAGGGTTTAACCAAAGAAGAAAAAGTGAGCAAACATGGCCCTTCACAAAACATTGAACCAAAGAGCCGATTGAACTGACAAGCCGATTGAACCGCTCAAACTGTTGAACCATTGAACTGATGCACTCCAAAGGTTCAAAGGTTCAAGGTTCAAAGTGGTTCAAGTGACCAAGTGACTAATGACGCCCCTGCACACATCAAATTTAGGGTAATGAAATATATGTTGATTTTCAAATATGGCGCAAACCTTGAGAACAAACTCAATGACCTACCAAAGAAGGAGCTGAAAGAGCCAGCTGAAAGCAAGAAGATAGCCTGAGATCTCAGATCACCAAGGACAAAACATGGCAAGGAAGAGAGAAAATGCTACAAGAAATTTAGAAATATCTGTAGGAGAGTTATTTTTAGTAGGTGAAATAGTCCACAAGGTGGACATCAGAGAGCACGAACATTCAAAGGCACAACCTATTTTTTTAGATTAAGTAAAGGCGAATAGACAGCCGTGTAATCATCATAAAGAAGACCAAAAAACCCATGCTTAGGAGGAGACATTTGAGATGATTCAGAATGCCAAAGTCAAGGTCGATGACCTATTCCAGCATGACCCTTTCACAGATATTCAAGGCATTCAATTCAACATGTGCTATTTTCACTTGGAATGTTATATGTTGTAATCTCTCATTTTGTATAAAAGGGATCTCTCTGTTATAAAAGCAAGACTCTGCCCAAGTTGAAAGGCATTACTGAGACTTTGAGCTCAGATTTTTAATCATATTTTGTTATTTGAATGAGAAAGTAAGTGACTTTTCAAACTTTGTGCTAAAATAGCTTGTGTTGTTTAAGAGATTGTTCTTATGTTCTATTTCCTGAATATCATCTTGTCCATTTAATTAAATAAGAAGAACTAGTGGAAGTAAATCTAAAAGGTGTCTTGAAGCCAATTGTGAGAGACTTTATGCTGATAAAATTGTTTTTAGTGTGTGTTTTCTATTTTAGTGTAAATTTTCTGTGGAAGACTTTGTGCTCCCATTATCCTTCATAATTCTTTTACTCCTTGGCAGTTGAGGTGGAGACTTTGTGCTACACCTCATTCTGCTATGTTACTGCATCCTATTATAGTTAATACTAGGAAGTCATCCTCTGGTTTTTTGAACATCATTTCTAAAAGAAGAGAAATGCTTTCAGCCATTACCCAGGATTTCTCCTTTGATCTAAGAAAATCATCTCTAAAAAAAGAGAGATGGATGGTGTTATCCCACCCCTAAGTTTATTTTTAGTTTATATATATTATTACATATATGCTATAGTTGATAGGGAACCTCCCCTTGATGAGAGGAGAGATTTATCCCATTTTAATGTGGTAAACCTGCACATTTTTCCATATAAATCTCTTTGTGCTATGGTTGATATACCCATTTTGCTGTTAGTTAGCTGGTGACAAAATATTCACCCAACATTTTTTTGGTGACTCCATTGGGAAAGATTGAAGCATTTATTTTCCTTATCCATTTATATTATATACTTATCCATTTCCATTGTATACTCTACCAGATCCATGCCAATAGTTTTTTGGCAACTCCACTGGGGAAAGAACACACAGTTTAAAGCCTCAAGCTTCAGATTGAAGCAATTTTAGTTCTTTTCTATTTCCATTTCAGCACTCTAGCAGATTCATGGTATACATGAAGCTAGAGATCTTGAGGTATTGTTGACTTTGTATTTGAGTTGGTGTAGCTGAGTAATTTTAACATTTTTCCTCCACAACCTCACCTCCAACAAACTAGGATTTTTCCTCCTGCCAACATCAGGTCACCAATACAAGGCAAAGCTTCTATTTCCTCTACTAGCAGAGCTTTGTCCATACATACCCCTCAGAGATTTTTTATCCTTCCCTTCAATAATAATATTATGGAAGCTCAAGGCCCCTAGGGTAACACTTTTGGTCCCCTAAATCTAACTCCACCTTTACATGAACTACCTCATAGTTTAAGGAAGAATTTCCCCAAGTTATTTGGCGATGGGAGAGTTTATCTTGATGAACATATTATAGCCTTTTGCATAGCTTGTGGTGTGATAGGCATGGAGTATGAGGACATTGCAATCAGACTATTTGTAGAAACATTGCAAGGTGCTACTACAGACTAGTTCTATCATCTGTAGGCCTAGACTATGACTGATTGGAACACCCTCAAAGTCAAGTTTGAAGTAAGGTTCAAACCTACAAAAGATGTGCATGCCCTACTAGCTCAGCTCACACAAATGAAGAAGGAGCCTCATGAACCTATGAGGGACTTCATAGCTAAATTCAACAAGTTGAGGAATAGGATTCCCATGATTACTCAGTGAACATTTAAGAATCTCAACTGTTTCTTCATCAATTCTCAACTTCTAGAAATAAGTTTCTTGTTGAGATGGGTTGGCCATATAGACCTTGTTGTAGCTCAAGATTTGGCCACTGAGGTGGAAGATGATCTTATCTTGGTAGGAAAGATAAAAAAGAGATCTTAAAAAAGGTGAATCTTCTTCATCTTTTGAATACTTATCTATAGGCACAACTGATCCTTTGGTACAAAAGCTAGCAAATGAGTTGCTATATCTCAAAAAATAAATGGCACAAGGGATGTCTGCTCCTCCTTCATATCAAGATATACCAAGGAGGACATTCCCCAACCAGTCATATCAAGGCAACGCTGCTAGGAATCAAGGGCAACCAAATCGTCTTCCTCTTTCATAGGGAAAACTTGCCATTGAAGCATCACCAACCAACTCAGCAGTTGGATATCTTGAAATTGATTCAGATTTCTCTTTCCAACCTGAGTTAAACTAAGAAGATGATGCTAATCTATTCATAGAGGGAGAAGAAGAATTAGCTGGCGACTCCAACATTAGTTTCCTGAATTACCAAGAAGAAGCTAGAAGCAAGTTAGAAGCATTTGATGGATCATACACTATATTTACCCAGTCTCAAAATCAGTCAGCTCAACAAGTTAATAAGTGAAAAATAGGGGAAGAATCTCAACCAACAATTTCAATTGCTAAATGAGGGACCACTCTGCATTTTTAATCAAAGGACCCAATGATCGCTAAAAAAGTAAGTACCTTAAATATTCATGTCTCTTTTACTTCAAATTATCAGACCAGTATCCCCCCTTAAAAATTAGAAGGATGAAATACCTTCCCCTATTTCTAATTCATTTCAATCATTTGACATAATCAACCATGTTAATAAGACCAAAATTCAAATGTCTGAGTTTGAATTCTTACAATCCAATCTTGAGTAGTTGGATAGGTTAGTTCAATGTGTCAAGAATAAAGCCATCCCTATAGGACAAGATATTCCAAAGATGACTCCCACATCCATCCAAAATAATATTGTGATTACTCCTCCTACTACCCTGGGAAAACATAACCATTTTATGTTTCCCTGTTGATAAATAGTCATAAGCTAAATAATTACATTATAGACTCAAACACATCTGACAATGTCATGCCTACCAAGGTGGTAGAATCTCTTAGTCTCATGCTGAATAAGACCTTTGAGAGATGTTTCTCCATGGAAAACAAATAAGTTACACTTCTAAGACAAATCAAAGATGCCCAATTTACATTTGTAGCCTTCCCAAAAAAAAGGGTTAAAATGACAGTACTAGTGGCCGACATCCCAGCCTCATACGACATCTTTCTTGGGCAATTTTTTTGCAAGGATGTTGGTGGAGAATTGAGCATGGACTTATCTGAGGTGAGGACCCTTGTCAAAGGCATCATTCAGAGGCTACTCCCTGAGGAGTCGAAGTACATTGTCACTCAAACATTAGCCCTTGAAGCTCAAATTCTATTTGAGTCTTCAAGAATGGATAACTTTTTCTTGTCTATATAAGATGTCCTATTTCATCTGATGAAAGTACTGTAGGTGAAAATATAAAAATTTATTTAGATAGGACAATAAAATAATTGGTAGAGAAAATTTTAGATGTAAAAGAATCTTCCCTCCTTAATAAAGAAAAATCTAAAAGAGGGTCAGTTTCTGATGATGTCTAGATTCTATAATTCAATGGAAGTTGTTCTTCTACTAGTTCTAGAGCCATGATTATGTTGATATCTCCTCAGGGATATATTTTTACCTATGCATATAAGTTGTAGTCTAACAACACTAAAAACACTGTTGAATATGAATTGCTGCTACTCAATTTAAAGGCTACTCAAGATAAAGGTGTTAAGCTCATTCATGCCAAAGGAGATGCTGAGTTGGTGGTTTGTTAGGTGAGGAACCTGTATCAAACCAAGAATGAAATATTATGACATTATTGCAATCAAGTATGCAACTAGCTTGAAAGTTTTGATGCTTTCAATATTTTTACAGTCCCTGGAGAGCTTCATAATCATTCAGATTCATTGACTGTCCCTGAAAACGTCATGGTTCCTCACTCTATTTTCAAAGATAATAGGTACACTATCAAACTGGTCTTTCAACCAAGTGTGCCTAATAATGCCCACCATTGGTAGGTATTTGATGCTGACAATCAAATCATGTGCTTCACTAGACCAGAAGAGAAATGAGCTATGGTAGTGGACCATACTACTGCACATCTAAGACATATAAAGAAACTCTCTAGCAAGAAATCAAGGATTCATGGTTTTCAGATTGGAGATCAAGTCTTGCTATGGGGCAAGAGGAGAGAACCAAAAGGAATGCACAAAAAATTTGATTCTTGGCAGAGAGGCCCATTTACCAATCATCACTTCTGGGGAGAAAATGGTTTCTTACTAATATATCAAGAAAAAATGCCATTTTCACTACCTCAAAGTAGGCAGCATCTGAAGCACTTTAATTCTTGAAGTATAAGATAAGATTAGTTTATACATATGTATAGTCTTTAGTTTGTTTTGTGTTATTTGTTTCATTTTTTAGCATTTTTATTTTTGGGTAGCATGACTCTATAGCCCAATGGCATACATGAAGGCACTGAAGAGTCTGGATTCTACTCCCTTCAATTATTTTTACAATTGATGCAAGCTCCCTAATTAGAGCTAGTTGTTGTTCCCAAATTTTGTCACCTATTTTTGTGGATAACATATCAACTATTTTGGTCCTGTAGGCTAAAATGATCTCTTCCTTTTTAAAAAATGTTCTGAGCAGCTAAGTTCTTGAATTATTCAAGCATTTTTAGCTAAGAAACTCGCAGGTTTAATGGGTTTAATAGGTTTAACAGGCGAGCTTTTACAAAGAAAAAAGTCTTTCTTTGAACACTTAGGCATTTTGAGGATGGTTCAACATTGAGGTTCAATCAAAGACTCATCAATAGGCTTCAAAGAATTGGAATGAATCATTGAACCAATGAACTATTGAACCTTTGAACTTAAAATTGGTGACTCTGCTGGGGAAGATTGAAGCAATTCTTTTCCTTATCCATTTCCGTTATATGCTTATCTATTTCCATTGCACACTCTCCTAGCTCCACGCCAATAATTTTTTAGTGACTCCACTAGGGAAAGAATGCACAGTTTGAAGCCTCAATCTTCAGATTGAAGTAGTTTTAGTTCTTTTCCATTTCCATTTCAACACTCTGGTAGATTCATGATATATGTGAAGCCAGAGATCTTGAGGTATTGTTGACCCTATATTTGAGTTGATGTAACTGAGTAATTTAACTTTTTTCCTCCATAATCTCACCTCTAATGAACTAAGAGTTTTCTTCTTGCCAACATCAGGTCACCAATACAAGGCAAAGCTTTTATTTCCTTTGATAGAAAAGCTTTATCCATACATACCCCTCAGAGATTTGTTATCCCTCCCTTCAATAGTCATATCATGGTAGCTCAAGGACCCTAGGGTAACACTTTTGGTCCCCTGAATCTAACTCCACCTCTACATGAACTACCCCATAGTTCAAGGAAGAATTTTCCTAAGTTCTTTGGCGATGGGAGAGTTTATCCTGATGAACATATTATAGCCTATAGTGTATAGGCGTGGAGTATGATGACATTGCAATTAGACTGTTTGTAGAAATATTACAAGGCACTGATTCCAATAGATTCTATCATTTTTAGGCCCAAATTATGACTAACTGGAACACCCTCAAAGCCAAGTTTGAAGCAAGGTTCAAGCCTGTAGAAGATGCACATGCCCTGCTAGCTTAACTCACACAAATGAAGAAGGAGCCTCATGAACCTATGATGGACTTCATAACTAAATTTAACAAGATAAGGAATATGATTCCCATGATTTCTTAGCCAACAACTAAGAATCTCAAATGTTTCTTCATCAATTCTCAGCTTCTAGAAATAAATTTCTTGTTGAGATGGGCTAGCCATATAGACCTTGCTATAGATCAAGATTTGGCCACTGAGGTGGAAGATGATCTTATCTTCATAGGAAAGATAAGAAGAGATCCTAACATAGGTAAATATTCTTCATCTTCTAAATATTCATCTACAAGCACAACTAATCCTTTGGTGCAAAAGATAGCAAATGAGTTGCTAGCTCTCAAAAAACAAATGGTGCAAGGGATGTCTACTCCTCCTTCATATCGAGATATACCAAGGAGGACATTCTCCAAATAGTCATATCAAGGCAATGCTACCAGGAATCAAGGGCAACCAAATTGTCTTCCTCCCCCATAGAGAAAACTTGTTATCAAAGCAACACTAGCCACCTCAGCAGTTGGATATTTTGAAACTGAATCAGATTTCTATTTTCAACCCGAGTTAAACTAAGAAGATGACACTAATATCTTCATAGAGGGAGAATAATAATTAGTTGGTGACTCCAACATTAATTTCTTAAATTATCAGGAAGAAGCTAGAAACAAGTCAGAAGCATTTGATGGATCATACACTATATTTACCCAGTCCTAAAATTAGTCAGCTCATCAAGATGATAAGCAAAAAATAAGGGAAGAATCTCAACCAATAATTTCAATTACTAAATGAGAGGCCACTCTGTCTTTTCAATCAAAGGACCTGGTGATTTCTAAAAAAGTAAGTACCTCAAATATTCCTATCTCTTTTGCTTCAAATTCTCAGACCAGTACCCCCCTTTAAAAACTAGAAGGATGAACTGCCTTCCCCTGTTTCTAATTCATTTCAGTCATTTGATATAATCAACCATATTAAGAAGACCAAAATTCAAATGTTTGAGTTTGAATTCTTACAATCTAACCTTGAGCAATTGGATAGGTTAGTTTAATGTGTGAAGAATAAAGCCATTCCTATAGGACAAGATATTCCAAAGGTGACTCCCACATCTATTCCAAATAATCTTATGATTACTCCTCCTGTTTCCCTTGGGAAAATAGAACCATTTTATGTTTTCCTATTGATAAACAGTCATCAGTTGAACAATTACATTATAGACTCAGGTGCATCTAACAATGTCATGCCTGCCAAGGTGGCAGAATCTCTTGATCTCACACTGACTAAGACCTTTGGGATATGTTTCTCCATGGAAAAAAAATAAGTGCCACTTCTAGGACAAATCAAAGATGCCCAGTTTACATTTGTAGCCTTCCAAAAAAAAGGGTTAAAATGACAGTCGTAGTGGCTGACGTCCCAGCCTCATACGACATCCTTCTTGGGTGAAATTTTTGCAAGGATGTTGGTGGATAATTAAGAATGGACCTGTCTGAGGTGAGGATCCCTGTTAAAGGTGTCATGCAGAGGATGCTCCTTGAGAAGTATTTGAAGTACATTGTCACCTAAACATTAGCCCTAAAGCTCAAATTCTATTTGAGTCTTTGAGAATGGGTAACTTTTTCCTATCTACAGAGGATGTTCCTATTTCATCTGATTGAAGTCCTATAGGTGACAATCTAAAAATTGATTCAGATAAGATAATAGAAGAATTGGTAGAGCAAAGTTTAGATGCAAAAGAATCTTCTCTCATTAATAAAGAAAAATCTGAAAGAGGGTCAGTTTATGATGATGTCTATATTCTAGAATTTGATGGCAGCTGTTCTTCTACCAGTTTTAGAGCCAGGATTGTGTTGATATCTCCTCAAGGAGATATTTTTCCCTATGCATATAAGTTTCAGTTTAACAACACCAACAACACTACTGAATATGAATCACTGCTACTCAATTTAAAGGCTACTCAGGATAAAGGTGTTAAGCTCCTTCATGCCAAAGGAGATGCTGAGCTAGTGGTTTGTCAGGTGAAGAACCTGTATTAAACCAAGAATGAAAGATTGTGACATTATCATAATCAGGTATGGGACTACCTTGAAAGTTTTGATGTTTTCAATATTTTTGTAGTGCCTAGAGAGCTTCATAATCATGTAGATTCATTGGCTATCCCTACAACTTTCATGGTTCCTCACTCCATTTTTAAAGATAATAGGTACATTATCAAACTAGTTTTTTGACCAAGTGTGCTTGATAATGCCCACCATTGGTAGGTATTTGATACTGACAATCAAATCATGTGCTTCACTAGACCAAAAGAGAAATGAACTATGGTAGTGGACCATACTACTATACATCTAAGACAGGTAAATAAAATCTCTAGCAAGAGAGTAAGGATTCATGGTTTTTAGATTAGAGATCAAGTCTTACTATGGGGCAAGAGGAGAGAACCAAAAGGAATGCACAGAAAATTTGATTTCTAGTGGAGAGGCCCATTCGCCAATCATCGCTTCTAGGGAGAAAATAGTTTCTTGCTGATATATCAAGATAGAATGCCATTTTCACTACCTCACAATGGGTAGCATCTAAAGCACTTCAATTCTTGAAGTATTAGATAAGATCATCTTGTACACATATATAGTCTTTAGTTTGTTTTGTGTTATTCATTTCATTTTTTGGCATTTTTATTTTTGGGTAGCATGAATCCTTAACCCAATGACATACATGAAGGCACTGCAGAGTCTGGATTCTACTCCCTTTGATTGTTTTTACAATCTATGGAAGTTCCTCAACTGAAGCTAGCTGTTGTTCCCAAAATCTGTCACCTATTTTTGTAGACAACATATCAACTATTTTGGTCCTGAAGGCCAAAATGATCTCTTCCTTTTTCAAAAAATATTCTGAGCAGCCAAGTTCTTCAATTATTCAATCATTTTTAGCTAAGGAACTTGCAAGTTCAATGAGTTTAACAAGTTCAACAGGCGGGCTTTCACAAAAAAACAAGTCTTTCTTTGAATACTTAGGCATTTTAAGGATGGTTCAACACTGAGGTTCAATCAAAGACTCATTGGCAAGCTTCAAAGAATTAGAATGAATCATTGAAACAATGAACCATTGAACCTTTGAACTTAGAAAGGTTCAAAGTGGTTTAAAGGTTCAAAGGTTCAAAAAAGAGTTAAGCGCTTCAAGAGTTCAAAGAAGTTCAATCGCTTCAAAGGTTCAATGACTTCGGCAGACTTAAATAAAAAAGGCTTCGAAGAGTGAAGATTGAAATATTAAACCATTGAAACTTGAACCAAAAGAGTTCAAAGGTTCAATGAGTTCAATAAGTTTGAAGGACTTAGAAAATGAAAGGATTCAAAGAAAGAGAATGAACCATTGAACTTTGAACCAAAATGGTTCAAGGTTCAAAGGTTCAAAGGTTTAAAGAGTTAAAAATCTGAATGAAAGCTTCGAGTGAATGAAGGAAGTGGAATATTCTAGAAAATAGTTTAACCAAATGGTTCAAAGGAAGGGTTCAACCAAAGAAGAAAAAGAGAGCAAACATGACCCTTCATAAAACATTGAACAAAAGAGCCGATTGAATCGACAAGCTGATTGAACTGCCTAAACTGTTGAACCATTAAACCAATGCACTCCAAAGGTTCAAAGGTTCAAGGTTCAAAGTGGTTCAAGTGACCAATGACATCCCAATGGATGTCAAATTTATGGTAATGAAATATCTATTGATTTTTAAATATGACATGGATGTTGAGAATAAACTCAGTGACCTACCAAAGAAGGAGCCGAAAGAGCCAGCTGAAAGTGAGAAGATAACCTGAGAGCTCAGATCACCAAGGAAGGACAAAAAGTGGTAGGGAAGAGAGAAAATGCTACAAGAAATTCAAAAATATTTGTAGGAGAGTTATTTCTAGTAGGTGAAATAGTCCACCAGGTGGGCATTAGAGAGCGCAAACATTCAAAAGCATGGCCTATTTTTTTGCATTAAGTAAAGGTGAATAGACAGCTGTGTAAGCATCATAAAGAAGAGAAAAAAATCCATGCTTAGGAGGAGAAATTTGAGATGATTCAAAATGCCAAAGTCAAGGCTAATGACCTATTTCAGCATGGCCCTTTCATAGATATTCAAGGCATTCAATTTAGCATGGTCCATTTTCATGAAAACAAGTGCCCAAGTCTTTCTTAGAATGCTATATATTGTAATCTCTTATTTTGTATAAAAGGGATGTCTCTATTATAGAAGCAAAACTCTGCCCAAATTGAAAGGCATTACTAAGACTTTGAGCTCAGATTGTTAATCATATTTTGTTATTTGAATGAGAAAGCAAGTGACCTTTTAGTCTTTGTGCTGAAATAGCTTGTGTTGTTTAGGAGATTGTTCTTATATTTTATTTCTTGAATATCATCTTGTCAATTTAATTAAATAAGTAGAACTAGGGAAAGTAATCTAAAAGGTGTCTTGAAGCCAATTGTGGGAGACTTTGTGCCACTACAATTTTCTTTAGTGTGTGTTTTTTATTTTAGTGTAAAGGATCTGTGGAAGAATTTGTGCTCCCATTATCCTTCATAATTCTTTTACTCCTTGGCAGTTGAGGTGGAGACTTTGTGCTACACCTCATTTTGCTATGTTACTGCATCCTATTATAGTTAATACTAGGAAGTCATCCTTTGGTTTTTTGAACATCATTTCTGAAAGAAGAGAAATGCTTCTAGGCATTACCCAAGATTTCTCTTTTGATCTGTGAACATCATCTCTGAAAAAAGAGAGATGGATGGTGTTATCCCACCCCTGAGTTTATTTTTAGTTTATATATATTAGTACATATATGTTATAGTTGATAGGGAACCTCCCCTCGATTAGAGGAGAGATTTATCCCATTTTTATGTGGTAAACTTGGACATATTTTTGTATAAATCTCCTTATGCTGTGGTTGATATACCCATTTTGCCGTCAGTTAGCTGGTGACAAAATATTCATCCAATAATTTATCTTTAGGTTTTTTATGTTATTTTAATTTTAGTTTGTTTTAGTTGTTGTCATTAACACTGATAATAAATATATATATTATTCAGAGGATCAGAGATATTTTCTTTAAGATATTGCTTCTTTCATATTATTTACTCTATTAGATAGGTTAGATTATATTTGTTACATCTAATTTATATTTTATTTTGAAATAAGTATTTTATTTCTAAAATATTATGATGTTTAATTAGATTTTGTATTTTGATCATTTTTTCCAAAACTATTAAAAACCCCCTCTACATATCTTATGATCAATATTTGCTCCATAGATCTCCCAAAATCAAACTGGTTTGATTACACCTTGACTTTTGTGATAGGTGAAAGAGTTGATTCATTGACGTGATATTTTTTTCCATCATCACCTTCCACCAAGTTGCCTTTTACTTTTTTTTATTACACTAGCTAAAAACCCTTATCATATGAGATACTATTTTTTTTATCATATTTTATATTGGCTTATGTATATGTGGATAAGAAATATCCAAATGATGATATTCAAAGAATTTACTACATCTAAAGGCAATGTTTTTATAATGAAAGTTTTGTGTTCTTGATGTATTCCCTTTCTTTAATGGAAAGTGTACAATACAATGTTAGGCCAACAAAAATACACTAAACAATTGTGAACTTGTGCATATGAATAATATGATATAAATACATTTATGAAATAGTAAATATAGATCTAAAATATGCCAAAATAGAGAATTAAAATTATTAGAATTGACAAAGAGAGTTCATAGAGATTATACCTTGATTCTAACTTACCCTTGCACTGTCAAAGGTTGAATATGACAAAAAATAGATATATCTATGAAACTATTTCAAATTATTATTTTTTACCCACGATGATAAAAAACCTCACAATTTATTTTGGATTTCCTAAATTATTATTTCTTTGTCTACACCATAATGGACATAAAAAGTGGAGGTCATCTCTATTTTTGAAACAATTTTTGTATTTTTCTCATTTCCTTAAGATGACCAAAAACCTCTCTCAGCATCTCAAAATTCATTGCATATTTCCTAGACTTGTTTATTTCTTTCAATATTGTAAAATCTTCCTAAAATTGTGCAAGAGATTTTGTCTATCTTCTAACAAAAAATTTATCTCAAATTATTGAATTGATGCATAAAAATTCCAAAATAAATTATCCTTTCTCTCAACCCTAATTATCTCTAAGAGACCTTACAAGAGCATAAAAATTTAATATATTTATGATGGGTCTGTCTCAGTCATCTCCTTATTCGATACAAAATTGGTAAACAACAAGTTCATTAAATTCAACAAGCAATCTAGTTATAGACCCCTAATTTTGGTATAATATCCTTTTATATTATGTTTTTATCATGATTTATTGTACTTGGTATATTTAGTTAATTTCATACACTTTTAGCCCAAATAAGAGTCCTCTTAGCCTAAATTCATTTATATTTCCTCATAAACATCTTAGACATGTCAGTTGTCAACACCAAGATCATAGTAAAACATCCCTTATTTAACATGATTTTTGTTTTGAGCCTTTTTAAATCTTTAGTTTAGAATCAATGGTCCACTTATTCTAACCCTCCTTTTATTTTTCATTCATACCTTGCCATGATTCCCAATGCCTTTATTAGCACTTTTCACTATTCTATAGGGTTATCCTATATGTGAAATTTCTAAGGAATTCCTATATATAAAAAATTACACCCTAATCCATTACAAATATCTCTTATCAATCAAGTACACATATTTGAGATCTCTTACAAGCCAAGTCTTTCAGAACAATCATCAAATCTTATCAATAATTTTAAACATTAAGATAAGGAGTCTAAACATTGATCCTACATTGCATCAACATCATTCCAAGATTTTTCCATTACATCTTGTACCAATATAAGGTCATAGTGAAGTGTATAGTTACACTTGATTATGTAAGGAGAGGAGGTTGACTCCTTTCTCTCGCTTGGGTTGGTATTTAGTTATAAGAACTATAAATACATAGAGCCATGATTCTGAGCATACATGGTATGTTAGCTACAACTCCTCAAGAGGTTGGTTGAGCCAACTAACTTGTACATTTTATTCCTCTTATAACATTGTGGTAAATTAGGTCAAATTAAAATGAGAATAAAACTATTCTACCCATCAACTCTAAAAATTAAATCTAGGATCTTAATCATCATTTATATGTGAAATACCTTATTAAGTTACATAACCTAAAAATAATAGATATTATAATTGTATCTCAGAGTTAGAATCATGGTTCAGAATATGCTATTATCCCATGATTTTGAGATGGTCAAAATTGATATTTTAATGATTCTATTTTTATAAATCACATTAAGATAGTAGGGTTTTAGTAAAATCACTTTTGGAAGTTTGTTTATAGTCTCAAAATTCAATTACACTGCTAAATATGTTTATTTTAGTCTTATTTCTATCTATTTCATTAATTTTTATTATCATTCATTCAAACATACTTTAATTCATTATTTTAGGCATTAGATAAGGTTTGATTATTATTATTGATTTTATTATCTTAGATATCCATCAATATTTAGTTTTGATAGGTCGATGTTAGTGTATTTACCAATAAACTAAAATTCATCAAAATATTTTTGGTGAACCCCTTCATTCTTTGAACATATTCAGCCTTAGGGGTTCATTGGTATTAATCCATCTAGGGTATAATTTCCACTTGTAGGATTTGATTTTCATAATTAGGCATGTTACTCATTTCTTTGTCATTATCCATAACATATTTCATATTTCTCATGTTTACATCTTATGCCAATTAAGAATTCTAGATATATCAACCCCACTAGGAGAAGTGATGAATTGAGTTACACTACTTTTGATTTGATTCAACGTCCTTTGATTGGTACTCATGCTTATTTAAATTAAAAATGGTAGATATTAGTGTTGTTCTCCTCCTTATACTATTTTTTATAATGAAAATGATCAATATGTGAATGGTGAACATCAATATGTTGATGATACTTATATTTATTTTATAAATTATTTTGATGAAAATGATTGTGATGCAAATTCTTATATTTATATTGCTGCCCCAAACTTTGATGGCTAGATTGAAACTAGTTTTGAAAAATATCTTACGACGGTCCCTAAGAAAATTGATGTCATGATTTATGTTATTAGTTAAGAATGAAATAAGAGAATAATGGATAAATAATATACATTTTATAATGGAAGCACTACAAATGAACCTTTGAATGTTTCTAGTCTACCCAATATAGGTTGTCCTTAAACCTTTGAGTGGTGAGGCTAGTACTCATAGTGCTCCTGCTAATAATTTGATGCCTCCATCTATAGTTCCTACTTAGGTTACTTTGAATATTAATTCATAGTCTAATACATATTTTATATCTCATATGGCTAATTTACCATCTCAACCCACTTGTAATTGTATATATTTTGGTATTGGTCTTATCTATGACATTAAATCCTCTATTCCCCTCAATGCTGATCATTTTTTGGCTCATACACGTGCTACTAAATATAAGATGAATTAATAAAAAATATCTCAAAAATATGCACACATAATTTAAACAACTTTCCCAAGGATATTAATAAAATAGGCATGCAATCTCTTCTCAAGATGTATTACACAACCACTAGCCCATGAGGTCATCACTCACCCTTTTCCTACTAGTTTTCTAATGCCTAAAATTGTAGTTTAAAACAAGAAGGGTGATCCTACACATCACATTAGATATTTATTTTCTTCATGATTTGGTTTTGTAAATGAAAATTCATCAAGGACCAATATATTTTTGATAATTATTAAGGGTTATTCCTTGAACTGGTTCTATAACTTAATAATAGGGTTTATGCATTATTTTAATTTTTTGGCTGATATATTCTAAGCTAAATTTTCTATAAATATTAGAAAAAAGGCCATATTTTATCAAATTTCTCAAATTCATTAATCACCTAATGATAATGTTAGTATGTGTTTTGATTTAAGACTACACTTACAAAAATATCTCACCAAGTACCTAATAGTGAGTTAAAATGTGATTTATCAAATAGTTTACTTCAATCACTCAAAGACAAGTAATATTAAACCCATACTAATATTTCAATGAAAATTTACATATAATTTAAAAATTTGAGATTATTTTTTTAAAATGTCAACATGCTAAAATATGGTTTTAATGCCCTTGCCTCTACTACCTCCAAATGTCAAGGTATGCCAACATTCAAATATAGGCTAATGATAATGATAGTATATTTATTCCACTTTATCGATAATGTAATAAATTCAAAGGATTACTTAATAACCCTCATTATTTATTCTAAGCTTACTTGATTGCAACATGATATCTTTACCTCTACAATGAGAGTTGGATACATCTCAAAATTTACCTAGAGGCTACAATGTGAATGCATATTGTGACTACCACTTATATATTCAAGACATAATACCAATAGATGTTATTCAATATGAATAAGATAAAATATCTAATTTATAATGATTTTATTCAAGTGGAAAGTCATAATACTACATTGAGTGAATCTACTGCTACACAAAATCAATGATTATTAATATTCAATAATTTGATTCTAAATCATGATACTAAGAAACAAGATAATTTTCACATGGCACTAACTATACATAAACCAAAGATTTTTAATGATAATACTTTATATGGCATTACATTTACAATCACTAGTTTATAGAATCAAGCTCCATCTATCACATTCTATGAACAAAGGATTATAAAAGATGATACTAAGAATGGTCCACTATTTATACATGATTTTTAATAATTAAACATGGCATTATGATAGACAATGGTTCAAGTCAAAATTTAATTATTATGTCATTCCTAGATAGTAGAGGGTATTCTCATTAAGACTTACTTTTCCCAACCACGATTCTTAAAAATTATGATACGCTCATATGGACACCTATCTATGGTATCACATTACCAATTACTATAGGTCCTAAGAGCCTATTAATATGGTTATACCTATTATTATATATTACTTGGATACTAATGGAGAAATCAAATAAGAGATATCCCTTCTACTTTACACTAGTGTCTTAAGTTTGTGCATGATAAAAAAGTATATAATATTAACAATGCACCTTGTGAGTTACCCATCCACCCTTAGAAACAAAATGAGATATTACCTAAAGTATTTCTTAAAAATAATTCATTCAACCTCATATCGTATATGATACAATTTCACTACTTACAAACATAGTTTCTAAATTTCTTACATATATTGTCCTAATTTCTCAAGTTACAATTCCTAGAGCTACAAATCCTATAGTTACATTATTAAATCATCCATGTCATAAGATTAGCTAACCATATATTACATATATTCCTTCCCAAGCACCAATATAGAGTTAAAATATATAAATACACATTCAAACTAGTACGTATGATTATTTTCAAAGGGTTAAGGTAGCTCTTACAACCCATTCTTGTGATGAATACCTTAGTGATGATGATATAGGCTATCATACAAATCATGACTACATGATTGATCATATATCTCATGATAGTTTTTTGATACTCTTATTGATTCATATAATTCCCAATGAACATAGACATCCATTTATTAATGTATATATGTCATCATCAATTAACATTATTATCCCATACCCTATACTTCATCGATACATTATATTGTATATAGATTATTTTTAATCATTTATCTGTGTTCTTCCTTTTCATGTGTCATCCTCTCTTGAGTTTGTTCCTTGTGTCATGATTCTTAAATATATCACTGTAATGATATTACTTCACTAAATAAGCATAAAGACAATAATATATCATAATGTACTGTAAATATAGAAGAAAATATGAATAATGGATAAGCCACTTTGAGGGGGAAACCTCCTAAATGCTTTCAATAAGAAATGAATAATCTGATATGATGATAAACAACTACCCACTAGCTCTTATATATAGTATACCTAGGCCATGGTTACTCCATATGATGACCTACTAACATAATGAAAGTATAGATAAATGTGATATAACATAAAATAAGGATAATTAGACCACAAGTCAGCTATTCCTATCTGAGACATGCGATAGGTTAGGGGCATAACATGTACTTACCATTTAAACCAATGTTATCCTCAATGTTGAACAATTTGGATGTTGTTATAGAAAATATTCACCCTCCCAAGTTGAAACCTCACTACTCAAGTTATTCCACTTAATCAGATATTCCTTAATCTCTTTGGTTTGCAACTTCTTAGTACATATTTGTAAGATCTTCTCTAGTTCCAAAATGACTCATCCTTATTCATCTAGTTTTGATATCTCTGTTTGGGTTGAAACTTTCTTTCCAATGACCTTATTCAAGTAGGAAACATGAAATACTAGGTGTATGTGAGATGAATGAGGCAACTGTAGCTTGTAAGCTACACTTCTAATTTTTTGCAGAACCTGATAAGGGCCATAATACTTAGGATCAAGTTTGTTGACATTTTTGTTGTTGATTCAAGGACATTTACTTATAAGTTTGAAAATATACAAAGACTTGATAACCCACATCAAAATTTTTCTCACTACGGTGTTGATATACTTGTTGCTTTATCCTATTTTGTGCCAATGCCAAATTTTCTCTCAAACCAGCCAAAACCTCTTGTTGATTTTAAATGGGATCCTCCACATCTCAAACCTTGGTTTTCACCCTTAAAAAATAAGTGATGGAAGGTGGATGGTAACCATATAATGATATAAATGGGGACATTTTAGAAGAGGTATGGGAAGATGTGTTATACCACCATTCTACAAGTGCTAACCATTTAACCCAATGTTTTTGTTTATCTAAGACAAAATAATAGAGATACCCCTCTAAAAATTTGGTAACCACTTCTATTTATCCATCAAATTGAGGGTGGTAAGATGAGCTATGAGCTAGTTGAGTAACCAAATAGGAAAATAGTTTAGTCCAAAAATTACTGTTGAAAATAGGATCATGATCACTTGCAATTATTTTTAGAGTTCCATATAATTTTAAAACTAACTCCATAAAAATATTCACTATAGTACTTGTTATAAATGGGTGTGAGAGGGGAAAAAAATGGGCATATTTTTAATCCTATCCATAATTACTAAGATAACATTCTTACCTTCATAACGAGGTAACCCTATGATGAAATCCATGGAAACCTCCTCTCACTTTTGACTAGGAATTTCTAAAGTTTTTAACATACATGGGGTCTTAACTATCTCACCTTTGTTCTATTGGCATATCAATCATTTTGACAAAAAAATTTGTACATCTCATTTGAGTCCTTCCCAAAATACTTTTTCTTGATTCTGTGATGAGTTTTCAAGAACCTAGAGGGTGTCCCCCAATTGGAGATGCATGTAACTTTGTAATAATATTATGATTTAACTATGAATCTTTTCACAAGTATAACCTATCCTTATACCATAGGGCATTAACTATCCATTCAAAATTTTTAGAGGTAATAGGACCTTGTTGGATATTCTGAATCAAAATATGTGTATCCTTGTCTTACCCCCACTCTAACCTAACATCATCTACCCAATCTTCTTGTAACAAGGACATTGCATAAGGTAATGCTTTTGTGGATGTATCCTGTCTAGATAGTGCATCTGCTATTATATTATCTTTACCCTTCTTGTATATGATTTCAAAATCATAACCCAAAATTTTTGTTACCCACTTTTGTTGTTCTTCAGATCATAATCTTTGCTGAAAAAATTATTTGAGACTATCATGATCCATTTTCACCTTAAAATGTCTACCCATTAGATAGGGCATCCATTATTTTACTGCATGAAGAATAACCATCATTTATTTCTCATAGACAAGTTTTTATAGATTCTTACCTTTGAATTGATGACTCTTAAATATAAGTGGTCTTCCTTCTTAAATTAGTACTACTCCCAACCCTGATTCAAAAGCATCACATTCAATAATGAATGTCTTAGATAAGTTTTGAGTAGCTAAAATTAGGATGGTACACATAGCTACTTTCAATTGCTCAAATACTTTAGTGGATGCATCATTCTAGTGGAAGGCATCCCTTTTTGGTAATGTAGTGAGTGGAGATGCTATGCTTACATAACCTTTCACAAATCTTCGGTAGTAACATGTTAGTCCTAGGAACCCTCAAAGGTTTTTGAGAGTTTTGGGCATTGGCCAATCCACCATAGCTTTGATCTTATGAGGATCAACTTTGACACCTTCATGGGATACAATGTGACCCAATTACTCTACCTCCTATACTCCAAAAGCACATTTGGATGGCTTCACATAAAGCTAATTTTTTCCCAAAACTATCAACACCTGTTTTACATGTTACAAGTGTTCTTCCCATGTCTTACTATAAATAAATCTATCATTAAATAAAAATAGCACAAACTTCCTTATAAAGGGCCTAAAAATAGTGTTCATCAAGCTTTGAAAATTAGATGGTGAATTTATAAGACCAAAGGGCATTACCAAAAACTCATAATGGCCCTCACGAGTTCTAAAAGTAGTTTTATGCACATCTTCATCCTTGATTCTAATTTTATGGTACCTTGAATGAAGATCTAACTTCATGAAATAAAATCACCATTCAACTCATAAAGTAAATCATCAATTATTGGAATAGGAAACTTATCTTTGATGGTGTACTTGTTGATTTCTCTATAATCTAGGCGTATCCTCCATGTGTCATCCTTCTTATGCATAATGACCACTGGTGATGAATATGCATTATGGTTATGCCTAATTATCCTTGCCTCCAGCATCTCATGGACCATATTTTTGATTTCACTCTTTTGTGCATATGGATATCTATATGGTTTGATATTTGGTGGTTGACTCCCTAGAAGTAGTTGAATGGCATGATCATGTTCTCTTTTTGGTGTTAGTCCTTTTGGCATGGCCTCAAAAATAGATGGGTGTTCATCAAGAATCATCTGTAGATCAAGATGTGGAGATACCTTTATGGGTTGAACTTCTATGTAACATAATAATGCTATTAATCCTTTGGAACCCATTTTTATCATTTTTGTCATCAGATGTGAACTAACCAATTTTGGATATATTTTTTGTAATCTTCATAGTTAAATTTTTCTACCTTCATAATGAAATAACATGAATAGTTTGTGGAAGTTCATCTCAAATTTACCCAATGCTATGAGCCATTCGACTCCCAAAATAATTTCTACACCACCCATGGGAATAGAAAACATAGGATAATCTAGATTATACTTGCCCATATCAAGCTTAATATTATGGAATTTACCTAAACAATTGACTGTGTCACTATCTGCAATCATGATCTAAAATTTTGTTGATGGGTAAATGAAATAATTCAATCGAGTGGTTAATTTATGGTTGATGAAATTATGTGTGTTCTTTGAGTCAATCAACACTATCACCTTCTATTTCTTGAGGAAACCCACCATCTTAAGTGTTTGAGGAGTGATAATACCTAAAAGTACATCACAAGATATTTTAGGTGTAGAATATTTAGGTACCTCCTCTATCTCTTCCTCATCATCATTGGAGGCATCGTCCTCTTCATCATCTTCATTAGATCTCTCAATGTAGAATAAATTTTTCTCAACACATCTATGTCCTTTGTTCCACTTACTGTCATAGCCAAAACATAATCCTTTTGCATGTTTATCTTTAATTTGTTGAGGGGTCAATTTGGTAGGTGGAGGAAATAATGGTATTGATATGCTATGATCTCTAAAGTGAGTGAATGGCTATTTTTTGTTGGATATGAATTTTTCCTTAGCCTTGTGTGCCTTGATAATATAATAAAAAACATTAATAGGATTAAACATGTGTACCTCATGTTGAATGTGGTCCTTGAGGCATCCTAAAATAGGTCATTCAGGTTCTCATCAAAAATTATCTCCACATGTAAAGATAGGTTCTAAAAATTATGAATATAATCCTTGACTGAACTAGTCTATCATAATTTTTCCAATTGACTAAAGTAATTCTTTGTCACACTATTGCTATAGTGTAATTATAGCTCCTCTATAAAAATGATCAGGTGACATTGAGGGTCATTTTTTTTGTGTGCACATAACCATAAATATGAAATGAATTTTTTATGTTATAGATAAAAGGATGCCATGGTAACCTTGTGTCAACATGGGATCTAATGAAGACAAAAAAAATTATCCATTTGGTTGATCCAATTGAGTGGATTCTTTCCATCAAATTTATGCATATCACATGTAAAGAACCATTAAACTAAAAGTCTGAACTATTAGTGAATCCACCCAATAAGATCTTAACACCCCACCATGCTTCAAACAATCCCATCATTGGGATGGGTGTGTGCCTCTAGTGCATGTAGGGGCCTCAAACAAACACTACCATGTCAACATTACCACTTGAGACTCAAGACTCGAACATGGGTGGGAACTTTGATACCACTTGTAATGATATTACTTCACCAAATAAGCATAAATACAATAACATATCACAATGATATGGAAATATAAAAGAAAATCTGAATAATAGATAAGCCACTTCGAGGGGGAAACCTCCCAAATGCTTGAAATAAGAAATTAATACTTTGATATGATGATAAAAAACTACCCACTACCTCCTATATATAATATACCTAGGCCATGGTTACTCCATAGGCTAAAATACTAACCTAATGAATTCATTGATAAATGTGAGATAATATCACAGAGGGATAAGTAATCCACAAGTCAGTTATTCCTATCCTGATACATACGATAGGTTAGGTGTGTAGCATTGACATTAATTTTCTTGCTTGGTTTATGTTGACATTATTCTATCTCCTTGGTTTACACTTCACATTAAAATCATGAATATGAATTGAACTTAGATAGATGAAATGATTTTTTAGAAGCACTCAAATAAACCTATTATTTTATCATTAAATATGATGAATATAACATCAATTTCTCTTAGTTTCACCAAGCCAAAGAATAATCTATGAAAAAATACACAAATATATTTTATACTTTGGTGTCCAAACTTGGGATTGAGGATTCTAAAAAAAAACTTTCAAAAAAATAAAGGTCGGTCTTGAGACCACACATCCATTCAGAAATGGATTTCTTACAAATCTATTTAATTAGAGAATCATACATATTTTATTAAGATTTTAAAGCAAAGGCTAAGGTCAATGCTAATATATAAGATTCTAAGTCCTAGACCAAACATCTATTTAAATATTCCAGGTAGAATTCCAAACCAAGAAATAAATCCAAGGATCCACTAAAAAAGAAGTAATAATTTTCAAATGACTAGAATAATTAGTCTAATATTTTAAAGTGGTGTTAAATTAATAGCTCCTTCAACCATTATAATGATTAATACCACACTATGAAGACTCTCCTTTCATAGTTGGTAGCACTAGGTATAAACACTAAATAATTGGAGAAAGGTAAGCATATCATAGAATATGAACCAATCATCATGGTGGGTACCATAAACATATCTATTACCCCTTTAGAAATAGAGGAAGAATAAATATATTCCATTCTCAAATGTGGATCAATACTCAACTAGTGCAATTCATCATTGATAATAGAAGTTAAAAGAACCCGATTTATCTTAAAGTAGTTCATAGATTAAACTTGTCACTAATGACTCAACCAAAACCATAATATATTGGATGGTTCAATGTGAGATCTAAAAAATGTGTCACTTAACAATGTTAATTGGTTTATAACATCAAGCCTCAAGATTGTGCCACATGGCACAATCTTGGTAACCTGGGCCTACTAAGAGTCAATAAATGATGTAAAGCCCTAAGCTCCTAGGATTTTGGGATGTCACCACATGGTGACATCTTAGGAATTAAAGAGCCCATAAGGATTAAACCATTATCCAAATAACCCAAGAGTGAACCAATAGAGGCAAACCTCTGTACCCCTAAGGCCCCAAGATTATGCCATGTGGAATCATATTAGAATTCCATAAGGACGATATAATGATTAAATAATAGGAAGGCTAAGGGACTTCCATGTGGAAAAAAAGTTAGATCAAATATTAAAATGAATACATATCAACATACCCACGAGTTAGTGGGATGATGCCACATGATAACATCTCACTATTCTATAGTCCTAATGTAGTATGTATAGTTATGTAAACACATCTAAGCTCTAGGTTAGTGGGATGCCACAACATGGAAACATCCCACTACTACATGGTCAAGGCATAATCAAAGCATAATAAATGCTAGGGCAAAGTGATAGGCTATTTTATGGCTAGGAAATCAACCCTGAGGAGAGGGAAGAAGGACAATGACCATATAAGCATTTCTAGTCACCAAAAGAGCCCAAAAACCAATATTAATGTTTGTTTAGCCCTTGATGGCTATCAATTCCATCAAATGGATTGTGTGTCAATTATACATAGAAAAATTAGAATGCAAATTGTTTTTCACCAATTGAATGGACTAGAAGCAACAAAATTCAAGATGAGTAATGAGAAATTGACTCAAAGGTCCTAATGTTAAGTTGGATCAAGATATACATTTGACTATTTTATGAATTGAATGTAAATTTTTTAATAGGGAATGGTATAATGATAGTCCCATGAAAATCTTAATGATAATCTACCATTAATATTTGAATCTATTCATGATTAGCCCTTGAAATTGAATGTAAAATAACCAGTATGATGTGAGTCATCACATGACATGCACATGATAAGGAGTTAAAAGAGATAGAAAATATAAAGAACAAGTATTTTTTCTTAAAATAAGCATGGATTATAATTGTAGATCATGCTGAGGCAAGTAGATTTATTATAATCCCAACTAAATTCCTAGGCCATCATTGAATGTTGTAAACACCCCATTAGTGGTTGAGTGAGCTTCATGGATAAATCTATCTATTTAAGAGATTTTATTTCCTATTGTAAAGGGTCATAAAATTTTAGTCCCAAAACACTGTTGGAATTTAGTTATGATTAAAATTATTCTCTCTTGCCTTGGACTTTGTTTGTCTGCCAAGGTTGGCATTTGGTGTAAAGAAACTTTGTTTAAAATATAATAGATTTTTACTTGTTTAAATTTTTTCTTCTGATCATTAAATGTTGTCTATTATTTTCTATTTTGAGTCCACACCTATGTCAAAATGTTGGTAATATTCTTTGTTATATAATTGAATACAATAATTAGACTATGCTACATCTAGTATAATTCACTTAAGAATTGTTTTTTCCCTTAGAACACTCTTTTATTCATGTGCTTACTGCTATAAAGTAGTATGAAATCCCTGTGGTTAATAGCTATATGTATTTTGTGAGTTTATATTTAGTGAATAATTCTTGAGTTTTGCATTCATATTTTGTCCTTAAAATCTTACCCATTATGTCCATATAAGTTTGTGCAACTGCTAAATTTGGTACACAGTGGTATAACTGTGACTTGGAAGATTTTTGATTTCAAAGAACTAACATTCTCATAATTATAAAATCTCTTTTATGATCTTCCTTTCTCCTTCCTTTTATGTTTGTTTTGGAAGAACTAACATTTTATAAGTTGGTAATATGATGCTCAATAGTAATCCAACCTTAAATTGAAGAACAACAAATGGATTCCAACTGACATCAAAAAAACATCAAGCCTCTAATGGTAACAATCACTACTCTTTTATAAAATAAGGTTAAATTACTCAGTCCTTGAATTGAATCAACATCAATCTTAAAATTAATGAGGGGATATATTTATCCCATGCATTATGCCTTTCTTTTCTCCCTATAACACTCAACCTCATGAGTGATTTTGAACTAGAGGATTTTGGGGCAAAAAACACAATATTTTGTGATGTCACTTTATGATAGGTATTTGATGTTTTACTTGGTCAACTATATGTTTTCCATCGATATGTAGTCTATGAGGAAAAGATCATTAATGTTGTCATAGATGTTGGTGATAAGAGATACCATAGACCCAAAGTAATCCCTAAGATAGAAATCTTTAGCACCAAGCATTGTAAGAAGCTATTCATATCTATTAATAACTTTATGATTTTAATGATAAGATATGAATGTAATAGTATCAATGCAACACCAATTCATACCATGATTCCTCTAGCTATAGTAACAAATAATTCAGAGTTGAACCATAAGTTGAAAGAATACAAAGATATCTTTTAGTCACCAAAGGAAATTTCTATCCACTATATGGTTAAGTACATTATTAATTTGATCCCAAACTACATATTCCTAATGCTTCTTTATATTTCAATTCATTTTTAGGTAATGAATAAAGAAAGTGATAGATCCATGAACTAGTGAACAAAGGACATATCAAGTCTAGGTCATTACCTTACAACAAACTAATTGTTCTTACACTAAATAAGGATGAAACATGGATGTTTTTAATTGATTAAAAATATCTAAAAAAGATCATAGTGAATAAATACTATCCTCTCCCAAGGATTGATGACTTTATAAATCAACTCCGTAATGAAAAATAATTCACCAAAATTGATCTTAAGTTTGGGTATCATCAGATTCCTATTAAACCCATAGATGTATAGAAGACAATATTCAAGGCCAAAAAAGGTTTGTTTGAATGGTTAATCAAGCCATTTGGTTTGAAAAACACACTAAATACATTCATGTAGATGATGAATTCCATTATCAAGTCATTCAATAACTCATTTTTCATAGTCTACATGGATGACATCTTACTATTAAGAAAAATATGGTATAAACATATTCACTATATAGAGAAAGTGATTGAAACGTTGTAGAAACATAATATGTATGAAAACATGGATTTTTTTTCATTTTATATGTGGGATATACAATTAATTGGCTACATAGTAGACTCACAAGGAATACACATGGATCTAACTAAGATTAAACTCATCCAAGAATTCCCACAACCAAATAATCTCACATAGCTTCATAGTTTCTTGGGATTAGTAAACTTATATATAAGATTTTTACTTGTTTTTTCTCATGTGACTTGTCCTCTAAACCAAGTTACCAAAGGTGGCACTAAAGCAAAGTTCATCTTGGGATCCACATAATAGAAAACATTCAAAGAATTGAAATTGATTTATTTTTCACACCAGTACTTTGATTACTAGTTTTCAATAACCATTTGAGATTGAGACAAATGCCTATAAATTTACACTTTGAGTAGTGATTAGTCAATATAGTCACTTGTTTACTTAACACAATAAAAAAATCACCACACTGGTAACAAACTAACTAACATATGATCATGAAATTTATGCCATTGTTTAAGCATGAAAGCATTGGAAGCATTATATCTTGGGAAAGGAGATTGTGATCCACATAGATAAAAATAAACTTAAATTATTGTAGACTTAGAAAAAATTTCATCAAGAGTGGCATTATAAAAGGTATCTTTATCTTTAGATGTTCCATATTAACATCAAGCATAATAAAAGAAGTATCAACCCAGTCATAGATTATTTGAGCCATCTACAAGTTCAAGCTCTCCTTTTCATAATTGATGCATGTGGACACAAAGTTAATATATTGTAAAAATTATATACATATGACATGTATTTTTAAGATATTTATAAATATTTATTTGTAGTAATTCAATTTTATATTTATACTTTCGAAACATACTCTGATATCACCTTAGGAACTTGTGTGTTCTGCATGAGGTAGAGAGGTAGAAACTACTATGGGAGGCTCATTTTAGAAATTTGTATGATATTTTTTGGTTGAAAATACTCTTATGGTGTTTTAAAATTACTTATTTTGGCCACATATCAGGTATAATGTATCTAAGTATATCAATTCTTATGCCACATGTGTGATTTCCAAGCCAATTAGTAAGAAACAAGGTTTGTAAACACCTCTTCTAGTTCTAATGAGATCATGGGAATCCATTTCCATGGATTTTATCTTAGGATACCATACTAAAAAATATATTAATGATTGTGTTTATGTAGTAGTTGATGGATTATGAAATATGGAAACTATCATACCTTGTAAAAATGCAATATAAACTATATATACAACTCAATTATACTTTTATCATGTTAGGATCCACTTTGGAATCTTAGAAACTATCCTATTCAATTAGGATAAAATATTCATGAGTATTTTTTGGAAATCACTTTGGTTTATCTTAGACATAAATTTGAATAAATCTATGCCTCTCATCCACATACTGATGGAAAGATGAAAGTGGTAAATATGATAATAATGCACCTTTTGAGAGTGTACAAATAAAATAAGAAATTTAATTGGGATGAAATCCTACCTTTTATTCAACACAACTACAATATAAATTTCATATCTCTACCACATGTAGCCATTTTTATGTTTGCTTGTATTTCCATCCACTATCACCCATTAACATAGCTTATCCTAATCCACCATCAATAATAGAAACTTATTCATCTCAAAAGGAAGTTGATTTTTTTTCGAATTCACTCATCACATTTTTAAAATTCAAAAATGAGTGAAAATAATTATACAGTAGGCTAATTAAAAATATAAGTAGCTCCATGATAAACATTGGACACTACAAGCCTTTCAGGTTGGTGATCAAGTTTCACTATACCTACATAAGGAAAGAATGACAAAACCTTACCAAAAGTTTCATCCACTTTGGTATGGGCCCTATACCATCACCAAGAAAGTAGGATGAATTTATTTTGATCTTAATTATCCATATTACCTTAGGTTTAATCCAATCTTTAATGTGTAATTCTTGCACCATTACTTTCTACCCCTATTGGATACTACAGACACTAAAAAGAATATTCAATAGATAAAGATTAATTTAGATTGTAGAATATTAGTAGAATAAGATATAGTCATTGACACTTGGGTTAAATATACATGTCTATAATATATCCCTCTCTTATAATTTTTTAAAGCATGCCAAGTTCATTCCTAGGGAAAATGGTTTAGAGAAGTGTAGGTTGCCAATTTATTTCCACATATTTTACCACAACTGCATACAATGGGGACCATTGATCTTTCAAACCAATCTAGTAGGATCTAGTTCAATATATATTATCATAGTTCACCACTATTGCATATATATCCTTGTGTTAACATTAAAAACATTGACATTAGGTTACTTATGTATGTATGCACTAGGATTAACCTACACCTATACTATCACAATAGACTCAGACTCACATGAAGGTAAATAAAATAGATCCCATGATACTTATTTAGTCTAGGTAATTAACAATGAAATCCAAAAAATTAGTAGAGGGTTTATTATGTTGTGAAGGCCAAGAGGAAAGGGTTCCAAAGCCCAAGCTTATGACATAGGGAAATAATTCTCAATATATCTCTATGAAAATAATTTCATAAGTAAGAAATGATTGTAAGTATGCAATTAAAGTAAGATAAATTAGGGGGAAGGTGACATGGTAAACCAAATGGGGGTCTAGGCAACATAAAGTGGAATATGACAAGTCTAATAAATCCTATAAATACACTAGCTTATTTGGTGTAGAGAGAACCTAGACAAGGATACATGTACATTCATTCACTAAGAAATATTAAACATCTATCTAATAAGTAAATAAAATAAATATTATAGGGATATAAATAATTACCATGGCATTGGTGTGAACATGGTTATTTACCTATCTAGTTCTATTGTTAGGTGTGAGCATGGTTATTTCTATAATTAGTTACACTCTTGGGTTCTATTCACACTCAGTCACGTTAAGTTTACTTAGGATTTTTAACTATTTCTCACTTCATATGATCATGACACTTGTCATAATCCTATGAATGGTAGGTGAGTGATAATTTCCATAAATACCTTCTTTTTAAGCTCATTTTGGGAATCAATTCATGTATTTGAATTTGTGTTGCACATGAACTTTGCATCCTTGATAAGAATACAATTTATTAATATCATATTTGAACTTTAGATTAAGAATAATTTCATTAGGCCTTATAATACTATTAGGTTAGCTTTTAAAAGTATCACATGGTACTAGAGTGGGTTGATTGCCATTGGGTAGCCTTTTAGCAGATCAAAATCTAATTTTTTTTCACATACTAAGTATGATCTTCTCTTGAATCCTTTCAAGGATGATCTTCAGAATATGAAAAGTATAAAATAAGTATAATATTTTTTTGGTGAGGGGTGTTCCTCCGTGAGTATATTTTGCATGCACATTCTAGTGATTGAAGGAGTTCATATTTGCATCTAGGGTGTTAGACAGTCAAAATTACCTGATAGTTCATCCTAATTAGATATTGGAAACTAGATATGGAGTATTTTTTGCAAACGTCCATAATATATAATATTAGAGCATTACTACAAGCCCCTTTCCATTATATTTTTCTACCCAGGCTCCCATGATCTCTGTGTATGAATAATCTATTCCTAGTGCATAATTTGTAATAGGAACATGTGGTCCTTGAATTATCAACGTCAATCTCAAAACAATTTTTCATTATAGTTTCAATTATTTTTCTATAAAAATCTTATTTTTGTAAGTACTATTTAAAAAAGAAACTAGTTTCTCTCTTACCATTTGACCTACAATAGATCTAATTTTTTTTTATAGTTCATCTAATGAAATCAAAGATCAAATTACAATGATCTCTAAGTTTTGAATACGCTCTAATTTTTATACAAATCTTATTGTAAATTTTTTACTTTTTTTTTTCAAAAAAAATCCTAATAATTATTGATATTTATTTATTTTTTTGCAAAAAAAGCAAAAAAAAATATTGTCAAAAAAAAATAAAAAATAAAAAATACATATAAAAAAATAAAAGATAAATTAAAAAACAAAAAAAGGATTTTTTAAAGGCTCACAACCTTTTTTAAAAATCATGGATTGTACCCATGATTCCACCTTGGTGGTGGCCAAAACCCACACTAAAGGTCGAAGCCTTGGTAGATTGAATGACCACTCCACCAAAGGTGTAACCCCTTGGGTGACTGTAATCCTCCAAGGCCGAGGACCTTTAGGTCAACCTCCTTTGCACATTTTTTATTTTTTATTTTTACTATATAAAACATAAAACAAACTTCTTTTTTTATGTATTTTAATACAAAAAAATAACAAAAAAGACCATGACCAATGGAATTTGGTCAAAACAATGTTAGTTTTTTTTCTCATCCAATCATAAGTAAAAAAATTATTATATTTAGTCAAAACTAGTTGGCTCAAACACCAAAATAAAAATTTCTCTTGATCAAATATTCTCACTAAAATAGGTAACAACTATATTTTGAAGTAGTTCTTCCAACTCTAGTGGTAGTTTTGTTACACTTGGTGGAAGAACCTAGTCCATTTGGTATAAATCTAGGATACCTCCAAATTTGTTGGTAGTTACAATAAAGTTGGCAACACCACTAATGACCAATTAGACCCCCTCTCCATTGTAAGCATTGAATTTATAATTAAACTTCACCAATGAATATCTTGGGCTCCCAAACCTTAGATTCACAAACATTTTTTTTATTTTAGCTATTTTTGTGCACTCCTCATGGTGGTTTAGACAATTTTTACTCTTAGTGCACAATTTATCAATAATTTTTAATTTATCATAGGCATTGTAGTGATGCTATATATTTTTGAACATCCAAGACTATTTTTGATGATTTGAGATCCATTTTGAGTGCATTTTTTTTAAAAATGCATGATTTTCTATGTGCTTTGCAATGGTTATCTCAATTTTTATCATTGTAGTAATGAATTACATATTCTACATCATCATCTTATTTTGGTAATCATAACACATTGTGATCACAACCACTTTTATTTATTTTTATAAGTTTACTTGTAAATTTCACTAAATATAAAGTGCCAAAATCTTATATTCTTTGAGGGTTTCTTCATTGAGTCATTTTGGGGGTTGTGTTGTGAGACTATACCCAATACTTTGTGTTCTCTCTTATGCACTTGCATATTTTGAATGGATAATCCAAAATTTCATCTATTAAATCCATATAAATACATAACATGGAAATAATATGCATGGAGTGAATTAATAGGTAGAGGTTACACTCACTACACAGAGGAAACAATTCCAAAACCCACATATGCTAAGGACAAGACAATGTGGCTAATTGAGAACACTAAAACACCTGGATATCTGCACACATTTCTTCCTCCTAATCTTATTTTTGACATTGATCAATGTAAATCACCTAAGGAGGATTTATAAATACTTAAGAAATTATATGGTCAAACTGATGAGGTTAGGGGGTATTAGATTGATAATGAACTCACTAATCTAGATCCATCTAGTTTTGACAACATCTAAGATTATGTAACTAAAGTGAATGAACTTAGAGCACACCTAAATGAGTGTGGTATTGAGAAGAATGATATACAATGAGTCTTTAATGTGTTAGGAAAATTGTCTTCCAAGTATGAAATGCTTATTTCTAGTTTTCAAACTCATTGACTGACTATGGGAAAGGCTTATATTATGCCTTCCTTTGAGTTTTTTTTAGAAATGATAATGCTTGAATAAAATTAGATGATCACTATGGGAATTATCAATCAATCTAAGTCATAAGCCTTGGTGCCAGGTCATCCTCAACATCCAAAATGGTCTAAGTAAAAGAAGCAACCAATGCACAAACCATAGAAAGCTCTTGCACTGTCATCACATCCTGCACTATCAAAGTTTAAATCCTATTTCAATAAAATGGATTTATAAAATGACTTATAAACTTGTTCATGCTACAATAAAGTTGGCCATTATGAACATCAATGTCATGCTAAGAAAATTGATGAGTTGAAACATCTTTTTAAGAAAAATAACATGAATTTTCCATCATCCTAACAAAAGAATCATCTCCTTATAATTATTCAAAATCAAATAAAGGGAAATAAAAGAACTAATTGCACCAATAAAATATTAACATCAATTGATACTTGAATTTGGGGATACACATCATATGGATTCTTATTGGGAATAATTTTCTTCTTTGTAACATTGTTTTTTGCCTCACATTCTCATAGGAGATGATACACTGGTGGATATTGGAAAAGTTTCAGTTGAGATACATGATGGCACATTTGAGAATGTTTATTCTTGATTTATGTGCCAACCTTATTTCCATCTAACAAATCACTCATCTTGGGAATTATAAGAAAATTAAGTTTTCCCCCAATTGAATATAAATTTAGGATCTTAAGGATGATGCCTTAGTTTTAATGGGAAAATCCAATCATGAGTATTAGCTATATAAATTCTTTAACTTTGTGTCTCATTACCCTTCTTATTTACTCACTCATATAGATTAGGTGAGTAAATTATATCATGAGTGGTTTGGACATCTCAGCTTCCACTACCTTTATTTTCTTAGCTCAAATTATATGATTATAGGAATCCATCCTATTTAGTTTTACAATGGTGTATGTTCAAGTTGTATAATTGAAAAGCATCTAGAGGAGAAGTTTAGAAAAATGATGTCTTAAAGGGATTCACAAGTCCTTGAGTTGGTTCAAATTAATATAAGGGATCATTTTCCCACCTTTTATTTCAGCAAACCCCACTATGTCCTCACCTCAATTAATGAATATTCATGGTAAACTTGGGTATAATTAATTCATCAGATGAGTGAAGTCTTAGATTGGTTTTAAGACTTCAAGGCTCATGCTAAGAAGTAGTTTAGGAAACATATCAAAATTATTCACACTGATAATGGCCAAGAATATGTGAATCATCAACTTGAGAAATTATGCACACTTGAAATGATTGGCCTTCAACATTACATTGTATACACACCACCACATAATTATCTTGATAAGTGGAATAATAGGAACTTGAAGGAGATGAAAAATTTCATTATCCATGCTCTTTCTCTTGGTAAATAAGTTTGGGTTAAAGCTTTTAATTATGCCACTCACATTTAGAACCACGTTCTTCACAAGGAATTAAAAGGCATGAATCCTTTTAAATCTTGGTGTATCCTAAAACTTATTATGTGGAATTTTAGAGTCTTTGGCTCCCTTGATGGAACACATTACTTTAGATAAGCACAATAATTTTAAACCAAAAATTCAACCCTACCTCTTTATTGGATATCCTAATAGTGTCAAGTGATATTAACTCTTTTATCCATAGATGAAAGATATTTTAATTAAGAGGAGTGTTTATTTAAATTAAACATTTCCTCCTTTAGACTCTCATACTTCACCTCCTCTATTCATAATGGACTTGGATCATAATGACTTAGAGGATTCATCTTCACCTCCATTAGGGCCATCTTCAGTGGTTGTAGACTCTACATCTTCAAATCTATTTTCATCATCACCTCCATGGGTTTGATAGACTCTTCAATTAGTAAGTCCCTTGGTTTATTATAATTTAGACACTCAAAGGAATCAGTCACAACATTTCCATCTTCCACATGTGTACATTTCCCTTGCTTCTAATCCACAATATTTTTGTGAGCATTTGGTTTTGATGAGTGGGATTCAAAAATAGAGGAAGGGTATAGTTCATTGATGAGGAAACACAATTGGGATTTATTCCCCCTTCTTAAGGGAAGGAAAATAGTTCTTTGTGAGTGTATCTATAGAACCAAATATGTAACAAATAGAACTGCTGATATGTTTAAAGCATAACTTATTACCAAAGAGTTCTCACAGGTTTTTGGTGTTGACTATACTAAGACCTTTTCCCCTATTGCTAATATTAATTCCATTCACTTAACTCTTTCTATTGATTCAAATCATGGTTGGGATGTACATGACATGAATGTGAAGAGTGCGTTTATTAATGGGGATATCTAGGAGGAGATTTACATGGAGTATCTAAAAGGGTTCATGGAGGAATCTTCCATGGTTTTCCAATTGTGAAAGTTTATCTATGGTCTAAATACCTCCATAACCCTAACCATTCTCCTATGTATTCTTCTCTTTATTATTTCCATCTCTTCTCAAGGTGGTTCCAAATAATTTTAATCTAATTAAGTCCATGGTACTACTATCCTAAAAGGTATGGGCACCTCATAAATAACCAAGGAATGTAAATAATACATCTAACATGATTTTATAAGGACACATACAATCTATTCAAAGGGATATTGAAGGGTTGATGCTAAATATTCAAACACTTGGTAATAAAATTACTTGTGGAAATAATGACACAAATATGATCCAATATAATTTCAAACTTATATAACTACAATAAATGGGATATACAACACAATGATTAGGAATACATGCACAAAGAATTATTCATCCCACCCAAGTATTTACTCAAAAATTAAGATATGTTATTGGATACATAGTATGTTCATAAACTAATAATTCAAAGTCACATACTGATTTCAAAAAATCAATAGAAGAAGCTTATATTAATTCCCCTGAAACATGTATGACACTCTACAATATTACTCTATTCAAGATATATCCATTAGGAGATAATTACAAAATAATGCACGTATTAGTTATAAAGTGGTCCAATATGATGAGATACTTATCTAGGTTATGATATCACATAATCTCATCAAATGAGCTATTATTAATGTTAAATCAACTGAAATCATTTGCATCATATCATTCTTACATACATTAAGGATTAATATGAAAAATTTAAACATAAAATATTAGTTCAATACTAAATTAGATCAAGGGCTATGGTCACCACTTGTCACAATTTCAATGGAGGTAATACTAGGAGCAAATAAGGTGCATTCCTTATTTCAAGTCATGCTTCATGACACATGTAACAACCTATTATTGGAAAAACCTTGGCTACATATTATGAACACAATACCATATTCAATACATATGTGTGTTACATTTACACATAGGGGAAATATATATAGATATCTAGTAGATCAATATCATTTCAAAGACCATATTTCATCACTATCTAAATCAAAACATTGAAAATAAACAAAGAGTATAGTCCAAGTAGTATCACAACCTAATAATAAATTCAAAGTGTTAGCTACACTGAAGATGAAATTTTAAAGTTTATCATCACCTGCTCATATATTACTAAAGAGGATACTCAAATGTAATCTTATCACACTTCTTCCTCCACAAAATAGGTCTACAGTAAAATTTATAATTTCAATGCATATTGTGATTATCATTAGTTTTATGGGAATGAAATGAACAAATATTTCAAATTGAGATATAAAATATAATATTTTATTGACAACAATAATATTAAAATTAACACACCTTTAGGAAAACCAAGATAAAAATGGATGATAATCAGAACTCAGAACCTTTCATGGTCACTAAAAATAGGAAACATATCTATGAACAACTTAATCATGATAATAACATAGAGTATCACACAACACATACTTAGATCATAGATTAGGATTTAAATCTTGATACACATACAATTACATCATATATATATGATAGATGTAATCAATTCCATGCTACATTATTACCACTAGATTCAAGACTTCTATATATATGACCTCCTCATGAGATATTTTAGTCATAGTGAAACATATCATTTTACATATATTCTTCATGATTTTTTGTTTGATCATCCTATTGTATCCTTATATATTGTATATATGCCTTTGTATTAACTATTATTATATACCTTGGATTCATTTTCACTTTTATCTTTGGTGCAAGAACGATAGAGGGGGTCCAATTAAGGATTAACTTTATCTCTATGTTGCTTGGTTAATCACTCTCCCATGTACACACATTATCACATTACTCAAACTTGATGTATACCACACCTCAATTAATTACTATTCAAAATATCAAATTAGAATACACACTCACACTATCAAATACATAATTTCCGTGATTGGATTATTAAATTATATGAAGAGGTTTCAAACTCTCTCAAAGTCCCTTTTCTACTGAAAAATTATCTATTATGTTACCTAGAGAGTTCTACCCCTTCACAACTTGCCCCCTTCTACTCTAAAAACTAAAATTTTACATTTTATTCTAGTATCCCAATAACATACCTAGATTCATGGGGTGTCTCTTTAGCTTCCTTCATCTCAAAAAAACTCACAAGATTTTGGTATTTTTTAGTTTCCATAAATTTTGAGATTAAATGCCAAACTATTAGTAATAGCTCCTTCCACATGTTAGAAAAAAATACAATCACATGTAACTGTCATTCAATAACACAAGACCTCTACACAATCAATTTTTAAACACATAAGATTAAAAATAAATATTAAAGTACCTCCAAAATTCTCTGCTACTATGTGTTAGTACATTGAATAATCAATCTACTGAGTCCATGATGCTCAAGTGACATTTTAGACTGAATGACAGTTGTCAAAACTCTTAGAATGTTAGCACTATTTCTCCTCAGGACCCAAAACTTAACACACAACTCATGCTATACATATTATATTACCTCATAAAATATCTCCTACTATATTTTCATTTCATTGAAGATCCATCTTACTGAATATTAGTAATGCAAAAGTCATTGTAGAATGAAAAAAGTGTACGAAATATGTTCACACTATTTTATGACAAAGGAATACTTTTGAAACATCATTCTCATAGGTTCACATGATCATGAAAATAAGGCCACAAAAAAAATAAATTAGAAACCTAATCTAACATATTTTTGGATAATGAAATATTACACAAACCCTTGGATGTTCTTACATAAGACACCCAAGGTATTTAAAATGTGAGCTCTTGCTCACATGGATGGAAAAAGTGGTTAAACCACTATTTTGACCATGAAGCATAATGTCCATGGTGTTCCATTATAAAACACCAAGTAATTAAACTATTTTTCACTCTTTCTCTTTCGTTTCTAGCTTACTCTTGTTGGTTTCAATTTTGTGCTCATATTGTTATCTCTCTTTAATCCTCTTGTTGTGGGATTAGATCCATCATAAATCATCCTCATCTACCAAATTATTGTCCTTTTTTCTCTCCATCCTCTTGTAGGTCAAATCCATCTTCGTCCAACCACCTCCACAAATATTCTCCTTATTGCATCTTACTTTCTCCTATGGGATTAAACCTATTGTTGACTGACCACCTTTTCGTAAAGCCTTCTTGGCTTTGTTTACTCACTATACAACTTGATGTTGGATTATTAATTCTATCACTCTTCATTATTTTTAGATATTCTTATCTCATGGCTTCCATCACTTATCTTTCCACTATAGTATTACTTATGTCTTCTTCATTTATAAGTCTTAAAATAATTTTTTTTCACATGCTTCGACTGATATACAAATTAATTACTCCACTCCATATCTTGTGAACTCAATAATCTCACTCTATTTACCTTGGAAGGCCTCTTTTAACACCTTATTTCTCTCCATATATATAATTAAAAACTCATACTCTTCATCACATACTTATAATAATAACAAAATCAATTTTTATATCTCACCCTTGTCTTCTTCCTAACTCAAACTCTTTAAACAGTTGTAGGCTTACTAGACTCTCCTTTCTTCATCAAAACCAATCCATGTGTAAATAACCTTACATTTTATTTATCCATATGAAAATAATTCTAACCTTGACTCATAATAATACCTTCTCCAATACCTATGTGGATTTATCCCATATGTGCATCATCACCTTCATTATTCATTCCTCTTTATAGAAACAAGTCCACCATCTCAATATCTTTCCTTTTTGTTCCTGAACATTGAAAAAACATATTAAGGGAGTCAAGAGTTCCCATAAACATTTATTATATATCTTCATCATGCATCAATGCCATGATATTCAAATCTTATCCATTTGTTACATTCCTCTAATGGTTTCCACTCACATATTATAATCCCAAAGGTCCAACATCAAAAACCTCCATGTATATCCTTTTCTCACCCTTCTTTCTACTTTCTTGTCCTTCACATGGATGGTGTTCAACCATACTATCATTATGTGCCTTAAATTTCACATCAGCCATCTCTATTATTTCCTTCATGGAAACCTTCAACTTGAAATGGGTTCCTTCATCATTTACCCCTATTATTTTCTTTAAGGAAACATTTAGCTTCCCTTGGTTGTTCTCAACCCTTTTTATCTTGAAAATAGAAAATACAAATTCATTCATTCACTAAGGGAAATTATAAATCTTCCCACTTACAGGCTACCAAAAAATCCTTCCCATCATCAAATAATAGGTCTCCTTATTATAGTTCAATAATTATCACCTCCATATCCTCTTTCATGAGGATTCCTTCCTCTATTGAGTGCTCATAAACATCTTTCTCCTTGCTATTTTTGAAATCAAAATTGGTCTTCTCACATGGAAACCTCACTATCTTATTGTATTTCAAGACAAACTCCTTATCCTCATTCATATCCTCTCATATCTATTATTTGGAATGGATTTGAGATGATAACATGGAAACTTATTTATCATATTGCCTTTCATGGAAATACTATTCTTCTTATCTTCTCTTTCAAGCTTCAAGACATGAATCTTCTTCAATAACTCTTTCTGTAATTTTGGGTGCATAAAATGACCCATTAATTTGGAAACCATATGTTCCCATCCACTCACCTTCTTATTTCCTTTTCACTATCTCATTTCTTGGAGATATTTACAATACTTAGATTTAAATCCACATAATTTATTCCATAAAATATTTACCCTTGTGAGATATTCAATATTATCTAACTCCACTATCTAAGGCATGAGCTCATTTTGGCTCTATTTACCACAAATCAAAATAATATGTCTAATGGCTTATCTATTTCCTTCATCTTGACCATTTGATGGCCTATTTTTATTTTTAGCCTATCCTCTCTCCAATACATCCAAATTTTATTGTAGGGATAACCACATATTCAACATTTCTTCTTATTCACTTATAACTACAACATCTTCATTTTGTGCATCTTCCATCATGTCCAATATTACTTGGAATCCATTCAACATATTAACCAAGTATTCTACCTCTATTGATCTTCCTTTATTGTGTATGATATATTATCCATAATAAGGCTTCTCTTTCATAACCTTCAATAGAATCAAACAAGATATTCTAAAAATTCCTCAACATTTGTAGGACTTATCTCACACCTGAAATAAACTTATCCTCACTACTATGCAAGACTTTTTTCATAGCTTAAAACTAAATCAAGCATAATTATTTTTCATAGCATGCAACTAACTTATATAATATCCACACACACTCGATCTAATAAGGAAATACCTTGATCTAATACCAATTGGTACAAGCACTAGAGAGGGGGTCCACTTAAGGACTACCTTTATGCCTATGTTTCTTGGTTAATAAATCTCTCATGGACACACATTAGCACATTCTTCAAACTTGACATATAACACACATCCTTAATTATTTCATTGTCAATATATCACATTAGAATACACACACTCTCAAACACACACTTTCCTTGATAGGATTATTAAATTATAAGAATACATTTAAAATCTCTCCTAGTCCCTCTTGGACTAAAATAATTTTTTATTATATTCTTTGAGAGTTATGCCTCTTCACAACTTGCCCTATCATTCTCTAAAAAAATAATTTTTACTTTTGTTATAGTATCCCTCTGATATACCTAGCTTCGTGGGGTGTCTCTTAAGATTTTATGATCTCAAAAGTATGTACAAGAGCTTGGTGGCTTTTAGTTTCCATAACATTTTGATTAAACGTGAAACATTCAATAATAATTCCTTTTACATGTCACAAAAACAAGCATAGTCACACGTAAGTGTTATACAATAACAAAAGACCCACAATAAAATATTTGACACATGGGATACAAAATAAAGATCCAAGTACGTCAATAAATATTTACTAATCATGTGATACTATGTTTAAGAATCAATTTGTTAACTCCCTAGTACTCAAGTGACATTTTAGGTGAAATGATAGTTGTCAAAACTCTCTAAACATTAACACTATTTATCCTCAAGATCTAAGAAATAAAAATATTTCATTTTATACATATTATACGACCTCTAAAAATATCTTCTACCATTTATCACTACATTTAAAAACCATATTTCTATTAATTTTATGACTTAAGAGCCAACACAGACTGATAAAAGTGTATGATATATCTATGCATTATTTCATGATAAATGAATACTTTTGAAACATCATTATTATAGATTCAAAATCTCATGAAAATAAGAACATGGATAGAACAAAAAAAATATACTTAATTTAATATAGTTTTGGTTGATGAAAGATAGAACAAACCCTTAGATGTTCCTACATCACTCTTTCCATTTGATTATTATCCTGATCTGGACATCCATAACACTTATCCTATAATGATTATGGTGCACAACTTGTTATAAATCAAATTTACACCCCTTAGAAGTTAGTTCAATCCTTAAAAAATTTATGTAACATGGAAACACCTCAATGTTTTGGGTACCCTATTAGAGAGGTGAATCTCTAGGTTAAAGGGCTAGCTCCCCTTGATGAATGACTTAGGCTCAAACATTAATCTACCACTTGCTAGGAAAAGGGAGAGAAACCTATTCCAATGGGGGTGATGTACCAAATATTATTTTACCACTATCAATTATATGTAAATTCACTTCAAACATGAGACTAACCTACACATGATACTATTCCAAATCTACCTCTCTATATCAATGTTTCTTATGAAGGTTATGAAAAATACTTGGGCTAAGGACTAGTCAAGAGGTCATGAATTGAAACTAATGAAAAGATAGCTCACTCAAAATTTCACACTCAATTTGGACACTTCAAGAGAATTTAAAAAATGATTCCAAATTGAATCATGAATGTTAAACAAGGACATAGATGCCAAGGAAACAAGACTATCAATGAGCAAGATCAACTAGTCAGGCATGCATATTAAAACTAGTTCATGGAGAAGGTAAAACTAGACTATTCTCATTTATCAAAGGATGAAAATGTGAATGGATTTTCCATACTCTAGAAAGGATACCAACATATCCTATCAAGGCTAAATATATAGAGAAATAAGAGATAAGAAGGAGAAGGGCATAAAAGAGAGAGAGATGATAAGTGTCTCATGAGTTACAATCAAGAGAGGAGTTATGAAACTATCTCAATAGGTTTTAAAATACAAGTGTACTATATTTAATACTCTCCTCTTATCAATGGTGTGGAAGTTTGAAACTTGGCTTGACACCTTGCATTTTCTTTTCAAAACTGCCCCTTCTTTAGCTTGTGAGAGGAAAAATGACACTCTTGACTATCAGGTCATGTTGAGTTACATCCTTAATCTTATCTTGACACCTTTCAGATGATCTCTTAAGGTTTCCATTGACACATCACTTTATTCTCTTGCTAGGTGTCTTGAAGTATCTTTGTCTCACTAGGCTAATCTTGCTTACAATTGTCAAAACTTGATTTCATCTTCTCGAGTGCATTATCTCTCCATGAATGGTTTATTAACATCATATAAGACCTAAAAAAACTCATTTATGGGTCTTAAAATACTCCCACTAACTCATTTTACACCAAAATATCTCATTTGGCATCATTCCTTGTAAACCTAAAAAAGTGTAAACCTCCTTGTGTAGAAGAATATACGAAGGATATTGGATAACTGTATTGGCAATTATTGTCATTGATGTCAAAGATAATGACAAATTGGTGATGTCATGATGTTGATGAGTTTGAGCCTAAAGTTGTGCAAGGTATCATTTGGATGCGTATGATCTAAGGTAAGTATTTTTTGAGTGTTATCATATTGTATCTAGCATGTTGATGTGGTTTTAGATCAAGGAGAGAAGACAAACATGTGAACAGTGTGTTAGCATAGGCTTGGTAGCCTAGTATGTAAGCATGGATATTCAGTATATGCTTAGATAGGATGTTTATAAATGTTATGGATGATGAGATCATGTTAAATATGTCCTATGAGGTTTGAATAGTGCTCAAAGTGTTTATGGGAATGCATGGTGTTTATTAGGTTATTCCTTTTGGTCATATTGGCATAGTTGGTTCTATGATAGAAAAATCTATGTAGGTAATTTGATGACATCACCATCACCACATATAGATGAGTCAGGGGAAGTTGGTCATATGGGTGTAATATAATTAGTTCCAAGTTACTATGGTCCAAATTTTAGGTCATGTGATTAAGTGCAACAAAAGTTATTAAGGTTCAAAGTTGGCTTTCCATGCATATTATAAAGGTTCCTTTTCTTAGCCAGACCACCACTACACATCATGTAGATATATATGAACCAGTAAGTTTGTGAATTTAATTTAGGTAAAAAAAAAAGTATTTAATTGTCAAAGGATATCATGGATATGTTATGTATAGTGATAATAGTCTTCCCTAAAAATTTAAAGTCTTGAAGTGATTTCTATCTCAAGTTATAAAGATTCAAAGTTGCTCTAAAAGACTATGATGGGTCCAATACCATAAAGTTTGATCACATAAAAAATTAAAGTCATTGGTCAATATATATAATGGTGATAAATTAATCATACATATTGATATCAATGGTGAATATAAATTCAACATGTTAAAGGTTGCACACACAGCTGACAAGTGTCAAAAGCTTGCTAGTCTAACAGAAGATCAATGGTGAGTGGTAGTTCATACTAACAAAGATAAATGGTGTGTGATAATTCAAAGAGTCAAATGTGTAAAAGGAAAATGGGGATTCAAAGTGACATAATATTTGAAGTTTTGAGAAAGAACTAATGGTGAGAGCTACAAGGTAAGGACCAAGCTGATCCAAAGAGATCGATGGTACGTGTTTAGTCAATATTGCAAGGGTGCACAAGATGAGGTAAACATGTTTGTTGTTTAATAGTTTATCTGAGTTAAATTTTGAATAATATTTATGGTGAGTATTTTATCTAAGATACAAGGACATAATATGATGGCATAGTGTTTGAATTTCAACCATTACTCAATGATAATTGGAATTTAAATATTTAAATTTGTGAGGGAAGATAAGTCTATTTGTTTGAGCCATAAATTTCAATATATGCAGAATTTGACTATGGTTTAAAAATTAAATTTGTAGATTAATTTAAGGAACATACATAAATATGAATTTTAAGGTTTAATTATTTATAAAATCAAAGTTATTGATCTCTAAATTTGACTATGTGTTCATTCATGCTCTGCAAATAACTCAAGAAGGGTATTTGAGTTGTTCATGATGGTATTTTGATGTTTTGAGATGATATAAATATTAGAGATTATTTTAGACTACATAGGGATGATTTTTATGGATCTTATAGGTTTTATCAATACATATTATATATAAACAAATTCTTAGAAGTTTACTATGTGTTCATTCATGGTGTTCTTGTGTACAAAATGTTGTTTGAGCAAAATTGGTTTTAGAAGAGGAGTGTTGTGATGGCTATGATTATTTGAGGATGTCAAAGGGGTCATGTGGAGTGGAAATATGCATTTGGAAGTAATATTATGTTTATAATTTTCTCAAAGAAGGGTCAAATAGGTAAATGGGTCTTTATAATACCTAAAAGGTGACTTCGGCCTATTTTAAAGAGGGTTGTGATTAAAGGTGACCTATGTAGATGCATTAAGAGTGAAGGCATGAATTATGGATGATAAGGAAGTTTGTGAACATGATAATAATCATGAAGAATCTATAAAAGGTGAAACCAAATGTGATGGTTTATAGGATTGTATGTGTGACCTATGAGAAGAAGTGGTTGCAAGAGTTGTGGAGTGAGTGCACCTAGTGGATGGGTTGTAGAACAAAGCAGGTTGATGATTGTGTTTATAACCTATATGTCATATTTATGATGTCAAAGACAATGCTATTATAGGTTTGAATATTGAGGATGAGTAAAGTGGTATAGAATGAACCTAAAGGTAGTTTTGGATGTGTGAAGAAGTGGAGGGGGATGATATACACATTTTCTCCATTATATTGGTAGGAAATCAATGATTAGGATATGTTAATTTCATAAGTGTTGGGAGGGTGACCAAAATCTTAGTTAGATGGACTTGACCATCAGGTGGTTAGAAGGAATTGATCATCTTAGGGGCAGGTGTTCCTTATGAGATAGGTGTTTCACTAAAGCCGGTCAAAAAGACTTGACCAAAAAAGTGGTCAGAAGGACTTGATCATCTTAAGGGTAGGTATTCCTTATGAAATAGGTGTTTCACTAAATTATAGTTAGAAGGACTTGATTAGTATCATGTTTGTGATCATATTATAGGATAAGTAGTCCATGTGTTTGTAGGCTTGGGAGTAGGTTTTATTCCCCATGAGGGTTTACCACATTAGATGTTCTGTTATGATGAGCTTCTCTAATTCATGCTTTGTATGTGGCCTCCTTGATTTGATGGTAATATATTTATATATTCTTGTTGTGTTGATTCATGAATGTTAATTAATGAATGATAAGTGATCAAAAATTAATATATTAGTTGACTAATTCACCCCACCTCAATCATTTTGTACTTTTAACAATTGGTATCAGAGAAGGTCCTTTGGAGGAAGATTAACATCTCGAAGGAGATCCTAAGTAGCACAAAATGGATAAGTATTTGAATAAATAGAATCAACAATGGAAGGTTGTGATCAAGGAACTTGAAGAGAAGATATGTACTTTGAAGAATGATGCCAAAGAGGATGAGAAATTTATCAATGATCTCAAGGTTTAGCTAGAATATGCCAAGGTAAGTTTGAGTCCAAAAGAGGAAATTTATTCAAATGAAAAGGACATCATGTATGATGAATAACTTTGCCATAATAGTAGATAGAAAAAAGTGTTCTATGACAATGAACAAGAAGAAGTGGTTCTAGGAGCTAAAATCATATAGAGGAATCAAAAGATGAGGTTTGTGATCAAAGGTCTTGAAGCAATAATTAGTTCTCCTAAGGGAAGTTTTTTAGGCAAGACAAAGAGAGATGAGAATAAGTATCAAGATCTGATCAAGTCTCTTGAAGAGAAAACATGTAGATTGAAGGATGACATGGATAAAGAAGCCAAGAAGGATAAATAGGTCATTAAAGATCTCAAAGGTCAATTAGAGGTTAAAATGGTATCCTAAAATCAATAAAAGAAGAGTGAAAATATCTCAAAACTCAGTTAGAAAAAGCCAATACCAAGGTGAATTTAAAGCAAGGTGAGCATGATGAGTTAAAGACTAATCTTGATTTCTTAAGAGTAGAGCATGAACAAATCATAGACAAGTTGGACAAGTTGGAAAGGAACATGTAAACCCTGAATAAGATACGAAGAATAAAATATTTTAAAGAAATGGAAGAAGATTTGTTATACAACCAAATTCTTCAAGGTATGCTAGTTTATTTCATGGTCATTGTTATACATGTAATAGGTATGGTCATAGAGCTAAGGAGTATAGAATGAAGTTAGTCAAGTATGGACATTCATGGAGGTGTGATAGGAGTTTTTGGCCAAAAATTGATCACAATTCAAATCTAAAAAAATGTATGAATGATGTTATTTATTTCATTTGTGATTAGAAAGGTCATATTGATAGACTTTGTCTTAGTAAATTTGATAAGCACTCAAGTCATCTAAAAAATGGAGAGACTCCTAGAAAGCATATGAGAGGATCCTCCTACAATAAATTAATGATAATGCATGAAATAATAGATTTATATAATTAACAAAAGAACAAAAATGATTATATTGATCACATGCCACTTCAAGGGGGCAACCTCCTTTGAGTAAGCTAAATACAATAAATTAATGGATGCCTCTATTGGCCTCAACACTTACTTATATACTAAGTCTAATATAATTAAATACTACTTTCCATGAATGTGGGATAAAATGAAATGGTCACGAGATGACTTAAAAAACATATGCATCCATAATAACTAATATACTAATAAAGTAAAGAGAAGGGGTCACACAGGTTCCTAACATCCCCTCCCTTTCTAAAAAAGCTTTATCCTCAAAGCTTCAGATGTGGGAATCGGTACTAAATATAAAAGAGTGGTTTCCATGTTGCATCCTCTAGTTACATTCCATGACACTAAATTAATACCTTTGTGATGAAGTGGGAGCGAAGTTGGCATGTGTGCCTACCAAGATTGCCTTTGATTCAAGAAGGATGGATCCTTTATTATCAATTTCTAGTAAAATAGTTTGCACTCTGATGTTTGTGCCAAGAACTTTATTTAGATAAGAGACATGAAATACTAGATGAACTTATGAATAAGGTGGGAGCTCCAAATTATAAACAACCAAACCAATCTTCTAGAGAACCTTATATAGCCCATAAAACTTGGGATCTAACTTATGACACCCTTTATGTTTTAAGGAGGTTTGCTTGTATAGTTTTAGGGAAATAAAAACCATAACATCTACTTGAAATGTGCACTCAGAATGGTACTGATCAGCATGTTATTTCATTCTATTTTGTGCTATATGAAAATTGTCTTACAGGGTGATAAGGATCTGATCTTGGGTTTGGAGAAGCATGTCAACTGCTTGAATTGGTGAACTACTAGGGATGTACAAAAGGAGCATTGGTGGTGGTTAACCATATACTACTTCATAGGGAGTCATTTTAGTTGAAGTGTGGTAGGAGGTATTGTACCACCATTCAGGAAGAGGAAGTCACTTTTCCCACTGGTGTTATTATTTTGAGGTGAAGTAATGAAGGAAAGTTTTTAGGCATTTGTTGACACTTGATAGGATCCTCCTTAGAGTAAAATTGATTACCTTTGTATAAGCAAATAAATTCGGAATTAAACCAGAAGTAATAAGTAACTAGAAATTAGAAACAACAAAGAATAGGAGATATGAGAAACAATACAATCTATATTAAACTCTTCCAGAAGGAAATATAATGAAGAAATATCTTCTTCCCACACCTCTTGGGTGTACAATAATTCTCCCTCAAGAGTTCTCTCTCTCAATCAATTACAACCAACTCAAACACTAAGTTGTTTCCTCCTCTAGCAGATCTCCTTGATCTTGCTACCCCGCAACTCAATTGACCTTGCATACCTACAGATCTTCCTAGTCTTGCACTCTTGCAGACCTTCTAGATCTTACACCTTGAAGATATAATCCTTGATCCTTAATTACAATACAGCCCCATGGGTCTCTTAAATAGATCCCAAACCAAAAAATAATTAGAAACGTAGACTCAAGACGAAAATTAGTCTTTACATGCAAACTAACTGTTCTCCTAAAATTAGAACAATTCTGGAAACACACAGACGATAAAAATGTCAGTCTAAAGGTGACCGATGCCAACTAATCCCTAACCGATGTCGGTTGGCCTGATTGATGTCGGTTACTATGTAACCCAGCAACCTCCACATTTGTACATTCAGTGAAGCTTTTAGCTCCACAACTCAACATTTTAGTCTAGCCATCCATTTGTGGATGATACCTATAACTCATCTTTAGTTAGGTATATATGCATAAAAATAATTTTATCCAAAAATGGCTGGTGAAGGCTGCATCACAATCTGAGACAATGGAAGAAGGAATGCCATAAAGATGGAAAATTTGGTCCAAGAAAATTTGTGTGACTATGGAGGTGGTATAGGGATGGATAAGGGAGAAAAAATGACTATATTTAGAGAGGAAATCAACCAAAACCAACATAAATATTTTCCCTCTAGTTTTAGGGAGCCCCTCAATGAAATCCATATAAATATCTATCCAAATCCTGGTAGGGATGGGCAAGGGTTTGAGAAACCTAGGAATGAGTGTGGTTTCACCCTTGTTGCAATGGAAATATCACATTCAATCACCATCTATTGAATTTCATTTTTAATTCCCTTATAAAAGAAGTTATGGTATGCCTGCTCATAAGTTTTGAGAAACTTTGAGTGCCTTGTGGATGGAAAAACATGGAGTTCATAAAATACAACTTGCTAAAGATCTATTCTCTAGGGAAGCACCATACGAACTTTGTATTATAGAAAATCACCATCCCAAGAATAATGTGGTACTATAGAGGGGTTAGTGGTCAATTGTTGAATGATTTGAGATAATGAGGATTCATTGACTTACCCTTATTTTATAGCATCCAACCAATTTAAAATAGGTATGGAAATTGTTGAAATGGAAGCTTGGTTCATAAATGTGCAAAATAGAGCATTAGTCATAATATTATCCTTCCCCTTCTTATAAGTGATCTCATAGTCATAACCCATGGGTTTTTTGACCCATTTATATTGTGATGGGGTAGAGACCCATTATTACAGGAAATATTTTAGACTTTGGTGATCATTTTTGATGCAAAAATGATTCCTCAGTATGGCTACCACTTTTATACTACATGCAAAATGGCCATCATTTCCTTCCCATATGTAGAGAATATTAAATTATTATTAGAAAGGGATTTTATGGAAAATGCAATGGGGAATCCTTCTTAGCAAAAAATAGCACCAAGTCCATTATTTTAAGCATCACTCTCGATAATGAAGGTCTTGGTAAAATTTGGCATAGCTAGAACAGGGGTAGTACACATTACTTGTCTTAATTATTCAAATGCACACTTAATAGCTTGTGTTCATTTAAAAACATCCTTTTGTAACATAGCTATCAATGAAGCTAAAATCCTCCCATAATCCTTGATAAACCTATGATAATATCCAGTCAACCCCAAAAAACCATGGAGGCTCTTGAGTGTCTAAGGATGAATCCAATTTGTCATGGCAACTATTTTTTTTGTATCTACCCAAACCCCTTCGATTGAAATAATATGCCCAAGATACTCCACTTCATCTTGGAAAAAATCACATTGGACTATTTTGCATAGAGATGATGATCAGAGAGAAGTTTTAGTGTAAGCTCCAAATGTTAGAGATGCTCATACCATGTTTTACTATAGATGAGGATATCATCGAAGAAGACTAGAATGAATTTATATAGGTAGGGTTAGAATATTTTATTCATAAATTAATATAATTTTGAAGAAGCATTAGTGAGGCCAAATGGCATCACTAGAAATTCATAGTGGCCATCGTGTAGGTGAAAAACTATCTTAGGGATATCATCCTCATGAAGTCAGATCTGGTGATATCTAGAGTGAAGATCTAACTTGGAGAAAAAATGAGCACCATGAAGCTCATAAATAATAAGAATTGATAAATTATCCTTGAATTTTATGTGATTAAGTGCACATAAGTCAATGCATAGGTGACATGACCCAAATTTTTTCTAGACAAGGAGAACTGGGAAAGAACATGGGCTTGTATTAGGGTGAATAATGCCTTGCTTCAGTAAGTCTCAAATGAGCATCTTGATCTTAGTATTTTGATAAAATGGGTCGAAATAAGGCTTTATGTTTGGAGAAATGCTTTTAAAAAAGAGATAAATATGGTGGTCCTCTGGCCATGAAGGTGATAATCCTAATGGTTTGACAAAGACACCTGCATACCTCTACATAATGGTTTATAAATTAGGAGTAGTGGAGACTGTTGATGGTTGTATTTGAATGAAATAGATCTAGGAAATGATGCCATGTGAATTATTATCAAGAATATTTTCCATGTGATGTGAAATTATGATGCTGAGAGACCCCAGTTGTAAGCCTTTCAATGTGTGTTTTTTCCCATTGTCTAAAAACTACATCCAAATTTTAGCAAAATCTCATAAGATGGGTCTAAGTGTGCATAACCATTGGGATCTTAAAAAAACATAATAACCACATAAGGGTAAGGAAAACATGTCAGAGTGTAAGATATAATAGCCAATAGAGATATGCACATTGCAACACCTCCATTTTCAAGGTAATGTGCCCCCATTGGCAAACATAACTTCAAAGTTGGAACAAGGATAGATAAAACAATCATCCTATTTGGTGATTTGAGGGTCAATGAAGTTATGGTTACTACCTAAATCAATGAGGATTGTGAGAGGGAGATTCTTGAAGTAACCCTTGATCCATATTGTTTGTGGGGTGTTGAATCTTGCTAAGGCATGGAGAGAGATATCTGATTCTTCTTCTTGAGAAGTAGATTCCATAATTGGTGGAGCTTCTTTTGGATTATCTACTATATCCTAAGCATCTTCAAAATTTTATTTTTAGGTGGAGAATCCACATCTAGTAGGTAGAGCTTTTTCTATACACATTGATGTCCCTGAGTGAATTTTTCATCACAATTATAACATAGTCCTTTTTCTCTATAGGCTCATATCTTTGCTTCAGTCAAATGCTTGATAGGAGTGATTCTAGGGGCTGGAATTGTTTGAGATCATTATGGAGTTGTATTTTTGAAAGGAAAAAAATTGGATTTAAATCAATACTAAGTTGTGATCTTGTCCTCTAACAACTTAGCCAACCCTAGGGCTTATATCATTATGTTGGGTTAGAACATTTTGACCTCTGATTGAATCACATATTTTAGTCCAATGATAAAACAAATCCTAAAAAAATCATCAAACAATCCCTCTGTGTGATTAACTAGTTTTTCAAATTCTATTTGATATTCTCTCATGGTTCCTATTTGACAAAGTTTAGTGAGTGTTCCATTAAAGTCATCAAAAGCATTAGGGTCAAACTATTGAAAAATGAGGGTGCAAAAATTGATCCATACAGGCTTGTCATGAGCCTGGGTATACCAATGATATCATTAAAGGGCCTCATGTTCCAAGTTAAAATATGTAAATATGATCTTATTGGCATCAAAAGTATTATGTAGACTAAAATATTGTTTTTCTTAATAAATCTATCTAGTCAGATCTGCACCATTGAATCAAGGAAAATTAAGCTTCAGCCCACAAAAACTATTGGAAGAAGAAAAATTGGTGTCTAAATAAGAATATGGATGTTGTCTATTATTCATGGTGGTATGTTGAAGATTGAGGTTGATATTTTTTTAATCAAAATATTTGATGTGGGTCTTGAGGGCGGTAATTTCATTCTCCATGTTTTTTGCTCCTGTTCGAGTTACTACCATGACTAGAATAAGAGATTGTTTTTTGTAAGGAATAGATAGGAAAATTAGAGTTAAGACATGTTTAGTAAGGGAATTTTTTAATTTAGGTGAAAATGGAATGGGTAAAGGTACTTTTACTTTTTTTTTACATAGTGAGAGTATGATAGACGAAGGCAGTGACAATTTCAAAAGTGAAAATGGAAAAACTAGAAAATTTATCAAAGAGGGTCAAAGGAGAAGAACACTATGAAAAATTTTCAAGGTAAATAGACAAAAATATAAGAAGTTATGGAAAAACCATAAAAATGGGTAAATTGAGATTTGTGAGAATTAGGAGTGCAATTGGGATATGGGACCTCAAGGAAAAAAATGTGGGGAATGGAATTTTAGGTGTTTGGATAAAATTTGCAGATCAACATGACTATAGATGGAGAGATATGGAAAAAAAATTAATTTTTTTTACTATGTTCTATAATAAGTCTACTGGGAATATGCTAAAACTAATATGACAAGTCTGTAAATTTGATATGGTAGTTTTTTGATACTCTACTGGTAATATGCTAAAATTGGTATAACAAGTCTGTTGATACTTTGCTAAAAATATGATATGGTAGTTTTCTGATACTCTATTGGAACTTGTATGGTAAGTATAAATATTTGATATGGTAAAGTTTTTGATACCCACAATAATATTCTAAAACTGATAGAAATGGGCCCCAAGTTTCAATGGCTACCTAAGGGTTTAAATAGATCACTCTGGCCACCAATGCTATCTAAGTGAGTACCGTTCTCCAAAAACACTTTGGCCATCGATTTATCTCTTAGCGATAACTCTTAATTTTCCCCATGGATGGGAACTACTCAACTAGGAAGGGGCCATTGCCCATTTCACTGGCAGGTCTTTTTAATGGGCTAGCTACTTTAAGGTTCCTATGGTACTCCTCATAATGAGTTTTAGGGTTTTCATCCAAGCACTTCTCATAGTTATGCAATCAAGTTTTTACCCTGATCTGAAATAGATTATTATGATATAATTAATTAATTAAATTAATTATGTAGTAGAATAGAGTTAAGACTTTCTTAAAAATTACTTAAATATATTATGTAGCAGACCAAGGTTAAGACTTTCTAAATGAAAAAAAATTTGGCCCTGGAAAGTGCTCTAATTATAGATGAGAGGATCCTCTTGCAACAAATTAATGACAATGCATGAAATAACATATTTATATAATTAACAAAAGCAAGGAAATCATTATATTGATCGTAACCCACTTGGAGGGGGAAACCTCCTTAGAGCAAGCTTAATAAAATAAATTCATGGATGCCTCTATTAGCCTCAACACTTACTTATATACTAAGTCTAATCTAAGAAACTACTACTTTCCATAAATGTGGGATAAAATAAAATGCTCATGAGATGACTTACAAAGCATATGCATCCATAGAAACTAATATACCAATAAAGTAAAGAGAAGGGGTCACACAAGTTCCTAAAAAAATATCAAAAGTCAAAACATGATGTTGAGACATAAGGTAGTGAAGGCTAGTCCTGTTGAATTCAAGGATCAAAATTCTGATACTATATATAAGGAATAAATTTTGGATGTGTCTCAAGACTGCCAAGGAAGCTTGATATCAATCCAAATGGATAAGGAGGTGGATGATCCAAGAATCAAGTTAGTTATACCGTTCAAGGCCAAGGAGAATCTGAAAGATGGATCTCAATTTGATTGTTTATTTACTATAGTTGAAGAATTTTTAGCTAAGGAGTTTCATGATTGCTAAGAGTTATTATTATTTGTTTTCAAAGAGGAAAATGTGTTATTTGAAGAGATATGCCAAGAACCTATGTTTTCATCATGCATTGTCAAGGAAGCCAAATAAGAGATGGATGCCAAGCAAGTTGTTTAAATCAAGTAAAGGAAGAAGATAAAGAAGGTTATTCAATCTTGTGATGAGGATTGGTATGCTCCTCCATTTTAGGTTCTTGTGAAGTAGAGATGTCTTTATTATGCTTCATGAAGACATTTCTTAGTTTGAAGAAGCATGTGGTCTTGTAAGGGTGTTTTCAGTCTGAAGAGTCAGATTGAAGTTTCTAGGTGGTAAAGGAGGATTTGTGAGTTTTCAAGATGATATTTTTCCATATAAAGGTTTTTTGACCTTATTATAGCATGCTCCAGGTGATTTTATGGTTTGAAGGTATGTTGAAGTCAAATTGGAGATTTTTTGAGTGCTCTTGGTTTTCTCAGTTTTTGGTTTAAGGGCAAGTAGGTGTAAAATGGGTTATAGGATGTATGGGTTCCAAAAATTATGAAGGATAAAATCTTGGTCCAAAAATGTGTGATTTTTTTCTCCAAGTGTGCAATAATTTTCAAAGGTAAGCATTGACCAGAAGGAGGTTTGTTGACCTATTTTTGTTTTGAGATTCTAGAGTTTTTGGCTATGTAAGTAAAGTGGTTTGACTTATGATTTGAGGTCTTAGGCTTATTAATAAGTTAAATGGGCCAAATGGGTTGTCAAATCAATATTCATAAAGATATAAAGGTTTGTGGTTTTCAAATTATTCAAGTTTTTGTCAAGATAGAGGCCTAATTTACTAGTAAGTTTGTGAAGGAAGTATGGTGCAAAGGATGATATAGTTCATTAAAATTGGTGTGATTAAGGGGGCACATGAGAGTGATCCAAATATTAATTTTTATGTCTTGAAGGTATGTCTATTGAAAGTTGTGGGCTCTACAAGTTCTATGTAGGGCTACAAGGAGTTTAGACATGCCTAGTATGAAGATTTGACATTTTCGATAAATTTATACAAAATAACATGGTATGAGTGTTTAAATGTAAGTTATATGGTTAATTTAGAACATATTTCATATTTAGTGTGAATCTTGAATATTTTTTTGTATTCTCAGAGGTGGCTTGCAAGTGAGAGTATAAAAGCAGAGTTGTTTTGTTTGAAGACCCAAAGCAGTATAATATTCTAAGTTTGATATAATTATGTTGTTGAGGCCATGAAGGTGTTATAATAAGTGAGATTTGGTTATGAATATCAAGGGGGATTCTTTTATTTTTGCATAATTAGGAGGATGAATTTAGGAGGAGCTAACTCAGATGGCTTGAGAAGTTTGCATGATCAAAGGGGGAGCTAGATTATTCAGTTTTTTAGTCCAACGATCAACAAGTCTTAATAGGCTTAGTGTCATCAATTTATATTGGTGGTCCTTGAAGTGGATTGAGATATAAGGCTAGTAATCATGTGTGGTGGTTCTTCATGGTGTGTCGAGATTTGAAGATGCTGAAAAGGTGCAATGGCTCAGAGATCTTAGGGGGAGTCCCTCTCAGTGTTATTAAGGTGATTTCAATTAGTTTGTGGTTTTCATGTGTGTTTATTCCTCATTTATAGTATTTCATGATTAAAAAAGAGTGTTGTTATGGTGCATGGTTGAGAATTACAAGGTGGTATGCATAGATTTAGGAAGAGCTAACTCAGATAGTTTGAGTGACTTGTCGATCCATGCATGATGTAAGGAGAAGCATTTGTGAGATGTTACAATTATTAAGAAAATATGTTAAATATTCATTCATAAACAAAGGGATATTTTGAGTTTTTTAGGTAAATATGCCCAAGGATTATATAATCCCAAGTTCATATTGATGTATGTCAAAAGGTGGAACAATTATTTCATATGAGGTATGTAAGTATCCTGAGCACCTAAAAGTTTATTTGAATAGATTCATGGTGTTAAGAGGAAATTGGTGGTTGTTTAATCCCATTTGTCATTAATGGAAAATGGGTAAAAGGAAAATAAGAGGTTTCCATCAATGACAAAGGGGGAGATTGTTGGTAAGTTTTGTCATTGATGTCATGTGTGCATTGATGTCAAAGATAATGACAAAGTGGTGATGTCATGATGTTGATGAATTTGAGTTTGAAGTTGTGAAAGGAAGAATTTGGATGCATATGATCTGAGGTAATTATTTTTTTAGGCCTATCATTTTGTATCTAGAATGTTGATGTGGTTTCAAATCAAGGAGAGAAGACAAACATGTGAACAATGTGTTAACATAGGCTTGGTAGCCTAGTATGTAAGAATGAATCTTCAGTATATGCTTGGATAGGATGTTGATTAATGTTATAGATGATTATATCATGTTTGATATTTCATATGGGGTGTCAATAGTGATTTAATTTCTTATGGGAATGCATGTTGTTCATTAGGTTCTTCCTTGTGGTCATCTTGGCATAGTTGGTTTTATGATAGAAAAATCTGTGTAGGCAATTTGCTGACATCACCATTACCACATAAAGATGATTCAAGGGATTTGGTCATATGGGTGTGATAAAATTAGTCCCAAGTTTATATGGTAAAAATTTCAGGTCATGTAATTAGTGCGACAAAATTTATTAAGGTTCAAAATTGGCTTGCTAAGCAGATTGCAGAGGTTCCTTTTCTTAGCCAGACCATCACTACACATCATGCAGATATGGATGAACTAGTAACTTTGTGAATTTTATTTATGTAAGAATAAATTATTTAATATTTAAATTATATCATATATATGTTTTCTATATTTCTAAAAATCTTCCCTAAAAATTTGAAGTCTTGAAGTGATTTCTAGCTCAAGTTATCAAGCTTCAAAGTTACTGTAGCAGACTGTGATGGGTTAGAGACCATAAAGATTAACCACATAAAAAATTGAGGTCATTAGTCATTAGATATAATTATGTGAAATTAATCATAAATATTGAGATAAATGGTGTGTATAAAGTCAACATATCAAAGGTTGCATGCACAAATGACAAGTGTCACAAGCTCACTAGTTTGATAGAAGATCAATGGTGAACGATAGTTCATACTGATGAAGATCAATGGTGTAGGAAAAGTAAAAGAGTAAAATGTGTAGAAGGCATGAAAGGATACCAAGTGGAATAATCTCTACATTTCTGAGCAATATCTAATATTGAACATTACAAGGTAAGGATGAGGTTGATTCACAGAGACCAATGGTGTGTGTTTAGTCAATATTGCAAGGGTGCATGAGATGAGGTCAACATGTTTGTTGTTTAATAGTTTATCCAAGTTAAATTTGGAAGAATATTTCTAGTACATATTTTATATAATATTATATGACACGAGATGATGGCATAGTGTTGTAATTTTAACTATTTCTTAGTGACTACTGGAATTTAAATATTTAAATTTGTGAGGGAAGACCAGTCTATGGTTTTTAAGCCATAAATTTAGATGTATGTAGAATTTGAATATGGTGTAAAAAACAAAGCTGTAGAGGACTTAAAGGTGAATCTTAAAATATTAATTTAAAGGTATAATTTTTTATATAGTCAAATTTATTGAGCTTCAAATTTGACTATGTGTTTGTTTATGCTCTACAAATAACCTAAGAAGGGTATTTGAGTTGTTCATGATGGTATTTTGATGTTTTGAGATGAAATAGATATTTGAGAGTATTTTAAACTTCTTTAATATGATATTTATGTATTTTATAGGTTTAAACAATCCATATTATATATAAACAAATTCTTAGAAGTTTATTGTGTGTTCATTCATGGTGTTCTTGTGTATAGAATGTTGTTTGAAAAAAAATGGTTTTAGAAAAAGAGTATTGTGATGACTATGATAATTTGAGGATGTGAAATGGGTCATGTGGAGTGGAAATATACATTTGGAAGTGTTCCTATGTTTTTAATTTACTTGGATAAGTGTCAAAGAGGTGAATGGGTCTTCATAGGACCTAAAAGGTGACTTAGGCCTATTTAAAAGAGGGTTGTGCTTAAAGGTGACCCATGTAGATGCCTTAAGGGTGAAGGCATGTATTATGGCCAAAATTTAAGTTTGTAAACATGATAATAATCATGAATATTCTATAAAAGGTGAAACCAAATGTGATGGTTTTTAGGCTTATATGTGTGACTTGTGAGAAGAGGTGGTTGTGAGAGTTGTGGAGCAAGTGTACCCAGTGGATGGGTTATAGAATAGAGAAAGTTGATGAATATGTGTATGACATATATGTCATATTTATGATGTCAAGGATAATGGTATTTTAGGTTTGAATATTGAGGATGAGTGAAGAGGTATAGAGTGATCCAAAAGGTGGTTTTGGATATGTGTGGCTGTATGAATAAGTGAAAGGGGCTGATATACATTGTTTCTCCATAAAATTGGTAAGCAATCAGTGATCAGGAGATGCTCATTTCATAATTTTTGGGAGGGTAATAAACATCTTGGTTAGAAGGACTTAATGATTAGGTGGTTAGAAGGACTTGATCATCTTAGGGGTAGGTGATCCTTGTGAGACAAGTGTTTCACTAAAGCTGGTCAGAAGGACTTGACCAAAAAGGTGGTAAAAAGGACTTGATAATCTTAGGGTAAGGTGATCCTTGTGGAATAGGTGTTTCACTAAATTCTAGTTAGAAGGACTTGGTCAATCTCATGTTTGTGATCATCTTATAGTATAAGTAGTCCTTGCGTTTATAGGCTTGAGATTTGGTTTTATTCCCCATGAGGGTTTCACACATTAGATGTTATGTTATGATGATCTTTTATTATTCATGTTTTTTATGTGGTCTCCTTGATTTTATGGTAATTTAGTTACATATTCTTGTTGTGTTGATTCATGAATGTCAATGAATAAATGATGAGTGATCAGAAAGTAAAAAATTGGTTGACTGATTCACCCCCCTTAGTCATCTTGTACCTCTAACAAATTGAGGACATAGTTGGAGAATTAGTATGGATTTATATATCCATGTAAAATTTTAGGTCATGACTCTTAGTGGAAGTGTCCTTTTTAGCCTACTCTCTCTCTTCAATTAAGCGTCATTGCCTAGAAATTGAGTTTTGGCTCTAAATCACCTCCACACCTGTGAAACCTCAAAAAAACATGTGATTTAGTTTAATGACCTCCTGAGGATATTCTATGTAAAAGTTTTTCTCCTACCACCTTGTATAGACCTACCAAGCATGCTTGTGATAGCCTTATCTAGCCTTTTTATATACACTATACCTATAAATGTGCCAAATAATGGCATAGGAAGATGATTAAGGGAGTTATGAAGGTTATAAATGTTGTTTCAAGGATTATTCAATTTATATAGATGCATTAAAGTCATATTCTCTCTCATTAGGTGAAAACTAGTCCCTTTGGTAGCTTAGGAGTGCCTTGCACTCTTAATGATGATTCATAAGGCCTAGGGAATCAATAAGCTAAAAAATTCCATAAATAATAAGTATAAAAGTTTTTAGACCATCCTCAATGAGCTTGGTTCACCATGAAAATCCTCTGTATAGTACCAAGTATGAGAAGGTGACCTCTCAGGCTGGTAGACTACATTCTGTGATACCAAAGAGGGTTAAGGCACGTAGGTGGTGATTTGATTTTGGTTTTTGAGTTTTAAATGACATAAATATTAATGTGACATACACCTTGGATTTATCCCATGATTATATTATCAAATTTATTCTCCAACCTTGTTATATCCTTTATCAACTCATGCTAGGGTTTAAGAACATGTCAATACTAATAACCCTAGCTGACTAGGTTTGAGAATGTTATTATCATTTTTAGGATATAAGACAAAATATAATTTAATATGGTATTTATCACCTCCTTATTTTACTAAAATATCTCATATCAAATCTAACTAACCACCCTTATCATGATTGTCCTTGTAGGTATGTGTATGTAGTTAAGCTTGTCTTACTAAGCCTGAACATAGCTTCAACATTTTTCCCCTTTATTACTGATTATTAGGATATTATGGAGCTATAATATTAACATGAAACTACCATAAAGTGGTATACCTTTCCTCATACCTCTCACATAACTTAACTCTCTCAAAACAAGTAAAAACTTCCATGAGGATAGTGAGACCTATAAACATCCATTTGACTGTGAATGTACAGGTTTAGATGAACTTGGATTTGATCATATTATCTTTGAAATATCATTTATATATAATTATCTCAAATAACCTAATAATTTTTTCCATCCACCTCGTGTAAACTCCATTACTCTTTGGTACATTCTACCCTCTCTTTAGGCTTGAGACCAGCTTGTCTCTTGAGCCAACCTATAGGTGGTTGTGTGTTTGAATACACTTTGGGATTTATGAATTGTATGAAAGTGATTTTAAACTTAAATAATATCTCAATGAATTTTTCATGATATCTATGCCTACTCTACAACTTGAAATTGGTATGCATTACCTAGTAAACCTATAGGTGGAGGTGAACTATATATGTACAGGGTTTAAGTAAATCTTGCCAAGTCATTTTATATTTAACCTTCCTCTTTAGGTCTCATTTTTATTTAGTGTATTAAATAAATTATTTATCCACTCATAATCAATCATAAAAACTTGCACTATCTCCTTCAATTTTTAAAAAAATAATTAAGTTGCTTAGGCAGTCTTGATTGTGTTAGTGAGATGAGTGATTGTGGACATGGAATGACTTCTCATTTATGGACGAACCTGAATGAACTTCAAGACATTATCTTCATATATTCTATGCTCACCTCATCTCACATTCCTGATCTTATATAATTTTCATGTTGACTTAAATCCCTACACCACTCAAGTTTGCCAATCTAACTGTAGGTCTATTGGACTTGGATATAGGTAGTGATTTGACAAGAATATTAAAAATTAGATTATAAAACTAGCCTTATCAGTGATTTATTGGTATTTTATGCAAATTATAAACTCATGAGGATTTTCCACATACTTTTCCTCAAGTTTTAAACCTAATCCTTAGTGTCCAATCATGCCTATAAGTATATATTGGTTATTTCACTGTCCACTTCAAGGTTTAGATCTTTTAATATGGTACTTATCATCATGAGAACATTTTAAAGGTTTTAGAGTTTTATCCATGGATTTTTCATTTCACTCAACCCCTTGACACATCACTAGTTTTCTCCATTTTTCCCATCAAGCACATAATTTAGTGAACAGGCCTATGCATGACTGTCTAGGCCTATAACTATGTAAGAACCTTTTTTATTGTCATTAATCAATTTGAGAGTCCTTGGAGAGTATTTAAATATTAATATAGGTTTTTTATAACTTTTATACATGCCTTTTGTTCATCACTTTGATTATGTAGATAAGGCCCTTTGAGATCATATTTGCATAGGCAACCCCTAACATAGTCCTTAAGCATGGTTACCAGTTGGATACCATATGTGATCTTTAAGGATATGTAAATATGATTTAAAACATGTAACCATCACTTGTATATACTATAATCCTATAGAAACTCTAAAACAATAAATAACAATGACAATCTTATTTGCAAACTGAGAATAATAGAGGTTTATTTTTCAAATTGAGGCCATAATTATGAAATGGGACTTGGAGAAACATAAAAATTCCTATAAATACTACATATATATTTTTAAAATTCTCTCATATATTCATGTTTCTTGGAATTTCCATTTCAAAAAAAAAAAATGAGCTTATGGGATTGAATAGCTCATTCAAACCACCCTGCATTCTTATCAATTTTTAATAAAGGAAAGGGGATGAATATAAAAATTATTGCCACAAAATAGAATCTTAATAATACCACCTCCTTTTTCAAAAAAATTATGACTCAAATCTCACTCCTCTGTCCATACCATCCACTTGAATTTTGCCCTTGCAAGCTTGTGAAGAGAGTGATGGAGGTTCTGAAGCAAATTTTGAATTTTTATGACATGACCTTGAAAAAAATGTGTATTTAACCTATATAAGCTGAGAGGACACTTAAGAAACATTTTTAAATCTAAATATTAGCTCACAAGTCCATACAAGTGAGTGAAACTCTCCTTTAAAGCATTAAAATCAAGATTCTAACTTATTTATGAGTTGATGACATGTGAGACAGCTATTTAACTACTCCAAGGAACTTAGAAAGAGTTATTTTATATATTTTTTACTTTTTTGGGATTTGGCATGCATGAAAGTTAGAAAAAATCACCTTTTTCTTCATTTTCTCATACCTTAAAGTCCACAAAAGAACCTTAAAATTTCCAAATTATCATGAAATGTTTAAACAAGGTGATTAAGACATGAAATGACCTTTAAATACACTTAAGGACCTATGACATCACTTGACCAAGTCTCATTTCACCATGACATGACTAGGCTAGTACTCATAAAGATAAAGTATTACCATAATTTATTGAAATAAACCTTAAATAATGCTAATAAAGTTTTAGGACTAAAATAAGAACATATGAGGCATGAAAATACTTTACAATAGATTATCAAGACATGACACTCAATTTTTAACCTATGGGGGTTGATATTTTGACATTAGGAGTCAAAATTGGTCAACAAATTGGTGATTCACGGGGGTAGCATGTCTACTATACTAAATAAACTAGTAGCCTTGCCATTTTATTGAGAAATGGAGTCATTTTCACTTAGATTCATACCTCACCAAACCTTGACCATGACAAGACAAGATGATTTGACCTTCAAACACACAAAACAAGGAAAACACATACCAAGTAAAGGAGACAAATACGCACATGTGCTAGCAATCACTTAGGAAACACAACAAACAACATAAGCAAACTAATATATACAATTGACCTAAATTTTTCTTCTTCCTCATAGATCAAAGGGAAAGCTTGTACTATCTCCTACTTTGTGAGGTGAAAAATGACATGAATCAAGATGACTTTTGAGCCTTGGATTTGTTGTAATCATCTTTTTATTGCTTATAGTCCCTAGGGTAGTTTCAAGAGGGTAGTTTCAATATCATCTTCAATTTATCCAATAGGAGCTATAGTCCCTTAAATATCCTCAAACTCCTTGCATATGTCTACGTACTATTTCCAAAGATATTCATCCTTATATTGACATCCTTATTAAAGAGATATAACTTGAAGCACATCCTTAGAGACTTCTTCTCCTGTAGTAGTTTGATTAGTTTGCATTTCTTCCTCAAACTCACACTCTTGATCATTTGAAGCCATGCCACACTTGTTCAAGAACTCACCATGTTCAATTGATATGTCCTCTACTTCAATAGACTCTTTCACTCTATCTCTAAAAATAAAATTGTTCTTTTCTTCCCCAAGTGGAGTGCTAATGGTGAATTCATCATCAAGTTCATTTAAATAATCTTCATCAGCTATAGGTACAATTATTTCTTCTTCAGTTACTTCCCATATGATAGGTTCTTCCTCAATAAGGGTTGTGGTGGGAGGGTGATGAATAGTCTCATGAGTTGGAGAGGGGGTATGAGGTATGTTATATGGATCATGAATTGGCTTGGGAATGGAAGATTCTTGTAGGAATGCTTAAAGAGAAAGTAAGTTCAGTTGGGATATAAGTGTTTAATCCTTCTCAACAACAATCTCATTATTCTCATAGCCTTCTTGAGGCTCTTCAACAGCTGTAGATTGATTTTCAATCTTATCAACTAGAACCTCCTTCTTGTTTTTATTTTTTTTTTGAATAAACATACAATATGGAAAAGCTAGAGGCTCTTGAGGATAGGGAAATGGATCTTGAGTAGGCATAAAAAGTTCTTTGACTTCACACTCTTAATCTTGGATTGGTTCAAACTTCTTCATTTTCAAATCCAAATCTTCAATTTTATTGTCTATTCTCTCTTAAAATAGATTTTATTGAAGGTTATTAGTGGCCTCATGAGGGTAAGTAACACACTAAGGCTGGTATGAGATACAATAAATCTCTTGAGGAGGGATATGATGGACTTGCATGGATTTAGATCCTTCCTTGGCTTCAAATCCCCAATTTATGATACTCCATGAATTCACCACTTGATTCTAGCTTGGGTTCCTAAGAGAATTATTTAGGCGTTATTGAAGAAAAGAAGTAGAATCTTAGTCATCAACAATAGGCTGTTCAACAATAATCTCCTCCTTTGAATACTCTCTTGGATTGATTTCCAAGAAGGGAAAGTTTGAGGAACACATGAATGACTTAGAACACTTGGAAGTTCACTTATAAAGGTCTCTTAGGGAAGAATTTGTGGCACATATGAGGTATAAGGTGGTGTGTATGAAGACACATGGTGATGATGGAGTTGGGCCTACTATTATTCATGAATTCTTAGCATATCTTCTATGTTTTTCATGAGACCACTTACATCCAACATCTCACTTGAGAGGATTTGCCAAATTTCTCTCTCAAGAGGTTCCCATTCTTCCTTCATTGATTATAATTAGTCTCTCACATTATGAATGATATGACTAAGGATATATTAACCATACTCCCTTTATGTGTTAAGCCCTATCATGTACCTTTCATAACCTAAGAGAGTTTGATTCAAACTTGAAATGGATCAATTTGAGAAGAGACTATGTTGGCTAGGAACATCTTGAACTTGAGAAGGATGATCATATAAATATTATGATTCATGACAATGTTTATAAGGATCATAATACTAAAATGGATCATAGTGAGGTTGATAAGACTCATAATAGAACTTATAGGGAATACTATAGGCTTGAAGAGCTTCACCAACTTTCATGAAATTGAACTCTACTTCAAACTCAACCATAAAAACCTCATCAAGAAAATGAAATAAAAAGTACAAATTAATTAAATAAGTGATTGGGATGCTAGAACCAACTGATTATGCACAAATTCACCATTGATGTTTTGAATGCCTCTAAAGGTTGATATGTAAAAGAACAACACCAAGAATACTTCCACAATTTAATACCTTAGTCCCACTGGGCATGCTAAAACTGTTATCAATAAAATTTTCACCCTTTGTAAGGTGGTTTAAGCCTTCCAAATTTTATGTAACATGAAAACACCTCAAGGTTATGGGTGTCCTATTGCAGAGGTGAATCTCTAGGTTAAAGGGATATCTCCCCTTGATGAATCACTTAATCTCAAACACTAATCTACCACTTGATAGGAAAAGGAAGAGAAACCTATTATAATGGGGGTGATGCACCAAATATGATTTGATAACTACCAAATATATGTAAATTCACTTCAAACATGAAACTAGCCTGCACATGACACTACTCCAAATTTTCCTCTCTACATTAATGTTTCTCATGAAGGTTATGAAGAATGCTTTGGATAGGAGGACTAGTCAAGAGGTCATGAATTGAAAATAATGAAAAGAGAACCCAATTAACATTTAACACTCCATTTAGACACTTAAAGATACCTATAAAAAGGATTCCAAATTAAATCATGAATGATAAACAAGGATAAACATGCCAAGGAATCAAGACTATCACTTAGTAAGATCAACTAGTCAAGCATGAATATTAAAACCAATCCATCTAGAAGGTAAAACTAGACTATTATCATTGATCAAAGGATAAAAATGGATAGGGATTCACCATACCTAGGTGGAGGATACTAACATAGCCTATCAAGGTTGAGAGAGAGAGAGAGAGAGAGAGAGAGAGAGAGAGAGAGAGAGAGAGAGAGAGAGAGAGAGAGAGAGAGAGAGAGAGAGAGAGAGAGAGAGAGAGAGAGAGAGAGAGAGAGAGAGAGAGAGAGAGAGAGAGAGAGAGAGAGAGAGAGATGAAAAGTGTCTTATGATTTATAATAAAGAGAGGATTTATGAAACTATCTTAACAAGTATTATAATAAAATTTTACTCTCCTGAATATGCTCTCCTCCTACAAGTGGTGTGAAAGTTTAAAACCTGGCTTGACACCTTGAATTTGCTCTTTAAAATTTCCTCTTATTTAGATTGTGAGAGGAAAAATGGAACTATTGACCATCAAGTCATGTTTAGTTACATAATTTCTCTGATCTTGATACCTTTCAATTTATCTATGAAGGTTCCCTTTGACATATCACTTTATTCTCTTGCTAGGTGTCTTGAAGTCTCTTTGTCTCACTAGGCCAATCTTGCTTACAAGTGTGAAAACTTGAGTTCATATTCTCTAATTCATTATCACTCTATGGATGATCTATTCACATCATATCATACCTATAAAAACTCATTTGGAGGTCTCAAACTACCCCAAGAACTTGTTTTACACCAAAAGCTCTCATTTGGTCACATTCTTTATAGCCTTGAAAATGTGTAAAACTCATTGTGTAGAATAATTTATGGATGATATTGGATAAATAATAAAATATTTAAGGACCCAGTATGAATTTACATCTCCATGTCAAATTTTAGGTCTTGAATCTGAGTGGAAGTGTCCTTTTTATCCCATTCTCTCTCCTCAATTAGGTCTCCTTACCTAGAATCTGAGTTTTTGCTCTAAATAAATTCAAAACATGTGAAACATAAAATAAATATGTGATTTAATTTAAGGACCTCTGAAGGATATTCCATTTCAAATTTAAGCTCTTGACATCTTGTATGGACCTCCCAAGCATGCTTGTGACAATGATCTCTATCCCTTTTCCATACACTGTACCTGTACATGTGCCAACCAATTGCATGGGAAGATTGTAATAGGATTTGTGAAGGTAATAATTGTTTTTTAAAGTATTATTAAATTAATTTTGAGGAATTAAAATAATCTTCTCTCTCATTAGGTTAAAACTGGTCTCTTTGGTAACTTGTGAGTGCCTTACACTCTTAAGGATAAATCATAAAGCCTGGGGAATCAATCAACTAACCAATGAAAAAAATTAAAAGTACACAAGGTATTATACCATCTAAATGATCATGGGTCACCATGTGAATCTTCCATACAATATTGATCAAGAAAATGTGACCTCTCAGGATGGTAGATTACATTCTGTGATGCTATGGAAGGTTGAGGCATATAGGTGGTGATTTGAGTTTTCAATGACCTCAATAGGTTTATGAAATACACCTTGGATTTATCTGATGATTATATTGTCACATTTATTCTCCAACCCTACTATATCCCTCATCAAATCATGCTAGGGTTTAAGAATAAGTCAATGCTAGTGACCCTAGCTAACTATGTTTGAGACTTTTCTTCTCTATTATAGGATCTAAGACCTCATATATGTTTGTCTAAGGTATTTATCACATCCTTAGGATCATAAAGGATCTCATCTCAAATATAATGAACCACCCTTATCATGACTATCCTTGTAGGTATGCGTATGTAGTTAGGCTTATCTTACTAAGCTTGAATAAAACTTCAATGTTTTTCCCCTTTCTTATTGAGTCTGGGGATCTTATGGAGATATAATATCAACAATAAAATACCATAAAGTGGTATATATTTCCTCATGCCTCTCACAGAAATTAACTCTCTTAAAACAAGTAAAAAATTCCATGAGGGCAGTCTAACTTGTAAATATCCATTTAACTATGGATTTAAGGGTTTAGACAAACTTGTCTTTGATAATATTCTCTTTGAACTCTCCTTTAGATATCTTAATCTCAAATAACTTGAGAACTTTTTCCATCCACCTCATATAAACTCCATTCTCTTTAGTACATTCTACCATCTCTTCAGTCTTGAGACTAGCTTGTCTCTTGAACCAACATGTAGGTGGTTGTGTGTTTGAATACACTTTGGGTATTATGAATTTTATACAAGTAATTATCCAATTAAATAATCTATAAATTATTTTTTCATTATATATCTACCTCCTCTCCAACTTAAAATTTGTATGCATTGCCTAGCAGATCTGTAGGTTGAGGTGAATTATGTATGTGCAGGGTTTAAGTGAATCTTGAAAATTAATTTTATCTCTAGAATTCATATTTAGGTCTCATTTTTATTTAGTTTCTTTAATAAATTACTTATCCACTCATACTTAATCATAAAACATTTCACTATCTCCTTGAAATTTGAAAAAAAAAACTGAGTTGCTTAGGCAGTCTTGACTGTGTTAGTGAATAGAGTGATTATGGACTTGGAATGACTTATAATTTATGGATGAACCTTAATGAAATTAAATACCCTCTTATATTAAAATATTCTATGTTAACCTCATCTCACATTTCTTAATCTCAGATAATTTTCATGCCAACTTAAATCCCCACACTACTCAAGTTTGCCAATCTGACTATAGGTCTATTGGACTTGGTTGTAGGTAGTGATTTGATAAGAATATTGAAAATTAGTTTATAAAATTAGAATTATCAGTGATTTATTGGTATTTTATGCACACTATAAACTCATGAAGCTTTCCCACATACTTCCTTAAGTTTGAAACCAAACACTAAGTGTCCAATTAGGCCTATAGGTATTGGTTATTTGACCGTCCACTTAAAGGTTTAGATCATTGAAAATGGTAATTATCATCATGATAATATGTATAATGTTTTAGAGATATTCCCATGGGTTTTTCATTTCAAAAATCCCCTTGAAACATCACTAGCTTCCTCAAATTTTCCCATCAAACACATACTTTAGTGAGCAAGCCTATGCATGATTATCTAGGCCTATAATTTTGTAAGAACCTATTTTGTTTCCCTCAATCACTTTGATATTCTTTTAAGAGTATTTAAATATTAATCTAGGTTCTTTATAACCTTAATACAAACCTTTTGATCATCACTTTGATTATGTAGATAAGGCTCTTTGAGATCATATTTAAACTAGCAATCCCTAACATAGTCCTCAAGCATGGTTACCAGTTGGAGAGCTAGTACACAATGGTCATACATATGTGATATTGAAGAAGATGGAAATATGATGGAAAACATGTAACCATTAATTTTACATAATTTAACTCGATAAAAACTCTAAAAAATAAAGAACAATGGCAGTCTTCTTTACAAACTAAGAATAATGGAGGTTTCTTTGTTAAATTGAGGCCGTATGTGTGACATGGGAATTCAAAAATATACAAGATGCCTATATATACCCCATATATCCTTTGAAAATGATCTCATTATTTAACATTATTCCTATTTTTGAGGTTTGGCATTGATGTTGTCATTGATGTCAAAGGTTCTTGAGAAGGTTTTCATGAGGTCATTGAAGAATGTAGTTATAAAGAGAGAATATCGATCAATATTGCAGTGTTTATGAGATTGTAATATATGTTTTTTATGTATTATTATGACTACATGAGTTATGTTAAGGAAAACATGGTAGTCCTTATTGTCAAAGTTGCCAAGTTCTTGAGCCTAGTAGTGTTTTGAGAAGGTGTGTACATATGATGCCTAATATTGTGCATGAAAGAGCATGATGTCTTGGTGAGATGGATGCAAAGAGGCATGAAAGCTTTTATAAGGTTTCTTGAACATGTATATAAGGAATTTTATCACTCATGATAATCTTAGGGTATGCTTACAGGGGTAAGACCTTCAAACCAAGTCTATACCTAAACCACTCCTAGAACCTATCTAGCCTAATGAGGCATCATGATCTATTGTCAAGGAATATAAATAATGTATGAAAATGTTTAATCATGTATTAAGTTTCTTGAGCATGTGAGAAATTTGGATATTACATTTAAAGAGGCATGAAGGTTAGTTTTAAAGCCTAATGTGGTTTGTAGGTCAAGGTCTAAGCAAGGAAAGAGAGAGAGAGTATGGAATAATGGGGTATGCAGTTATATTTATAAGGAAATTATGGATAGGTGAGTGTTTTTATAGGTATTATATGTTATTTTAATAATGTTTACAAATTTTGAGGTCATGGTTTTCAAGAAAAGGCATGAAAAGTGGTTTTGTGGTCTTTTGAGTACACATAATTAAGGTATGGAAACATGAGAAGGAGTTTTAAGTGTTCATTGTCATGTGTAACATATAAATAAGAACATAATATATTTATGGTATATGGATAAGGGTCCTATCTCAAAATTATAGGCATTATTTTTTGGATTAAAGGAATATACTTTATGAATGATCATTAAGAGTTGAATTAGGCTTAAACCCTCCTAGAACCCTAATGAGGACCTGATGTTGAAGATGTTGATCAAAAAAGCCCAAAATTTTATAAAATAAATATAAAAACTATTTTATATTGTATTAAAATCTCCCAATCACCTCCAGGTGTGATTGAGTTGTTAGATGTGTGAGTAGACCCTATATGAAAGTGCACATTTCTCAAAGATTTTATGTAAAATTTAGAGTTGACCAAGTCAAAGTATGAACATCATTGGATGGAAAAATTTGAGACTTTTATTTTATTTCCATGGTGGTTTATATATATTTTCTATCCATTAGGTGTGCTAAACCGGTCATCTAAGTTGACCAGTCGCTGAAAGGGCTAATGGTAAAAATAGTGAAAAACCTAGGCAACAGTGAGATGATGATTAGGAATGTGTTATCATGAAATAATAATGAATAAAAGTGCATGGAGATATTTTTGATTAATTTTAAGACATTTTAATTTTTTTTGTAAGTTTTGGAGGTTAGTGGTTATAGTGAAAAAGTTGCTCACTAGTTGACTTGTTTGGTTTGGATGAGATAGTGAGATATAAAGTTATGAGATTGGCTTGCAAGACCAATATTTCCATTTGAAAATATTTTATTTATATATAAATTTTTTATAATGATCTCATAGGATAATTTAAATTCATCATAAGTTATTTAAGTTGTCAAATAGGTGCTGGAGGTCTGAGTCATCATGGCTAGTCTTTGAGAAAAATTGGCAGTTCTAAGTGAGCAAGTTGCAAGAATATTTTTGAGTCATTTTACATTGTGTAATGAATTATAATGCACTTGGTGAATTTTTTGAGGTATTTAAGGTTATGTTAATATTATTTATTGTCATAGTTATGTGGTTAAACATTGTGTTATCTTCACTTGTTCAAAACAGACCTTTCTATGTGTGTGAAGGCCTAATGTAAACAATACTAATGGCATGATTCAAGTGATGATTGGAGATAAAAAGTGTCATGGATATAATGTGAAATTATTAGGTGTATATTTTAGTTTAATATGATTTTTTCCTATTATGTATTAAGTTTTAAAGTGTTCCAAGGAGATCAGAGGGTAACATGTACTAATGAAGGCCTAACCAAATTAGGTCTCTTTAAGGCCTAAAATAGGTTTTGGTCTATTTGATCTTTGGAAAACATAATTTAATGATTGATTCATGTTTTTGGCATGTATTAAGGCATATTTTGTGGAATATGTAAGTGGTAAATTATGTATGTTTGACCAAGAGATGTATGAGTAAGAGCCTAATATAAGAACAAGGCTTAATAGGCCTAATTGTCTAGTTAGAAGATATATGTGTGGAAGAGAAGGATATAACACTTTGAATAGATGGATGAGGTATTTTAGACAAAAATATGGGTGTATATAAATTATCATTAATATATAATAGGGTCATTGTAGATGAGGACCAACGTAATATGACCTAATTTGTCTTGAAGAGACCTAGTTGAGTGAAGAGACCTAGAAGGCAGTTTGAGGGGGATAAGAGTGTGAAGAGATGAATATGTGGTAATCATCAATTGGTTGAATAAAAAATATTTCTAAAGGTGATGAAGTAATTAGGTGGCTGAGTTGGTGCTGAGTCATCTAGGGAATTGGTGCCTCCTTGTAAGTTGGTGCTTGTTAAAGCCTAGTTGGGCTGGTTCTTGGCTAGTTGGAGTTGGTGCTTCACAAAATTATGATATTTTGACTTATAAGACTATATTCGATTTGTAAGGATTAGTGGGTTTTCTTCCCCTTGAGTTTTTCTCACTCATATGTGTGTTTTTATGTTATGCTCATGTGAATGACTCTTTATGAATTGTTATATCTTTGTATTGATTTGATGGTTCAAGGAATGATAAATTATATGTGAAATAAAGTTTTAAGATATTGATGCACCCCAATCTTAGTCATTATGTTTCCAAAACTCATGCATTCATATTTATTGGAATTACCATTTCAAAAGAGAAAAATGAGCTTATGGGATTGAATAGCTCATTTAGACCACCCTATCTTCTTAACAATTGTTCATAAAGGGAAGGGGATGAATATGATAATTAATGCCACAAAATGGAAGCTTACTAGGACCCCTTCCTCTATAAATTTTTTTGGACTCAACTCTCTCTCTTCTGTCTGTACCATCTACTTGAATTTTTCCCTTGCAATCTTGTGAAGAGAGTGATGGAAGTTTCGAAGCTATGTTTTCATTTTTAGGACCTTATCCTACAAACTAAATGTGGATTTCACAAGCTAAAAGGACACTTTTCAAACATTTTCTTTTTCTGAAGATGAGCTCACAAGTCCATACAAGTGAGTGAAACTCTCCTTTAAAGCATTGAAATCAAGATTTTAACCTCTTTCTAACTTGCTGACATGTGTGGCAGTTATGTAAATGTTCCAAGGACCTTGAAAAGAGTGCTTGTATAGATTTTTTTTATTTTGGTGGGCTTTGGCATACATGAAAGTTATCAAAAATCACTTTTTTCTTCATTTTATCACACCTTAAAGTCCACAAAAGAACCTTAAACTTTCCAAATTATCATGAAAATTTTAAACAAGGTGATTAAGACATGAAATGAACTTGAAAGACACCCAAGGACCTATGACATCACTTGACCACATCTCATTGCACCATGGCATGACTAGGATAGTACACACAAAGCTAAAGTATTACCTTAATTTATCCAAATAAAACTTAAACAATGCTAATAAGTTTTAGAAGGACTATTATAAAACCATTTAAGGCATGAAAAGACTTTTTACTAGGTTAATAAGACATGACACTCAAGTTTTCACCTATTGGGGTTGACATTTTGACCTTGGGGGTCAAAATTGGTCAACATATCCTTTGTGTCTTCTTTTGAGCTTACATGATCATGTACATATATATCCACATTACATTAAAAAAAATTGATTAGTTCCCATCAAAGGTATGATGATCCTCACCTCCACATATAGTTTTAAACTACATTTTTACATTTCACATATATAGTGGGACATATTACTTGATTTAACTTTGGTATCATAACTAGTGCTAATCATGACTTGACACATGTTGTGGATTGTTTGGGTTCCTCCATTTATTATATTTTTGGAACCATTACCATTTTTACTTAATTTATAAACTCTAAATTTTCTAAAAATTAAAAAAACCAAATAATTAGAATATACAAAAATGAAATATTCAAAAAATCTAAAATCAGTTCTTGTGCATGACATGATTTATAGACTATTTAATTATTTTATATATCACATTTTTTGTAGATAACATTTTTTTTTATACACACATGAATTTAATGGTATATAAGTGATATTAAGGACATACATGTTACACATGGGCATACATATGCTAAACTTTCCTCTACCCAATGGCCATGCCAATATTGGGGGCATCTTGTTCCAAAAGTTTCACCATTATGGGTTATATATTTCTATGAAATTTGTAAAATGTTGAGATACCTATATTTATAAGACATTACTTTCTATTTAATCATATATTATATAGTGATACATGGGTATTATATTATAATATAATATGATGTGACATTGATATATATGGTTAGTGTAAGCGAGTTCCTTGTAACTGGTAGTTTTAGTATTTTATATGATAATTTTTTTGTGCTTGGCTATTGTGTGTGGCCCTTGGCCTTGTTTGATGTGACATCCTGATGTAGGAGCATCATTTTAAGGATGAATTTGCCTTGTTTTATTTTTTCTATTTTAGAGTGATTAAGTTGTTTAGGATTCATGTAAGCTATTGAGGCTGTTATAAGGGTTTTATGAGTCATAATATAAAATTGAGAATATTATCCAAGTGTCATAGTGTGCTTACGGAGGTTAGAATTTTAAATTGGCATTTTCTTGCCAATTTCACTAATTTAAATTTTCTTGTCAAGTTTTGATTCCTTAGTCTTGTTTGAAGGAGTTGCAATAAATTAGTTTTTGTGATTAGGCTCTAAAAGGGGTAAATATTACCTAATAAATACATGAATCACATAACAAGTCATTTTTATAGGTGTAGTATAAATTTGGGTGGTTTAGAGTCTCTCAACATTCTTGAAGGGAATCAAGAGCTGTCAAAATAGTTATAGGACATATAAAAATTATAAATATTAATGCTTGAGATTATTTTTAAAGGATAATTATGATGGATTTATAATTTTTTTAAATGATAATAATAAATGAAATCAATAAAATCTCCCTCAATTTGTGAATTTGAATTGGTAGACCCTATCATACCCTGTATTATATGTTTAAAAAAAGATTGAGTATGCATCAATATCAAGAACAATTCTATGGAAGGTTGAATGAAATGAATTTATTATTTGTAATATATTTAATCAATGTTATTAAGGTTATTTATGTAGTTTAAATTTATTTGAATATATATTTCATAAGTGTATTATGCTTAGACCCTATAGTTGACTGTGTCCTCACACATAGTCAAACCAAAAACTTGTGACAAGTGACGAACAAAGGTGGCAAAGAGGAGTATAATGAATAAAGGATTATAATGGTTGTATATACCTTAATTAATAATAATATATGTTTTAAACCTTTTATAAAAATATAACAAACAAGATAACATCTCTCAGGTGCACATAGTCTAATAAAACCTTGAATTAGGGTTTATAAACTAAAATGACATTGAGAAAGATTCCACTATCAAAAAATTCCAAAAATTTGTAGTATATTATGTTTCAAACTGATATAAAATATTTTACAATTTGTATACCATTATGGTATGACATTGTATGATAGAAGGTGACTATGTTTGAAATAATGGTAATAGAGACCTAATTAGGTCTAGTCAAGGTCTGGAAAGTGTATCATTGAGTGGAGTTAGACAAATAAAAATCTTGGAGAGGAATAATTTGATAGAGGGTGGTCAAATATCACTTTTTTTTCTCAATATCAATCAACATCTATCCATACAATTGAAAATAGTGAAAAAGGGCTACAAAAAAGCTTGAGTAAAGCAAAGAAGTAGAGGTTGATAAAAGAGTTGAACTTAGAGGTTATGTAGATTTATTAAGAGATAAAAGAGGGATTGAATGAGTGGGAAGATGATAATTAGAACCATAATATAACCAAGATAATCTCAATCATGTATTGAGCTAATTTGTTAATGTGCTTTTGTCAAGGAGTGATTAATTTCTAACAAGAGATAAATGAGTGTTGTTTGAAGTTTTTCCTCTACATCACATCCTTTATGTATATTATTTTTAAAATTTTTATGTCCCCTTTCATGTGTCCCTTGGAATATTTTTTGGGACACATTTTTATCTATTGTATGTGGCCCTTGGCCTTATGTGTGACATTAACAATTATGCTTGTTGAGCTTGCTGACATTGAGTGGTGCCATGATCCATAAATGATATTTTTATGAATAGTATTATTCATTTATCCTCATATTTAATTATTAATTTATACATAAATATATGCAAACACTTAAATTCCCTATATTATATATGTTGCATGCATGCCTTGATTGACACATACATTACTATGATGACATATTATCCACATGTTCACATGATATTACATAACACTATCTTTATACATAACATGATATGAGTAAATATTATTTTTATATGAGTGAATTATATGATACATACCTCATCTAAAAAGGGGGAATTAAAATGGAATTATCATAGAGACATAAGCCTCAATGAGTAGAAAATTAGACCAGACTACAAATTTTAGATATTCAAAATGGTTAAAATATCAGATGGTTAAGATACATAATATATATTTTCACATGATATGGATTATATGGGAATATTCCATGCATATGCACTCAATTTACAAATAAATGAAAATAATTTCATACACACTTGGGTGCATATGCATGAACATATGCACACAATTTATAGGAACATGAATTACAAGTTTCCATATACACATAAATTTGAGATACAAGTTCTCAAATTAATCATATAGATGTATATGATTCTATATTAGTTGGAAAATATTCATAGTGAAATATTCTATTTCTTTCACATAGACACATTTTTAGATTCATGAGGCATGATATTGGTTCATGCACACAAACACAACAACATATTTTATAGTTGAATAGAAAATGTTTCTCATTCCACTCAAGACTTATAATATCTAAGGTCATTATGGGAGCATGGAAATTGTTCATTTACTTTCTACCACGTGTCTTTTTTATTTGGATTGAACTTAAGTGAAAGTATACAATTGAATCTATACGCCATATACATTGGTTGATTTGATTTCTTTGAGAAAAATTAGTTTAATGGATATGTCTTTTACCTATGTAGTTATTTGAGTTATTTGAGGGTTTAGGAATATTTTATTCCCAATCCAAGGGATTACATAGTTACAAAAATAGGGGTACAATCATCCCAACTCTCTATGTGCTCTAGCAAGGAAGCACAAGTTTCTCCAATTATTCAATAAAGAAGCATCATATTCACCAATTCACAAAGGAAACATGGTTTTCATCAACACACAAGTGTAATCTAACCATTTTTATTTAAATTTTAGTTTTAAGTTAAAATAGTTAATATATGGACATTGATTACACATGATTTCAAGTTTTTCTACTGATTGACCTTAATAATTGGAGATTCATGCCAAAGATAAAGTGTGTTATACATACTTAAGTATATTTTATCATTTTATTATATTAATTAAATTAATATAATAAAAAATGTCATTTGTATAAACTAAAATATAGTCTTTAGTACATGACAATGACAAGATTGACACACATTTACCATGGATGACTTGATCACTCCAAAAAGGTCTTAATATGTCATTCTCTCACACTTTTATGTTATATTATGAGTCAACATTTCCATTTTATGTTACACACATACATAAATATCATTGTATATTTTAAACCATATAAATATCTTTCATAGACATAACTAGACTCTCAGTTTAGTTCACATGTATACAAGTCATTTCTACCAGTTTTAGTTAGTATCACCAATTGATACTAATCTAATCTGGTCATTACCAACCTGATCCAATAAATAGTTAAAGTTTATTATAAAACATCTCCTTTAGGTTGGCCCATTTTCATATAAAAAAAAACAAGATCTCATTCAAAAGGGACATGGTACTTATATATAACACATCTATACACTATTTCACATTGAGAAAATATTCCATATTCCTCACAAATTTAAATCCTATAACTAAGATCATGAAGCAATCCAAAGATAAGTAAATCAATAATTATCATGTACTAAATCCAAATCATTATCTACATACATATAATGAAGGATCACAATTTCATAATCACAGTAGGTGTGAGAACTACATGTGGTTTTATTTTCCCCTTTGGAGTATCAAATATATAGGTAACACTAAATAGTCAAATGGGGGTGAATGGGGTTAGTTAATCACATACACTTTCTTAGTTTTTATAGGTTTCTAGACCTTATAAGCAAATATGGGGTTTCAAGGCAAAGGAGACTAAATTTTGGAGCTATACACATCATTATGGGTCGAGATCATGAATATAGAGCAAGCAAAGATAGGCACACATGATTATACTCTCACTTTTACTCATTTCCTAATAGGTTAGTACTAACCAACATGAGTTAGTATCAATCGATGATACTAATAAAATCCAACAGAACTGACCTTGTAAGGAAAATAATTAGTTCTAGAACTAAATAAACCATGTGCTTGGTTTATCCTGATTTTCAATTCTAGAATATAGTCAAAATTAAAAATTCCCATTTAATGTGAAGTATTAATCCCTTCGTTGTACTTAATATATTTATATTATGTCACTTGTCAAATTAGTTTAATTAATCTCAATCTTTTACATTTATATGTATGCTTGAATGCCATATCGTAATATCTAAATTAAATTTCATGTTTCTGTCTTAATTAGATTAAGTACTCTTGTTAATCCAAATTAGGACAAAACATTAATTAATTTTAGATTTTCATTTCACACATGGACATTGATTGTTGTATGTTAATTATAGGTTTTATTAGATCAAGCTACATATTCAAGGCCTACTCTCAAAGACAAGGTGTGTTTTAAAAACTAAATTACATCTCTTTATCCTTTTACTCTAGCATTGTATTTCATTTCAACAATTTAGTAAAAAGGGAGGAAATTTTTATAAAATAAAATATGGTAATAGACACTTGAAAATTTTATTCTTGACTTTATTAAACCTTACATGACTTGTGCATACACATATGGATCTTATGCACCATTCTATCATTCACCTACAAAAATTCCATAGTCTATGTTTGATCTATTAAAAATAATACTCAAACTAGGTCATTAGATAAGTATTCATGCCTTTTAGATGAGTCTATTAGACTCAAATGCTTGTGGAGTTCCTTAGGTTTATAATTATAATGAAATTATCCCCATATTAAGCAACAATCGTATTAAAAATTCAAATTATGATCATGGGTTGGTACTATATTTTGCATGTTAGTGGCATGAGAAAGTACCCAAAGATTCCCATATAAAATAAAATAGGTATAAGCTTATTCCCTATCTATAAATCATTTATCACTCATATAAAATCATTTGAAAATTCAAAGGCATAACCCTATGGATCCTAATTCAATTTTCAATCACAAGGAGTAGGTCCTAGCCAAAGTATAAAGAACTCAAACCAAGCGAAAGTTTCCATTTTCTAAAATTTAAAATCTAGATCATAGGTTGCATTAATTAAAAGAGTAATATTACACACATACACCTAACAAGGATAACTACATGGGATTTGAATTCCCTCTTTGAAGTATTAGACATAAAGGAAATGTTTAACCATTTATTATTAAGTTATTATGGTTAGATTAATCCATCATTCTACCCCTGTACAGGCATAATCATTGTGTTGAAAGTAGATCTATGGTTTTATATAGAAAGAGTTAGGTTTGTGGATATTGCATACATAATTACTGATTGATATACCATACAACAATGGATTAAAATCATGTAAAATGGGTTGTATTGAAATAAAGAGGAATTTTACACAAAGATAAATCAAGTAAAGGATATATGCTAATGTCTATTGATATCATATTGAGACTAATGATTATATCTAGGCACATTGAGATACCTAGTTCTTGATTTGATTGACTCAATTAGGATCCCATTCATCTTGACTCTTCTAATTTATATTAGGTATTATTAATAAAATCTTTGACACGTATGATTTGTAAGTCATCCCATTTTCTATTTGTAACTATCCCACATGTATGGCAGGTAATAGTTGTCTTATGAGGAATAACTTAAATAGAGGACTTGTGTAAGAGGAAAGATCATTTATTAAATATTTTGTATTGAGCCATGCTTAAAGGAGGTTTCCCCCTCGAAGATGCCAAAAATTAATTTGTAGTGAGATTTTATCATTTTCAATACAATATTGTATTTTATTCCATTCAGTGCATTTTACTTATATTATTTTTTAACTATACTATTTTTTTTGCAAGTAGGTTCCTAACATATGGTATATGAGCTCTTTCCATGCCATTTTTCTATGGAAAAGTTTTAGTGGTATAGGGTTTGTACTTTTGTCCACCATATGATCTCACCTCATCTAATTGACATATTGGTGATTAGAAAGTGGTAACAAGATGGCAACACTAAGACTCTTCCCCAAGTTTTTTATCTTCTCTCTTTTTTCCTTTGGTTATAATCTATGTTATGATCATTTTAAAATGAACAAAATGTTAACATTTCAGGCCAATGGTTATCAATTTTCCCTAATTCTATGGAGTGATGGATTATGCCCAAATATGCAAGGCAATAGATAGAATATCTAGACTTGTGATTCCCCTTTGGGTATATAGGAAGTCCCTTTAGTTATTTTTATAGCTTATCCATACAAAACCTTAAATCATTTATTTTTTTGATACACTAGTAAGTGGTTAAACTCAATAATTTATTTATTTAATGGTTAAAAAGATGTCCCAAAAAGGTGTAAGGTAATAATCCCTATCAGATACACAAAAATAATGTGGTAGTTTAAGGGAGACCCACATAGTGATTAACAAGTGGAAATAATGTATAAATAGGTAGTTGGAAAAGAAATTGAGTAGCGTAGAGAATATCATATGTCAGAACATGATCACACCACCACCCCTCTAAATTTTCTTGGAATCTTCCACTCCTAGACACACACATAGATCCAAAAGAGTCCTACCTTTAACTCCTATATCTAAATCACCATAAATAATTTAATAAGAATGGGCAAGACACCATAATAAAATTAAATACCATGTCTACCAACCTAAAGGGGTGCATTAATTTTAAAGGGATTGATCCATTATAAAAGCCTTATTCTTCATTATAAAATGGGTTGACACATTTTTGGCAACCTCACATTGTCAAAATTTTCCTTCCTAGAACACTTCTGTTGGTTTAACCTTGCATGTTAATGATAATTAAGTTCACCTCTCTCTATTCTTCTTACACACTATGTGTTATCTGTGTTTATTGACATTTGACTATGGGTAATGTTCACCCCTCTCATCACTATCCATTCACAACACTTCTATGTGGAACTCATAACTCAATTATAAGTCATGTTTTATGTGCATATAGATAACCTTCATCCCATTCAATGATGCACTATGTTCTAATGCCTTCATACAAAATAATTATACATTTAGATTATCTCTAATGGATTCTATGTGATAACATATTGTTCTCGAATATTTATAGTGTGTCCACAGAAGTATGAGCACTAGATTTATTCTTGGTGTATCACCCTTTTATTTTACAAAAAATTATTACCTTATCCCTCCCTTTTCCTTCAAAAACTTAGGTTCAAATTAGTGGTAGATTTACCTTTCTACTTTTTAGGTCTACATAGTAATCCTAAACTAAGTTCACTTAGAATAGAAAGAATTTGACCTACTCTGGAGGCTCATCCCAAGGAGTGCAAAGGTCCTACACCTTGGGGATGTTACCATAATTATGATGAGACCATTGATGATCCATGCATGTAGGTGAGTGATAACACTTCCATGCGCAACACTAAACATTTTACACCCTATACAAGGTATTCACACTCTACACCCCACTGTAAAAATTTCCTATGAAACAAAACATCTATGGGTGCACATTTTGAATGGAAACATTTTTTGGCATGCTTGGTGGGACTATTTTGAAGAGAAAATATAATGAATCAGTTCTAACCTTAGCTAACAAGTATTATAGACACTCATTAAGATCACCTGGTGACTCCAATCATTCCTAGTTCATAAATATCAACTCCCTATTTACATGTCAGGAAAAATAAGATCATCTACGAAGGGTATTGATTTCCATTTCATTGAGTTTATAGTGCCTTATAAGAGGAGAAGATTAAGACCATCCTCATCCCTTATTAGAAGAAGGATTAGGTCAAAATAGTCATCCCCTAGAGCTTAATCTACACCCCCATTTGGGAGATTCCCTATACCTAGAGGGAGATGTTTCCTTATTCCATTCATGGTTGTGTAGAGGAATTAACTATTTTTACCTTTCAATAAAGGCATCTAATTGATTATTTCCCAATATGATGACATTCCAGTCACAACCCTCAAAAGTTTATCCTACTTTATTGATGAGAATTTGACTTCCCCTATGGAGCATATTTAGGATACCATAAATATATGCTTAGTGCACCATGCCATCAAAGATAATGTCATAATAAGGTTACTTTCCTCTTCCTTCAAAGGCAAATCACTCTAATGGTACTAGGGATTAAGACCAAATTCTATTCACAATTGGGATAAACTCAGGGAGGAACTATGTAATAAATTTGAGGACCAGAGTGACCACTTGTACTTGATAGAGTAGCTCAAAACTATAAAGTAATCCCCACATGAGATTATGGTTGATTTCAACTTTAGCTTTTAGAGAGTCTAGGATAAGATCCCACCCTTGTGTAAGCCATCTCTAAATACTACATTTTTATATTTTTTGAAGGCTCTTAACAGTGATATAAATATGATGATTCAATCCATGGGGGGTGTAGTATTACCTAATGCCTATGAAGTTTTTGTGAATGTATAAATGTTTTTGATCCAAGTAGGGAAAATTGTGCCTAAACCCCCATGCCCCTATTCGAAGAACTTCCTCCTAGACAACTAGTTGTGAAGCTTATGTTAGCTCTTATCCCCACCACAATGAGCCCACCAACTTCATATATCATTTCCCCTAATGAATTTCATGAGGTTAAAATGATACTATAAAACTTTGGAAATGATCTTGTCACCTTCAAAAGGTAGTAAGCATAGTACCCCAGGCCTCATCAAATCTTCACTCAATAATACCAATCAAGCATACCTCCTTACCAAGGTGGTGTGCAAGCACAAAATAATCTCACATATAATATAATTCCTTATGAATAGAAAGTTGATGTTGTTAGCACATCTAGATCCCTTATACATGTTGAAAAAATCTTGCATAGGATATTGAATGGTGTTTCCCATGAGGCCATGCACTAATCAAGATATATGCACAAATGGATTTATGAAAAAAAAACTCATGGTGTAAAGTTTATCACAACCTCAAGAGAAAATGAATACCATGAATCTACATGAAGTATAAATTCATGTACTAGCACAACAACAAGATGGGTATAATCTCATCAATTGGTAGGAGGATGACTTCAACTACGTGAATTAGAATGGTACGTCAAGTGGAGGAACCACCACAATTTATTTCAATACAAGATTCAAAAGGAGAGAGACATAGGAGGAAATACCAAATTTAATGTCCTCATCTTCAATGCCTCATATCACTCATATATGTACATAATACAAGGTGCTTTTGTAACCTTCAGTGTACAAAGAACATTCTACATAAAGAAAAGAGATGCCTTAGAATAGTGCACAAATTTATGAAGAGACTAATATTAAAAAATAAAAGTCAAAGGGATCTCACATTCCATTCAACATAGTCAAATAGATGAAGAACATGAGCCTTAATGTAACCATATGGGATGTTCTTGCTATTTTGGATCAAAAGAATTTACTACAAGATGCTCTAAAAATCTTTGAAGAGTGTAAGGCATCCCAATTTATGCCCTCCATCTCTGCGAGTCTATACCATCCCAAAGTGGAATAAATTCAAGTGCATAGTATCACCAATCCTCCCATTTTATACATCTCTTTGATCATCAACCAATATCTAGTAGGTAATTATATAATTGACTTAGGTACAAGCAACTCACTGATGCCAAAGAAGATCATAGATACACTTAGAATCGTGTATTCCTATATTTGAAAAGGAGTGGTCTAGATAAATGGCACAACATTTGAAAATATCAGAATCATCAAATATTTTAATCTTACACTACAAGTATGCCCAAGCTTCTCAATTGCACATGATATTATAGTTATTGACTTACCTCCCTAATTTTCCATTTGCCTCTCCCGAGACTTCATGATAAAGATGGGTGGATATTTATCTTCAGCTTGGTCACATATGTTACTCAAAATTAGATATAAGACTAAAGTGACCATCAAGGCTAAACTTATCTTCAAAAGCCATGTTGAACCATACTCTTTCATCCTAGTTGAATTAAACTATGCAATGTTCAATTAGGAGGATAATTCAATTCTCCACGAAGCTGAAACACTACTTGAAGAGATCTTAAATGATTTTATAGATGAATGGGCATGTGAACATTTTTAGTGTGATCCATATGATAATATATAGGAAACAATGGTAGGTACGTATTGTATCCTGGAGAAGGATTATGTGCTACCTAAGCTTGTAAAGGTGTAGGAGAATCCTGAGGGTACATGGAAATTATACTTAAATGTTTACCAAAGTAAAAATGGTGCTAGAGTTGGTGAAATATTAGTATCTCATCAAAAGGATAAATATTTTCATGCCTTTATATTGTAGTTAATTTTCATGAATAATGTTATAGAATATAAGGGACTGATCCAAGGCCTCTATATTATGTAAAATAAAGGAGTCAAGACACTACAGGCATTGGGAGATAATGAGCTAGTTCTTAACCAGGTTATAAAGTAGAACATGACCAAAAATGGCTTGATGAAAGCATATAAGCATAGAATATGGGATATGATTGAAGGATTCAATGAATTCAATATTATTTCCATACCAAGATTGCAAAATATTAAAGCAAATAGACTCATGACTGCAAGTGCACAATATGACATCCCATGAAATATAATGGAGTCTAAGTAGCTTGTCAAACTTGTGATCAAATCAGTAATCCCTAACAACATAGAAAAGTGGTAGGTGTTTGAGAGTGATGAGAAGATATCAACTTCTTATAGGATGAGGTGGAGTTTTGTGCCAAGAACCAAGTGTAGATGCAAGTCCAATATAGAGATCAAGTCATCTAATTAAAGGGAAACAAGCTTCCAAAAGGGTTAGTCACCCTAAAAAACATCTTTAATTCTAATGACCAACTCAAAGGAGAAAATAAAAGAATGATACCAAAAGAGGAGGTCTCTATGCAAGTAACTATTTTTGAAGGAAAGGCTTTAAAGGTCAACAAGCTATGTTCCCCACCATAAATTAAGAGATTTATTAAACATAGTAGGAGATACAATGATATATTTACATGGATATATAAGGACATTAGAGGCTTTGTTATAGGCTTAGTGTAACACATAATTGATCTCAACCTTGGCACACAACCAGTACGCAAGAAGCAAAGGCCTGTCAACCCAAAGATTAAGCCATTGATGAGAAAGGAGATCTAAAAGCTCATTGAAGCTAGTATAATAATTCTAATTAAATACTCTTTGTGGGTTTCCAACATAATCCTAGTGTAGAATAAGAATGGGGAAATACATCTATGTGTGGACTTCAAAGACCTAACCAAATCTTCCCTCAAAGACCACTATCCCCTCTCATCAATAGAACAACTTCTGCAATTGGTTTTAGGTGCAAAAATATTCTCATTGCTATATGGTTACTCAAGATACAATCAGATTATTGTGCAAAAGTGTGATTGTTATAAAATAGTGTTCACCACTAAGTGGGGAACCTTCACATACTAATGAATGCCATTTAGTTTAACAAACTCATGAGCAACCTTCCAAAGAGCCATGGATGTGGCATTTAAGGAGATCATCAACAAGGTCATTTTAGTTTACCTCGATGACATAACTATTTTTATAAGCATGTAGAAGATCATTTAGGCCATATGGAGTAAGTCTTTGAAAGGTTCCAAGAATTTAAAATATCTCTGAACCCTAAAAAGTGTATCTTCATAATTCATAAAGGCACTCTACTAGGACACATTATTTCTAAAGAGGGACTCACAATCAATCCAGAGCAAGTCAAGTCCATTTTATATCTCCCTCTTTAGAGTCATAAGAAGATTCCCTAGAGCTTCTTAGGAATAATAAACTTTTTCAAGAGATTTGTAACTAAATTTTCCACCCTGACCAAACCCCTCACTACAATGATAAAGAAGAATGTTGCATTCAGGTAGACTCATGAATGTGGGGATAGTTTTGAAGCCATTAAGTATGCCATTGCATAGGATTCCACCTTGATAAATCTATATTATAGTAAGGATTTTATCCTTTATGTATTTGGTGGGATTGAAGGAATATCATCTATCCTTACATAGCAAAATAATGACCATTTTGATCAACCAATTCCCTTCTTCAGCCAAACACTAAAAGATTGTGAGTTGAACTATAGATTCATGGAGAAACACATCCTTAAATTTGTGAAAGAACTTAATAATTTTAGGAACATGATCTCCAACAATAAAATATGACTCATGGTTGTAAACATAGGCATTAAAGAGTTTTTGCTCAGTAAGGACATCAACAAAAAAGAGCCAGTTGGGTCACAAAGGTAATGGAGTATGATGTGGACATCTAGATCACCAAGATCATAAAAGGAAAGGGACTCTACAAATAATTGGTTGAGGTGTAAAAATTTGAAGATATAATAGTCTTGGTGTCGCACAAAAAATAATAAATAGGCCAAGAATTTATAACAAACTAGATGTAGAATATGATGACCTTCATTTAAATTTATTTATACCCCCTTGGCTTGAATAAATAAAATCATAGACATTTGAGGTTACAATCCATTCCCTATGAACTCATAATTAGTGTTATTTTACATAAAGACCTCAATGGAGTCCTTTTGAGGTGCATAAAATTAGACTAGGTAAGTAGAATTCCTCAATAATCCCATGATGGCCCTATAGGAGGTCATTATTCACCCAGGACCATTACTGTGAAAATCATGAAAGATGGTTATTATTGGACAATTTTTTTTAAATATGCACACACATATGTGTGAAGTTGTAATGGATGTGCCTTATTTAAAGGTAAACAGAGGATGACAACCTTACCATTGTGGCCAATACAAGTCGATCAACCCTTTGTGCATGGGGCCTATATTTCATAGGCATGATTAACCTACCATCAAGTGATGGACATAAATGGATCCTCATAGCCACAGACTATTTCAAAATATGGATAAAAGTATTATTACTTAAGGAGGCCAATGAGACATCTATCTTGAGCTTCTATGAAGGCATTGAAATAAGATTTAGTGTCTCAGCCACCATTATCTCTGATAATACATTATCTTTCCTTAGAAATAGGATTAATGAATGGGTTATCAAGAATAACATCTATCTGAGAGCCTCATAAAATTATTACCCTAAAGGTAATGGTTTGGAAAAGCCCACAAATCAAAATATGATTTTTATCATAAAGAGGACCATGGAAAACATAATTAGTGGGCTTGGAATACTAAGCTCAGAATTGCCCTTTGGGTTGATCAAGTCATGCCCAAATGATATTTAGGAAATTCACCCTTCATGTTAGTTTATTTAAGGGAGGTTAGATTGCCTACATATCTCAAGTTTCCCTCATTGGAACTCACACATCAGTTGGAGTTGATTTAAAGTGATCACCTCATAGTAAGATTAACAGAGCTAATGAAGATCGAAGAGACTAGAGCACAAGCTACACACACTCTAGAACTCCAATAGGCATAAACAAAGAGGACCTTTAATAATAGGTCTATTGATAAAAGTTTATAATAAGGAGATTTAGTGCTTAAATGAGATGTAGATAGAGAAAAATTTGGAAGGCATATTAAGTTCAACATAATATATAACAATCCATATATCATAACTAGCTACAATCAAGCCAACATTTTCCAACTTGCTAGACTGAATGGAGAAGAACTACTTATCCCAGTCAATGGGATCCATCTCAAACACCATATCCACTAATTCTTGTATAATTTGTAAATAAGTAGATTAGTTTTTTTTCATTTCCCTATGTGCCTTGCATACCTTATTTTAGGATAGTTTTATTTACTCTAAGCGCTTGTGCATAGTGTTCTCTTAGCTTAGATATCTTTCTTCTAAGTGATTTTGGAACAGTTATTTGATTTTGATAGGAAGGTCTGAATTCATTCCAAATCCATGGATACATAACTAGTTCATACACAAATGAAAGGACTAAAGTTTCAAGGACTGCATGCCCAATGGATTGATTCAAAGGCCCCTAGATTCTCACTTAGAAGGTAAGCATCACATAGAGGTCACCAAAAGTGTTGACCTTCTAAGTCACCCCCAGATTATAAAAAACTCACAAGGATATTACAAAAGGTTTGTAAACCTATGAAGTGTCAATTTATTTAAATCAATCCATGTACAAATGCCTCCCATCCATGCCCATGCCTAAAGCAATTAGTATAGATCTATGCATTGAATAAGTGTTTATACGATTCCCATGAAGAGATCATTCATCACACAAGATAAAGTAGTGCATAGGTTCAATGAAATTGATCCTAGTATTTAAATATAATAAGTAGAGGTGCACAAGAAGTAGTTTTAAATTATAAAGAAGTGTGCATAGGGTATTCCATCTTCATGTGCATTCCTATTCAAATGGGTCCCTACATATCCATAATGAAGTCCCACACCAAATCATAGAGTTTTGAATCTAAGATTGTATACATCCCAGACTATGATCTATGATATGCACATACTACTTCATAGAAAATGGACCCCGTGTATAAAAGAAAGACTTAAAAAGACTATTTGAGGGGGACTTGTCATAAAAGGGTAAAAATTCAAGCACCCTCATAAAAGACTTGTACACATGTGTCCTTCACCTACTTGTGGCTACTTGAGCAGTCTAACTACACAACCCTCAATGTGTAGATGTTCTTGAAAGGCATAAGGTAATGATCCCTATTAGATGTGCAACAATGATGTGGTATTTCAAGGGAGACCCACATAGCGATTGATAAGTGGTATCAAAGTATAAATGGGTAGCTGGAATTTGAACAACGTTTGAGGCCTTATCTGAATAAGTAAATAAAAAAATGACTATCAGACATCAAAATATGATCACACATCACCCATTTAAATTTTCCAAGAATATTCCACTCCCAGACACACACGTGGATCCAAAAGAGTCCTACCACCAACTCCAAATCTGAATCACTAGACAAAATTTAAGATGCATAGGCACAATGCCACAATAGAATTAAAAGATCATGTATACCAACCTAATGGGGCACATTAATTGTAAATGGATTGATACATTATAAAATCCTCATTCTTAATTATAAAATGGGTTGACACATTTTTAGAAACCTTACACACTATCAAAATTTGCCTTTGAAGAGCACTTCTGTTAGTTGAACCTTGTATGTTAATGAGAGTTAATTTCACCTCCATTTGTTCTTATTACACCTTATGTTATATATTTTTTTGTTTATCTTTGTCTATGGGTACTATTTTCCCCTCTCATTACTATCCATTCCTAGTACCTCTCTATGGAACTTAAAACTCACGTGTACATCATGTTCTATGTGCATATGAGTCTACATAAACTTTATCTATGGATAGCCTTCATCCCTCTCAATAATGCACTGTGTTTCCATGACTCCATATGAAATACTTATGAATTTAGAGTATCCCTAGTGGATTTTGTGTGATAACATCTTGTTATTAAATATTTTTAGTGTGTCTACGGTTGTGGGAGTGCTTTCTCTATTCTTGGTGTATTGCCATTTTATTTTTTAGAAAATTATTACTTTCTCCCTCCCTTTTCCCTAAAAAATCTTATGTTTAGATTAGTGGTAGATTTACCTTTTTGCTCTTTAGGTCTGCACGTTGGTCCTAAACTAGGTTTACTTAGAATAGAAAGAATCTGGCCTACTCCGAAGGGTCATCCCAAGGAGTGCAAGGGTCCCACACCTTGGGGATGCTCCCATCATTGTGATGAGACAATTGATGCTTCATGCATGTAGGTGAGTGATAACACTTCCATGCTCAACACTGAACACTTTTATGCCCTATATAAGGAATTCATGCTTTGTGCCCCACCATAAAAAAAGATTGCATAAAAAACCATCTACGAGGGCATGTTTTAAACAAAAAAATTTCCCTATTGTCTCATATTTCCATATTAGTCATAGGGATAACATAAACATAGGTTTGAAGTAATAAAGGAGAAGCTCAAGAGCTTGATTTTCCAAGTTACAAGATAGGTCACTCTTGTACTTTTTTATCACATATTTCATGATTCACACAAAAGAAAACACATAGGAGATAACTACATTAGTCTAAGGCCCTCTTTGGAGTATTAACTATATAAGCAATGCTTATTAATAGAGGGGTCTTTGGGGTCAGTTCGACACCTTGTGCCCACTAACCCATTTTCCCCAAAGGTCACCATGAAGATGAGGAACTAGGGTTTTGTAAATTCATGAGAAACGACAGTCTATGAGCCATGACCTATATTTCAATGTACCAAAGTGAAGGTGAAGCCAAACCTAAAAACATTTAGGGGGTCACATCCTTTTTTAGTATGTATTCCTTACAAGATAATTATTTTAGGTTTAGATAGTAGCATTGACACAATTATCCTAGTCTAACAATAATGTCTACATCCCTAGAAGCATCCAAATCAAAATCTAATGATTATTCTAGAACCTTCTTCTAGTCTACTTCCTACCTGGTCTAAACCTAGAATTGTATTAGCATTAGAATAATTTAAGTACATTAATTTTTTGTTATTTCTATACTTAACATATTTATACTTACTACTTTTACTCTATCTCAATTAAGAAATTAAGTGTATGTTTATATCTAAGTTTAGCACCCAATTGGTTTACTGTATATCTAATCATCACCCTTGTGCATTATCATTCATATATTCTTAACCCTATCTACCAAAGTAAGGATTCCCATATCTAATTTAGGGTTAAATAGAAACCTATCTATTTTGTTTTTCCTCTAATCAACAGACTCACTATATCAAAAGGTTACCACTTTCTAAATGGTAATACAACTTTAAATACCACATTGCCATCAAGATGACTCAATATGAGGTCATTAATGGTCAACCACTATATTCTCTTCATACATACCTTCCATGCATCTCCAAGGTACATGGCATTAATGCCACACTCTATAAACATGTGATTATCTTCCAAAATCTCAAGGATAATCTCCATCTAGCATAAAATTGTATGAAGCAATAAGCTAGCCAATACCACTCATAATGGGATTTTAGTGTTAGTGATATTGTTTCGATCTATCTCCAACCTTATAATTAGTCCTATCTAAAGATGAAAGGGATGTGGAGTCCAAACTTTCATAGGCCATCAATTTTTATCTATAACTCCATTTGAACTCTCATTTTCACTAATTAGAAAGCTAAATTCAGACATAACTCATACTATATAGTTAGGTATGTTTTAAAAACTTTTAACAGGTCATGCATGACCCTTTTATGGTTTGAAAATGTATTTTAGTATTTTTTTCTAGATTTTTTTTATTTTTAAAAATAGTGTATTTTTGTACTTGAACATGAACTTCAGTTAAAATTCATCCATGAGTTTAATTTTAGTGTTTAGAAGATATGTGAAAATTTTTATACCCATCCTAGCTTGCATGTGATATTTACTAAAAATAGTGATTGAAAAACTGCTAGAAGATGAAAGTTACTAAAAATAGCAATTTTCTAAAATTTGCATGGGTGAGCTAGATTTAGGTGCTTTAGGTAGTTTTTGATTTATTTGGATTTTTTTAATAATGCATGTAACAAATAATTCTAAGTTGAGCTTTATTTAAAGACTCTTATGTAAATATTTTAGTCATTCAATGAAAATCAAGAAGTTTAATTTCATACAATTTCTGAGTTTATGCCTATTGATAATTTTACATAGAAATTATGTGTTTTTAGCATAAAGGATATAATAAACTTTCACCAAAGATTTATGGTCCTTATAAAGTGCTTTCCATGATTGGTCCCATATCATACTAGTTGGAGATTGCCTCCTCCTCCAAGATTTGTCCAGTTTTTCATGTATCATGTTTGAATAAGGTCATTAGTCAACATGTTTAGGCCCAAATGGCACTCTTGGAGCTTGAATTTGAAGGTTCTATCCTCCTAAAACCTGAGTCCATACTCAATACATGCTCCTACCAACTCTAAAATCATACTATCACTCATATTTTGGTATAATGGCATGGAATGCAACTAGAAGATGCAACATGGGAATCCCTACTCCAATTACAATAATGGTTTCCTTTATCAATCTTTGAAGACAATTATTTTTTAAGTAGGAAGTCATGTTAGGACTCCTTTATCTTAATTATTATAGTTTGTATTAGATATTACTAATAAAATCTTGGACACATAGTTGTAAGTTGTTCCATTTGTTATTTGTAATTATCCCTCATGTACGAGAGAATAAAATGCTTATGTAAAAGGAAATATCATCTATTGAATATTTTGTATTGATTTATGTTTGAAGGAGGTTTCCCGATCGAAGAGGTCCATGATACTTTGTAGTGAGATTTTATCATTTTCAATATAATATTGTTATTTTCTTCCATTTTGTGTATATTTGTTATATATTTGTTGTTATATTAAGTTTTCTATAAGTATATTCCTAATAGACTCTTAATACAATTTTCATTCCTTTCTACCACCACATCTAGTCTTAAACCTACACATACAATAATATGCTTAGTATCTAAATCCCTTAAGTCATTTCTATTTATAGTGAGTAAATTGTTTAAATTATAGTCTTCTTTTTACATTCATATTCATTTTTTATTGTAATAATTTAGACAACCTAAATTAGTTTAGAAAGTTATATCTTAGAAGATCACATTAATCCAAAATTAGGTAAGATACCATTGCACTTTCCATTTTTTATTTATGTTATAGGTTTATAATCTATTAGCATTTCTTCTACTGCATATGTTTGTCAGTCCATTTGGATTCAATAGTAATTAACCAAGTAGTTGGGATGAATCTTTGGCATATATCTGGTACTCATGCTCTAAGGTAGTGGGTACATCCACTAACAAATTAACCTTTAAAGCATTTTTGGATTATTTGAATACTAATCCACTTGATGTTACAACGGGGAAAAAAAATAAAAGGGTACAAATAATATTTAGAGGTGACAAAATCATCAATAATAATTGAGAGAGTTAGGAAAATACATCTCAAAGTGAAAGATAAATTAGAGAGGCCTTAATTAAAGTACAAGGTTAGACATGATCAACAATAAAATGAGCATACACTCAAATTAGGGGGAATAATGTAATAATATTTGAGTGAATAGAGGATTCATGGACAAGATAATAATATCAAATGTATAAGGTATGAGCCATTTAACATCTTAGAGAATATTAGATGAAAAAATTTAAAGTTTGATCAAGGCCTACTCATGAAGATGTACTTAGTAGCAAATTGTGAGAACTTTCACCTCTATAAGCCATATATGCTGGATGATGAAGAATAAGGACAATTGATACCTCATATATAATTTTTTTAATTGGATGTACAATGGGAGTTGGACTAGGATGTAGTGTTGTAGTAAAAATTCTGAGAAATTAGAATAGGGCCATGAGGATTTTGACATTTCGGCATCAAAGAGAAGATATTATGATATAGTGAAAGCTATTTTACATCAAAATACACTACATTCACCTACACTAATTGTCAATCAAATCTAAACATATAAATTAGTAAAACCAAACCTAATTATAAAAAGGAACACCATATAATAATTTAAAAGTATAAATATGGTTTCTATTAAAAAAATATGATTTTTAGGTAGTCTAGAGACAATTGAGAGAAATAAATGGAAAATATGCCCAAATAACAAGGTGAAAAAACTTATAAAACTCATAATAAACATATAAATTTTACTATATAACCAAAATTGTAACACTCATTTACTAGCATAGAGAGAACCATGCTACTATGTAGTTATAAACTGTTAGATATATCAAAACAAATTTAACAACCTTGTTCCTTTGTTCCTGGACTTTGAAAATATTTCTCACCTTTATAGAATTCACTGTTAGTCATTGGAAAACCAATGTGCTACTTTGAAACCCTATTTAGCCTAGAACACCTTCAAAACCCATAAAAAATAGATGGATTTCATGGGGGCATGTGTTGTCCTTCCATTATTATTAGACCCCTTATAAGTTGATTGTTTGAAAATCATCACACAAATCTAATGCAACTCAACATGCATTCAACTATAATGCAAATGTCCAAACCTTTATTATTTCAATAATACAAGAAGTAAATGTTATATGCTCTTCTCTAAATGATTGATTTATGCTTTTGGCATGGGCTAATTCTCTAACAAATTAAATCCATACTTCTAAAAATTTAATAGATAGCTATTGTGTGAATCTCATTGTCCTAGATACACTAATACACTTATGTACTTATAGGCTTCTTGAATTGTTGAAAATTTAGAACTTATTTACGTAGAAATTGATACATAATAGGATGGAAAAAGTGACAAAGTAGAACCAAAACCCTAGGTGACCAAATACAAGGGTTAGAAGGATCCACTAAAAAAGGAGACAAAAAAATATAGTGATATGTTTCTGCAATAAAACCAAAAAAATTAAGAAATAGGGGGAGGGAAGATAAAACTAGGGAGGAAAAGGAAAACAAAAATAAGGGAAAGCAGATAAGGAAGAACAAGGCTAAAACATATGTAAAAATGTGCTAATAAGAGCTTAATATGAAAAGATAATAAAAAATTACATAAGTATTATAGAAAAATATAATTAAGCAACTAAAAATTCCCCAAGTCCAAAATTAGATGTTTAAAAATAAAAATGATAACAAAATAATACCTCAAGAAAAAAGTGGGAGAGCACAAGATTCTAAGATATGATCTCCTATTAAGCTTTTATGGGACTAAAATCTTCCTAGAAGGGAGGTAGGATCTATAGGGATCAATAAAAATAAACCTCATCATTTAATTAGAGAACAAATTATTTCAATAAAAGAACATGCCTTAGAATATGTTTTTCTTGTATGATGACGAAATTGTATGAACAATTTTTTTCAAAAAATTTACATTCTCAATTTAATAATGAAAAACTATTTACCAAATTTTCTTATAAAATGTGTACAATAAATTTATATGTATTTCTAGTAAATTCTACAATTTTTCTTAAAAGTTAACTTTGATACATATATTTCCTATTTTTTTTAATGTGAATCTAGATTTTCTTACTATTAGATATTTGAAAAAAATCACATTCCCTAAAATTTTCCTTGGCATTGCTAACTCATTGGAGATAGCATAGCCATTGGTTTCTTTAAAGAGCAACTGTGTCTATCGTGACAGTTTTGAAACCATTAGTTTGTCTAAAGTGATGGTTTTGCTGAGTGATTTGAACAGTCAAAGTAACAACAGAATAATGTTCTCTTTAGTTCTAAATCATTTGAGAAACCTCTAATTCATGAAAGGACACTCCTAAAACATGATAATGATTACAAAAATATTTTTCTATTCAGTAATAAAAATATTATCAAGCCCCACATCAGATCAAATCTTTTGAACTTTCAATAATTATGCTCTTGTTATTTGGTTACAACTGTAATATATAATGGCTCCATTATAGGGATTGAAGAATAAAGTATAAATTGAAAAGCTTTCCCTACCCTTCTCGCATATCTTCTTCTCTTAAGAACGAAGGTACCCGTGAACTTGGCTCCAAAGCAATGTAGTATCAACTACATTTACATCGTAGTATAGTTCATCCAAGCGGGACTGTTTTCTTTATAGAAAGAAATATATACCTTTGTAAAATAATGGACGTCTACAGGAAAAAAGTGATCATGCTTTTTGACTTAAAGGCGGAAGTGGGTAAAAGAATATTATTACGGAAGGTAAACAATGGACCCCATTATCGTCACTCCAATAAAAGATCAGAGCAGGAGGAATCCTATGTAAAGCAAGGCATCCATACGAAGTTCCACACCAAATAAGAAAAAAACAGACGAGACAATAATTTCTTTATTCCTTCATACAGTATTAATAACAGATCTGCAATGCATGTATTTTTTTATGTTTTTGAAGGTGCTACGGGTTCATCAAATCCCTGAGTAGGTTAGTTTTCACCATGTCAAAACCTGTGCGAAATGGGGGCGTAAGAGGATCTATGCTTCGCAATAGAACATCCAAGGAAGAGGGAAAAATGCTTCCCTATCCTGATACCCAGACGGACAATGAAAATGAAGATGATAATAAGTCTCCTGATACCCACCAAGTTCTGAAGAACAATAAGGTTTTTAAGGGGCTTTTCGAGTCCTTCGATGCTTTGAGCCTCAAGGTTATAAATAACAAGGAATGGGGTTGCCCTGCTTGCAAAGTAGGTTTAAGGGCTAAAGCTCGTTATAAGAGTATGGAAGGCCTTATACAGCATGCTAAGGTTACAAAGAATTGGAATGGAAGGTTACATGAGAAACTTGTTAAGGTTTTGGAAGAAGAGCTGAAAAGGAGGAGAGTTGCATGTTCTGTGGCTCAACATGTTTATGGCAAGTGGTTGGGTTTAGAAAATGTGTATGGTGAGCATGAAATTGTTTGGCCTCCGATGGTGGTGGTTCAAAATACCAATTCGGACCTTTCAGATAATCAACATAAGGTATGTACCAAAATCTAAACTCTGTGATTTCATTTAAAACTGTATTTTAAGAAATTTTAAGATTTAAAGTAACAGTTAACATTAGTTATAATTGACCAATTTTCAATTTAACCCCTCATACTCTTTTTGGTTAGTGAAAACCTCTAATTTTCTTTTTTTCAGTAAAAATGTATTTTATTTTATAATTATTTAATCTGAACAGTCATTAAACTTAAAAAAAATAAAACAGAAAGTGAGACTTCTATCTTTCACTAACTTATGTTCAAATATTTAAGAATATGTATGAGAAATAGATATTAAGCTGGGTTTGATGATTATCGATGAAGTCTTCAATTAAAAAATGGTACGATTATAATAAAAGTAATTTATTATTGATGATATTTTTAAAATATAGATGATTTTTTAAAGTAATATTAATTTTATTTATTTTTAATTGAGAAATTAGTTGATTATATTAATATTTTTTTTTCCTAATAATAAATATTTTTATGTTAAGTAGATTCAATTATTTTTAATTATTATCAACATATATAAAAAATATATATTATTATTAATTTATAATAATTATTAAAACTAATTTATGATATTATTAAAGAAATAAATATTTATAAAAATTATAACTTAAACATACTAATACAATCATACAAATACTAATAATTTTAATATATAATTTATATTTATAATATCATAAAAATATTATTAATATAAATTTTAGTGAAGATGAATTTGATTTGATATTTATATGATACACAAAAATTTCTTTAAAAAAAGAAGAAGAAGACTTGTTTATCTTTATGTTCATACTCTTATATTAATCTTAAATTTTAATTATTCTTTGACAACTATTGTTTCCCACACCTTTACCCATACAAAAAGTTTTCTTAGGTGCACAAAATGTGGCTCTCAATATAAATATAAATAACTTTTTTAAAATTGGAGATTTTTTTTTGGGTCATTTATTTAATTTTGATGTAATGTTTAAAATATGACTTTCAATATAAATATAAAATAAAATTGAATCTCTTATAATTTATATATTACTTTATTTGTGATTAATTTAATTTTTTTTTTCAAAAACTTAAGATATCAATTTTTGTATTATTATAATTATTTATCATATAATATTGATTTGAAATATGTCAAATATATATTAAAATAAATCATAAATTTATATTAATTATTATTGTTATTTTTGGTAATCGAAGGTGTTCCACAATTTTTTTGACACGATATTATCACTATGTTAGACTCAACGTCTCTTGGACTTACATCAATACCCCACCTAATATTCATGATTTACAACAACTTACCATTAAAATACAAACCTAAAAATAATTTATATTAATTATCTAATCTTATTTAAATTAATTAATTACTCACACATCTAGTTAATCTCTCACATGTCTTACTTAAAACTACCTTCTAACTCATCATTATAGATCCCAAAACATATAAACCTACCTCTCTTCAAAAACATTTCCCCCTTAACACATGCCTATAACCCACCCTCTATATTCCCTAATATATTGCCTCGTGCCTAACATATTGCATGTATCCCCTAACATATTACATCTAACTCTCATTATATTCACTCAACTTAGAAATGTAATACTTTCTTAAGTTATAATATGTGATTTTTTTTGAAAAAATTATGTACAAATTTTTTTGATCAAAATATTTTTTATTGCACAATTTTACCATAATAAAATTCTTCTCATATTCTCTAAACACTCCCCTTAAGTTGTTCCTTAACTATCACCTTTTGATAGCACATTCTCCATATATCTCAGTGCCTTCCTTCTTCCTATTTTGAGAAAATAACTACAACTCCAATTCATAACTTTTAAGAAGGTAATCACTCTTCCCTCACACCTTCCTACCAGGTCTAGAATGAATTTCAAAATAAATATGATTTTTAATTCAAAATTTATTGATGTAAATATCTTTTAAGCCCCATAAATAATATAAAATTGGTAAATTTTAAACCTTAACTCATAATATTTGAGAGGGAATTTTTATAGCTTACAATTTATTTTTAATCATATACATTAATTTATATTATCATAAAGATTAGGTAAGACGATCATTTGATTGGTAAAAATATATTTAAGTTCAGTTTGTCGCTTATACTCAAAAGAAAGGAAGAGAGAAAAATAAATAATCAAATAATAACAATAAAAAGGAGGAGGAGGCATAAGCTAATTACCAATAAAACCACTAAATTGAATATATTTATTTCATTTTTTCCCATAATTTTAAAATAAAATTTCTATCATATTCATATATATATATATATATAACAATTTAATAAGATGTTTTTAAAGTTAAAGGAGGAAGACTTTATTTTAAATTTTAAATTAATGTATCTACTACAATAAAACTAACACTTCCATTAAAGCTACAAGTTATGTTAGAATGGACATCATTTTTTGTTTTGGTAAAGTTGGGTTATGTAAAGTGAAAGAGTGTAAATATCTAAATATATGTAACTTGTAACCTATGACTATTGGTCCCGTATCACCTTTTGTGCATGAAACATTAAGTAACAACAATCTTATCTTTTTAGCATAGGTGATAATGTAAAATAAAGTTGTGTGTTTCTACATAGGCATGGAAATACACTGTGTGGATAAACATGTCATTTAATAGTGAGTTTAAGTAATGGTAAAGCAATAGGGAAGGGCAAGGCCATATAGAACATGTTAATGGTGAAATATTTTAAGGTGAGCTAAGAGATGATGGTGAAGAAAAATGACAAGGTATTTCAAAGATTATCATACATCAATGGATCTATGTCATGCACTAGATCCATATTCAAGGTAACTAGTAGATTTAAATGATCTACACCCATTGTAAAGGGGTTTACAGTATGCAGGGTGGTGACATATTTGATTGGCCATTTTCTAATATCAAGGGTGGATGAGGACAACATGAGAGATAATTTGATTACAACAAGACTTCACCCATGATGTGTAGCTTGAACTGGTACTATAATGCCACTGACGTAGAGATAAGACATTAAAATTTTGGAATCTATATGTATATATACCAATTATAAAAATAATATATTATTTTAGTATATATTATATAAATAATTATATTATATATTTATAACTATACACATTATTAAATAATCATCAGTGTTTGAATCAATTATCTCAACAATTATAATTCCAAGGAAAAAATGATAGCCATTATGCCAAGTGGGAAAGGGAGTAGGGGTGGGTTTTTGAATTCAGATGCAGGGGATGAGGAGGATGAGAGTGATGGTGATGGGTATAATGATGAGAGGGTGGATTTTCTAGTTTTAGATACTAAGAACATTGGCCAAGATGAGTTTTGTCATGAAGTCTCATTTTATGAAATAACAAGCAGTTTCATCTTGAGTGGCTTGAGAAAGTCATTTTCTTAAGCAAACCTTATGGTGGTTTGGATCAAGGTTTGGGTGTCCCATTTGATGTTATGGTTCTCTATTATAAGTAAGAGATTTGATTTTTTTAAAATGAAAGTGTTTTAAATATTTTCCTTCAAAGGATGAGTTGACCCAAATTGGTCTACATACCAAAACGTGCCTAGTCCAAGAGTCCAGATGCTGAGTAGATTGAAGAGTGACCTAATATCACAAGAAGAAAACATACCTCAAATTAAGATCATATAGCTTTTGTAAATCTTTTGAAAAAATTTAAATAGGCTCAAATTGTAAATTTGATGATCTTAAGGAACCAAACCGTTACCAAGACGTCATTCAAAAAGGAATTGACCAATTTACTTGTGCATTTAATAAATACATCTTAGGAATCCTTATGACCAAAAGGATTGTAGCACCACATTTTTCTTCATGCTAGGATCATATCTTGTAAATTTCATGCCTACATGCATCTTCTAGCCCAAGTTATGAGCTTCCAAAGTTGGACCTGTAGGAAGAAACATTTGCATGAACATCAAAATAAATCTCAATGATTAACTGTATAGTGTTTAAAAGGTGATAGTCTCGTGGATGTCACTGAAGATCACACAAATGTCAAAATAAAACTCAAGAAATTAATCATTGGGGTTAAAATTATGATGGGATCGAGAATGTAAATGACAACCTCACTGACGTAAATGATGGTCACATGGATGTCAAATGTAAGACATAGCAAAAAAATCATTGGAGTCCAAATCTAATGGTCACACAAACGTCAAATATGATCACATGGATGTCAAATGATCGGTGTACAAATGTCAAATTTAAGCCATGTAAAATAGCCATTTGAGTTCAAATGGTGGGTCTAGGCAAATCTAGTGGTCCACATTCAATCATACATCTAGATCTATGGTGAGTGATGAACGACAGGAAAGTGGGTCCAAGAAAATCAATGGTACAAATTCTTTCATACATTTAGGCCAATGGTGTGAGTTAAAAGTCAATAAGATAGAGGATATAGATCAAGGTGGTACGTGTTATCGTACATCATGATCTAATGGTGTGTAGGAGGTCAAAAGGTCAAGATCTAACATCGAGTATCTTTGGGACCAATAGGAATAAAGATAGTTGGGCATAATGTAAATGGTTTAATTTGAAATTGACAACCAATAAATAAAGGGCAAATCCAAAGAGCTTCCAGTGGAGGTCGATGAGCCAATTTTCAACCCAGGTGAGTAAAAGCTTTAATAACCATGTCACCATTAGAGCTTGGTCAAACATCAGACATAAGTCATATAGTCAGAATGTTCAATAATGAGGCTCTATCACCATTAAATTTCAAACAAGACCCTTGGTTGATGATTTGGAACCTGTCGACCATGTTGTAGAATCATTCCATTGACACGATCATTTATTTTAGATGGAAGATCCTCATGTACGGTAGCTTATCAATTATCACAGGGTTCTAGAGGTAAAATAGGTATTTTAGCCTAATACATAGATTGAAGATGGACTAATGATTATGAAGTAAGGTAAAGAACTTTTCTAGGTTTTCATGGATATTATGACTATGTGAAAACCAATAATTAGATTGGTTTTCACCTATAATGGACCTATCTTCAATATTGGATCAAATAAGTCTAGACATAAACGTGATCATGGAAAGGTGTCTCACCTATCATTAGGGTCACATTTTTGATAAATAGGTACTAATGGCCACCCAAAGTAGATGTGGCATAATTTTGTTAATTCCAAGACATGGTCCTCATCAACAGATCAGATAGATAATGAAATGGAGCTCCAAGGACACTAGGTAGATGGATAAAGGTAATGAGAATTCAATTATTTTATACAATTTGTTCCTTATTGATAAGGTCATGAGTTAGCATCCTCTAACTTGTGTTAATACATCATAGTTCCCTCTCTCTCTTCCTTTTTTCTATATATGTTCCAACTTCTACCACATGTTGCACTTTGAAAGTTTTAGACAAGAAATATTTAAGATTTTTAGAAAAAATACTCATGCATTTTGGCTTGCTTAGGCTATGCCAAAATTTGTACTGTAACACATTTTGATGAAATAAAGATTGAATTCCATCATTTTGCAAGCTATATTGAAGTGTGTTATATGAATTCATGTATTGTAGTTAAGTGAATGTATGTTCTTTGTCTATGTCTAAGTTTTCTCACCTTCATGAAGTCCTTGGTAGTTCCTATAGGTTATTATAAGTGCAATTTATAGTTTGTTGCTTAGCTTGAAAGTGGATATCTACCCTCTCATGCTAGTTTGATAACTTATTCATGCCTTATTATGAAATACTCATGTAGGACGGATCTTCTTTGGTATTAGATGTGTCTCATAGTGTATCTTGTGAAAAGTATAAGTTTTCCAATTATTGGTGCATCACCCCATTTTTACATGCTTTCATATATTATTATATCTTTCTATCTATTTTCAAAGTAAGCGTTAGATTAGGTCTAGTTTAGGTGATAGATCTAGAAGGAAGCTGACCTTTTCTAGAGTTTTGATTTAAGTTTAGGTGGCACAGCCTAAGGTTAGTCCCATGTTGGATTAGATTTGTGTAAGAGGGCTTGAACAATCCCCTTATTCAACTAGGGTGAAATCTAAGACAACAACAATTATGATATGCCTAATGGGACCCCTTATAACCGGTCTTGGTGAAATTATAATTATAGTAGTATTCTTCATATAGAATCTGGTGATCCCAAGCTCAAGCAATTATTTATGAAAGTCTAGGTAGTTTCCAAGTAAGTCTATTTTTATTGCACTATTTTGATGTTATTTTCATAGCTATGTATGAGGAAAATCCCTATGCAATACCTCCTTATCATCCTTATTGTTGGGGATCAACCAACAATTTGATTACACTTATGAAAGCAATAAACACGGAATTAAATTAGAATGATAAGTAACTAGAATCAGATAATAGCAAAGAACAAGAGATACAAGAAACCACCCTGAAAACTTGTATTAAACTCTTTATAGAAGGAATACAATTGAAGAAACTTGTTTCTTCCACACCTCTCTCAGATGTATAGATCTCTCTCTAGATCTCTTTCCCTCAAGAGCTCTCTCTCTCAAGTACAATCAACTCCAACAACTTGGAATGATTCAATTCTGTACTATTCTTCAACATACCATACATTATAATAAGCTAAGAAGATCTAATCCTACATATAGAATTAGGAAACTTGTGCATGCATTTACAACCAACAGTTATGCCACTTAAACAAGGGCTCTAAAATAGTCTTGCTAAAGATAGAGATGTGGACTTAAGACTATGACTTAATCCCATCATGCAAACACTCAGTTCTATCCACGAAAATAGCATTTTGGACGTATAGGTAACCGATGCCGGTTCCTGCCTGCTTGCCTGTGACCAATGTTGGCCGATCCCTGTCGACGCTGGCATCTCCTGAACTACACCTGACCGACGTCAGTTGCTCCTGACCGATGCCAGTGACTGTGTAAACTTGCAAATTGCAAAATGCTCCTTAGGTGAAGCTTTTAGGCTCCACACCTTAACAATCTCCCACTTGGAGATAAACAGTTGCACCAGTACCTATACAGCAACATCTTCTAGCTCTTCCATCTTTAACTCAATCATGAAGACCAATAGAAGTTGAATGAAGATTCAACTTCTCCTTTGTAACTGGCTTGGTTAACATATCTGCAGGATTCTTATCTGTATGGATCTTCTCTAGCTTCAACTCATCATCTTCCAATACCTGTCATATGAAGTGATACCTTAGCTATATGTGATTGGTTCTTGAGTGAAAGGCTGAATTCTTAGCCAAATGAACTGCACTCTGACTGTCACTATACAATTTGCAACTCTCTTGCTCCTTTCCAAGCTCTTCCATGAACCGTGTCATCCATATCATCTCTTTGCTAGCCTCTGTGACTGAAATATACTCTGCTTCTATAGTTGACAAGGCAACAACCTTTTGCAACTTTGATATCCAGCTAACCGCCGTTCCACCTATAGTGAAAACATATCCTGTGGTGCTCCTCCTACCATCTAAATCACCTGCCATATCTGAATCTACATAACCATATAGAGAAGTATCTGAACGTCCATAGCACAAATGCCTACTATTGGTTCCTCTCAGATATCTAAGGATCCACTGAACTGCTTTCTAGTGTTCCTTCCCTGGATTGGCCATATACTTACTTACAACTCCCACTACTTGGGCAATATCCAGTCTAGTACAAACCATTGCATACATTAAACTCCCTACTACGAAAGAATATGGAACTCTACTCATGTACTCTACCTCATCATGTGAATTAGGACATTGTTCTTTACTCAACTTAAAATGTCCAGCCAAAGGTGTGCTTACCAGTTTTGCATCCTGCATATTGAACCGTTTCAACACCTTGTTCACATAATCCTCTTGAGACAAAATCAACCTGTGATTTTTCCTGTCTCTCTTAATACTCATGCCAAGGATTTTCTTTGCTGATCCCAAATCCTTCATGGCAAATGTTTGAGCTAATTTCACCTTAAGCTCAGAGATATCCTGCATGTGTGATCCTGCAACCATCATATCATCTACATACAACAATAGAATAATATATCTACCATTATCCAATCTCTTAAAATACACACAATGGTTAGATTGACACCTACTATAGCCATGCTCAGTCATAAACTTGTCAAATCTCAAATACCACTGTCTAGGAGCTTGCTTGAGGCCATACAAGCTTTTCTTTAATCTGCACACTAACTTCTCCTTACCTTTGACCTCAAATCCTTCTAGTTGTTCCATATATATTTCCTCATCCAAATCTCCATGAAGAAACACTGTCTTAACATCAAGCTGCTCAAGATGCAAATCCTCAATAACAACTAAAGACAGTACAGTCCATATAGAAGTCATTTTAACAACAAGAGAAAAAATCTCACCAAAATCAATACCTGGCTTTTGTGCAAATCCTTTCACTACCAATCTGGGCTTATATCTCATCTATCCATTCTCACCTTCCTTCAACCTGTAGGTCCATCTGTTCTTCAGTGTCCTCTTACCTACTGGCAATTCAACCAAATCCCATGTTTGGTTCTCTTTCAAGGACTCCATTTCCTCAACCATGCCACGCTCCCACTGATTCTTGGACTCCACCTGTATTGCTTCTTGAAAACTCTCTGGTTCTCCACCATCAGTTAGCAATAAATAGAATAATGAAGGAGAATATCTAATTGGAGGTTTACTTACCCTTTCTGACCTCCTGATGGGTGTCTGAGACTCATCCACAACACGCTATTTGCCCAAATTCTCTGACAGTGACCGACCTCAGTCACTTCCAAGCCTGTTACTGGCCGACGTCAATTTTACCTGATCGACATCTGTTCCTGTCCTACCGACGTCAGTCTCTGTATGATCGACATCGGTTTCTGTCCTGCCGACATCGGTTCCTTCCTACCGACGTCGGTCTCTATGTTTTCGTGCAAGTGATTATTTCTTTTTCTTGTGAGCTCATTTTGGACCGTCACCTCATCTAATTCTCCATTGCTCTGCCCAGATTGATTTAGCTTCTTCAGCTGATCACTATACATCACTTTTGCATTGAAAACAATGTCACAGCTCCTAATTATCTTGTTAGTTCTTAGATTCCAAAATCTAAAACCAAAATCATCTGAGCCATAGCCAATAAATGTGCACCTCATAGACTTAGCATCCAGCTTCTTTCTATTTTCCTTATCAACGTGCACAAAGGCTTCACAACCAAAAACTTTGAGAAATGAGAGATCTACCTTTTTACCTGTCCATGCCTCTTCTAGAATTCCACCATCTAGAGCTGTAGAGGGTCCTCTGTTAATTAGGTACACTACAGTGTCAACAGCTTCTGCCCAAAACTCTAAGGGCAAACCAGCATGCAATCTCATACATCTTGCACACTCCATAATTGTTCTGTTCATCCTTTTAGTAACTCCATTCTACTGAGGTGTCCTTGGAACCATCCTTTGCCTATGAATTCCATGCATATAACAATACCAGTTGAACTTATAGCTGTAGAACTCACCACCATTGTTAGATCTCAGGCACTTCAATCTTTTGCCTGTTTCATTCTCAACCATAGCTTTTCAAATCTTAAAAGTCTCAAATACATCAGATTTCTTCTTAATACAATAGACCCATACCTTTCTTGTAGCATCATCTATGAACGAAACATAGTACTGTGATCATCTAATAGAAGCAACCTGAGCTGGTCCCCACACGTCTGTGTGAACAAGCTGTAACTTAAGCTTCTTCTTTGTTGACCCAGTCTTGAGAAAACTAACTCTCTTCTATTTTCCAAAAATACAGTGCTCACCAAAATCCAGATCTATGCTTTTCAAATCTGAAAGCTTACCTTTAGACTTAAGAATTGACATTCCCTTCTCACTCATGTGGCCAAGCCTTGAGTGCCACAATTTTGCATCCACATCTGAAGTAGATAATACAGAAGGAGAATTGTTAGTAACACAATTACATAAATAGAGAGTACCTACTCTCTTACCTCTGGCCATTACAAGTGCACCCTTGGTCACCTTCCAAGATTTAGCTATGAGAGTTACTGTACAACCCTCATCCCCTAACTTTTCTGCAGAAATCAAATTCCTCTTCAAGCTGGGAACATGCATAACATCTCTCAACACCCATGTGTTGCCATTCTGCATTTTCAGCTACACTTTACCTTTGCCAATAATTTTACAAGGCTCATCATCCCCTAAATACACTATTCCAAAATCTCCATGGATATAGTCACTAAAATATTCTCTATTAGGGGTAGCATGAAAAGATGCACCAGAATCTAAAACCCAAGATTCTATATTATTATGCAAAGAGAATATTGAAGCATCTTGTGCAATCCCTGCAACCTTTGCTTCTTATTTTCCTTCATGCTGATTGCCCTCCTTAGGCTTTGACCAGCAATCTCTGCTTATGTGCCCAATCTTTCCACAATTCCAGCATTGTGGCTTCTTGCCATTTCTAGATTTAGATCTACCTCTCACCTTTGACTTAGACCTTGATCTCCCTTTCTTACTCTTCTCTTTTTGCCTTCCCCTGCTCTCAAAACTTAAAGCGTTCCCTGATGTTTCCTCTGTGCTTTTCCTGTGAATGTCTTCATTCAAGATAACACTAACAACATCCTCTACTTTTAAAATATTTGATGCAGATGTAGTATTACTAACTGCCATTACTAAGCTATGCCAGCTTTCAGGCAAAGAACATAATATTAAAAGAGCTTTAATTTCATCATCAAATACAATATTGACTGAACTTAATTGATTTACAATTCCATGGAAATCATTCAGATGATTAGATATAGATCCACCTTCCTGCATATGCAAATTAAATAACTGCTTCATAAGATATACCTTATTAGAAGCTGAGGGTTTTTCATACAAATTTGCTAAAGTAGTCATTAACTCTACCGAAGACTTTGCCTGTGATAAATTAGATATCACAATTGATGCTAGACTCAGTCTTATAGACCCCAGAGCCTTTCTATCAAGAACTTCCCATTCTTCATCATCCATGTCTGTGGGCTTCTTTGCAATCCCACCTAATGGTAAGTATAGATCTTTATGATACAGATAATCCTCTATCTGCATTCTCCAATGTTGATAATTTTTGCCATTAAGCTTCTCCATTCTCAATTTACTTTCTTCTGCCATTGCTTCTCCCACTCAAATAAAAATCCCTACAAAAACCCTATGAGTACCCTGTAATCAATACACACTACACAGATCTGAACCACTTGTTAGTGAACCTGAGCTTTGATACCACTTGTTAGGGATCAACCAACAATTTGATTACACTTATGAAAGCAATAAACGTGGAATTAAATCAGAATGATAAGTAACTAGAATCAGATAATAGCAAAGAACAAGAGATACAAGAAACCACCCTGAAAATTTGTATTAAACTCTTTACAGAAGGAATACAATTGAAAAAACTTCTTTCTTCCACACCTCTCTTAGATGTCTAGATCTCTCTCTATATCTCTTTCCCTCAAGAGCTCTCTCTCTCAAGTACAATCAACTCCAACAACCTGGAATGATTCAATTCTGTACTATTCTTCAACATACCATACATTACAATAAGGTAAGAAGATCTAATCCTACATATAGAATTAGGAAACTTGAGCATGCATTTATAACCAATAGTTATGCCACTTAAAAAATGGCTCTAAAATAGTCTTGCTAAAGATAGAGATGCAGACTTAAGACTATGACTTAATCCCATCATGCAAACACTCAGTTCTGTCCATGAAAATAGCATTCTGGACGCACAGGTAACCGATGCCGCTTCCTACCTGCTTACTTGTGACCGATGTCAGTCGATCCCTGCTGACATTGATGTCTCTTGAACTGCACTTGACCGACATCGGTCACTCTTGACCGATGCCGGTGACTGTGTAAACCTACAAACTACAAAATGCTCCTTAGGTGAAGCTTTTAGGCTCCACACCTTAACACTTATGATCGATCATACCAGCCTTGTCATGATCCATATGAGCCTTGTTATGAGCCTAATTAGTTTTACTAGGAGTTTCTTCCAAGCTATGTTGAGCCTTATCAAGTTTCTTATGATCCTTATTGTCAAGAATATGACCCTTATTCCCCTTGTGAACCATATTAGTCTCAATCCTAGATTTCACCTTCCCCATATGGATATGATGTTGTATATGAGCAGCCTTATCTCTAAGAGAGAATGGATGAAATAGAGCTCAAAATACTAGCATATGCAAGAACAGTTTCTTCAAATTCTCAATATGAGGAAGTAAGTGAGATATTTATAAATGTATCGAATGATTCAGAGGAAAGGAATGAGTTGTGTAATCTCATATTGGAGAATATGGAGGTTTGGGAGAGGCAAAAAATTGAGTTTAACCAATTATCTTGAGAACTCTCTTGTATTCTTTACTAGTCTTCTTGTGTTCTTTACTCTAATAAATTTCTTAACCATACTCAATTTGAGCCAAGGAAGATTCCTAGTTGGAGTCAAGAGCAGAATCATATGCTTATTCAAGAGGCTGAACCTTATTTTAGTTCCTTTTATTCACCACTAATACCTCATTCTCAAGTTGTCCATGAAAATAAGGAGATTTTAAACTTTGATGAAGTGATGGCCAAGTGGAAGGAGCAAAATGTAAAGGTTTTCAAAAGTTTCTCTTTCCCTCCTCTCCAAAACTCCATAGATGATTTAATTTCCCTCAAGATCCTAAAATATGATCATGATCAACCTTCCATGCCTCATATTCCATCTCAAATGAATTAATTTCATCACCCTCCCATCATCTCCCTTCTTCAAGAAGAGCCTAATCTATGGAGGATAGAGAAAGAGGTTGCATATGCAAGTCAAGTTATTGAAGAGTGTGAAGGTGATGTTTCAAGTGTGTATGATGAAGAGATATTCATTAATACTACACTTGAGGTAAAATTCAAAAATGAATTTGTAGTTGATCTTGAAGAAGTTATCTCAGGTATACAAGAGAAGGTTGGTCTTGTTGTGGAATAACTCCATGAGAAATTAATACAAGTTAAAGTCATAAATGAGTTTTAGATATCTCTATTTGACCAAGATGAAGGTACCATTCAAGTTAATCCTATTCAAGTTGATCAAAATAAGGATTAAAAAGATGATTGGCATTTATACCTTGAATCTTTACAAGAGATTGAAGAGCTTTGTAGGGATAGGTTACCCATTAAAGAACATGTTTATGCAAATTTTGATCAAGAGTCACTCATTCAAGATCATGATGCAGATTGGGTTGAATATTAAAATCTCCTTGAATAGCTTTATAAACTTGTAATAAATGATAATAAAGATGAGGTCACTCAAGGATAATGCATAGATGAGATATCACTAGACAAAGTTTTAGTTAACAAGGAATCTAAAAAAGATCTTGAATTGCAAGATGAGTTCATTTTTGTTGGTGACTAGTTTTATGTTGATGACTCATTTGAGGAGATGCTAAGAGATTTGGTAGGCAAGAAGAGTCACTCATCAAAGGTTATGTTCAATAAACACCCTGCTTTGCAACTTATATCATCTCTTAGAATGAGTGAGTTCAAAAATTTCCATTTTGATCAAGGTGGATCATGTTTTATCTTGGTTAGTTAGACTAGTTTTTTTCTATTTTTATCCCAAATAAGTGCTTTGTTTGCATAGTTGTTCAATGGATTAGTTGCCTTTGATTTATTAGGTTAGTTTCACTTTAAAGTTTATTTCTTTCCCTATTTATTGGAATTCTTTGTCTTTACAAGTCAAGAGGATGTCCTGCAGTCAATGTAAATGTTCCAAGGGTCATAGAGATGGTCCAAGTTCTCAAGCATAGTAGGCATGTTGCCTAGCCAAGTTACCAAATATGTTGACCAAAATTGGTCTACATAGCAAAATGTGCCTAGTCCAAGAGTCCATAAGCTAAATAGGGGCCTGATTGAAGAGTGACCCAATGTCATAAGGAGAAAATATACCTCAAATAAATATCAAATAGATTTTGTACATTTTTCAAAATACTTTAAATAGGATCAAAGTGCAAATTTGATGATATTAAGGAACCAGACCATCACTAGGATGCCATTCAAAAAGGAACAAACTATTTCACTAATGCATTTAATAAATACACCATAGAAAGCCTTATGAGAAAAAAGGATTATAGTGCCAAATGTTTCTTCATGCCAGGTTAATATCTTACAAATTTCATACTCGTGTGAGTCTTCTAGCCCAAGTTACAAGCTTCCAAAGTCAGACCTACATGAAGAAAGATTTACATGATGTCAAAATAAAACTCAGTGATTAACTATATAGTATTTAAAAGGCGATGATCTCATAGACATCATTGATGGTCATGTAGACATCAAAATAAAGCTTGGAAAATTAATCATTGGGGTTTAAATTGTGATCGGATCGTGAACATAAATGATGATCTCATAGAAGTAAATGATAGTCATGCGAATGCCAAATTTAAGACAACAAAAAACTATTGGATTCCAAATATGATGGTTGTATGGACATCAAATACAGTCACATAGATGTCAAATGACAAGAATGTAGATGTTAAATTTAAGCCATGTAGAATAACCATTTGAATTTAAATGGTGGGTATAGGCAACTCTGATAGTCCACATTTAATCATACATCTAGATCTACAGTGAGTGGAAATTGATAGGAAAGTGGGTCCAAGCAAATCAATGTTGAAAATTATTTTATACATTTAGATTGATGGTACGAGTTGAAAGTCAAAGAATTAGAGGATCTAGATCAAGGGGCCACATGTAATCATACATCATGATCCAATGGTGTGTAAGAGTTCAAAAGGTCAAGATATGATAGGGAGTACCTTTAGGACCAATAATAATAAAGATAGTTAGGCACAATGTAAATGGTCTAAGTTAGAAATCGATAACCAATGAACAAAGGGAAAATCCAAAGAGCTTCTAGTAAAGGTCAATGAGCTAATTTTCAACCCAAGCAAGCAAAAGTTTAAGTAACCATGTCACCATTAGACCTCGATCAAACAACATACATAAGTCATATAGTTATGATGGTCAATATTGAGGCTCCATAACCATTAAAGTTCAAATAAGACCCCTAGTCAATAATTTGGAACCTATTGACTCTATTACAGAGTCATTCCATTGACATGATCATTGCTTTTAGATGGAGGATCCTCATGTACGATAGTTTATCTATTCTCATAGGGTTATAGAGGTAAAATAGGTCTTTTGGCCTAATACAAAGATCAAAGATGGACTAATTATTGTGAAGCAAGGTCAAGTAGTTTTGCAAGTTTCCATGGATATTATGACTATGTGAAAACCAATTATTGGATTAGTTTTCACCTATAATAGAATTGTGTTAAATATTTGAGCAAATATAGATGTAAAAGTGATCATGGAGAGGTGTCTTGCCTATCATTAGGGTCACATTTTTGATAAATAGGTACTGATGGCCACCCAAAGCAGATGTGACATAATTCTATCAATTCCAAGACATGGTCCTCATTAGCAGATCAAATAGATAATGACATGGAGTTCAAATAAGGAAACTAGTTAGATAGATAAAGACAATGAACATTCAATTATTTTATAGAATTTATTCCTTATTGATAAGGTCATGAATCAACATCCTTGAACTTGTGTTGATACATCACAATTCCCTCTCTCCCTTCCTTTTTTCTATATATGTTCCAACTTCTACCACAGTTTTCACTATGAAAGTTTTAGACAAGAAATCTTTGACATTTTTAGAAAAAAGACTCTTATGAATTTTGGATTTCTTAGGCTATGCCAAAATTTTTACTGTAACACCTTTTGATGCAATAAAGACTAAATTCCATCATTTTGTAAGCTAGATTGAAGTGTGTTCTATGAATTCATGTACTATAGTTAAATGAATGTATGTTCCTTGTCTATGTCTAAGTTTTCTCACCTTCGAAAAGTGCTTGGTAGTTCTCACAAGTCATTATAAGTGCAATTTATAGTTTATTTTTTAGCTTGAAAGTGGATATCTACCCTCTCATGTTAGTTTTATAGCTGATCTATGCCTTATTGTGAAATACTCATGTGGTACTGATATTATTTGATCTT